>OW679196.1:85850291-86083254 GCA_940337035.1 Agriotes lineatus | reverse complement strand
ACAGTGTATAAATAATAAAACCTGAAAGTAAGCAGGCACAAACACGGGGGGGGGGGGAGATCATGAGGCGTTATTCTATGAACACATCATAGCGTAATGTACGGCTAAACTACACCCAGCTGGGGGCGCTTTACCTCTAATGACCAACTATACATGCAAATGCAAGCCGCCTAGGGCCGGTAACGGTATATGATTAATTCAAATGTGAATACAAGTCGCCTAGCGCCTGTGACAGTACGTGATTAATTTAATTGCAAATACAAGCCGTCTAGGGCCTGTGAGAGTACGTGATCATTTAATTGCAAATACAAGCCGCCTGGGGTCTGTGACGCTATATGATTGATTTAAATGTAAATACAGCACTCTACCTTAATTAACGGCTTCCGCTTGAAAGCTGATTGGCGGGAATCGCAGCGCTCCTCGCTAGAGTGTGCGAGATGAGGCTTGAAGTCGCGAGTAGCACGCTAGAATCCCCCCGTTATCATCAGGGGAAGAAAATGTAGGGCCTCCTTGGGCAATTATGAAATTAGCGTAGCCTGAAGCTCGCAAGGCTGCACTAAAAGATCCCAACATGTGTTGGACTGCAACAAGCGGCGACGGCCATCGACATCACAGCGGCACCCACGTAAAACTCCACAACCTTTCACTCTTACGCCCTTTTCAGAACTCTCTCAACGAAACACGCGGTATCCGGCACACTCAAAACAAAACCGTGCCGCCACCTCACGACCCTAAGGGCCACAGAGGGCGGCGGAGCAGCTTTCGAAAAGAAAAACCTGTTAGCAGTAACTGCACAACAAAACACGTCCAAGACCGACGCTGGCTCCTCACTGACTCAGAACCGAAGAAGACGTCAGACCAAGCTTCGCGCGCGACGCTTTGTCACGCCAGCAGATGTGGCCAATCATAACGCAGCCCGCAACAGCTCCACAACACGCTATATCGGTAGAATGCGACAGAAGTTGAAATTATCCTGCTTGCTCTCATTGACTGTGTTTTTGAATATGCTGAAAACAAGCGTTCCTACACGCGATGGGGGCAAACAGCTGCAGAAATAGCGGCATAGAGATTGGAGCGGTACGCTAAACCTTTAATAAAACCAAAAGCCACGTGCGTGTTTGAATTTTTGTTTGATGCAAAAAGCTGCAGTGTTATATGATAAAATGTGACCGAAACGCACCCGATATACAGGCACGCTCGTAAAATATAAAAATGGCCTGACAAATGGCATAGTCAGAGAAGATCGTAGACTGGCAACACTGTTGAATATTATTCACCATTAGTTACAAAACGTTGTTGTTGAATTAAAGAAACGAGAAGGAAACATTTTTCGCAAGGAATTCATGAGCCCTATTTCTATAAACGCAATTCGAGATATGTGATTTGAAGTCATGGAGTATCCCGCGACTCCCCTAACTTAGCTTCTAGCGATTTTATTTTCAAAAGAGAGTATGCGGGGATCAAAATTTATAGGAAATTCTTCTGCTTTCCCTTATATTTTACCGTTATTGCATGCAACAGACTTCAAGTCTAGAACCGCTGTAAGGTAGGCGTGTGTTAATTTTATAGTAACCAACTACGTGATGGAGCTGTCAAGCATATGTTTCATTGGACAAGTGTTTTATCACATGGCTTTTTGATTACAAAAATAAGTATTTTGATTGACTTTGCTTATCCTTTGTTATAATACTTGCCTATATTGTATAAATTAAACTTTAAGAAGTTTGTAAGCCATAGCGTTGCTCTTTGGCTGTTAAACCTGTATCTAGAAATACGGCACAACAGTTTTTATACGATACCTATATTGTAGTAGTCATGGTGTAGTCCAAATTTAATTAATAATCTTTGCAAGTCATCTTCATGTACTATCTATAGTAATAACTAATAACAAAACTGAATGGCGAAAAGAAAAAGTGAAGTTTGAAGGCACACGTAATATGTTATTAGTTGTGGTCTATATTAGATAGTAGAAGCAGCACAAGAAAACAGTATGAAATTATCCATGTTTATGGTAAGCAGTGGAAGACCATGGTTTTTTTTCATCGTGGAATTGATTCATAATCCACAAGTTGTTGAAATTTTCGGTTTTGTCATCCAATATGGATTTTTTAAACGAAGTTAAAACAAATATTGAAATAATGTTGACAAAACAAAAGTCAGATAATATATTTTCATTGTCCTAATCTTCTTTAATTTAATTTTTTTTATAATGTGTACGTGATATTTACTGCGTACATTATTACAAAATTAAAATATTCTACTTTGGTCGTGAGTTAGATTTTATCGTCTATTTCGTCACCTTTATTTTTTTTAAGGCGAATGTATTTATACGCCGCTTTCTAGGCCCTTAGGGACTTCAATATAAAATGTTGGATTATAACTTGGCCAAGAAATGTCGAATGAAGACCTGTTGATAGGATATGCCATATTTAGTCAAACTCGAAGGTTGGCTATTTTAGTCACTCAATAGAATGAATGTGAAATGTCACATTTAGAACTTCCGACCGAATAACAAATGAATGAATGATTGAGTAGATGTTCTTCCCAGACCTTATAAATGTTGGAGTAGTTTTATCCACTTTAGTAGTGATGAATAGCATTCAGAACTTCAGGATTAAAGGTTTGAATATTACGAAATTATTACCTTTGCAATTTCCTGTGTTCAGAACGTCTTCAGGAGTTGTCAAAGCGGTATCAGCAGCTTAATAATAAAAGTTTCGCTTGATAATTTTGCTCGCCGAAATGGAAAAACGTACGTGTATAATTAAATCATGGATGGATATGTTTCGGATCCGCTTTCGGCAGATGTGGGCGGTGAAATGTGAAACTTGAAATGTTTCTGAACTGTAATAATGAAGTTCTTCCCTTCAGAATAAAGCCTTTCGTGCTACAACGCCATGTGGGGATAGATTTAGATAGGCGATCGCAAGAGCGTTCAACTTGGATGTTTCGCGTGCAAAAACTAACCGCCTAAAGCACTTTTCCGTCATTATGCAGGTTATGAAATAAAAACAGGCAAAGAGCATCAGCGAGTGTAATACACGAATGACTGACGACGAGTGGCTGCGGACGATTCAGAAAAATAATCGAAATTCTACCTAACTGCCTGTTTTTATCGCCGCTCTTACGCAACAATTTTAGATTGCCTGAGGATAAGTTTTTAATCGTGTTGGTTTTTAAATTTAAACACCGGCGAAGGGATTAATTGGGTGTTGGATTTAGGTTTTCGCATTCGAATAATCATTAAGGGTGTTTTCACACGAAGCGATAGCGATACAATATATTGCGGCGATTTTGTCTTTAGCCACTGTTGCGTGTGGTCGATTAGAGTTTTTATAAGTGATTTGTGCCGCAACAATACACATGGTGATATAAACTTCACGACAATACATAAGGTGACAAGAATTACGTAACTTAGTTATTACCAAAGATTAAAGTTGTTTAATGGGCATTCAGTAGTGTGCACATTTCTATAAGACATACAACACTAGCAACACATTTCATAGCTGTCAGTAACTTTTTGAAATATTTATAAAAAGTTGAAAAGTTAGCAAATCTAAAAACAAATATCTTTGTTGTTATTGCAAACAGAAAAATTTGTTTAGACAAAATTTGAGAATGATACTAGAGTAGTTAGAAGAAATTGCATTTAGAGATATACATATAAAGAATGAAGTGGCGGCTCATGGAGAATTTTGATAGTAAGGCGAAGCGAATGTAAAATGCATTCCGACATTCCGAGATTTAAATATTTCGCATATGTACTGGCAAAAGTTAGCACCAATGGAAGAAATTACCAAACTTTACTGGCTAATAAAATAAGATGAACTGAATCGAACATTTCTCTTCCATTTTCGTTCAAATATATAATTCTGCCAAAAATATAGCAATTTTATTATTTGAGAATTATGTTTGTGCTAGGTCTTCCTAACTGATCTAGTTGTAGCTTTCCTTCAAGCGAATACGATGAAAAAGTCTTATTTGGTGGATGTCAGATTTTTAACGCACTCCCAACAACTACGTGAGAAATAGAAGGTATAATTATTAAACCAAGTAATAATTAACACAATAATCTAAGAACTATTAATTAATACAAATAAATGTGATTAAAATAACACGCCGAGCCTGCTTGCGTACGAATGAAATTCCAGGAAGCCACGATGCAGTCACCCTACGTACCAAAGTTGTAAATATCAAAATCAGTAACTTCAGACGCTCGCTATCACAGCCGCAGTGAGACTGCTTGAGCCAAATGTGAAGTGGCCCAGATTCAATGCTAAACAGCATATATTTGAACGTACGCCTTTCACTGCTGTCCGACCGCTGCACCCTATAAACTGTGCAAAAGCTGAGGCACTTCGAATTGGCCCCAATGAGCCGTGAAAGCCAGCAAACGCTTATGGTACAGTTTAAATACAACATAGTAAAATAAAAATTACTCATGCTTAGTTTAAGATTTAAAACGAGAAGAATGATGAAAAATCAGTACAAAAATGTTTTCTTTCGGAATAAAAGAAATCTTGAATGTCTGGTTTGTTATGGTAGGGCCATATCTCATTGGCTTCTTACAGCAAGCCGAAAGGACGCAATGTGCTCATGCTTATTGAGAAAAAATGCAATCAAATAGTTTTTATGTGGAGACCAGCAAATAATATGTTTCGTACAAAAATTGCAAATGTAGAAGCTTTACAGATTTTATTAATTACCAATTTAATCGGAGGAACGTATACTGTGTTTTGAGAAGGAACTACAAAATATCTTACGTATATTGCAATTTTAAAATACTACAGTATTAATATAAAGAGCAAAATATGTATGCATACATTTTATTGCTTCTGTTTGTTAGTGCAATTATATGTGGTAATACAATAAGTACTTCAGATTTGACTATTATATTGCTACAACCTGTTGCTTAATGACCCAAGAGTGTCAGTTTTGACAGTTTAAATAATCCGACCTCGATAACTCAAACTAAGCAGGAGGTTTGAGTGATATAAACAAAAAAATTCGAAGTTCGAATCGTATTCGATCAGATTGAGCAAACAGAAAATACAGAAAAATCTATTTTAGTTTATTTTAATATTGAACAATTACTATGCGTGTGTTGGTCCTGGAATTATTATTTTGTTGGTAGAATAGTAGTTACCGGGCAAAGCTAGGTTTGGTGTTCCCAGATATTAGTACCGAGTACCTTCCTCAAATGTGTGCTCTGATTAGTTGCTGTAAATACGAGGAGAATAATCAACATAGTTTTCACTTTAATGTACGAGGGAAAGAGAAAAAATGCCGTTTTCGAGAACTGTTGATGCTTTAATTCTGAAATTCTAGTCACCTGTTGGGTCTTCAACGTTTCAGCATAATAATTCACTGCTTATAGAAGTCCCCACTTTCACCCTCTACATGCCAAACTAAAATGTAAAACGTGTTCCCACATAAAATTAATGAAAAATTGTATAATACACTATAAAAATCACTAGTCAATAAAACTACAAAATTTAAAACCAAATTGAAAACATAACCAAACTTCAAACAAAAGATTTTAAGTGGGAAAACTAACAATATATAATACTTTCGCATTAAGCTTAGAAAAGAAAAGATTGAAAATAACCAGTAAACACATATCGATGTCATTGGACAATGTGCAATATGGATTGAATCCTAATACAACTAACTACAAATACAAAACAATTCTGACAAAGGTTTTCGAAAATCAAAGTTGATCGAAAAATGTTCGCCAACTATTTAAGATCAGGGAACAACAAATAATCAATATTTCGATACCTATCGATTTAAGGAATAATAAATTGTTTTTGAAAGAGTTCACCGAACTAAATCAGTATTGCAAGACAAATAGTTAGAAATTGGGCGAGCACAGGCCATTTTCGCGATTCGAAACGATCATAATTGTTGACGTAAGGAGGTGACATAATGACTATTCAAATTACCTTTAAACAAGGATAGGAAACCGAAACACAACTAATTATACAACTAAACTACGCATTCAAAGGCTTTCATTAAAACAACAAAAAACAATAAACCACAAGTATTTTGCCGACAAAAAAAGGTCAAAGAAGAGCGAATACTTAATAAATAAATACCGTCTCAAACTAAAGGGGATGCTATCAAATTAAATTAAAAAAATATCAACAAGGAGAACAATGTTGGACTAAACGAATTTCAAAACAAGTAATTTCAAGCAATAATGTTTTAAAATAACACAAACCAAAACCCAAAAAAGTACAATTTTTAAGAATATAAACTGAAATTACAGGAGAAGTTTTATTTGACTTTGCAATAAAACATTTAAGAACTACCAAATAAAATAAAGATGAATTTAAAACAGAATGTGATCCTGTTATACATATAACGTGTCCTAATTTATGAAAAACAAAATTGTCTGAAGAAGCTAACTTTGTGATTTAGCGAAACGTAACGTCTTTTTATCAATTTTTAATAATAAATTTTAATGTGTCTTGACAAAAACGTAATTGTTTTCACGTAGTTAAACCTTTTTAACCTGGCTGATATTATCTTTCGGATTGTAAGGTGGAAGAAGTTCTGGTGAATATGTAAACCCATCCAGTAAATGCTTATCTACCTTATAATTTCATAAATTGCACAAAGAGCTATAAAATTAATTTAAACCATAAGGATCAGAGTTTGCAAGATTCGGCCAATAGGCTGGGGATGGAAGGATTTCGAAACCCAGTTTAGCTGCTTTTGCGTCGCTACAATGCATTTGTGCGATGACGCATTGTCTTGCTGTAGGAGCACTCTTTTTCCCAGTTGTCCACAGCGTTTGATCTTCATTTAATCCCACAATTTGGTCACAGGGTCGAAATAACATCATAGGGCAACTGTAAAAAAGTCGATAAGCAATACTGCAAGAATTCTAGAAAACCGAGAGTATCATTTGGTTGGTGCTCTTTGTGCAAAGGTGCCAATGTTCGAGGAACCCATCGAGCTGAGACCTTATTTATATGCAAAATGTTATGTAGTATCGATCCAATCGATTTTTCGCCAATCTTCACAGTCTTGGCTACTGGTTTTGTAGCAACTCGCTTTTCTTCCATCACTAACTTCACCACTTTAGCCACAATTTCAGACCTCTGTGCTGTAGGTTTTCGTTTCCTTGCGTCGTTTTCGAGGAGTCTCTTTACCACGCTTACACTCGTTTGCTCATCGCCGGTCGATCTATGCTGATGGGGGAAACATCCTGGTAAACTCTTTTTTTTTTAATGAATAACATCCCTAATCAAGAACTTTATTTTTTAGAAACTCACAACGCAGTAAATCGACTATAAAATCTGAAGTGTTATACGAATGGGAACACAACTTTCCAAATTGGCTTACGTTATAATATATCAAGGGATTATTATTTTTCTGGAAAATTTGTGGTCGAACGACTGTTGCTTCGGTAGACTTTCGAAACAAATGATATGATCAAAATCGCGAGCGATGGCGAGGGATTTTGTCATTACATTTGCCGAAAAAATCTTGAGTTCAAATTTTACCTGTAAAATAATGAGACCGAGATAATTCGATCAACTATTTCGCAAATAAGATGATACGGAGAATATAATTCCTTAAGTTTTGAGCCATTCATCATCCCTTAAATTTAACACATTGGCCAGTAGGACCTTCTACCATACTGACAATATAGCGATTCACGATTTTCGATTTGGTACGAGCTAACTTGGTTTTGTTTCACGTGTCAAATGCACTAATTTAGAAATGTTAGCCGATTTTTCGTGGTTAGGTCGTTCGTTTTAAGCCTAAAAAGCTACAAAAAGTGTATTTCGGTCAAACATTGATCATTAGCATTGGTACTGGTAATAAAATAGTATTACGCTCCATCTTCTATATATTTTAAATCATTATATTCTCTCCTAAATATAATTCGTATAGTAGTCTATGCCTAAGCCTAATAATCTATAATTTTTTAAGAGTCTAATTTCTTTACAATCCCGTCCTACGGACTCGTTGTATTTTCAGATTTGGGATTATAACTAAATATAAATAAAAAAATTATCGATAGGCATACTACTTATTAGATTACCCCTGAAAATATTACGACTCGTTTTGCTGACAACTTCAAAAAATGTAAACTTTCAAATAATTGTAATTTTCTCAAAGGTAATTAAGGAATGTATTCGTGGGGGGGGGGGTCATTGTCAGTTAAATAATCCCAAGGGGTTTGCATAACAAACGATTGGTCTATTTGATATGAGGGAAATAGACAAATACTAAAAAAATCACTGAATATATGTCAAATACACTATGTAGTACATAATTTCCAGTTTTTATATGGCAAATGTAAGATCAACCCATTATTTCAGTCTAGTAAAACTCGTATGTGCATTACCAAAATAATTTAGGTAATTAAATGAAGAGGAAAGTTCTAAAAACTGTTAGCTAATATTATGTGTGTGCTAGTAGCGAAACAGAGCGTAACATAATTTTCTGCTGGTTGAGTGATAATAGCAAAACGAGACAAACAAAAATGTACTATTGGATCATTACGACCATGTTGCATTATAATGACGAACAAACAATGGATAATAAAATGGGAAACAATTAGGGCAAGCTGAAATAGTATTGTAACACATTTTCTATTGCTGAATTGTGACGTGTACGTAGCAGCGAGGAAGTTTTAAACAACTTTGCAGTAATCTCTATACTAATGTAATTTTGAGCTACATCATGCTGTAAATTGATTTTGAAAATTCTTTAGCTTTAAAAAATCACCTTTTACCTCTTCTGCTGAATACTCTTTTGTTCGGGATCATAAAAAATAGTACAGCCAATGCGTGTAAAATGTAATATTATTGAACTTGTAGATATTTAGTACTTGTTTAAAAGCTTGTTCCAAAATCTGCATACTTGTTCGTTCAATTGGTGTGTGTTTCACGTAGTGGAAGTAGTTTTAATTTGTCACTCTTGGTGAAGCCATGAAAACGAGTACCTAGCTCAATCAGGAAAATCGTTTGACATTTTCGTACTTCTTTAGCAAACAAGCACTCATGTTTTCACATGACCCTCGGGTGACAAAGAGCGAGTTCAAGAAACGAGTCTTTTGAGTCCAAGCAATTACCCTACAACAAAACCACGTTAATTCCACCTTTACATGCGGCAATTACACACTCACGTATTTTTAACTTCACGCACCGCAAAGTGCTAGGCATTTGGGGCTGCTTTATTTATCCTCCAGAGGTCTCTCGTTCGGCCGCTCTGGCTCAACGAAATGACACAACTCGGCCAAAGATTTATGGCGCAACTTCGAAAAACTGGGCAGCCCGAAGTCAGCACGTTTTCTAGCAACTGCTGGGATGGTTGGCAATTAACTGCAGGTACCAAGAAGGATTTTGTTAGCAATTATCCCCACGTGTGTTTTAGGGTAGCGGGCGGCCGCGCCTGGGGAGGTCCCGGACGGAGACAGGCGAAATGTTGCAAATCAGTGAGGAGGAAGTTTTATAGTGCCGGACTGGGAAAACTTGTTTATGCTATTAGTTCGGACAGGAAGCGCACACGACTGTGTAAAATCTCAGCCAATTAATCTCTCTGTCAATATTATCCATCGATGTTATTTATGGCTTGCTAGCCATCGCAAATCGCGATAAGGCTTTCACGTACTTAATGAATTACGTTTGGATCTAATTTTTGCCAACCTGAACTGGTTTCAAGTTTTTCTTTTTTTGAAATATCTTTGACATGCAGTTGTGTACCTGCTTGCACGTCCTTGCACCCACTAATAGTATATTATGATACTAGTGTATAAGTACGCCTTATATCACGTGCGACGAGTTTAAGAGCACGACGCAAAGCGGAGTGCTTTTAACGTCACTAGTGCTTTAATGGCACTTATGCACGTGTATTATACGCTATTTTTTCTACGATCGTAACAGAAATATAAAAACTTAGTTCGGTGACACTTTTTTCGTCACATTGTGGTATGTTGACATTCAAATTTACGGCAGAGCGTGTCTTAATATAGTATTAAAACACGCCACCAATGGCAACGTGCAAAAAAGACGTAATTCGGGCGCTAATATTAAGAGTGCTACAAAAACCACTTTTGACACTAGAACTGTGCAAAAAGTTGTCATTTTGACACGATCGTAGAAAAAACAAATTGTACAATGAAAGCTCGACGTCGCCGTTAAAATTTTCCTTAAACCTAGTGTTAATACGGGAAATATCCTCAATATTTCGGAACACAAAAATGTTCAGCAGATTTTAACCAGGAAATTTACAAATTTAGTGTCAGCCCTAAACCTATTAGTATTATTAACATTTTAATAACATTTCTTTTTTATTATTCGTGTATGTAGGTACTTATTTTACAATATTTGTATTCATTTATAATCAATCGTGAATTTTTTTATAGCCTTTGCACCAGTTAGATATTCATATTGGTTGAAGTCAAAATTCGCTTCCGTAGCGCTTGTACGTAAACACCAACTATGGAAAATATTATTTTCCAGAGAAATTTAAAACAAAAACTACAACAATGAAAAAATACCCCGATTTTTGAAAACATTCAAATAAGAAAAGTTATTAGAAAGCTCACAATACATTGTCCGATACACTTGCACAATCGCTGATGAAAGGCAAAGTAAAACCTTAAAAAAGGCAGACAAAAAGGCTTAATAAATAAGCAAAAAAGACAACAAAGAAAGCAACAAGGGCACAAGAAAAGCACAAAAAGGCAAGAACGATGTCGGAGAAAAAGACGTTAAAAGCAAAAGATACAAATTGAAGTTAAGTATGGATAAATAAACTTTATTTGCTAAAGTATAAATCATTTTAAAATTAAGAAATGAATGACAAAAGCTAAAAAATAATATTAATTTTGACATAAAAGGTACTAAATAGGCCAAAACAACAAATAATGAGGTAAACAGACAAAACAATAAACCAAAAAAAAAAAGGAAAAAAGGTTAAATAAAGTTTGGATTTTTGGAAAGTACTACTTGTTCTAAAAGGGATTTTAAATCGGATCTGCCTTATATTTGTCCATTTTTAAAAGAGGTTTGCGTCCGTATTCTATTTTTAGTTATTACCAACATAGACCTATATTTACCCACATTAATGTCATCAATAGTTAATAGCAAAAAGTAAGTGAAATAATACACAATTATCAATAGTTATTTATGTATCGAGGGCGTAAAACAGGTGTTTTTGGCCGGCGGCATGAATGTTATAGCACGAGCTGCGGCGCATCGAGGGCTATAACACAAGGGACAAAGGCCCTGAGGTGCATACAAAATTTTTAATTGGGAGTTCCAGATTCTATAAATCGTTGCCGGTAAAAACTGAGCAATTCTTTCATTCATTTTAGCTGAATAATACTTTTGTAACTATAGACTTCAATCATTCGTGTTGATAAATAATATTTAAACTGCCGTCAGCGGGCGGAAGTGGATTTTACAGCCCGCGGGCGAAAATTACTTACTTTAGGCTTGAAAATAGGGTCTAGAAAGGCACATTATTGATCGATCGTACAAAAATATGTTTAAATAACTTCTGGGTTGGTGCATCTATTTTATAGGATGGGTTGATTTAATAAGAATAAATATAAAATTTTTAGTTTTTTCTTTTTTCTAGAACAGATCGTTTTTTGAAATTTAGGTATTAATAACTTGTCTTTTTTATTTTTCTCATATCGTATATTCACAAGCTCTCAGGAGCGGACTTCGGATTACTCTGTATCGCTCTTTAAGATCAATAGTTTGCATTATACAATCTAAACTAAACAAAAAGGTTGTGTGCAGTAAACCTACGTTCAGGAACGACAATTAGAACGTTCCAGTGGCGCCAATTTTCATGAATATTCTAAAAAATCAACAGGAAAAGATCTAATGTTCTCTTCAGTTTATAGGTTTCATGAAATAACATTAACTATAGGACAGATAATCACAAAACGAATTCTGTAATATTTATTGTAAAGTTTCACAAATTGCGAGTATTATTTTGCATGCTTTAGTTTTATAATAGTTCCGTTTTAAATCGCCACCGATTGATAAATTTAAAAAAAGATTTTCTGTAATTTTGATCTAATATAATGACATTTTCAACGTCAAAATGATGCATATATTCGCATTAGTTACAATATAAGATTCATATTGACACTAGTGCTAATATGAAAATTCAGAACAACTTTGTAGATTTAAGTAACTAAATGACTTAAAATAAAAAGTGGACCAGTCTTTCATGGATCCAATAATAATTATTATAAAAAGTACCCGGTCAATCCTACGGTTCTAAATAGCCTACCTGGAATTGCAAAAAGTAAATACGTTTATGTTTCCGTTGTTAATTCACAAAAAATAAATTGACCGTGCCTTCGACGAGCGCTACAAATTGGTGATTAATTATTAGTGGGTTTTAGTTACATACACGAAGCAGTAATTTAGCCAGTTAACTTCATTAAGGGTAATTTAGGAGCGGACCTAAAAATAAAGTTATCTGAAAAAGATAATACCGCAAGTACGGAAGTCAATACACCGCCACGGAAAAGCGAGATTCCAAGGGATTCAGACGTGCGTTGTAATTTTAAAGATCGCAGTATTTAAAACATGTACTTATTTAGATTCTCTTGCAGCCCTGGTGTCAAGTTTCAGTATTTAATTTGCTTCAGTACAGCTGTATGTCAGGGCCGGATTAAGACCGAATTACGAGTTGTTACTGAACATATTCATGCACGTTAAAAATGTATTCTAATGACAATAAAAGTAAAATTCACCCTAAATGAAAAATAAATTAATTTTATCGAGTTGTGCTATATTCAGCTGTGGCCAAAGTTAAATTCTCATTATTATCATTTAATAAGTTATAATGTATAGTATTCCAACCAGAAATTGGAAAGCTATTTAAAATCAGGCCAGCATTGAAAACAGTAAGTCACTTCGTAATTTAATTCATAAAATTACTGTTTGATGGTCATTCAGTGACACTTCGATAATAACCTTCAAATTTGACAGATGCATTGGGAAGTTTGGAAGATATATACGTTTTTCAATATTTTCTATGCTACTATACGGTTGTAAAAACTCAACTAGTACCTACTTAAATCATGCACAATGTTACAATGCCTTAATAAAACAGTTACATGTACAATTTACAGATGAACTGTCACTACTTGAAAGCTGATTGACATTAGAATATTATTTACTGATTGTATGAAACCAACTTAGACATGACTTACACTTTTCATGGTGTACTGGATTTTAAATAACTTTCCAATTTTTGGTTAGAATACTATACTATTGCTACCAAAAAAAGGACCAAGACGACGTTTTTTTAGCTGTGTGAATCTGAACTTTCTCCTAGCAATTGATATATTAATAAATTTGAAATTATTTCAAAACGTCACTGTCAATAATACCTAGAATGAGTTTAGTTTCAAAAGCTAGTATCATTTTTTGCTTAGAAAACGGCAACTTGCACATTTATGTTTTCTAATAGTGTATTGCAATTTTTGATATTAAAATTTGATATTACAGATGACCGGTTTGAATTATTCACATGACAGTTAAAGTCATTTCATCAACTAAAATAATCAAAATTTATGGCTTTGAGATTTAAAACTTGCCATAGTTTTTTTTTTAGCAATAGTACTATTGTTACCAAAGAAACTAGGACAAGGTTTTTTTTAGCTGTGTGAATCTGACATTTTAACTGGCAACTGAGATGTGAATAAATTACTTCAAAACGTCACTGTCAGTACTGCCTAGAATGAGTTTAGTTTCAAAGGCTGCAATTATTTATTGCTTGGAAAACGGTACAACTATTCGACATATTTATGCATATTTATCTAGTTTTATAATTGTTTTGTATTGTAGTTTTTGATATTAAAATTTCATACGACACATGACAGGTTTGAATTATTCACATGACAGTTAAAGTCATTTGATCATCTATAAAACACAAATTCATGGCTTCTAGATTTAGAACTTGTCCTAGTTTTTTTTGTAGCAATAGTACATAAGAGTTAAATGAAAATACTGTTCTCCGGGCTAGATAAAATAGCAAAAAACATTTAACTGCTTTATTAGATACATTTAGTACTAACATCTTTTATAAAATGTACTCGTTGTTGTTTTAGCCTAGAACAAGTAACAGTTGCTTGACATTGTAACATTTATATATTATATTTAATTTCGATCTAAAAATTACAGATCGGAATAAAAAACATTTGTTTTCAAGTGGAAAAGGATACATCTATTTTCCGCCCTTTTACATCAAAGTAATTTAAAACTATTAATTTAAACGGATGAAAATAAGCCATACGAAGCGCATGCAATAGAAGTGATGCTGTATTTTAAAATTGTCGATATGTTCGTTGCAATCCTTCACACGTTTTTTCGCTTCTTTCAATTCCCGTTTGAAGTAGGCAGTGCTTTATTCGTGTACACCTCTTGAATATGCATCAACCCGGGCAGTATAGAAATGGATTATTAGCAATTTCAATTTCGAATACGGGTTATGCATGTTGATTTACACTTGAAATGTGACAAGATTTTGAATTGAAAAAGTGGAAAAAAGTCGATTCTGTCGCGCATCCCCAATTTGCATTGTAAAATTAATGGCAGGCGCTTCCGTACATGAAAGCGGATTTGTTTTAATAAAAAAACAACTCATTCGTGACCGACGAAATAAAGGACCGCGGCGAAGAGGCTCTCGTTATAAAATTCTATTCTAAGCAGCATGCAAGGAAGTACTTTTAAATTTTTTCTTTAAAACTCCAGATGATGCACGTAATTTAGTTCCGATGACGTAAACTATCTTCCTATTTTTAGATTTAAACGAAAATGCATTTCGGGGCAAAGAAAATACATTAAAAGTTGGTTCCGGAGTTAAATTAGGAGGATATTTGGTTAGCTCGTAGATTTTAAAATTGTAAACACAGCTACCAGACGCCCAGCCTTGTTTTACACGTGTCTCTCAGCAGCTTATATAGTAAAAATTTTATTGAAAACTGCTCCTGACAGACATTTTTAATTTAGAGAACAAATAAACAATATCCAAACATCAATCGCACTCGAGTTTAACGACTTCACTTGGACTATTAATTACAAACAGCTGTTTTTTCTGTGCATCTAAAGATATACATAAGGTTTTAATATAAACATTACCATTTTCCATCCGACTATCATTAAAATTTATTATTAAATGGTGCTTTAGAGAGCAACACTCTTTTAAATTTAACGTGGGCTGCGAACCACTTAGTGATTTAAAGCTAAACAAGTTCTACTTGAGAAATAAAGCGTATACCAAATTAGATCCCTATTTGATGAAATTCAAACACCTTTGATTAGCATGCTAGTTTTCATGCAGTAGAATTCAAAGCTTAAAATACGGCGTAAAAAGAGATCTTTATTTACAATAATATGTTTAGTAAACTTTCCTTAAACATTAAAAATTGCAAACATAATAATCAGTTCTTAAATTTATTGGATGTGTTTTAAAAATAAGTGTAGTATACATGATACGGGACTCGCATGAGATTTTTACTTCCGTCGGTTTCCAATCAACTCCAGAATTAATGGAAATTAACAACTTTAACCCTTAGGGTTTAAAATGTGTTAAAAAGAGGAATGAGATAACCAAAATGGTTTTAAATAAATGCTGATATATCGATATTGTTCTAAATACTGCCAGATTTATAAAGATGCACTCAAAACCAATGTACTATAGAAAGGAGTAATCCATAAAGCAGAAGACATTATTCACAATTTGCATGTAGAATATAGCAGCAATAAAATTAAAAATCGATCAGAACCAAAAGGAAAGTATACCACTGTGGCGTTGTACTTTTAAAAATCTACTTCTGGTTAATATTTAAAAAAATCTTTTAAAAGTACCCCTCCTATACCTATATATTTCACTGATTTCCATATCAACTATTAAGTTTTAAAGATAAACCAGCAACTTTGATTCTGTACCATGCGAATTCTGTTTTACGCTGATAATAATAAGTAATCGATTTTATAGTTGATTAAGCAGATTAACGTGTGCTGTTGACATAATAAATGGTAATATTTATTTTTAATGCATGTTAATTAGTCCAAATTACCATTGCCGACCTTGATTCTTAATTGTTAACTCAAAATCCAGGGTTACATATGTTTTTATAGACAAAAATAGTATAGCTTAAGGGTCCTCCAGCGCTATGTAAAACTACAGTAAAACTAGAAATTTAAAGTTATACAACCCATTATGCAGTAGATAACAACCGAACCGCTGGTATTGATCATTTCAAAAGATTAAAGGCTTAAAGATTTAACTCACCACGCTTCTGAATTACATTTGCAATATTCTCTTATCTGCTGCATTGACTAAAAGGAACGACCGCAGATAGTTATTTCTGTTATTTACAACACATTATTGGGATTTCATTAAACGACTATAAAATTGTCATTAACAAAATAAGTATTTTTGGGTTGATTACTATTATGACAATGACATATTATTCGAGATACAGTAATTTCTACAAGTACTTGCTAATAATTTGAGTTAGGCAACGGATCCATTTAAATATTTCCACTAATGCGGAATGCTGAATCGTAATAATTACCTATTGCAGGTAATTAATTAATTAAATAAAAGCAAAGATAAGCCCTAAACTTTCTTATTAGTGTTGTTGAAAATCTCTTGGTTTCAACACGCGTAATTTATTGTGAAAAGAGCCTGTTTACAGTGTTACTGTTTATGTGATTGTGCTTACTGAGCTAACAAACATTGAAATGGGACGAAATTTTACACATAAGGAACGAAAACCTAGCAGAGCGAAGAAAAGTAAACGGCTATTGGCCAAAAGGATGTGGAAAATCCGGTAAGTTGATTTCTTGAATATTATTTGACTTGTTATTCACATTTTACATTCACTTTACGTTACTACTTATTTCAATAAAAAGATTAATTTAATTTTATAAGTTGAAATAATATTCATTACTACCTATCTTCATTTTCGAATTAATTAGTAGTATAGTACGTATAGTAGCAGTGTAATGTTATGTCATTTATAAATTCCCTATTGAGGAATATGTCATTATAGCACTTGAACTGGCAATATAAAAATTATTTAAGGATTTCCACCACTAACAGCAATCGTTTTAAAATATTATAATACCCGGGTGTAATAATCGCGGCAGTTAAAATTAATATAATGCACTTCAAACATAGAAAAGTTAGGTTTTTTGAGGGTTTGTGCAGGTTGATGTTTTATCCGTGTTTACCCGATACTGGCAATAACACGATGTTTGTTATAGTAAGGCAACAGCAGAGGAAAGTTGGGGTTTAATTAAAAAAACAATCGATGAAGGAGAAATGTCCAACGAATGGACCGAAATCACTCCAGAAACTCCAACAACAAAACCAAATACCATTTTTGAAAAATAGTAATATTTACGAAGAGGTGATGGAAAGAACAAGGAGAATAGCAGACAACTCTTGGAGTCTACTTCACAATATGGACAATAACCTTGCGGAATCTTATAATTCTATCGTGGCAACATTTATAGGGGGAAAGCGCATTAATTTTTCCTTACAAGGATCTTATCGAACCCGCTGCACTGGAGCTGCTTTATCGTTTAATACCGACGGAAATTACCATGAAGTACTCCAAAATAGACTTAATAAATTCGGAGCCGGAAAATACACAAAAACTTATTAAGGATGAAAAGGAAACGATTGTGCAACAGTAACAGAAGAGGTGAGTTACCATTATTTCGGTTCTTGGTTTTGTATTAATTTCGAGTCAGTGCATCATAATTTGTTGGTGTACTCGATTTCTGAGAATTAACAATGGATGGTTGCGGGCCCTGATCTCAACTACGGCATAAGTATTGATGACTATCCAGATATGAACAAAGAGGCGTTTGACATCCAAACAAATCAATTTTTGGAGCAAATATCTACAACGGACGCAAAACAACTGGAAATAGCTACTCGAGAACAAGCTCTTTCAGAATTATGGAAGAGAGAAAGAAAACTTCGTCTTACTGCATCAAATTTTGGAAGAATTTGTTGTATGCGCTCCACAACATCAACTGCTAAAACAGTAGAAACGTTATTATACTAAAAATTTTTAGGTAATGAGTTTACAGTGTACGGCCAAGAAAATGAAGAAAACGCAGTCGACGCATTTGAGACCGTTTACGGCATCAAAACTAAAATTATAGGGCTTTGCATCCATAGCGCAAAGCCATATTTAGCTGCAAGTCCAGATCGTGTTACAGAAATCGGCGATGCAATTCTGGAAATGAAATGTCCAGCGTCTTGTAAGAATTTAACACCACAAGAAGGAGTTTGGGAGAAAAAAAATAAATTTTGTACGTTAAAAGGGGACTCTCTAAAATTAAACTCAAAACATAAATATATGTATCAAGTACAAGGGCAACTGCAAATAGCAAATAAGGAAGTTTGTTACTTCGTTGTTTGGACCCCCAAAGAAGTCTGCATCGAAGAAATTCGTAGGGATAAGAAATTCTGGGAAAACATGGCATTTAAATTAGATGATTTTTATATGAATTCTTTACTTCCAGAACTTATAGATTCACGGCGTCTAAGAAATTTGGCTTTTGCGGGATGTATATCTAGATTTAAAATAAAATACGTGTTATGTAAAAATCAATTACATTTGAATTTTTCTTTTATTTGATTTGATCAGGTACCTACTGTATTATATGTAATTGATTAATAATACACATCTTAAATAACTAAGATTTTGAGCGTTAAACAATCCTGAGAAGATCTGAAAGAGTGTTATGAATAAAAATACGATTTGCTATTTAATTATAAATAAATAATTAGACATCGTAAAAGCATGCAAACGTGGTAAAAGTCTAAAGAGTAATATTTTCTTTGTAATTATCGGTTGACTGGTTTCTCGAATTTCTATGCACCCTTATAATAGGATTATTGTAATCTTCCCATGCGTTCGGAATATCAACAGCGCCAACTTATGGCGGCGTTAAAACTATGAACTACTGGGCCCGATTTAGGAACATTTTGTAATTACTAACGTGAATATTATTGTCTTTACTTAATGTTGTAAATGAACCAGATATGGTCTACAACATTAGTGGCATAGTAGGTCACCATTTCTTTAAAAAATATTAGCGTTACTCGTATGGTTCAATAGCCACGGACTTAATTAGATTATTGCTTCTACTATCTTTAAAACATAATTTAAACCAAATCTTTTATGCAAGCGTGGTAACTCATTCTGTTGTGCTTCTAAGGGCATGTCGTTTTTTGAAATCGGATTTGAAATAAACTTGTACAATTTGCAGGGAGTATCAGAAGTGTATATTTTATCTGTTTTTTTGAAATAAATTTCTTATTACTACTTTTTTTTTAAATAAAAAATGCTAGCGATTTTCCTTGTTAAAATACGAATAGTTTCATATATAACAAAGTGTAATTAGTGCATTTTATAACAGTTTGGTTTTGTGAAACATTTTCAACAAGACCGCTGGAGGACCCTTAAGAGCAGTTGCTCATTCCAAAATAGTTTTTTAAATGTCCCCCTGGTGAAGCTCACATAATTAATTAGGGTGGAAATGTAGCTCCAATTCAAATGCAAATAATTCAAACGTAATTAACACGAGCATCATGATTCAGTTAGGGGTTTCCTAAGCCTTTAATAAAACACCAAAGCGTCTTAATAATTCCCCATTCAATTTACAATCAAATGTAGCAATTCACCTCAATTCAAACGACATTATCATTATTTTGGGGTGAAAATAGATTCGCGTCTTATCTGCCTGCAGATTTGCTCGCGAGAAATGCAGAAACTCCCAAACGCGTGGCAGGTGGGTAGATAGCATTATAAAATATGATCATAACCTTTTCTTTGCGTTAATCCACATATGTTCCTCAAGGCCTGAGCTTTTACAGGTCATAAAAGGCGAATTCGCTGTTTATGAGTAGCTAAAAAAATTGTCATAAACCCCCGTCCACGCAAGAAGTTTCTGTAAATAAGCTGAGACTTCGCGCGGGTAAGTAAAAAATATTGCACTATACGTCGCCGACTTTGATTATTAAAAAGCAATCCAGGTGAGCATGTGTGAATCGGCCTAATTCGATTGCTGCTGGCCGTCGAGTAATTTACTTTTTTATGAAGGTGTCTTTTCGGGTTGGCACCACGACCCCACTAACTGAATTTTCACTTCGAATATTTTCTTTCCGACAGGGGTAGATGTCACTTTAATTTAAAAATGTGGCCGCCGAATTGGACCGACTTGCATAAATTATGAACGAGAATTGTATTATAGTATCCAGGCATTGGATTTAAAATTTTATTATTGCAAAGATTAAGCGTGCAAAACCTTCATTTAACAGCATTTTTATCGTATGCGGTATAGTAGTTTATTTGGAGAAATGGTTAGCTGCTAAAACGAATTCACTGACATTTTGTTGCAAAGAATTATTAGAAATACAAAAATATCACATATGGAGAATATAGACATTTAAAATATTCGCATGTGTGAATGGGGAAAGTAAAAGGAGAGAAAACTCTAATAGCATACAATCATTCAAGGACAGGATATAGAACGAACCAATTGTGAAAAACACAAAAAAAAACAGAGGATGAACTAAGAAAAATTGTTTAAAATTTATAAATTGAAGGAAATGTACGAATAGAGAAGAGGGAGGAAGGTACTTAATACTTAACAGAACAGTAATAAATATAATAGAATAACGATATAAGCGCATGAATGAGAACATTAAAGTTAATTACTGCCAGGTACTTATATAATTATTTAGGAAAAGCTTAAAACGGGAATCTGGCGACCATACCTAGATGGTTTATTTTCATGCTAACATTTATAACCAGTTTGTATTTACATGATTTTTTATTGTTATATCAGCGTAAACGTTGTAATTAGCATAGTTAAATGTGCGTGTAATGTGTGCATGTTCGGAGTCATTCGTGGGGATTTTCAACTTAAGCATTTTTGGCGGGGAACAGTTCATTAGCCAACGACCTTTGTCCCAAGCTAAATGTGAGTGAACCGCTTCTAGTTCATGTGTTTGTGGCAAAGTAAATTTCGACACACGACGAGTTAAATAAAGCGATTTGGGAACCATTTGCTGTCTAAAGTGTTCACACTTTACCTAAACTCTTTTTTGACATCCATTGTGGGTACGTGACGTCAGCCGTCATTGAGGCGTCATTGGCCAAGGGTTTCCTGCACCGGACGTGATATTTTCCACGCATCGCACTTTCCAAGGTAAGGTAGCCCGATATAAAAATGTTTGCAATTTAAACCAATAAACAGTCGCTACAGGTGTGTTAGAATTGCGCTTAAAATGCGCTCATCAGTATGAGTTGTGTCGTGTACAAGGCCGGTACATGCATTTTAACATTTGCACTTTTAAAAACAGCAATTTCGATTTAAATATTGTTTTATGTATGTCAGTCATAATTACACTATTTGATTTGCCTAGTAAATGCGCATAGAACCAAGCTATATTGTGCGTAGGTTATCCAGTGTATTTTAGATGTATGTTTAAGAATGGCTAACCATTCTAAAGTTTAATCCTATTTTTTCGGTGTTCTTTATGATTTTATATGTGTTTTAGTGTCAATATATATGTATAAACAAAGTGGCTTTTCTTGCGTATGTTGTTTGAAGTCAGCTTCAGTCCGAGAACACTACAGACGCGGAGCAGCTTCCTGTTTTTGGCATAGTAATCGTTGGTAATCACGAGTGAGGTATTGAGAGAGTTTCATGTATACTGAGCTAGCCAGGTTAACCCATTATTTGTTAAAATATTAAGGCTTATGATACGTCTCATTTAAGTTTAACGTCCCGATAGAGGGGCTGAACAAACTCGTATATAGAAACCTAGACAGAACGCTCTTTCAGAAAATTTTAAAAGTGCTGGAAATATTAACTAGATTGGTCCGGCTGTGCAAAACGTGAAGAACAATGGGTGACAATGTAATTAGCAATTGTGGTGACACCAGCATTTTTCTATAAAAAGTTTCAGATAGGGGCGTTGCATTTTCATACGCGTTTCATAATTTACATTATATTAAAACTTACAATAGATAAAATCAAGATAACACACGATTGGAAATGAGAACGGAAGGAAAATTAAACTTGAAAGCAAACAGCTAATATAATAATAATAAATAAAGACTCTCAGAGAAAGCTATATGCAGGCAACCAAGAAAAACACAATAACAAGGTAGACCAAGAAAAAAAACACAACCGAATCAGCTCAACAACTAATAGAGAAATAAAATATTCCTCAGGAATTTTGTGTATAGTTTATATATACAGGGTAATTTTTAAGTTAATTCTTTCCTTTTACCAGGATATAAAGCTTAAAAAAATAATCATTTTTCCGTTACCACTTTTCCGATATATCAAAACTATCGGAGGTACAGGGTGTTAAAGTTTCAAATTAAAAACTAAACTTTGGCACAAAGGTGGCTGAACAATTTTATTTTTGTATATTTCTGTTGTCAAACAATGAGCTGTCAACTAGTTTTCCATTGTAATTTTATTAATATTATTGCTACAATAATGGCGCATGTTTATGAAAATAATGAATTAGTGAATATGCTTATTTACTGGGAGTGTCGTCAAAATGCCGCTGCCATCGCTCTTATACGCGGAACCTATGTGTAGAAGCGAATGATGATAATTTTGAACATATCGTTTAAGTTAGATTAAGTTTAGTTTTATTTTTGTTAAGTAATTTTAGTTCTTAATTTGAAACTTTAATACCCTGTACAAGCGAATGATGATAATTTTGAACATATGTATCATTTAAGTTAGATTACGTTTAGTTTTATTTTTGTTAAGTAATTTTAATTCTTAATTTGAAACTTTAACACCCTGTACCCCCGTTAGTTTTCATATATCCTAGTAAAAGGAGAGAATCAACTTAAAAATCACCCTGTATATACCATTTGAGCAATAAAAGTTATAATTTAATCCAGATAATATACAAGCATTATTACTGCTGAGAGTTGATATACTCTGTTTTTTAAGAAGTTTTTCGTTCCAGTTTAACTTCTCAATCGAGCAGTTTTGACATATTATATTTTAAAACTGAATCCTGTAATATTTCTTACTATGTATTTCAAAACCAGTTTTGAGATATTATAATGAACTACGAAAACAGACAGTTGTCAACTTTGCCGTTTGCTTGTAATTTTAAGACAAAGTTTATAAATACAGACTAAACTTGGCCACTAAAAAGTTTTAACAAACGAGAGCACGGACATGTTAACAAAGCAACTGATATGCAGTGCATGTAATTCTGCTAAAACAAACAAGTAGGTACATTTCTACGATGGCGAAGGAGATATTCTTTAGTAGTTGTTTACTAAAATAAATCAAGTAATAAACATGTGGCATTTTAAATTCATTAAAATCTTTAACAGTTCTGATACTCAACAGATTCATTGGATCTGAACGAAAACTGTATTGGCCAGAACTGGCTGAAGATAAATGCAATATGAAATCTTTTGGCGACTGCTTAACCCACCCAATTTATTAGGTGCGTGAAAATCTCTTTCATAAAGAGATGTAGTGTTTTCATTTTCTGGCCTAAACATTAATTTACCTGGCGCATCTCAAAAATCCTTTATGAAAGTTGCAGCCAACTTTAGATTGCTTTTAAAAATAACGCGAAGTTACGTTTTCTTACCTCGACTGTGCTTTGAAACTAGATCTTTAGCATCGCGTTTAATTTGAATATCCGGGCATAAAATACTTTCGAAGCTAACTTGGGTAGGGCTCACCAGAAAATCCCACTCCCGAAACTTTTAACAACAAATTTCTGTTTCTGGATGTTTAATCCGCATTTGGTTTTGTAGTAATTGAAATGCTTAGCGGTCTTCGAGTTGCCGTCATTTCCAGAGCAATCAATATGGCATTCTTATTTGATCTACACATTTCTCTTGGCCCTGCTTGCTTACGTGCTATGTTTCTGACCTAAATGGTAAATGCAGGCATATAAATCATTGGCCACACGGCGACTATGCCTATGGATAAATGGCATTTGACCTCATAATTGATTACGGGATAATCGAATCACTGAACTGGGAAACACTACACCACATCGGTTATGTAGCCTCTAAATTTTCTGATTAGAGAACGGACAATGAATTTCCGATTAAAGAAACTTTTTGCTATTCGGTAAAAGTTCATTTGTAAAAAAAGCGTTAAAATAACAGTGGGGAAATTCTGATACACAATGTAGATGGCAATGTCAATAAGTTTTACAAGCACGGTATAATAGACACGTGTAACAATTATACGTACAATGTTTATTAAAAAAAACGCTATTGTTTCAATTGGACCATTGATTATATGGAGTCACTAATCTAGTCTATTGTAGCTTACATACCATTGCGATGTAGAGTGAGAGTTGCTAATCTTATGTAAAATATTACTTTTACTGTACTATTACAAAAACTTTACATCAAATTTAAAGCCGAAATCAAACCATCGTAACTACATGGGCAGATGGCCACATTGAGGAGCCGGCTAGCTAAACAGTGAAGACGGCGTAAAATGTATAATAGTCAATAATGCGACAACTGGATACAACATTAAGTATGCCTGATGCACCCATTAAATATAAGTAATAAAAATTTAACAGCAAAATCTATAAATACAATAATAATGACGTTAAATGAATAAGCTAAAAAGTTATTTTATTATATAAGTTTAATAGTAGATGACATTAATAAAGCAAGTTAAACTTCGATAAGGCCTTAAGTGAAACTCATCGGAGCTGCTGTCGCAATGACACAACGCAAGATCCAATGTAACGAGAACCAATTAGAGTCCTAAAAAATCGACACAGCAATTAATCTCAATGTAATGACTCCATTTAATCTACACGGGGAATCTGAAGGATTCAGCCCGAGCTGTGGTAGCACTCCGCCTCGCAATTTGCAAGTTTTTGTTAAAAATGTATTTCGGCTTAGACCGCGTAGTCTGTGCAGATGAACGCCCAGCATTTTCTGCTTAATGCCCCTGACACACCTTGTGAACTCGAGCCAGGATCCACACCGTGGCTATGCTCTTTGCTAGGTCGTGTTGTTTTGTCACGTTATGAAAAGTCCCTGCGGAGGGCTCTCTAGGTTATCACCTCGGGTAAACTTTAATCGGAGAAATACAGTGTCCGCCAAAAAGTCGGCATAATATAGGAAAAATTTTTATTTTTGATTTTTGAAAAAACTTGTTATTTTTAGTTGGCCAATTTTATATTATTTTCCCCAATTATAAATATTTAAAGTGTTCACATAAAAAATTTAAAAATTAATTTTTAGCTAAAGTTAAAAAATTTAGGGGTTTTCTGGCCTTGAGATTGTTCAGTTACCTAAAAATAAAACACTCTCAAAAACTCATTAAAATCTTACTTAGTTTCAGAAAAATAGCACTTTTCAGATTTTGACCATTTCGAAAACTATTTTATAAATAAGTAAAAATCACTCGGTATATATGATAGATGCTAAATAGGTTTTTCGACAAGCACAAATTATTGAAGTAAAAAGTTTTTTTGAAAAGTGAAAAATAAAAATGTTTTCCATATTATGCCGACTTTTTGGCGGACACTGTATATTCAATTAGAAAAACACCAGATGATTACAAAAGCAAATATAATGTTGTTAGCTAGTTACAAAATTATCGTTAATTAAAATAAATCTCAATTGTCCATTATTTAAAATTAACATGTTCTTCTTGAACGGTGTCTGGTTTCTTGGGTCGGGCTGCAACCCAATGCACCGGCAAGTATTCCGGGGCCCTATTGGTAGTCCACCGGTACGCATGACGATTCTTCGGGGAACAGGCTAAGTAGGCCTTTTGGTAGTCCACCGACACGCACGACGATTCTTCGGGAAACGGGCTAAGTAGGTCTTTTGGTCCGAAGGTCGGCTGTTCCATCAAGCTTGACCTTCGATTCAGCAGCTGTTTATAGTGTTTAAGCTGCAATTATCCGGTGAATTTAGCGACTTTAAGGGTTACCTGTGGTTGGTGTTAGTGCCTAAACATTGGTGCGGAGGTTGTTGGTACCTTACGAAGGCTAGGCGTCGTTCTTGGAGCGAACGCGGTGTCAAATCCTGCAGATGGAATTTATTCGCCTTGAGCCGGAAAATGCCGTTGACAATCCACCAGCAGCGAATTTGCGGGCTGCGGAGTCGGTTAGCCCTGCAAGACAGTACTGCCAATCAAGCTAGGGTTAAAGCTTCAGGATTCGATTTTCCAAGAAAGTTCACCAATCAAGGTAAAATCGGATTCTAGCGGCTTTGCTCTTACGGATGTGATACGGAAAGTTTAAACTTCTTTGGCTGACAGTTCCACCTGTCATCTTCCTTGAAGCCTGCACTGGTAAGGGTTGGAGGCCTACTCCGTTAGACAGTTCGACCTGTCAGACCGGAGGACCCAGGTAGGAAAGGAGAGGAATAGTATCTGGACTGGACAGCATAGGTAATATCTAATCGGGACTGGACGGGATCAGCACTGGAGCTCAAGTTGCTGGAACTGGCAGTGCAATCTTCTTTTATACCTTTTCTGTCACGTTATCGGGGTTCTTGCCCTAGCTTTTACTAGAGTGGGGAACGACGCGATCGGTCATTTAGCGCAACTTTACGCACCGCGGATAGGATTTCTTATCGCCAGTTTACGCGTCGAATTGATACAGCGCTTGATTAGGCGATGTATCAAATTTAAATACATTTTACGTATAATAAAATTTTTATACAGGAGCAAGCGTTACATTTTGAGTACCTTGACAACGAGGATACGAGGCAGATTTGGCCTTGTTGCTGGTTGTGCACCCATATTGACTGATGTTCCGCAAGATAGCTTGCATAATCAGAGTGAAAGTCGCACAAATTTGGTAGTTAACAGTTGATATAGGGCAAAACTGTTGCTTCCTCGGAGAGATTGCCCCATGAATATATCTTAGGTCTTAGCGACACCCAATAGTCCAACTCCGGGCTTTGAGTCAAGGATCTCTTATTAGCACGAATTCGCTGGAAATGAATGCCGAGAAAACTCATGCATCCAAGGTCATCACACCGGAAAAACTGTACAGCACGTGTATGATGCGGGACGAGAACATGACGGTACGGAAACATTCATGACCTTGTTAAAATGCCTGGGTACAGGAACATGACCGATAAAAACAGCTAGAAAAACTTAAAAAAAAACCTTAAATAAATTCGACAAGAATAAGAAAGTACGTTCAAATTGACACTTGCAACTTACCCTTAACAGTCGAAATCATGCTGAACAAATGACATTTAAGCGTTGGCGGGTATCATGATAAAATGGCAGGAAAACGCCAGCGATTTGCGGAGAGTAGAACGCGTTCACTGCGACAAGGGCGAACAAAATCAGAACGACGGCGCTGCCGATTCTAAAATTACGTCGAATAACGCTAGCTCGAAAATGCGTAACTTTACACCCGCATCAACATGACAAGAAAGATATTTTATCACTATTACATTAATGCAAGCTCAGATATGTACAATTAGAATTACTATATTGAAATTTCGTAGCTATTTTATTTTATAATTTTGAATTTCGGGCTTTGACATTAATATATAACGGTGCACTACTATATTGTATGGAAAGTTCTAATCAAATACAGTAGACTAATTTACATGTATACGGCCATATACTAAAATAAAGTCCCGACAAGCACTCTTAGGAAGTAAAATATCTACAAGATAAACATGTTTGCAATAGCATAAAATAAACTAATTCAAAAACTCCCAAAACGTATTGGGATAAACACCCGAGACAGTTGAAAAAGTCCGATAAAACATATAACAGACCACTGCCAAAAATGACATTATTCAGAGAATAATTTTAAGAGATTGCATATAAATACTAAATTTATGTACAATCGTTAATATTACGTGATACATGACTTTTAACTTTAATTGTACAATTAGACCTTTTAAACACTGTTGAAAAAAGAAACCTGAATGTTTATTTTTTCTACTTACAGAGTTACTCGCTACACCTGAATTGACATTTTCATGAATAAAGGTGAAACCTTTTATCTCCATTTTTTACGAATCGCTGTGAATAGTACTTTGCGTCAACATATATAAAAAGATGATATAAATAACTTAAATCCTCTTCCTAAAGTTTGGAGTACTACGAATTGTGTAGAAGTGTCGGCCTAATTCGTGACGTTGATCATTTATGAACTCCTGAAATATTAAATTGCTACCTTGTGTAGTTAATATGGTAGTTGATTTTAATATCTCTGATATAGCTAAGGGTGTACTACACTGTATGCCAATAAAGGTGTTGGTTTGAAACGTGACCTATTTATTACTTTCCTTAAAAAATTAAAATGAAGTAGTAAAAGACAGCATTTCTTATTAAACGTTTGGCCAATTGAAGGTTTTATGCTGTATTTTGAATGACAGACTTTGCGGTTTAATCGCATGCGGATCAATAATTGCAAATTTCAAATACAAAATGTATTTTCAAGAAAGTGTTATTATAAAATGGATCTTATCTTGATACAAGATCCTATTAGACAAATAAAAATTCAGCGATGTTTAATATTTTAATTTTTTTTTTTATTGTAGCGGTATGGGGCAGTACTAGTTAATGTTTTTTTCTAGATCATGGTGGTAATTAGTGATGCCACCAAGACGAGATAATTCTCCATGTCGTTTAGTCTCTTCTCGATATTCGAGATCGAGATTGATATTTTTCGATCTCGAATATCCGAGATGAAATAACCTAAATTCTCGAATATTCGAGACAAGATTAACCAAATTCTCGATCTCGACAGTTTTTCAATAGTATTTTTAAAACCTGCATAAAAACGAAGCAGAATTGGCCTTTCATTTGAGATTAAGTTATTAGGCATTAAGATCTCGCGGTTGCCAACACCAGATTGGGGAGTCGCTGTGGGCCCAACACGCGATTTTTGTAGCCGTTGGAGTCTGTGGGAATCGAACCCGTATATTATGGTCTAGAACCAAAGGCTTTACCTTTGAGCCACTCCACTCCAACTGTACCCTTTCAAGTACAGTGCTATAAATACCGTCAGGGGAAACCCAGAACGTTAATACATGAATCAAGTGTATTGTTTAGACGTTACGCAATCGCAACTCCCTCAATTCGACGCGCGCACACATACAATTCGAGAGTCGAGATTTTCGAGTTCGAGATCAAGGATTGACTTTCGAGAATTTTTGAGTTCGCGATCCAGAATCATTTTTCTAGAACTTTCGAGATCGAGATAGGTAAAGTCTCGCCTCGTCTCGTTGCAACATTAGTGATAATTGTTGTATGTTAATAATGAATTGATTGGTCATTTTTATGTTAATATTGAGATTCGCTGTACAAGACAAGGCGTTAAAAATGCAAATTTCAATTTGTCTGTTATTGGCAAAATTACAACACTTCTCTAAAACCACTTCGTACTTATCTTTTAGGTGAAATAGTCCTTCTGCACGTGAAAGTCCTAACTATTCCTACAACGGTAATGCGTTAAATAATTCTGTATCTGTCGAATTGTTCATTTAATGTAATAATTATAGAGATAAATACAAGGTCCATTATGAATTCTCATAAAGAATTCTTATGTTGGTGTACTACGTATTCTGTTTTCTAATATTTTGATTTTACTCAATTTCCGATTTTTACCTATTTGTTAATGCCATTACATTTAATGCTTTAATGTGATATATATCTTAGACGTTTCTTATTCAGATACTCAGTTGAATGGAGAGAGAGAGAGAGAGAGAGAGAGAGAGAGAGAGAGCACAATTCGCATAAAAATTAATAATTTCTGCATTCGTTCCCCAAAAAAGTACTCAATATAATTTACGTTTTTGCTTGTATTTTCTATATTTATCCAGTTTTCAATAATATAAATTGTTGGACAAGAGTTTCTTAAAAATAAAGCAATAGTTTATATCCTGATCAAATTTGCAAGCAAATAGGGTAAATTTCTACCTGCCCGAAGCACATTGTATCCAGTTGCAAATTTTATTCTGTTTCCGGAAATATAACATGACCTCGACGGTGTCTTTTATTTGCGGAAAATCTAATTTTCTGCTGAAAGCAGCTACGTTTTGTTACTGAATATATTTTAGATTGTTACACATATCAACCCCAAGATATAACGTAACTTAAATGCACCCGAATATAATATTTTTTTGCTTGTGTTTATAGTATAAGTAATTTTCCTGTCTATTACAATAGTAAAACAAATTGTATAAAAGGCATGTTATTGGCAAAGCGTCCAAGGGACGGACATTAATTTAATTACCCTCCTGCAGGTCGTGAGTGCATAGCGTAAATATTAATGCCAAAACAGACCTGCAAGCACTACTGAATTTTACTCTCCACTGTATGAAGTACCTTGTTCGTCCAGTAGATTATATTCCACTATCAGCAGCAAATATCGCGCTCTATATTTTGTAACATGGTAACCACCCCCTTCCTATCCGTTAAACATCTGTAATTTCGCTGACAAGGGGCAAGTGATAATGGGTACTGATTGACGATTACACATTATTCCGATAGCTTTTAAATAATTCGAGGGGCTGCGGCGTTCCATCGCGAGGGGCCGATCTGCCCCTTTGTTGCCCTAATTTTATCTTCCACGCACGACGGAGCATGGGTGGAGTGCTTGAGGATTTTTTGCGGGAGTTTTGACAATGCGGTGTATATTCAGCATTATCGTACTGTTTCAACCCTTGGCGGCGAAAACCGCAGGGAATGCTTAGCTTGTCGAACGAAATAGGGGTGCAGAGAGAGCTTTAAATGTATAATGCGGCGGATGTCTAATGTAATAGAATGATATCCTATTTTTGGACTGTGCCTGTACTCAGTGCAGCACACATGGCGTGAAATTTCGACCTGTATGATTTATCGGTGGTGTGGTGGAAATGCGCACAACAGATGCATAATGAAGGAGTGTCGATGGGAACATGTAGCTGCTCTCCGTAGTTTTTGTAATGGAAAATAATACATTTCTCATGAGCTCATGTTTTACGGGCACACTGCAGAATTCCAAATATTGTAGAAAGTAAACAGTATCGGAGGAAGGGTCTATGATCTAAACTTGTTATTTATTATTGTTATTGTTATCCGTATACGTACTTCTTTCGATCCGTATCATTTATTATATCAATCATTATAGTTATAATTTGGCCATTCATTATCACTATTCGATATAAGTAGTCATAAAATCTTTATTTCGCAATTTATTTTTCATTCGCTATCAGTAACTTTAGTCACAGCCGTGTTAAATCATATCAAAAACCAATAGTGAGTCAGTCATTTATCCAGTTTGTAAGGAGATGGTGGTCGTCTACCACCAAGTACCTCTTCAGTTATCAGGGTATGTTTGAAGCAATCAAAACACATTAGGTGCTAGACAATCAACACTCGTATGCTTGGTCCTTTGGCTCTGTTGAATACCATCAGACAAAATTGTGTCTAAACTCTTATCTCTTTCACTGTTACCATCGGCATCACGTCTTTGTTTTTCCAATTCATACGTAAATTAATCCCTATTTTACGTACTTCCCCATTACAATATATTTAACCTGTTTTTTATGTACTACGATAATCTGGTTCTTTGTAAACTGTAGAGTTGCCTTCTTTTACACCCGTATTCACAGTCGTTCGCCAGCGGATCGCCGGCGACTCGCCGGAGTTTCGTTATGAATAGTGAGGTGTTCTATACGAAATTGACTGAAATTTTTTGAAGTACGTGTTCCTAAATTAATAATTAATAATAATAACCGTTTTCCGACTTGGTTTTCCCTTACTACTATAAAGGTTATAAAAGAAAAGAAAAAATATCATAAAAAGTGGAAGAAGTATAACAATAAATTAGATTATCTAACTTTCAGTACTCTTAGAGGCCGTAGTAAACTTTTAATAGCAAAGGATTATAAAAATTACATAGAACGGACGCAAGAAAGTATTTCAAATAATCCTAAATATTTTTGGAAATTTATGAATCTAAAAAATTCAACTCATCTAATATTCCACACAAGCTCTACTATAACGGAAAAACAGCAGATGATGGCCAGTCGGTTTCAGAATTATTTGCATCGTTCTTCAAATCAGTTTTACGAAAATGACGATAATTTTTCGAAACGACTTCTTAAATTCGTTTCATACCTCTTCACATGACTATAATTTCGCTGAAAACCTAATAAATTCTTGTAGACTTCATAATAGGTTACGGTCACTTGACAAAAATAAGGGACCTGGTCTAGACGGCATACCTCCATTGCTGCTAAAATGCTTGCTGTAATGGTTTTACATTTCCTTTATCAATATTGTTTAAAAAATCACTTGCGAGTGGAATATTTCCAACGTACTGGAAAAAAATCCATTATAATACCTATATTTAAATCGGGAGATAGTTCAGACATTGTTAATTATAGACCAATTTGTAAATTATCCGTTATACCTAAAATCTTCGAGAAAATAATACTTGACGAAATATATTCTTCTGTTAAACAAAATATAAATTTGCAACAACATGGATTTCTCAAGAACAGATCTGTGGAAACGAATTTATTATGCTACACAAATTTTATTTTTAAATCTATGGATGAGTGTTTCCAGGTGGATGCTGTGTATACCGATTTTAGTAAGGCATTTGACAAAATAAAACCATTATATTTTGCTCAAAAAACTTGCTAAATCTAAACGTTCATGGCACACTCCTCAGATGGGTCTGCTCTTATATTCGAAATCGCTCGCAAGCAGTATCAGTAGGTGGGTTTTGCTCTAAGTTTTTCCTTACAACCTCAGGGGTTCCCCAAGGATCTCACTTAGGACCTCTATTATTTATTTTATATATCAACGATATTGTTGACTGTTTTTCAAAATACTGAAGTATTGCTATATGCAGATGATTTAAAGATATTCAAAAAAATTACCTGCATGGAAGACTGCCTTAAATTACAAAGTGATCTCGTAAATTTAGTTGCATACTGCCAAAACAATAAATTATTTTTGAATTATTCTAAATGTCATCAAATAACATTCACGAGAAAATGTTAATAAATTATACACTCTTTACCATATTTCTAATCAAAAATTGTCAACGGTGGAAGTGGTGAAGGACTTGGGAGTGATGTTTGATTCAAAAATGAGTTTTGGACAATCACGTCGATTTTATTTGTAAGAAGGCAAATTAAAATGTTGGGATTTATAGTCAGAACAACCAAATACTTCACCAATTCTAATAGCATCATTACCGTTTATAAACGCATATGTTCATTCCATCTTGAGTTATTGCAGTTGCATTGGAATCCATGTTACCTAATCTACATTAATCGAATTGAAAAAATTCAAATAAGGTTTCTTTCTTTTTTGTGTAGAAAATGCCCGACTGTTGGTGACACTTATTTATCATCTTGTAAATATTTTTAAAATGCTAACAATCAGAGACAGAAGGTCGTTGAATGATGTTATAATTTTTATAAAAATTCTAAAATCAGTAATAGACTCACCTCCTTTGCTAGCCTTAATTAACCTAAATATACCTACGTACAGCCTACGCAACAAATTAATTGTTTATAAAGCATTTTCACGAACTACTAATATAACTCAAATTCACCTCTCAATAGGATGTCCGATACAGTAAACCAATTAAATAATATTGATGCATTTCAAAATAGCATTGCTTTTGTAAGGAACCATTTCAAGAATTCATGCCTCCAAAATATTGTTAAACGGCAAAAAAAACTTAAAAAAAATATATATAATAAAATAAAATAAAAATAAAATAAAATAATATAAAATATAATTTAAAAAAAAATAAATGTAACTTATACCGGGTTGTCCATTCTCAAAGTCGAACATAGGCAATTAACATTAGTGCATTCACTCGTTCTTCATTGAAATAATTCATTTTTCTGTAGATAATTTTAACAGACGTTGACAGAAAATATCTGATTTACGCCAACTAATTACCAATTTTTTTGACAAATTGCTAACGAACTTGAAAAGCAAGGCATGGCATATTTAAAAATTTCCAAGTTTTAAATTAGTATTTTAAAATAAAAATCACATCTTGAATATTATTATTGGTATCATATGGTGCGTAATAATTTTATCTTTCCATTGATACCATTACCTTCCCTGTAAGTTGAATTGGCGAGCAGGAATCGGCAAAAACGTTCAATACAATGTTAATCGCCTATGTTCGACTTTGAGAACGGACACCCGGTATATACATTGTAGCTGCTATTTTCGGCTAGTCCCGTTTGCAGCCCCCAATACACAATAAATAAATAAATAAATAGTATGTTGGCGGCACTGTACGTCTATGTCAAATTCGAGCTGATCAGGTTAGGTTTTCAGTCAATTTTGACAGAAACTGACACATAATCTAACCTGCTAACCTCGAATTTGACATAGACGTACAGTGCCGCCAACATACTATTCATAACGAAACTCTGGCGACTCGCCGGCGAGCCGCTGGCGAACGACTATGAAATACGGCTGTTAGTATTCCCATGCCGTTGTATTTTGCTTTGCACATTCTCCGATTATTTCACAATATACAGGGTTCGGCAACGAGGCAGGGTAGAAGATATTTCTAAAACGGTTAGAGTTACATATAAATAGCTTATATAAAAGTTGTAGGTGCGAAGTTGGTGCACATTGCTAAAATATTTTTCATTTAGGCCGGCTCAAAAAAGTGTGGCAAATCAAACTCATTTTGTTTTAATGGAATGCTTCATATTTAGGTATAGCTTAAAAGTTGTTTTTATTAAAATACTAATCAGTCATTAGGCTATTACCCTGTTTCTTCCAGATTGTCTTTCCAGCGTCTACGAGGGCGACCTGGTTTTTTTTCTAGCGGGCGGTGATCTTTCGCTAATTTGGCAAGGTTTCGTTTTCCATTCTTGTGACATGGTTGTCTCATTCTTGTTTTCTCCTCTGTTGACGCAACGATAACCAATAAAAGCAGCGCGGAAAGTGAAGCGCGAGAGTCTAGTCTCGTTTTCACTACAATTTTTCTTTATGTTGCCATCTCCGTAGTTTCCATTCTTTATATCGTATACTGCAATGGTCTTAGGCCCTACGGCTTTGCTCTGCTTGCAGTAGAGTTTGAAAATTTAGTCACTCAGCACAGAGTTGGGGTGTTTTATCTAGCTGCAATGCTAAGTTTAAATGTCATTAAGTAAATGCATTGAAAAAGCGATGCTTGTATTAAAATAAACTAATTGATTAAGGAACGCAAAGGGGACAGCTTGCTTTTTCACAGGGTTGAAGTCAAAGTTCAAATTAATTAATTATTAGGTTTGGGCAGAATGAATAGCCAAACCAAATGAAATAAATAATCACAAAAAGGTTTGCTATGTGCATGTCATTGAAGCGTATATTTCAATATAGCTAATTAGGTACAATTTGTGAACAATCTTAAAAGGTATAAGCCAAAAAATAATAATGTTTCAACGAGCAATTCAGAAGGCAGATATAAAGGCATAAAATAGCGATTTTGAGAAGCAGACATGACATGATAAAACAAGGGGAAAAGCAAACAGCAACACAGGAGAAAAAACGAGTGAAAAGGAAACAGTTGGACACCGAAAAGCATTTTTGAAGGAACTGAACTCTTAAATCTAATCAGTGCAATTACGCGAGTGAATAAAGCAACGCAAATAATAAAACGTGTAGTGGAGCAAAGAGACATTTTGACTATTATAAATGTAGACAATATTTTAGATATAAGAAATGTTTAAACTTAATAATTTGTAAGAAAATTTAATTTAAAAAGTAACTGAACTTGGTTAATTTACATTTTTATATTTATTAGAATAGCATTTGTTTATAACGGATATCATCAGATAACAATTGAAAAAATTATAAAATTGACGCAGTTTTGTGCTCCCTTATAATTAAAGTTTTTACATAATAAAATACCATTTTACCAATAAAAAATTATACCGTTGTGTTGAGCAAGTATCAGAGCTTCTGTGAGAGTGTGGGTAGCTTTTTCCCCAACAAAAAGATAAATTTTCACAAGAAGCACTTCCGAGGCCGTTCGCCAGCGATCCAGCTCGAGATTTCGATGTTCGATTCGGGGAAAAATAAGGTTCCTGAGCCCGGGATTTTGACTGCAGCGCATCAGGGAGGACTGCACGAGATCGTATAGCAGCAACAGCACCGGAGAAGACTATTGCAGTGGCAGATTCCAGTTGCAGCACCTCTGCGAGGGTTGTAGCGCACCATCTTAAATCTCAAGGTACAGTTTTTAACTAAAAGTAACGGCGTTAGCTTCTGGAAGTTTGTACGACTACGAGAGCAAACCTTACTGAACAAGATCCAAGTGTATTAAAGTAGCCAGCGAGGGCGCATTTCAAATTATTAACCAGAGTCCAGTTGTGAGGTTAGGTGAAAATTAACAATTGCTAAAATTGGCGTTGCTTCTGACGTCATAAAACAAATTAATTCCTGAAACAAATGCGTTTTATAACCACCAAAGCACTACAATTTAAATAAAATACCTGTTCGTATGTTCACAAATTTGAATTTTAAAGTCCACAACGCTTACTGCCAGATTCAAACTACTTTGTGAAATTTTGACAGCAGCGTATACATTTGCGACTGCGTATTTGGAAATAATTTGGGCGCACAGTGGCGTTCCAGGTTAAGGTAAAAATTTACAAATTATCAGGAACTCACCCCTTTGAATGGAGTTGATTCTCTACCGAGCTAGCGTTATGAGAATGAAATTGCAGATAAATAAAATACAAAAGAGGGCATAATACGATTTTATTTTGGAGTAAAGTAAAAAAAATTAAAAATTCAAACAATCCTATTTTACCCAGTCTAAATCTGTAATTATAATTGCTAAAAACAAATCTCCTAAGTGCAGTTCAAACCATTTCAATACATAGGTTAGTATAGGCTTCACTACACTCTTATATATTTTAACTTTCGACTGTGTGTGTGAATATATATTATACTATATTGTGTTGTTTAGTGCTCTAGATATTTCTAATGCTTTATGTATTTGTCTACTAACCTCATCCTTTAGTATTCTGTTGCTTGTGATAACTTGTTCTATTGCCTTGGTTTTAGAATTTACACCTTATCGGGTCCTGATTTATCGTCATACATTGGTTTTGTTTGTCGAGATTGTTAAATTAAATCTTTAACAACTACGTGTAAATTCAAACAATAATATTTGCAGGTCGTCCTCATTATCAACAATTAAAATTGCCTCGTCTGTATAACAAAGGACATTTAATTCTTTTGGTCCATTCTGTATGCTCTCATACTTTTGATATCTTTTATTGTTTCATTCATCGGAAGATTAACAGTTTGGACGTTGTGGTAATCCGATATTTGTAATATATGCTGTAGTTATACATTATCGATTGTTTTTTCAATGTCTATAAAGCATAGAAATGTCGGTGAGTTGTATTCGTTGGCCTTCTCTGCTATTGGTCGAATTATGAATATAAAGTATAGGATCAGTGCACGACCTTCCTGTAAGAAATCATTGTTGCTCGCCATGAAATGTTATAATGTGCGATAGTTTTTGAGCTATCAGTTTCGTGCGACTTTCAGAAGTGTGTTGAGGATGTTGATTCATCTGTAGTGTTGTGGTGAATACTATTTACCTTTCTTTTAAGTATAGGGATTCCTATCCCGGTTTTCCATTCTCCTGGTATGCTTGAGCTAGGTAAATATCGGTTGTATAAATTAACATTTTGTTCGTGATGCCATCTTCACCTGGCGTCGTCCTGTTTTTAATGTAATTTCTGTATCACTCACATTTATCACTATCCTCATATTATTAACAAGAGGATGAGGGGTTTCGTATTCTTCTTCAATAACATACAAGTTGTGCCAATTATTGTATCCATAGTGCGTTGTCAATGTATGTCGCTGTAATATGTATATTCTTGTATTTCTTTTTTTTAAATCTTGTATTAGTTGTCGTTTTGTTGTCCGTGTAGATAGATACTTTCGTAATTTGCCGGTCTAGAACTAGCCGTAGTTAGTTTTAATTTGTCTTATCTTATTATTACCGTTATTCCATACCATATTATATTCTTGGTATTTTTTGTGCGGTAGCATAGTTTTTGTATTTTATGCATACAATTTTTTGTATTTTGGCCAAGTCTTTTATTTCCGTAGAACCATGGAGTTTTTCGTTTTGTTGTACTTTGTTTATTCTTTTTTGCCTAATGAATCAGATGCTGCTTTCGAAATATTTGTTCTTAGCTTTTTCCAATTCGTCCGGCAACGAAGCGGAGGTGGAAGATATTTCTAAAACTACTAAACACGTTACTAAAATCGTTTTGGTTCAAAAAAGTGTGGCGAATCAAACCTACTTTTTTTAATAGAATGCCTTATATTTGGGCAGCTTAAAAGTTTTGCATTGAAATACTCATCATTTTGATATCAAGTTTTATGGGTCTAACATCAATTTTTTTGGAGATATTAACGATTTTACGCAAAAAATTCTGAACTTCAAGTGGCTGCTCTAAGTAACAGAAAGTCTGCATTTGATTTCCAAAGCGCAAGGACGATTCTGAGCGCTCGTGATATCAGTGTCGTTTATAAACAAGTGAAGGCCGAAAGGCCAAGATACGGAGCTGGACTGATAAGCAAGTACCTAACTCTAACTTTAAATTTATCATTGCTATTTTTGTCCTATTTTATTGTATTTACAATTATCAACCAATCAATATTTATTAACAATGGCATTTAACCAACCTATGCAATTGCCATATACACAAATACCTCCCAATTATGATTTTAATTTGCAAATACAACAACCAGTGGCGTACACACAACCAATGCAACAAGTGAATATGCCAAATAATGCATACTGCAGCCAACCCTGGCCAAATCAGCAGCTGCAGCAGTATCAGCAGCAATCTCAACAACAAAATTCGTATCCTAACTTCCCGCCACTGACGTTACAAAAAGACAATGGGTGGCAAACTGTACTATATGGCAATAAAAAACGATTACGTAGTCCAGAAAGTCCAGAAACAACAAATGATAGCTACAAAAAATACTGGTTAAGTAATCCTATTACAACAACTAATAGATACGAAGAATTATCCACAGATGAGGGTATGGAACATGACCCTGCAACAAAAACCACTAACGAACCAAAACCACCGCCGATCTTTGTATCACGCGTGACAAACATCAAACCGCTAATAGAGCTCCTCGAAAGCCTGGCAAAAGACAACTTCAATTTTAAAACAATTAGCCAAGACCAGATCAAAGTTCAACTGCAAACTCGAGAAAAATACAGTGCAGTCATCAAGGCCTTACAAGAACGTAACACTGAATTTCATACGTATAAACCCAAGCAAGACAGGCCTTTCAGGGTTGTACTTAAAAATTTTCACCCATCATTAGACTTGGAAGAATTAGCACAACTTGGACATCAAGTCATCAATACATGGAACATCAAGCACCGAATTACGAAAGCCCCCTTATCTATGTTCTTTATTGATCTGCAAACAAAGGACAATAATAAGGAAATATATGATGTTAAACTTCTACAAAACTGTGTGGTGCAATTTGAAGCACCGCATGCGAAAAGAGAAATACCGCAATGTGCAAAGTGCCAGAGATACGGTCACACAAAAAACTATTGTCATCAACCATACAGATGCGTCAAATGTATAGGAAATCACGCAACAAGCGAATGTCCAAGGAAAGAAAAAAATGACTCAGTAAGGTGCGTAAACTGCAACGGGAACCACCCCGCTAACTACAGAGGGTGTTGGGTTCATCAACAACTACAGCAGAAGCTCTACCCGGCATTGAGACAAAAGATCACCCCGACCCAAACTAGATTTGTTCAACCTGGAGTGTCCTACGCTCAACAAACGACAGGTAATCCTTTACAACAAAATACTAACACTCCCACCGATAACACACCACAACAAACAAATGTACTTTCTGAACTCCAAACGATGATGCAGAAACTAATGGAGCAAATAAGCACCATGCTAAATCTATTAACCACTGTCGTCAACAAATTGTCCTAATGGTTGAACTTCTTCGAATAGCAATATGGAATGCCAACGGTCTGGGACAACATGCACAGGAAATTTCATACTTTCTCAAATTAAACAAAATTGACGTCATGTTAATATCAGAAGCACATATCTCACCTAAAACCCATATCAAAATACCAAATTCTTGCATATATTATACAATGCACCCTAGTGAAAGGGCTCATGGGGGAACTGCTGTGATTATTCGACAAAACATTAAGCACTATGAATTGAAACAGTATCAATGCGATCACTTGCAAGCCACAAACATTGCTATAGTGGATCACATAGGCACATTGGTTATATCTGCCGTATACTGTCCGCCCAAGCACAATAATAAAAGGAGCCATTATGAAAAATATTTCCAAACACTAGGAAACCGATTTCTCTCCGGCGGCGATTATAACGCCAAAAGCGCGCTGTGGGGATCACGGCTTACGACCACAAAAGGAAGGGAACTACTGGCTGCAATAAAAACTTTTAATCTACAATGTCTTGCAACGGGCGAGCCTACTTATTGGCCAACAGACCCACGAAAGATACCTGATGCTATCGATTTTGCACTAACAAAAGGAATCAACATGAAACAATGCAAGATACAATCATCATTAGACCTCTCCTCAGACCATTCAGCCGTCCTAGTAACTATATACTCAAGAATCCAACAGAAACAAAGACAAGCAACACTATACTCCAGGCATACTGATTGGGAAGCGTTTAAAGCGAGTCTGGATGACTTAGTCAAGTTGAACATTCGGCTTAACTCTCAAGAAGACATCGATACAGCAGTCTATGAAATAACAAATGCCATCCAAGAAGCAGCCTGGAAGGCAACTCCTGACGCACATGAAGTGCAAATTCAAGAAGCCTGTCCAATCATAGTGAAGGAAAAAATCGCAGAAAAACGAAAGTTACGTAAACGTTGGCAATTAACACGGTCGACGGAAGATAAAAGAAAGTTTAATATGGCTGCGCAAAATCTCAAACACCTACTATTGAATATTAAAAATCAAAATATTCAGGAATATCTCCGCACCCTCACAGCGACGGAAACCACAGACTATTCACTGTGGAAAGCCACCAGGAAAATGAAAAGAACACATCAAGCATCACCACCTGTGAAAGATGAAAATGGAAGATGGACGCGAACTGACAAGGAAAAAGCTATTGCTTTCGCCAAACATCTAGAAACAGTATTTACACCTTTCCCCTCACAGCTCAGCCTAGACGAAGAACGCGAAATCTACAGTTCACTAGACGCACCTTTCCAAATGGAATTACCTATTAAACCATTCACAATGTTGGATGTCGAAAGAACCATACTAAAAGAAATAAACCCAAAAAAGGCCCCAGGCTGGGATCTAATTACTGGAAAAGTACTGCAAGAAATATCAACAAAATGCCTAAAAGCATTGACATTTCTATTCAATGCCATCCTCCGACTGAAATACTTTCCCAAACAGTGGAGCATAGCTGAAATAATACTAATCCCAAAACCGGGAAAAGATTTAACTAGCGTCGAATCGTATCGGCCTATAAGCCTATTGCCGGTGCTGTCAAAAGTTTTTGAAAAGTTGCTATTGAAAAGACTCAATCCGGTATTGGAGGAAAGAGGAATCATACCCAACCATCAATTTGGGTTTAGACGACACCACGGCACGACGGAACAAGTACATAGAATTGTTCACACAATCAACAATGCCTTTGAATCTAAAAAGTATTGCTCCGCTGTGTTCCTGGACATCAAGCAAGCGTTCGATAAGGTGTGGCATCAAGGCCTAAACTATAAACTGAAGATGACATTACCGTATCACTACTACGAAATCCTCAACTCCTATCTGGAAGGCAGATGGTTCATGGTCAAACTAAACGAAGAGCTAACGGAACTCTACCCCATTGCTTCTGGAGTGCCCCAGGGCAGCGTACTTGGTCCAGTCCTGTACACAATATACACAGTTGATCTACCAACAACGAACGCAACAACCATAGCCACCTACGCTGATGACACAGCAATATTAGCTACAGATAGCAACCCGAATGTCGCAACTGAAAACCTCCAAAACACCCTACGCCTAATAGAGGATTGGATGAGAAAGTGGAAAATTCAAGCTAACACCTCAAAATCATCGCATGTCACGTTCACAATGAGAAGAGGTACATGTCCACCGGTAATACTTAACAATATTCCGATTCCCCAATCTGAAGCAGTTAAATATCTGGGAATGCATCTAGACCAGCGGCTCACATGGCGTAAACACATATTTACGAAGAGAAAACAACTCGGCATCAAATTCAGGCAGATGTACTGGCTACTTGGCCGACAATCTCAACTGAAACTAGAAAGTAAACTCTTACTTTATAAATCTATTCTCCGACCCATCTGGACGTACGGTGTACAATTATGGGGTACTGCCAGTACCTCTAACATTGAAATCCTTCAACGATTTCAGAACAAAGTGCTAAGGTGTATCGTTAACGCTCCCTGGTATGTGCCAAATCACATAATACAAAAGGATCTTAACATTGAGTCAGTGCGCGAAGTAATTAAAAATTACAGTGTTAAATACAGAACTCGGCTTACGGTTCATCCTAATGAGCTAGCCACTCAGCTAGCACACATCAACGACGCTCGACGGTTGAAGCGGTTCAAGCCCTCGGACCTGCCCATCAGGTTTCTTTAAATATGCATTTGTCTACACTCTACAGTTACATAGGACTGACGTGCTGATTTACTAAATTACACAATTAGTTAGATAATTTATACGATAAGAACGATCACTGGATTGTTCTAAGCAAGTCTGTATATAGTTAGTTAGGTTAGTTAAATGTCATACCATTTACTTATTGTTCATGAGCAACAGATTGTAAATATGCAAATAAATCAATTAAAAAAAAAAAAAAAAAAAAAGTAACAGAAAACAATTGCAGGAAGGAAAATGTTAGCAAAAAATTATGTTTTTCGAAAACTATATTTTGAGTGTAAAATGGTGGATCTGGCTATTAATGCTAATCAGAGTGCACAAAATGTAATACTTTCGATTTTTTTCAAATAGAACGCCCTGTATATTTTTGTATTTTTGAAAAGCCCTTTTCTGACCTTTTTTTTTGATATTTTACTTCATACATGTAAATTCAACTGTTTTTGATATATGCATGTTTGAACATAAAAAACCATTTAAGCCCCTTAAGATGCTTTATTTCAAGGGATAACAGACAAACGTCGTTATTTAAAATAACGATTTAAACACGCAGCCGCCTGAAGTTCGGCATTCTTTTGCATAAAATCGTTAATATCTCCAAAACAATTGACTTTAGACCTATTGAACTTAAAAAAATATTATTAGTATTTCAATGTAAAACTTTTAAGCTACTCAAACATAGGGCATTCAGTTTAAAAAAAAATGTAAGTTTGCTTAGCCACACTTTTATGAGCCGCCCTGTATAATACAAACTATTTTAATAATGTGTACCTACCACCTTCGTTCCTACAACTGTTATGTACCGGGTGGCCAATTAAGAAGGGCACTCGGCCCTATCTCGAAAAGTAATTGTCGTAGAGACTTAGGGTAAAAAAAATTATGACTAAAGCGGCCAAGATAAAATGCTGGAAATTATTTTTAAGTTTCTAGAATGGCCGCCAGGGGGCGTAATCGTATTCTTGAATTTTAAATCTCGTTTTTTGAGAAATATTTTTATATTACAGATAGCTAAAATGGACACCGTTTTAAAGCTGAGATAAATTCTATTCTTTTTTGTTCAATGCTTTTTGCTCTATCTCTTAAACGAAAGTGGTGGGGGGTGTCCGAACATCTTCGGAAAGAAATGTCAATAACTTCAAAATGGCTGAACGGATTTTGTCAAACTTGGAGTCGTTGAAAATGGCTTTTCTTAAGCTATCAACGCTGCTTTGAGCGGATTGATTTAGATTGCTTGTGTCGCCGCTAGAGGGCGTTTTGCGACAACACTACAAATGAAATGGATTTTCTCAAAAAAATTAAATGCATTGATATCACTTTTATTGCAACACAAGATAGCCAAATAAGGGTCTAACACGCTAGTAAAAACCGCATTTCGATATTTGTTTCCTAACCTAAAATATCAGTAAAAGAAGTTAAAATTAGAAATAATGTCGCATCTTTGGGAATATTTTCAGTATACCTGCCATTATTAAATCCTAATTATCGTTCTTTTGGCAAAATATATATAAATTTACTGTTAAAATATCAACATTATATTTAAAATGTCAATAATAATTAATACTCATTCAATATGATTGAATATTGCCTTTCTGTCCACACGAAAAACTTTGACAGTTGAATGGCGCCTATCAGGATACTCCATCGCATAGATTCTAACAGAAACAGTTGCGTTTTCATTGTTTTGAAAATAAACACCAAACATATCAAACACTTCTACAGGTGGAAAAGGCATTTTTTACAAATAAGGCCACCAAAATGCACTATAAATAGCTGCAATCTTAATATGATTGACACTTAAACACCACCATTATAATTTTTGCTATTTTGTTTTCCAAAGCACACTTGCATTTTAAAAATTTCGAATTTCGTGTGGACAGAAGGGCAATATTCAATCATAGTGAATGAGTATTAATTATTATTGACATTTTAAATATAATGTTGGTATTTTAACAGTATTGTATGTATGTATTATCGTTAACCTCCTTTTACCTTGCGGTGTAGAGGCTGGTGCTTTATGTGCTTGCATCTGGCGGTACAATGCTCAACTTGCCCCGGATTCGGGATACAAAGTTGGAGCGCGTCTTTTATGCTTACACAGCAACCATTGTGTGAAGTGTGTGTCATGTTGATGTGTTGACCTTGTTACTCTATCTCTTAGGTCTGTGGATCTGAGTAGAGCACAGTTAATTTGGTGCCCAACTGTGAATGGTCTCACCGAGCCCGATTCCAATCGCCAAGGCTGCGGAAAAATTCCGGCCCCCGCGGGATTCGAACCAAGGACTTGCTTACTAGCAAGCCTAGCGCTACCCAACTGCGCTACCCGGCTTCTCGTATTTTAACAGTAAATTTATATATATTTTGCCAAAAGAACGATAATTAGGATTTAATAATGGCAGGTATACTGAAAATATTCCCAAAGATGCGACATTATTTTGAGTTTTAACTTCTTTTACTGATATTTTAGGTTAGGAAAGAAATATCGAAATGCGGTTTTTACTAGCGTGTTAGACCCTTATTTGGCTATCTTGTGTTGCAATAAAAGTGATATCGATGCATTTAATTTTTTTGAGAAAATCCATTTCATTTGTAGTGTTGTCGCAAAACGCCCTCTAGCGGCGACACAAGCAATCTAAATCAATCCGCTTAAAGCGATTACGCCCTCTGGCGGCCATTCTAGAAACTTAAAAATAATTTCCAACATTTTCTCTTGGCCGCTTTAGTCATACATTTTTTTACCCCAAGTCTTTACGACAATTACTTTTCGAGATAGGGCCGAGTGCCCTTCTTAATTGGCCACCCGGTACACAATATTTGCATAACTCTCTTAGTTTTAGAAATATCTTCCACCCCCGTATGGTTGCCGAACCCTGTATATATCGTTGTTATTGTCCACCTTTTCTATATATTCTCGTATTTTTCGATGGTATAAGTACTTTATGCTGTCATCTGCTAGAAGTTGCTAATTTATTTGATCTTCGTATAACGATTTCCGTTTTTTTACTTTTTGCAATTGCATTCTTGATTTACACATCAGCGGCTATGGCCCGATCCTATATCTGCCGAATTTGGGTGTCTTCTCTCTAAAATGTGTGAAGGTTGTTTATGTTGATTTTGTTATACAGTCTATTGCGGATTTTTGGCTTCTTATGTTTTGATACTTATATTTGTGTTGAATTTTGTGATTGAAGTTTGTATTGTTTATTCTTAGATTAGTATTAGTGCAGACTTAAACGAGCAGCTCGCCATTATTATTTTCGGCTTCTTCATTGAATATTTGTTTTGTTCCGGGGATAACACAATACCCGATAAGTGCGTTAAAATCTCCGAGGACTGAGACAGGTTGATTTTCTGGTCATTTATGTTTTCGAAAAACTGCGTTCTTTCTACTTTCGGCTTATCCTCCAGTGCGTATATGCTAAATATATTTATATGCAAATTTTTGTTTTTAATGTGAGTGGTGGCATTCGTTCGGAGATGTATTCTATTTTATCAATTATTATTTCGTATTTTTTTGTCTACCAGAATATCTTTGTTTTTAGCGCTTCTGTTGTTATCAACTCTGCTGTATATTAGGGTGTAACCCATATTAAATATCTACTACTCATCATCCGTTACGTTTTGTTTCTGATATTTTTTCTTTTTCTCTCGTAACTCCGTTATTATCTCCTTATCTGTTTGAGTCTACTAATCCAATATCCAATCATAATGTAATTATCTTTCCATATTCGCTTTTTCCATTGTCTCGTACATGTCTCAGGCCGTTGTCTGGTACTATTAATAGGAGCTAATTTCTTTTTTTTATGCCAGGTATGTAGCTAACCTCTCCTATAAACTCTCCTCCTTTATCCGGGCTTGGGATTGACAACGTCAGCCCTAAGTTACTCAATCCACCCAGGGACTTTTACAGTCGAAGTTACAAACAAATACGTATTATAATCACTAAAATATTCACTTAAGTACCCACCAAAAAGATATCTGCTCCTATTTTTTATATTTGTCAAGAAACATAAAAAAGAAAGTAGTTATTGACATAAACCACATTATTAACAAAAGTATTATAGTCGTGACCTCGCAAACTTCCAAGTTTTTATGTGTATCCAACTTAAATTCGGCATGGAGTCGTTATTAGCAATTTGCTATGTGGCTGTAGACTTGCTTCTAGTTCGAATAATTTATTATTCAATATTATTTGATAATACCATAACATTATCAATTGATTGTTCCGAACCATGAAAAATATTTCAAGTACGTTCCTGAATTAAGATCGAACACAGATGACCCAGAAGGGTAAATGGTCTCACTTCTGTTGAAATATGTAGAAATTTAGGGTTATCAATTTTTCGTGCATGTCGGGCATTTTCAGATTAAATATTTAGGAAAGCGAGACAGGTTGTTTTCAGCTCCTTTTCCGAATTTTCCTCATTTACAACCCGTAAAGCGCAAAACTGGCATCATATTTGGCAGAATTACTTGATCTGTCAAGGCTCTCCATTATTTAGTAGCCGCGTCAAAGCAAGAAGAGATATCGTCCTTTAAGTGGGATAAGGGCGGAGGTCCGTAATTCGTCATTTTGCATGCCTCACCTTTCATTCTGGGCACTTGTATTCCCGCATTTATGCCGTGATCAAAAGATTTATGCAAAATACTTCTTTTACATATCTCCAAGTGAAATTGTGTGTTGGTATGTAAAGTTAATGCCGAACTTTTAATAAAGTTGTTATGGGGGGCGTTCTGGGCGTTTGGTTTGAGGCTGAATTTTAGATGCCACAAAGTAGAAATAATTTGTTGTTTTTTGGTAGAATAAACAGTGATGAGCAGTGACCCAGACTTGAGCAAGCGTTGCTTTGATGTGAACTCCACATAGGCGGTTTGTCTTAATATAAAAAACTTTATTTTTTTAACTAATTTGTTTTAACTTTAGGTTACGAATGATTCTATCAAGAGAATTGTAGTTCTTCTAAATTGGATTACGATTAAATCTTAAAAGTTACATTTGCAAAATGCTTAATGCACAAGTATTTATACAAACCATCAATTGATCTAAAAAATATGTAAAACTATAATCTTAGGGTTACCTAATATGTATATGTATTTTTTAGTTCCGTGGAAATTATTTTTTAATAAATATTAATGTTACAAAGGATTTTGTAATCAATATTAAAAACTGGATCTACACTGTCATAAACATGTTTCAGAAAAAGAATAAACTACCTAAACCACCACTAAAAGTAGGCCCTTTAGCGCTAGCTTGTTTCACTAAAAGTGACGTTTAATAGTTTACCGTGGTTAAAGAAATCAAATGTTTACTTTTAGCCCATGTGCTAAAAGTAAAGTGAGGTTATAAAACTACAATTTCGAACTGGAAGTGAAGTTGTAAAGTTATTCTAGTTGCTTCTTGCGTTACAGGTAAACTGTTTTTGAAATAATTAAAGCGTTATGTAATGAATATAGTCAGATATGGAGTATTAATAATTACATTTCGTAACTGACCTCGACTACTGCCATTCGCAAACATTCGCCCGCACGGCATGGCCTACTGTTTATTATGACATAAATTAGAAGTGTCGTAGATGCAAACCTTTGTTAAATCGATATTTATGGATTAATAACAGTAAAATTAAGGTCGTAGATAAAATATTGTATGCAACGCGTGCTAAAAGTTGTTTATGCACGAGACATGTTATGAAACTCAGCCTTCGGCTTCGTTTCATAATTTTCATGTCTCGAGCATAAACGTCAACTTTTAGCACTTGTTGCATAAATAGCTATTCTAGTAAGTTACAATTTTCTAAGTTATGAATAACAAAGAATGATTTTTGTATTGATACAATCAATAATGGGCGTTAAACTAATTTATATCTGGAGAAAATAATTGTAACCGAAGCAAATTCATCGATTCTCTTGAACTCTTAAAGTGGAACTGATACAATGACACTTCCTTTATATGTGATATGATATGATACTGACGTCATGTCGATCTCCGGATTCTGGGATGCTCTGGATAATCGGGAACTGTGGAAATGCGTAACAGAAACTCCAATCGTGCAGGCCCCCGCAATATAAACAGGCTCTGGGCAATAGAATTTGCGCAAATACCTGGTTTTCAAAAGCTTTCAATGCAGCTCACACCTCTCAGGGGACTCCAACTCGTTTTCTTAGCTGCAAAAGCCCTGGTGACTCGGATCTCAATTTGAAGTTTTGCGTGGGGGGCTCCTCTAGGCGTTGACGGCACCAAACTTGGCTTCAACTTGCTCCTGCAGGTGGTAAACTCCCAAACGTAGCCATTACTTGGATTTCAACTGCCTGGTTTTTGTCGAAGACGAATATTTACCAAATACACCACTTTAAGACTGGCAAACTGATTCTACTTGTGTCCAACGCTTTAGTGGTTAAGTAAAACCAATACTTGTACTAAACTGGATGTGTTTTATTAACAAATTCAAACTTTTTATGGGAGCTGATGTGAAACAATGTACTCTGCTATTTCACTCTGTTTTTAACCTCACTGCTCTGTTCTGTAGTTTTTATGCACTTAATAATGTACTTCGTTTTATTTCTTTGCTATTTGTAAGTTGCTCTTTTGCAACATTCCTTGTCGGTTGCTTCTTGCAACGTTTCTAATCCTCGTACTGCATTGCTATACCCTTCAGTTACTTTAACCATTCTGGTCCTAACTTTCTAACCACTATAATGCCCATACTTCGTACTTGTGAAAACTATTTCGTACAATAACAAACATAATACTGCAAACGTTGATGCCACCATCGTCAGATATAATTTAACTGCATTCGCACTTCGAAAAACTCGTCAAATCTGAGCCCAAGAAAGTAACCCTTTTGAACTAGTTTTTCATGTTACATTTGCCTCAAATTGTGAAACTCAACTGCACCCATCAGTGCATTTATCTCAGTAAAAGTAAGCTAAGCTTGCACTAATTAAAATAATTAATTATGTGCCTCGGTTTGACTTTTAATGCATTCTAGCTCAATGGGGTAGCAGAATTGTTGAGAGCACAAAACCATTGCAATATATATTGAAAAGGTATTAGGCGCACAACTTGGCTCTGCTTGCAGTACAAAATATTCAACCAAATCAATAAAGCACAGAGTTGGGATATTTTATATAATTGCAATTTTAAACAAAAATAAAAATATTAAATGCATTGATTATGAGATGCCAGAAACAGTAATTAGTAGGATAAAGGCACGCAAAGGCAAAGCATATTTCAGAGGGTTTGAATTTGGCTTGTGAATAAAGTAATATAATTAAAATGATAGGTTTGTGCACATGTAAAGCCAGACCAAACGAAAGTAATTGACACAAAAAGGTTGTTACGTGCATAAAAGGAGCGTAGTTATCAATAAAAGCAAAGCACTGTGAAAATTGTGAGCAAGCTGAAGGGTAAAGCAAGATGAAGGAAAATCTAGAAAATTGCAAAGAGCAATTCCTGAATGGAGGCAACAAAAAAGAGGCAAGCGACGTGAAAAGTGCGGAACTCAAAAATCAGTGCTTTAATAATTAAAAACATAGTGCAAAAGCAGAACAGTGAAATTAAAAACGTTTGTGAGTGCAACGCTATGGAACAATATTAATTTACTAGATTGTGAATTTTATGTACTAATAACGAGCAAACGAGCTACGTTGAGACAAATAACCGAAAATTTGAGAATATAGTCCGTTTATGAACCCAACCCATGAGATAAGAAGTTCTGTGTTTGCTGAGAGCTAGCGTAATTGGTATTGCAGTTAAATAAAATAGAAAGAGGGGCATTCAACCATTTTATTTGTGCAGTTAATTATTACAGTTCATATTAACCAGCCTTCATTTACTGACAAGCAAAGGTTGAGCACAGTATAAAAATATAAACCGAGAATTAATTCTGTGTACTAGGATCTTTACCCGTAATTTTAACTTATATTATTATTATACCAAAATAAATAAATAATTACAAACAGGCACCAGATAGGGGTTCCTTTGCAATATATACATATATATTTAAATAACATTTGATTTTTTCACATTTGAACTTATATAATTTATCACTTTTTAAACTGATAGATTATTTGTGTTGTTCAATAATGATACGTTACCAACTGACATTAAATGGAGCTAAACAGCAATATAATCATAATTAACTATCGTAAACTGGTTCAGCTAAAAGCTTGGCTATTAGTGTTATAATCAACGCTTTTACCACTAAAACGAACGTGCGATTATATGTCCATAGCTAAGTACCAATACATGAAACATGCTGATATAAATCGAGTCAATTTTTTATACACGTTAATGTTGTGAACTCGTTACTAAAAATTAATGTGTGACAACTGGCTATGACATAATTAACTACATGGACTAAAAGCTGACCAATGTAAAATGCCATTTGACTGCTCATGTCCTTTTCAGGATTTCCGCCAATTTTCGGGCTTAACTTCAGCTTCCAAAATTGCGGACCGTCGTTAGGATTAGGTAAAATTCCGTTAATGGCATAGATGATTATCAACAAATCGCTGCGCTGATCGATAATCACATCAAGTCGGTGCTAATAATTTCTAAGCACGATTATACACACGCAGAGTGTTTTGATAATATTACAGTGATTTATGATCGTTTGCTATGAAAAATATAGAATTTTGCATAGCCTTATAACTGCTTCCTTATCGAGGCCTTTAATTAAGTTGTCGGCCGAGCTTATGCGCGTTTACTTGGAATCCTAAACATTTCTTTACTTATAAATAAAGCATGTTGTAAGCAAAGCTATTCAAATACTGCCGGTAATAAACGCTAATTGATCTTCATTTTAATTTCAAAAGTTTGCACGTAGGAAACTCGTCAATTAAAGCTGAAGCTCAAATAAGCTACTCTTGGAATAATGTTCGCCCCAAGCATGCTTCTAATGTAAACTAGAAGTGAGGAGGAAGAGAAGTCCTTAGTTAGTATTTTTAATAGTATTCAATACGATATTTTTAGTATTTGATATTTATGGTACCTACATATTGTTGCTGTTCTATTGGAATGTGTAATAGCTAATATGTAGTAGCAACCGGCTTCTAGTTTTTTATTTATTTTATCAGATTTTACAGATTTCTGTTTTCCTTACTAAAAATTTTGGGTTATTTATTATAATAATATGATTAGCTGCATTGCTGTGAAACAATAATATTTTTACAAAGATTTGAAATTATTACTGGGATAAATTATTTTGCTATTTTGCGAGGTTTAACATTGAAGATAGTACTTTATTATCAGTAAATGGTTTTACACTTTGTTTTAAACAGCCGTGGCTGAATTTGGTTAATTTGATTTTATTCCATGTATTATTTTGTAGCAAAATTATTTAAAACTGTAAGAATTTGGCATCACTTTCGAATAAAACTAAACTGGCCAAGAGCTGTTATTAAATTGTATTTTGCAATCATTTACTGGATTGATTGTTTCTTTTCTTTGTATGAAGCTTTTGTAAAGATCATATTTTACTATTTATCTTGTTCTAAATCGCGCGAAGCCATGGCTGTCGTTCCCATTTGGAGATGTTTCTGTCCCGCTCACTCTCCCAATATTCATAACGTACGAGTAATATTGATATTTGAATTTCCCATCGATTGTCGGAAAAAATCAGGCAACCAATATTTTCTTTCGTGTATTTGATTATGAGGGTAGTTTTTGTACCAAGTCTATATTTACGTATTGTGGTATATTCTGGTTAATTCAGACACCGTTTAATTGAAAGAACTATTTTTTTTAGATCAAGATGTAAAAAACTAGAAAAATCCATTATTTAGTCTCAACTTATTTAGATCAATCGTTGCATCGCTGAGACAATCGTGATTACACAACTGAAAATATTTGAACTACCTACTGTTTTAGCGTAATGCCGTTCAGTCTTTAGACTTTTGTGTATTTGTATGTAAATGATGTCGACAGATTCTACGCATAATCAGCGCAACTTCAAATAAATGTTATACACGACCCCGGGTCACGGGTGGTGTAGCTTGAACAAGCGTCCACGTACGATCAGTAGTATAGTGACTAGATGACTATATCTTACAAAATCTAGTCATCTAGTCACTATAATCAGTAGAGTTAAGCAACGGTCTTTCTGGTCGGAACTTGGTGGGAGTTCCACTGCTGCTTCACTCGGCGCCTCGTGGTACGGCTGCCACGGATCTAGTTGGTCCCGGATGTCATAATAACATCATGACAGTCGTTAGTGGGGTTGGAAGTCCCCATAAAATGTACAGCGACGCCTATAATTGGCCTAACGGGTGTTGGCTGAGTACGAATTAAATAAATAAATAAAACACTACTCTTATCTTTTAAACATTTGCTAACATCTTCAAAACCAACAAAAATTAGTACAAACGCTTCAATAAAACATCATCAAAATTAAGATTATGAGGGAACTATTATTGAACAAAATGGGAAAAAAGACTCCGAGATACCAGACAACAAAGACAACGATACATAACAGTAATATGTACATAAGCAAGTGGCCAACCAGGATATTGGAATTTTTGTTATTTGCCCTTTACATTGAAAAATCTGCCCCAGTTGAACAATACGTTCTCAGTATGTTTAATATTATGGTCTTGTAGGGAGCACTCCTGTCAATTTTTCCTTTTTTGTATAACTTAGTCTTTAACTGCGAGGCAGTAATAAGCTAGTGGTTAATAAAACCAATAGTAGTAATTGTGTTTCGAACTTCAGGGCAGGAAAGAAAACTCTGGTATCTAAACAAATATTTCGGAAAACTTCATTCCTTTATCAAGGCAAAAATGTGGGGTTAGTTAGTACGTCATTATTGCCACAATGAAGTAAAATCAAGACTTGTATTATATGTAGAAAAACTTTTGCCAGCTAATTCTTTTTCCCTTTTTACATATATTATAAAAAAACATTGGAATAAAAATATATTTCGACTTTCGTCTTCTTCAGTTTACACAAATATAAAATCTGTAAGTTGAATATGCGAAATTAGATACTAATATCACACTATAGGTAGGCAAGTGAACGAAATCATTCACCTCAAGTTATGCAAAAAATATTTTATATATTATAAATACCTTTTTAGTTAAAAAGTTCTAAGTTCCAAAAAATAATATCCTTGTTTTAGCAATCCCTTTCAAGTTCTAAAAATTGTTTGTTTTCTTTATCAGGATTATTGTTAGGCTATTAGACGTTTTTTCTGTTTATCAACCAAACTTACAAAGTAAGTGGTTACTATGATCGCTCTTTCTGTGTGTCTGTGTGTCTGTCGCACGGTTCCCGTTAAGGCAGAATACAACTGATGGTGGATTCCTATGTATTTTTGTCCCCTGAATCCGAATCCACTGGCTTTTCGATATCTCAGTCCGTTTTCGAAATATTCGACTTTAATGTTCGAATTTTCACATTTTAGGCTTTAATATCACTTTTATGTAGTTTTCTCTCCTGATTCCAATTATGTCACTCATTTCACGATATCTTGAATAGTTTTCGAGATATTTGATTTTTTAAAAATCCGAATTTTCTTTTGTAAGTTTGGTTTTCAGCCGTACATGCGCGGCTAAGATTTTTTTAAATTTTATATCTATAGGAAAGAACAATGTTTTTGTTATTTAAAATTATATTTAGGCTTTAAAAGAATTTACTCTGTTGTAAAAATAGATGATATATCACTACCCCTTGCTAGGAAATGAATTGTGAATTTGTTACATGCAGCTTACGATTGCTTGCTTTAATTCCTTTTATTTGGATTTTTTTTAAATTTTATTCTGCTAAAACTATTCTGTTATTTAAATTAATCTAAGCTATAAAAGAAACTTACTCTGTTGTAAAAATAGATGATATATCACTACCCCTTGTTAGGAATATGAAATATAAATGTTTTATATGCAGCTTACAATTGCTTGCCAAATATGTGAAGTTTGATTGTTGTACAATTTTTTTTATTTGATTTTTTTTTCTTTTAATTCTGACTGCAGGAATTTTAAATATCGTAATACCTGCGGTAGTTGACAACCCCTAACCAGGGACCTCTTCCTCAATATGTGGCGGTAGAATTGTTAGAAAAGATTAGGCTACGCTTAAAGAAAATCCAGGATACATACGAAGAGAAACAGAACAGAAAGGTTAAGAAACGAACACATTTCAAAATAGGAGATCTCGTGATTATAATAAAGAAGCTAAGGGTAGCCCACCGAAGAGAAAATATTTGTGCGAAATTTTTAAACGCTTATGAAGGACCATATAAGATAAAGCAGATTCTAAGTAATGGAAATACTTACGAATTGATAAACGAGCACGACAATAAAATCAGAGTACGTTTTCATGCGTCAGAAATTTGCCCATACATAAATAATGATGAATAGATTAGGTTAATTTGACAAATGTTGGAATCGTATTGTTTAAGTTAGATTTAGATTAGGGTAGATTAGTTAATGTTAGTTTTGTTGATAGGATCAGGTTGATTAAAAGAGAGCTTGAAGTCATGGAATAAAATTTGTGATAATTAAAATGACAACGCATGCAAAAGGATGTATGCAAAGAATTAACAATAATGCGTAGTGATTATAATTCTCAAAATTTGGGGAAATTGTGTAATGGTTTACTGCCCACAGCAATTCTGATTGTCTATGTAACAGAATGAATAAGGTTAACATGAGTACAGAATTGAATATTTTATTTATTGCAAGATAATTAGTATTTTACATTAATATGTGCCCTTGATGTGAGCAGCAGTAAATAATAATTTGAAGGATAAAAGTTAGCATGAGATAAGGCAGGTTTCAGAAGGGTTACGTTCAGAGTTTCAGATATGATAAATGTTCGGAAGGGCCAATGCAATTTAATTTGTAACTAACGGATTTGAGCTTAGTAACGTCAAATGTAATGTGAATAAAATTATACAGAATGATTTGTTAAGTACAGAAATTGTAAGAGCGTTATGTATTAAAAGTTTATAAGCTAGTTAACGGCAAGTTAACTGAAAGGTAAACGACAAACAGTGCTAGCAAAGCAATAATTGTTATAGAGCAATGGGAAAATGTAAGTCAACCGATCGAAAGACAATTAGTGAGATACTAAAAGAACTCAAGTGTATCAGTGCATTATAAAACAAAGTGAAAATTAAAAGCAGAACAAAGTGTGGTGACATTTATTCCAAGAAAAGAACAATTTAGTAAAAATGCAAAGACATGTCATCAAAACTGTAGTCCATACGTTCAAACATGTAATCAAATCTAATTTATTTTAAACAATTGTAAATCTAGTTGCTTAGTTACGAGACAGTCAGTTATTATTACTCAAACACGCTTAAATTTTTCATGTTGGGGGAAAATTGAGCTCCACATTTATTGTATTAAATTGTGAATAAACAGTCATTTGTGATATTAGTTTTGTATTAAAGTTATTCACCAAGTTGCTGGTCATCTGTAGGTGTAATTTTCCCAGGTGTAGAAGCTCTCAAGATAGTGCAATTAGGCCAGCAAGTTTCCACCTGGTTGAGTACGAGCCTACGTCGGTGAAGATTTTGGAGTAGTTCTAGACATCGGATGGCAGATCTTATTGTGCTACATGGAGAGGGGCCTACAGCTATCCCTGGGTAGAAGAATTAGAACCAGGAAGCCATTTCCAAGCGAGTATTTGCCGTGGCGTCCTTCTAGTCTGCCAACCAACAGCGGAGCACCTCTTCAAAAAAAGTAGGATTCCATAAAAACTAGGAGCAACAGCCTCGTAGAAACTGGGGTTCGTCAAGAATATACTTTTCCCGAGAAGTTCAACGTGTTTCCAGAGTCCCAGATCCATCGAGCGTCGAATAATTTAGCTGGCGTCCATAAAATGTGCAAATTAAGGCGGCAGTTGCAGTTTTTGCCGGAAATTGAACAAAAGCGAATAACACGTGGGTTTACGTCACACTAGAAACAAAACGAGATTATCCGTTGCTACGTCACAATATTAATCGTATTTACCTGATGCATTCTTGCCATTTTGGTGTTTAAAATTCAATTTTACGCTATTTTTGCACGACGGATGATCTTGTTTACTGCACTAAATTTAGAGGATATTTAACTGTGAGTTGGAAACAGTACATTTGCCCTAATATCAGAAAGTAATTGTCATACAACGAATTATTTGTCATACAAAGTCTTCTGCTTAATTTTATGAACCGACCCCCTGAGTTAAGAATTGTTTCATGTTCACCGGAGCTAAGCCCTAATTTATTGCAAATGAATAAAATAAGGAAAGAGCTATAAACCATTTATTTTTGATAATTATTATTACAGTTATTAAGTGTAGTATCCCTTGCCCTAATTATAAATTTTATATTTTTATTAAAACCCAGGGCCAGGGTACTATTACAATACATACAGGGAATTTATTTTAATAGTTAACATAAGCGTTTCGTTTCTATGCCATCATTTAATCCTACAGGTCATTTCCATAGTTACAAATGAGACCTATAGATTAGAGCGTGTATTTTACGTGTTAACATAGGTACTATTACTTGTCAAAAAGACAATTAAAAGTGGTCCTAATGTATACCACTCAAGAAAAGACACAAGTTGTTCCTACGTATCTACTTTTTAGTTGCATACCTACATTCCGGTAACGAAATTAAAGTTTCTTTTTAGCAAGTACCTAATTAAAATTCGTATGTTGTTAACTTGCAAAATAAACGCTCTAATCTATTGATTTCGTTGGTAACTATGGAAGTGACCTGTATAATTAAATGTTGGCATAGAAACGAAACTGCTATGTTAACCATTAAAATAAATTCACTATACATATTATATGTTCACATACAAAATACATATGTGTACATGGAATATGTATGCAGCTCTATATAATAGACATAAGCGATTTCGTATTAATAAGTAAATATCAATTTAAACTAAAAGCTTTCATCTGTGGATTAAATCTGGGATTTATTTACGCCATTTCCGCTCAAGTAAATCTCTGATGAACCACGGTATGTAATTGAAATAGTCGAACGGTCCTTTTGCGTTTACCAGCCGTGGTTTTGCACGGGCATTTATAAAAATGTAATGAAACAAGCAGCAGTGATTTAAGGCTCGCACTTCTTCAGAAATTTTAATTTTGCGCAACAGTGTCTCCGCTTAATTTTCATACTAGTGCAGATAATCCCAAGAACGCAAAAGCGCATAAATAATACAGGGCGTTTATCATACACCTAGACGCTCATATTTACTTCTAAGTGCTCGCTAATAATTTGAGCTGCACATGCAAACTCATTTGCATTTCAAAGTGATCTCGTGCGTTTACAATTCCACTATTCCGCAAGTTAATATCCACTCGCAATGGTTTGATACCCTGTAGCTGCATCTGCAGCGTGTATTTTATATACGTTGCAGGGGATTACACAATGCTGCGTGTTAAGCTACTCTTACTTGCAAAGCATATAAAAAAGGTGCAACATGTGGTTTTTAATCTTGAATGGGAACGCCTGGAAGTAATTCGATTCCTTTATATTTATGTCACATTTCTGGAATATCAAAAACGGGGAGTAACTAGGTGGAAAATTTAATTATATAAAGAACGAGTAAATAAGTTGTAAAAATAAGCATAAATTGAAATACTTCCAAGAGAGAAACGGGAGCTTAACGCAACGACAAATACATGGAATTTGACACTGCTAAGGTTTTAATTCCATTAAGCTCTTGAAGAATTTAACCTTAATCTTAGTTTAGCGAATTAACAAGTCAGTGAGTGCAATATTTTATTACGAGCTAGTAATTGAAAGTTATGGAATGATACATCGTCAAAAGAAACATTTTTGCACATATTGTTTTGGATTGAGACCTGTTGATTAGCTATTCCTAATATGAAATATACGTCCCTGTCTTTTATGAAGAATACAATGGTTTACTGGACACATATACCGAGTGATCGGTTTCAAAACCGAACACAGCCAATGCATAGTGCATCACAAGGTTACAGATACATTATAATAAATCAGGACAAAATGCTTAACAATTAGTGGCACAACTTGCTAAATAACTTTCTGTTTCATTGCAATCATTATTTTTATAAGTTAAAATAGGAAGCAGAAATCGTCAAGTGTATAATGTGCTATTTATTTTGCTATGTTCAGTTTTGAAACCGGTCACCCGGTATGTTAGAATCAGGTACCGAATTTGCTCAATTGCCGAATTAATTTGCTCATTTGCAGAATCGGCGCAATTTATTTCGGCAATTGAGCTACCTAGGTATATGAGTCTAGCATATACAAATTTTAAATTTATAGGAGCTTTCAAGGCACTGAAATTCTTTACTTTTGTTAATAAATATATTTGTATTTATAGATAAGAATGCAGACGAATCAAAATGGTAGTTATACATACGTTTAGCAGTTTCGAATCTTGCATATACCAGGTGACCGGTTTCAAAACCGCACATAGCAGGTTTTTAATATTTAGTAAACAAATGATATGCCTAACGTAATTTATGTCTACGGACTTTTAGCCTCTCCTCTGCCCCTACAATTAAAAGTTCTGAAATAGGCAACCTTGATTTGTAAATCAAATTAAATGTTTCTAACAATCGTGATATACCATAATTTTGCTATGTTCGGTTTTGAAACCGGTCACCCGGTATAGATTTTTAACACAATTCATAATTTAGGAAAGTAACTACCTACTTTAGTAAACTATATTCCTTTTTCGGTCGTTATACTTGCGCAGGTTCTAGTATATGTTCCATTTTAAATGGAAGTTTATAATTAATATTTAGTTACATGTTTATTTAGGCATTGTTGTTAGAAATAACTCACTTTGTTTTGCGTTAAATACTGGCTGCTTATTTGAGAAATAGAAGTGCATTTATTTTAGTGAAAATAACAAACTTGCTTTTGTAATTAATACAAAACAAATAAAAATTCAGTACAATCTTCTGGTTAAACTACTAAATTCCTGTAGATATTTTTCAAAACTTAAAGTTAAAATTTTATCAAGAATAGCGAGTATAAAATAGGCATAAACAAATGTATATCAAACACTTTTAACTGTAAGAAAATTATTTGCCCAAATTAAATTTAATTTAACACCGATGAAAGTTGCAGTATTTGCGAGACGAAATTATTGTAGGTTCACAATCAATGAAATAGTTGTCTACACGTTTTCACATGATACAACAAACAATATGTAATGAACCGCGCACAACAAGTCTATCTTGAAGGCAACTTATATGAGCCGGTAACGTATTAAAGGGTGTGTCGCAGGAATCCATCCTTGGACCACTGTTGTTTACCATCTACACTTGGCACGTTATTGAAAGTTGTCTCAAATTTTGCCAAGTTTGTCTGTATGCAGATAATATATAAATATATTTTTCATTCGCAGTAAGAAAATTAACAAGGATTTGCAATGCATTGTAGATAAGTGTGAAAAACATGATTTGCTTATAAATGCGAATAAAACGAACGTGATTCTTTTTGGTCGGCTGGCTTTTGTTGATAAAATAAGGCTATATAAATAATTCCCTTCTCCCCGTGAAGTATGAAGCACGGAATCACAGAGTTATTAGTAATCATGGTTTACAACGCACATAAGAAATTGTATAGGCAAAGCGTATTGTAATTTGCTCATATATTTAAACAGATCTATGCTATCAAAAAAATTATAAAATTCATCTAGGTCGATATTCTATAGGCACATTTCGTCGATGCAGAGATATCGGAAAAATTCAACTTGTGGAAAATAATCGCCTGCTATTAATAAATGGAAGTGGAAAGTACCAAAAAATCTCACATAAATTGTTTGAAACCAACTGGCTTTCTAATATGCATAAACGGCGCGAACTTCACTGTGGAAGTACCTACCAACCTTCCTGAAAAATTCCATATGGCACAGACTTTACGTATCATATTTCCAAATGTTATAAAAAACTTTCTCCAGAAAAAAAATCCTGTCACCGAAATTTATATATGAGTATAAAGTAAAGTTACTTCAGGGAGGTATTTAAGGTGCTAGTTATTGTCTTGGTAGTAACTGACATTCGATTATGAAGTTACTATTACCTTATATTATTATGAATCGAATGTTCTTGGTTTTATTGTTGTACATATGTATTCACCTAAATATCATTATTACTATCACGCATACGCTTTTGGCCATCTCGCATAAGAAACCTTCCAATTTCTTGTTTTAAACGACGTTTGTCAAAGTATCTCTTTGAACGTCAACGCAGTGCCTAGGAGTATCTTTTTACTTAAAATAATGTATAGAAATTATCTGTTAGTTCTGAATTTAATTTTGTCAACCACAAATGACTTAAGTACAAATCTAACAGTGGTAATGTCTACCGACCGCCTAATTAAATATGGTTGCAGTAACAATTATTTCACAAGGTTGAGTGGAAGAACAGGTGTTTCATAACACCTGAACTCCGCCTTTGTCACACATTTTTTTTTTGTTCCTTAATTTTTGTTTGTGTTATAATGTAAATATTTGAAGTTGCTTGTGTGACAATAAAGTCCATTATTATTATTATTATTATTATATAAGATAGCTTCATATGACTCAGTGGTAAACTTGAACTAGGGGTATCTATTACAATAGATATTGTAGGTTGTAGTATAAGAGAGGTAACCTTTCCTAAACGCCCCAAACTCGTATCCAAATCTTATCTAACCTAATATTAGGAAAACGTGAAAAAGCAATAACTTTAAAGTTGTTCAACTTTTCCCTTTTTATCCGACTTTTGTTTAAATATGTTTAAATTTTTAAATTGTTCTTTCTGTGTTGTTTAATTTTTGGGGATAAATAAATATAATTGCTAAGTATATTAAATTTTTAATTTCAACGAGGCTACCGGAAACATGGAGTTTTCAGAATAATAAGAGAAAATAAATATAAACATGTAAAGAAGAAAGAAAAAAATATTTAATTCAATTCTGTTACGATATTTGATGAAATTAATAAAAGCATAATGTGAAAAGACTTGTAAAATTTGTTCTTCATCCATAGGAAACTAAATGCGCCTACGACGTTTTGCTGACACAAGTCACTGTTTTCACAATATTTAAAGCACTTAAAGTGGAGTTAATAGTTATAGTTATCTTGATTGCACATTAATTCTACTAATTCTGGAATTGTTATTATAATCCCAGCTCTATATTCCTTTGTTAATTGTTTTCTCTGGGTTATTGTTGATTTGCCTTGCCTTTTTTTCTCAGGGTGTGTCGTAGCCATTTCCAACGCTTTCTAATTATAATCTCTACTGAGTTTAGTTTTGTTCTACCCCATGGTTCTATATTGTGTATTTGGATAGGATAATAATCTTCTTTTTTTTTTGGTAAAAGTCTCTATTTCCGTAATTTGCAATTTTATCAAAGCTCAAGTTTCGGATCTATATAAAAGCACATTATTTATGATGTTCGTATTTTTGTCTTTGGTAATTGGTTTGACATCCTTATTTTACGTAGAATGTTTTACGCGTTTTGAGCTTTTTGGATGATTTTTTTGCAGACGGTTTACGTTTCCCGTGATGAGGAGATGTCGTCAGCGTATTCTAGATCTTTCAGTTGTGTAAATCTCCGTGTCAATCTCTCAAAATTACTGGTTGTTTTCTTTATCAGTTCTCACTTATCACCCAGTCAACCACCAACAGGACCATAATAGATTACAAGATAGTCAAACAGCAAACTTTTCTAACCACACTCCGTGGTGTTCTATTGTAGCACCATTTTGTTACTCTTGTGGATTTATCAGGTATGACACAAGACACGTACCTATGTATAATACATTATCGAATGCGTTTTTAAATCTATAAAACATATGTGCCATTTATGTTTGCCAATCTGTTCGTGTCTCGATAATTATTCTGTATTATCTATACAAAATCTACGTAAGATGAAACCAGTTTGGTTCGTTTTAAGTGTTTTAAGTCTTACCCTTTATCCCTTCCAGAATTATTCTGATAAAAATTTTACTCGTTATATTCAATATAGTTATCATCCCCCAGTTATAGCAATCTGATGTATTTCCTCATTTTGGCAACTTATTAATCCTTCCAAACATTCTTCTTTCTTCTGAACATACTTTATTAAATAGAATGTATAATATTTCTGCGTTTGTTTCTACGCCAATTTTAATTAATTCTGGAATATATAGTTTTATAGCCTCCGGTAGTCTTCTCTTGTTATTTCGTCTATATTTAGGTTCATTTATTCAAACTCATCTTCTTCATTAGGCTGATTTTCGGTTCTAGGCTCTGTCATCTTGTGCGTTTCTTTAAAGTATTCTAGACATCTGTTAACTATCCGATTCCAGCATTTTTCTATCTTTACTTTTCACCTACGTTAATATAACGCCGGGTTTTCCGAACACGGCTTATATACAGGGTGATTCATAAGTATGGTCATTAAATTTAACGGTATAGTTAAAGGATATCAAACAGATCAACGTTGCGTGATGCAAATTTGATAGAATTCTAAGAAAAAGCAGTTTTTTTCATTCATATTTGGTGCCTGAGGTTAATGTAATCTCAGCTGATTTAGCCAGTGGTTCTCAAAATTTGCACCAGACCTTTATGGAAATTGTTATTTTCCGTAAGCAATTAATTTTTAGTGCAATGTACAGTGGTGTTCAAAAATGTGTTGTACAGAGACCGTTGTAAGTTTACTAGTAGTTATCCTTTTACTCAACAAAGGTTTACACTGTATGATTAACTAGGTAGACGTATATGTATACCGTCAAAATATTTGTATGTAATACACTTTTCTGAACGTTGTGAAATTAAATCATATCACAAGTGCTGTACAACATTTTAATGAACACGACTGTACTTCTACTGAGGCGAGTATATACCCATTTAATTTAATGACCATACATATTAATCACCCCGTATACAATGTGCCTGACACCATATGGAACATAGGGATACGCTCATTTTGTTAATGTCGCTTTTGTACAGTCTGTGCTGTGCAGCAAATGTTTTAAGAATTTATGTACGCCTCTAAAATAGCTATTTATGTATCAAGTTGCAAAATGAAAGTGTTTTTCATACAAGACGTGAAGTCACAAAATTTTTGAGGTGAAGCAGTTGCTAGCATATAATTAAATAAGACATGCTTACAATCACATATAGTTAAAATTGTATTAAAATATGAGATTCCAACAAGCTTTTATTCAGTTCCCTGCATAGTCAATTCAATTTTTAATTCAATATTCCAAAACATTTTTCGCCTTCCTGATTTCGTTATCAGCTTTTATTGTTGTGCTACAAACAAACTAACATGTCTAAAAATATGCATACCATTAGCGGCACAGTTTATTACCCTTACTCTCAATTGAAAAAAAACAAATTACAGTTTTAATTGCGCTGCATTGAATTTAAAACAATTAAATAATAATTAGAGCTATCATGCGACATGAGACGGCCTAATTGTTTTGTTTGGTCCTCTTAACGTAATCTTGCCCTAAAAATTAAACAGGACGATACAGACACCACTGACAATTTATGGTGTGGCATCTGCGTGTCGTTCATTCCATCATTCTGCCGAACGGTTAAATAGATTTATATCTCAATTGCCAGATGACAAGCGACAGCAAACACAATAATCGCATAAAACTGGTAATTAAGTTACAGCGAATTGCGCCTGGTTTCATTAAAAAATTCATTTAGGAGCTAATTGTTATCGCCCTTCGCGATGGAGATCTCGCACGCGAGTTGCATATTGAAATGCAGCTCGAACCTGACACGTCATGGTGTGCCATGGAGGAGAAAGGCGACCCCAAGTGCAAGCCCTTTGAGGCCGACCTTAATTAAAGTTTCAGTTCTTTGTTCGTTTAATTTCTTTATTTAGTAGGGTCCTCAGACAGTTCTTGACTAGTTGAAAGCGATTACCCAACTTGGGAAGTTCTGAATTAGAGCAGGCCTTGAACAAGGATGGAATTGTATACGCCAACTATAATTATAAAATTCATGTAGTCTTGTAACAATGTAATTGTTTTTTTAGTGGAGTAAGATTGAAAGTGTTTTTAAATATATGAATTTCTCCGGTTTTTCAATGTATGTGCTAATGTATTTTAACTTAAATTTTTATTATTGCATTCACATTACTCAGTTTAAAATATGGTCATGATCTGGAACGCGGAACGCCCCACATATAAATTTATTTGATTGTTTGAAGTAGATTTGCTTTTCCATTTAATATTTCGGAGATGCTGCGTAGGTGGCGTTAGAATAACCTTATAATTCTTTATTTTCTTTGCAGGTAAGCTACCTTTAGAAGTGGTTCTAACAAAAGAGTGCGTACACCTGGCGGGTAAGTGGATTACAAAAGTTTTGTGAATGATCCGCAGGTCAAACATTCACACCGCACCTACGGACGTAGATACGAATGCTTTATTTGTGGACATGAATTTTAAAAATTTATTGCAGTTGGTTCGTCCTCTGTGTTAAAGTGAATTACGGCCCCTTTTTATCGTCAGCTGGTTTGAATCGCAGATATCAAATATTAAAATTTATTGCTGCATTGTACAGTACCGTAATGGTGTCCGGATGAAAGTACTCGTTTTCTTAGAGCCTGTGGACGTAGTCATTTCATGTTTGACTAAAAATTTCAGATGCCACGCTGAAACTATGATTCTATTACAGGAGCGACTTCCGCCGCTCGTACAGCAAAACTTGCACAAAAAAATGGCATTAGACTTTGTTGACTACATGCGATTTTCTTCAGCGATATAACTCGATAACAATATAATTTTGCATAATTTCCTGTTAAAATAGAGCTTTCCTAATAACTCCCATGTAGTTATTTATCTGGCTAATTATCTAGAAAGCAAACCGTTATGTAAAACACGTATAATGCCTTAAAATATAAAATATAATTGTTGTATTGCAGTATTCCTCAAGGATCAAGAAACGTCTATCGCGTGTTTTCCTTGCTTTTATAATTTAATGTTAATCCTTACAATAATACCAGTGTTGTATATTTTATTCATTTATCTTTTAATTATTTAAGTTTTTAAATCTTTCTTATTTAATTTAGGAGCTTATTGCAGCCCACATTTCCTTTTATTTCCTCGCCGTGATAGATATAAAAACAAATTTTAGGCCAATATATTCCTTTGGAATGGGGTGGCTCCCGGGCTATTTGAAGTATGAGAAATAGCATTGCTCCGACTACGTAATTTTCTTTTAGCCATTTGCCTGAAAGTAAGGCCTGAAGTTGATTTCCATATTTACTCCCGAAAGAAAATTTAATTCCGTAGCTTGCACATTCCAGCTTCAACAGGTTGGTCATACTTGCGGTAATTGGACGAATTCCGTTTCTTTTAATTATTATTATAAAATCCGAAGTAAACGAAATTTTATGTAAAACTGTGGTGTTCGCTCAAGTGTAAACTGATTTATTATTTTAATTCCAATTCAAAAATAGTACAAGTTTTACATAGAATTACTGTTTGAAATGGTGCCACACCAAGGTAACACGAGCACATTTAAAAGTTAAATTTTCGTAATTTTCAAGTTAAAACCGTAACAAATTAAGCATAGGTTCAACTGTAAATTAAGTTGACCTTTATGTGGTCCCACTGGCTGAAAAAATTCACGCATTGTATGACGAATTACGAGGAAATACGTACGCAACAATGCGATTATAGTAAACTGCGTACCGCTGCTACATTTGAATGTTCTAATTGGGTAGTATTTACTTCAGGCTACTTAATAGTTATTTATGTATTAAGGGCGTAAACGGGCATTTTTGGCGCGTGGCGTAAAAGTTATAGCACGGCAAAGACCAAAAACGCTGGTTACGTCTGAGGTACATACAAAACGTGATGTACGATCGAAATTTTAAAAAGGCAGATTCATATTATATAAACCGTTGTAAAATGACAACAAAAGGCAATTCTTACAATCATTTTAGCTGAATACCTTTGTAACCAGAGCTGGGCAAAATGTCAAAAAGTATATAACTACTAAATACTAAATACTTTATGAAAATCGAATGTATTTAAATACTTAATACTTTTTATGACCAAACAGTAGTTAAATAATAAATACCTATAATATTTAATAGTTAAATACTTTTATAGAAGTAATTAAATACTTTAAAAATATATCTAGTTTTTAGATAAAACTAAAATGTAAAGTCTTGTGAAGTATTTAAATAGTAATGCAGTATTTATAAACTTTAACAGTTTTTCAAAACTAAATTTAAAGTTCTTAATTTCCTTTGATTCGAATACTTAGTAATAATTGTAATAACGCAAGTAGTAGAGCTGGGATAGTTTAGATGCTATATTTCGGCAAAAAAATCTTAAAATCTAGTAAATATTTTTTTGAGAAAATAGCTTTTATTGAATATAAAAAAAAAGTAAATCCATAGTTAAACAAATATAAATTTAAAACAATATAAATGCCGTTTTTAAATTTTTCGTTTTCATATAACAGTTTTATTAAAACTTGGTCATAACACAAAGAACAGTATCTAAACTAAGGAAAAACAAAATCAAACAATAAAAAGCAGGGTGGTGAAAAACTAGCGCGTTATCCATACGCTAAGTTGTAGGCCTTCAGCTAATAACAAATTTCAATATCAATTTAAATTTTTTAGTTTAAATACAAAGTTGTTATTCTTCAAATTTAGCAGCTGTGGTTACATTTTTTTTTATTTGAGGAAAAAAAATATTTGAGATTTTATCTTTTTAGTTTTTCCAGATTAATTTCATACTGGCGATTGTTGGTATCACGAATTCTGCTTCTCCTTGCGGAATATCTAATGCTAGTGGATTAGAAAGTTTAACGTATTCTGTTAAATACTCGGCTTCATTTTTATTCAAACAATATTATTTAATTGAAAGCTTTCATATAAAAGAAGTATTTTCTTCTTTTTTTTTGCTAAAATTTGGATTACAGACCCATAGTGTGAATTTTAACGTGTGAATCCTAATGCCAGAATAGCTCAAATGATGACCTATAGGACGTTTAAAATTACGCAAAAACTATATTTTTTAAGAAATAAACGTACCTAGTTAAATACTCCCAATATATTTAAATACTCTCAAGGTATTTAATTCCCTTTATTTCTTCAAAAAATATATTTTCAACTAGTAAATACTTGTTGCGTATTTTTAAAAGTCCAATACGTCATCATTTGAGAGTATTTAAATACTTTGAGAATGTTTAAATACTCTCAAAGCATTTAAATACGCTGGAAATGTTTAAATAGCCTAAAAGTATTTAAGTACTCTTAAAAATGTATTTAAAAACTAAATACTTTAAAAAGTATCTGCACCTACAAATACAAATACAGCCCATTAAAAAGTATTTAAATACCTAGTATTTAAATACCACAAAGTATTTAAATATAAAAAAGTATTTACAAATACGAGGTATGGTTTTCATTAGTACGTGTTTGTAAATAATAACTAAAATGACGTCAGTGGGCGATAATAGTATATTACGTTATTAAAAGCAAAAGTTATATTTTATGTGGCGAGGCTGGACGGGTTATCTGCCGAGCTTGCGAGGCTGATAAGTACAGCCGAGCCACATAAAGATACTTTTGCTCCGAATAACATATAGTATTTTTTCTTCAAACGTTTTTATAACAAATTATTTACAACTTGGTGAACAAAATTCGAAGAAAATTACTTGATCTCGTGAGCGGCAGATAATATTATCTGCCGCTTGGCAATAAAGTGACAGTTTTAGCATCATCATCAGCAGTATAATGCCATATTTTACTGCCGTTTGAAGAAAAAATTCTTTTATGTACTAGCAACCTGATATTGTACATTTTCGTCATAGATACAAAATATGAAAAGCTACTCGTATCTCCCAAGGAACTTGTCAAATTATTTCTCGCTCAAACTCATGGTAACCATGCAACTATAGGCAACGTCTTACGAACCATACATTGAGGCAATCCTTGATGTTACTCACATATTCTAATTTAAAATGTCATTATGACATTTTGAAGTTTGATACTATTTTTACTAATACGCTAGTAAATAAAATATTGTATGCACCACGGGAGATATTCATGTTCTTTACCTTCTGTTCACTTACAGACCTCAGGCCAGAGCCCTCGGTTGTGGTTTTTAGCATGGTATAAAGAATACAAGGTGAAGCGTTCCCGGAGATGGGCAGTCGTTCAGAAAGTAGAGGGGAGATGCCTACATAGGAAATCTATTATGGCCGCGATCATGGTGTAGCCATGGACGCGTTCATATACTGTTGCTGGCACTGTCAGTCGATGTCAAATTCGAGGTTAGCAAGTTAGGTTTTTATCGTCAGTCTGACACCAACTGACGCAAAACCTAACCTCGAATTTGACATTGACAGCGTCTTCAACAATACACTTCAGTACTACCAATCGTGCCATTTGTGGGCCCGTGTCCTATTGGTTGAATTTGAGGTCCGCCCACATTCTGCGGAACGGTACACCATGGTTTTAGTACTAGCTTTAAGGTGAATTAATGCACATTTTTGGGCCGAAATGGACAACCACGAGCGCATTTTACATAGAAGGCAAGGGAAATTATGTTTGTTGTTGTGTCAAGGCAGAATTTATTAAAATATTCAAAAACAAGAACCGTTTTAGTTTTAGATTTATGTCCATTTTTTTAAATGTTCGTTTCTTTCGCCATATGTCGACTATTATATTATTTAAAGCAGAACCGTCTTGCGATTAATTTTTAAAAAACCAAATCTGATTTTAAATTTTCATTTGTTTTCATAATTTTCGAGATATTCATACTAACTTTCTTATTTTTAATACATATCAAGAATGGTAATTTATTTATACATTTCTCGTTGTTTCGTGTTTATTATTTCTTGTATCAACAACTAACGGATTTTTATTTTCTAAGCTTGGTTTGATCTTATGTTCGGCGAGTTCAAATGTTTAAATTGACATTTTGACGACGTTTGCTTGTTATCCCTTTAAACGGATTTTTATGTTCAGACTCGAATATTTAAAAAAACGGTTGAATTTAGGAATATGAAGTAAGATACCAGAAGAAAGCGCATTAAAAGGCTTTGCAAAGTACATAAACATACAGGCCATTTAAGCATTGTAGATTGTGTTGGATTTTGTCGGCATCTGTAACACCCGCCATCTTATTTCTGACAGTTTTGTAGATTTCCTGCATTTAACCTAAAAATTGTAACCAAATGTGTTGCCATTGTCATCATTTAAATCATTTTAATTGGATTAGTTTCAACTGCAATGGTTTGAGGATTGTGTTGATTACCTTAAAAGTTAAAAATATATCCTTACAGAATGACTAAAATGTGTTTAAAGGTTATGTTGGTTAATCTTGAATTAATTAGTATTGGTCATCAAAAAATGTAACCGCTAAATTGCCCATTACATGTATTTTCAAAGACTTCTTGACCAGACAATCTTTTATAGACACTGTATATAGTATCATTGATATATGATAGTCTTCCTCATTAAGGCCATTAACTGACTGATTTACTTCGTCATTCTCGTTCATTGATCTTGCATAGAATTTGCTGATCCTATGGTTCATCCCAAGTCCCTAAATTATTGTAAACGCGTAGAAATTCAATGCATTGATCAGGTGGCACAATTTCTTCAAGAACGTTGCTTTACTTTAGAAACTACTAAAACGCTTTCATACTCTTCATCAAAATCAGAATCACCGTGGAAATGAGACGTTTCAAACCCAGCGTGTTTAGCTCAGTTCATTGTCGTTGTTTGAAAGATTTTTCCCATCCTTTGGAAATCATCATTATTGTATTCAGAAGTCTGTGTTACAGTCCACGCTTTCTACCAAGTTCTTCTAGAATTAGGCTTATTTCTATTACGCCCTTCTACTTTTCATGGTTCCACCTCTTACGTTGTCTTCCTAAAGATCTTTCTAATATGTATTTTTTGAAAATGAAGCTTAGTGCTTTAGTTGCCCTTTGATGACTTGACTGTAAAGATCGCAGCTTTATTGAAGTTAATTTCTAACGTTTGGATATATTTACTTGACAATTATCGCTAAAAATGTTATTAGTCTTCATGACTTGGGAATATGTTGGCAAGCTGTTTGGCTTCACCAAAAATAATTCCAAGAGCGGTGTTATCACCCAAGCGGGCTGTCGAAAACGATCAATCCAACAAAAAGAGCATTTTTCGTAATTTGATTTTCCAAGAAGTGTTGTAAAGTCTTCGGTGGTGTATTTGATTTTTGAACCACTGCAATAATCCTCGTTTGTAAACTTATGCAGCTCTTTTTTTTAATAAGTTTTTTTTTAAATCTTTCTCCGATCCTAGTTTTTCCAAAAAGTGGAAAATAGCCGATCGGGCAAAATTGAATTCTGAAGCGACATTCGATTTGTTCAGAAAACTTTCGTTTGAAATCGAAGCCATTTCTGTTGCGTAGGGTTTCTGTTGCGTATAGGGTATGACTGGCTGTGCACATTATTCTGCCAATTACTGCATGATATGATAACTGCATGCTCGTTGTAATCTGTAATACGTTTGCAAATTTCGAAGCACAGTTAAGTAGTGAATTCCCCGAAGTTAGCTTTGTACTTCGTTGTGTTTTATCATAGTAGGCTAGGTCGTTATATCCGATCACGGAGTAAAAATTCGATCGTAATACGTGCCAAAATGAAACTTAATGTGAGGCCTACAATTTTCGTTGTTACAACTAATGTCGTTGCACATTAATTAAGTTTTTACTGATTTTCGTAGCTTTATAACTAAGCGAATTATTTCAAGTTTTAAAGATGTTTCTCATTTAAAATGGTTCACCCTGTACATACTGAGCTTCGGCACTAATTTTAACATTTTGATATGTCACGGATCGATTCTCGGCACATAAACTTAGTTAGCACATGTACAACCGTTGATAACATTATTAATCACTTTCGAAGGTTACAGCCTACACGGAATTTTACGTGACAATTACAATTAACGTCGTCGCAGTTTCAATTGATGCAATTCAGAGTGGAGCAGAATATATTATTATTACTCTTAATGGCCGAATTCGTCATTATGGAACGTGTGAAACGAGCATTCATCAAAACATCTGGATCTTCTACTTAATTCACGGTGGCAGCAAGAACACCAGAATTTCAGTTTAACGAAACTTAATATCCTGCGCTTCCTCCTGCATTGTGCAATTTCCTGCCCTGAAATGGTTTGCGTTTTGACGTGCATTCTTTAACCGTCCTCATTGATCTCCCCTATTGCTCCAATCTCGAAAATGTATTACAGACTAGGATTTCTCTACAATACAAGCAGCGTCGCGGACTATAAGATCTAATGTTTAAATTTAATCTATGCTATTTAGTGATTAAGGGTGTATACTGTATAGTACCTCATTCTAAACTTCTATTGTAAAATAATATTGCCTGTCCATATTCTTATTTTACTTTTTCTACGACCACTACTAAAAGTAGACCTTTTAGCCCTAGCTTGTTTCACTAAAAATGACGTTTTATAAATCAGCGTGTTAAAAGTGAAATCAGCTGTTTACTTTTAGCCCATGTGCTAAAAGTGAACAGCTGGTGTTGAATTTAGAATTTTGAACTGGAAGTGAGGTTATAAAGTTATTCTAGTTATTTCTTTCGATAGAGGTAAAGTGTTTTTTAAATGATTAAAGTATTACGTAAAGAATAAAGTCAAATGTGTACTAATATAATTATCTTCGATAACTAACTTTGACAGCCACCGGCTGCAGAAATAGTGACCTGTGCCTTTAAGACCATCTCTTTACTATGACATAAATTATAACTGTCATAAATGCAAACCTTTGTTAAATCGACATTTATGGATTAATAACAGTAAAATTAAGGCCGTAGAAAAAATATTGTGTGCAAACTCGTGCTAAAAATGTTATTGCACTTGACATGTTATGAAACTCAGCCTTCGGCTTCGTTTCATAATTTTCATGTCTTGTGCATAAACATCCACTTTTAGCACTTGTTACACATATAGCTATTTCTTGTATCGAATTACGCAAAAATGTAAAATTGAGAATTTTTAGTAATATACGCTTTGAGGTCCAATAACTTGAGATCAAGACTGTCTGTACAAAAGTGGGTGGGTATATGCAACCTACAACCCAACAGACAAGATCAATTTGCTCAAATGTTATAGTTCAAGGTTTGAAGATGATCCCATTTACAAGTAATTTTTTCAGTGGCAAAAAACTGTATAATTTTTGTACATAATATTATAATATAGTAGAAGTGTCTAAAATTGTGTTTTAAGTGTTGGTTTCGAAGATAAGACCTCTACTATTTTTTTTAAATTAACAAACTGCAGTAACGAAATCTGTCCAGTTTTATTGATTAAAATAAAAGCATCTTTAGAAATAAATATGTACTTGAATTTTCATTCAGTTTTGGTACGATCGTGTACATCGTTAAATAGGAGGTTTATAATTGACATTCTTTTACATTTTAATTGTTACTTACTGAAATAAAAGAAATATGAACCTATAACAAACTTAAGGTATAAAACTAAAAATTTGGATTCGGGAGCATGCCCCAAGTCGACGCCTATGTTCAGCCAAGTCCCTCAAACGCGGGGCCCATGTAAACGGGATCTTGAGCTGGTTTACTCATTATTTTTATCTTCGTATGTGAGAAAAATTCCTGGGAACAATAGGGCTTTACATCCGTTCGTGTGGAAACAATAAGACGGCTAGATGGGGTTATTGAAACCACCGTTTATTTTTTACACAAAGAACACATATATTTTCAGTAAACAGTATTTTCTTCTTATTTTAAATAGGAGTTAATAGAATGTAACAGTAATTACTACACTGTATAGGGAATTGTATTTTTATGTAGTTATTTGTTCTCATTCAATTATCACACAACAGGTAATCTTTTAGTACATCAAATTGCGTGGAAAATTGAAATTATACTCTTTACAAAGCGGAATTGTGTTTTAAAATGTCTCCGATTTACTGTTGTAAATTTTGTGATAAAATCCCAATTCCCAGAACATCCCAAATGATGCACTTTCTAAATTGTCCGCGCTTATAAAACATTTTTTCTACAACCGTGTCTAAAGTAGATACTTTAAACACGTTAGTTAGTTTGTAAAGTTTCACTTTTTAAAAAGCAGTGCATAAAAAGTTCTTTACAAACCCTAGTGCATATAAAGTGAAATGTATTTTGGGTTGCCTATTTACATAACCTTATTCTAGATGCTAATCATGTGAAAAACCAGAAAGATGTAATTTATTTAATAGAATTTGGTAATTATAGGTACAAAACAATAATAATCGTGAAAAATTAATATAATCACTGAATTATTATTAGTAACAGTAATAGTGCATAAAAGGTTCTTTACAAACCCTAGTGCATAAAAAGTGAAATTGATTTTGGGTTGCCTATTTACAAAATTTTACATAATTTTGACAGTTCATCGATCACGATCAGTGGCGCCAACTTAAAACTAATTTCAATCAACCAACCACTTCCGTTCCAAAATAAATAAAGCAATTGATAAAAAATGTGAAATGTTCAGTTGTAGAAAAAATCTAGTATGCAATACGTGTGTAAAAGGTCTTTTTTTAATCTCGTGCTACCATTTGCGCACTCGGCTGGCGCCTCGTGCGAAAATCTCCACACTCGATTAAAAAGACCTACTTTACACACTAGTTGCATAAATAACTATTATATTTTACTTTTCTTTATTTGGACACAGTTTGCGTAAGCTGTATAAATGACCGAAACTACTTGCATTGATAAATGTTTGCGTCTAGTTTTCGTATTGATTTGTAGGTGAATTTTTCTGTAACTGTATTTAGAAGGACTCTGAAGTAAATGTTAAATGTACCTTTTTTAAATTATTCTAGATTCTAAAGGATGTTGATAATGTTAGTAGATTTGAGAAGTGGTTTATTTATTGATTTTGGTAGGTTTGCCTTGCTGTTGAAGTTTGAAAGCAAAATGGACTTGATCGGGTTCTAAATAAATAAGTTCATTTCCAAAGTAATTTGTGTAATGAATGCAACGATATTCAGTAATTGTATTGACAAATAATATAAAATTAGTATTAGTTTTAAGTTGATTATATGCATTTACATAGAAAATTAATTTTTATTTAGTATTTCTAGTAATGAGGTGAATTACATTTTATATCTTGCAGTATTCTAATTGTCATTACAGAATACATGCAACTGTATTTCATATTGTATTTAATTTTAATGTTTAATTCAGTCAGTACAATCTATTTTTTTAATATTGTAAAAGGAAATTGAATTGTTAAATTGTTTTAAATAGTACTAAAATAATTATGTACTAATCGTATTAGCTTGAAAAAGAACTAAATTAAGTGTCAAAACTCAGATCAAAAATATTTCTTGTATACCATTGTTATTGAATCTCAATTTTATTGCATGTTTACTTTATTTTATGCAACAATAATTAGTTGCAACTAATGATATTTTTTTATACTAACCTTGATCTTCACAACTATAGAGGTTGTGATATGTTTCATAAAGCCCGTTTTGACCTTCGAAACCATCCGTAAATTGCAGGCGTTATGAAAAGCCATTGATTTTATTGCTGGAGATAGATATAAATATATTGGTTAAACAACAACTGAGAAGCAATTGGTGGAGGCGCTATGTTTATCTCTAGTCTGTATCAGTATGTGTTGCCATTTATCAATAACATTGCCATAGCAAAAGTCAAGTAAAGAAGTAAATTTGGCACACTAGAAATAATTAACGTCCTAGATGTACTTGATATCAAAATTTACATGACTAATTTGCCGGAGTCGTTAAATTAATGTCAGTAGGCCGGATCACCAACAGGCAGGCTATCATACACAGCTTGCACATTTTACGTTAATAGTCTAATATGAAATTTCTTAAATTATTTTTGTGTCTTATTAAGTGGCACAACTGAATTTATTTGTTAATGGCAAGTTTATGTGAGCTAGCTGATTAGTTCTGATATTTTACAGAGACATAATTAGTAACGCAGGTAAATATCAAAACAGAAATTATGCAGTAGCTTAGGCAAGAGCACCTGCAAACATCAAAAATGTCTATTTTAAAATAATTATAGTGGAAGTTTCCTGTAATTGTATATAGTGCTTCTATTTTTATTGCAAGACTATTATAATACTAGTTTATGCGATTAAGGAAATTTTACGAAACACTTAAAAGCTGGATTCTTCTAAGTGTTTTTTTAAATTGAAAAAAGGTTTGGAATCATACCTTTATGTTCTGTTATTTTGTGAAACATCGATTAAAAGCCATGAAAGGAAGGAATTTAAAACATTTGTTTTATGAGAGTAGAATGAAAAAAAGTTGACATTGTGAAAGTTTTTCATATTTAGTAACTCCGTTGTTTAGAATGTGGGAAATTTATATCGAAAACTTTTTTTACATTTTTTATTTAATTTTTCAGTGCGGAAATAGTAATAAGTTGTGTAAAAGGCACACATAATGCGGTAAATAATAGTAACTATGAAAAACTGTACGGGTTACGTTATAACTATTAAAGCCATGGAAATTTGAGCTGTTTTTATTTGTTCAAAATTGGTACCCTCAATTACAGTAAAGTCTCGATTATCTCACTTCTGATTATCTCAACAAAGCCTTGGCCAAATTATAGAATACTGGCAGTCCAGTGAGACAAATGTCTCATTTAAAAAAACAAAAAAGACCGTTTTTCAAATAGAACGCGTATTAAATAAAAACTGTACCCAGACCTGGAAGGTGTCAAAGTAGTTGCCTAACCGATCGAGGTTTGAAGGCGCAGAGGGCATCGGAACATTCTGGAAGCTGTCAAAGTGGTTGCCTAACCGATCGACGTTTTAAGGCGCAGAGGGTCGCAGCTCCGTTTGGCTGCTGAAACAGTTTTTATTTAATACGCGTTCTATTTGAAAAACGGCATTTTTTGTGATTTCTCGAAAACCGGAAGTGTCACGTGACTGAAATTCGGTTCCTGACTTGTCATGACCATTCCAAATATATAACTTTCATAACTTTTTTCTCTATCTCTTACGGTTTGGCTGCTGAAACAGCGTCCCAGACAGACAAAACTGCGTTCCAGACAGACACGTCTATTAGATAAAGGATTATGCTTTCTAAAGACAAAAATCCAATAATTCATTTAACGTATTTACTAATAAAAACTTCTTTTTACAGTCCAACTGAGTTTTCGTGTATATTTTATATTTTTTGGAAAATAAGTTGCAAAAGGCTAGTAATAACATGTCGAGATCAATCTAGAACAATATTTTGAAATTTAATCATCGATTTCTCATCAGTCTCGCTACTGTGCAAGCATACTGGTACCGTTCTAGAGTGTGTATAGAATATGAGTTTTACTTAAGGATGCACGCATTTCGACCTGAACCAATACCAGCTAAAGAAAAAGGCCACAGCTCTCTGGTGTGACGTTAGTACAGATAGGTAGAACGTCGATTAAATCGCATAGGCGTAGGCGCAGAGTGTTTTCGACTCTCATTCTTTTACTCAATTTGTTATTATTAAGTTTATCACAATAATTATTAATCAAAGTATTGGTTGTAGAATTAATTATAATTTTCGGTATACTTTCCTTGTGCTATGAAAAAAAATTAAAACCAACTGCGACACAATATTTCGTTTGTTGTAAACATTTAACAACTGTTCCTGAAAATGCTATAGAATTCATTGAATATAACATAATTAAACTAAACTAAATTCACTATCGCATTATGTGGATACAACAAGCCTCCTATAGCTTAAATTCTTGATTACTGTAATTGTCTTCTACTACAGTTACCAAAAAACTATTATTACAAGAACTACCTACCCTATTGACGTTTGTATAATTATTGCCTCGACACCCAGGTATTGGGATCCTATTCACACAATGAAGATATATATTTACAAACATTTGCACAAATATGGTATATAATTTCAGTACACTATATTTACTTTATTCGCCGGCAAGTGTTTTAAAACGCTAGCAACTCGCCATAACGGTGACTGTAATTTACGTGTTTATTTGTGCCAAACTGATAGTAAACAACTTGCACGCACAGCAGCAAACAATAACGGAGGCACAAGTGACTTGTCTATTGCAAAAAGCTCAGTTATAATCGATAATTGCAATCAACTTGCGGCCATTAATTACCTACTTGAGCCGACGTCACAAGCCCATGACGTCAAAGAGCGTTGGTATTGCCTGAACACCTTCGTCTAGACGAAATGACTATCAGACACATATCTAATTTATAAGTGTAAAGATACTATTGGGCCTAATGTCCTTATTGTTAATAACATCTTATAAATTAACAATAAAATATATTTTCCTATAAATGTTTTTCACATAGGTACCTACTGTAGGGAAATGTACTATATTTCTCAATATAAGATCGTTCAGAACAGTGGTACTTTTTTGCATAGCAACGAGAAATCGTTTAGAAAAGTGGTACTTTTCTGCATAGCAACGCATTAAAATTTTTAAATGCACAACTTTAATATTTTTATATCAACATTTTTAAGCATTTCCCTGGAGTACGTGGAAAAATAGCGTGAGAGTAGTGTTTTTCCGTGCACGGCGTGTTTTTAATCTCGGTTTCGCCTCGCGCACAGAAAAGATACACTTTTCTCAACTTGTACAATATACTATTTTATTGCCCATTTTAAAACTTAATCATTATTTTTCTATAGTGACAGCGTGTTATATTTGTAGTTTTGTAAAGAAGCATACGATTGTGAACGAAAAGTTACGGAATCTTTTTATAAATTAATTGAATGACAATTTCATTGTGTTTATATTCTGATATTCTATTCAAAGTCCTACATTATTTGCATCATCATACAATGACATAGAAGAAAGTAGAGTGTCATAAGAAATAAACATTTCCGTTCATTTACTTCATGCTATACTTTTCCCACAGTTATTTCAAGATTGACAAACGATAGGTATCCATCAAGTAATTCAGAAAATAAATGGGCTATTATTTAAATTCGAAATTAATTTATACAATCGCTGTCATTCGGAGAAATACGTGTTAAAGCTTAGAAACTTATGCAAATTGACAATAATTTGCTGCTAAATTAAACGTCAGAATTGCATTTTACACGGTTGCAGCTAAATTTCTCGCTCCCCTGCATAAAATTGTTCAAGATACATACTATCTAATAAGACATTATTATGCATACGGCGTACTCTCGGCGAAAAGCCCAATATGCGGAATTACTTGCACATCTGGGAATGCCCTTGAGGTGCGTTTTCAATTAAGTAAATGCAAATTACTAGTAAGACGATAAAGTGTAGTAGTGCAGCGCTAAGCAACCTGTGTACGTTTCGTGTTGGAAAGTAATTCAGGCTCATCCGCCTTATCTGGCATAGTGCAGTTGGAAAGAAACAAAGGCAAAATTATCTTAATTGGTTTAAATTTTTAGGTCAGCCCGCAATTAATTTCCGACTGGTAGCGACGAAGACAATTTAGTCCTCCATTCTCGCGAGCGCCGCTCTTAAGTTCGCAATTACGTTTCGCATTCTAAGTCAGAAAAATAATTAAGCCGATTCGTTCGATCGCCCCCCAAGTTGCATATTTGCCGCGTCCCGGATTAAGCTCTTCACGGCCGCTGCTCGTAGACAAATTTTAATCTGCGAGCAAACCGTGTTACTTTTTGCGACAGAGCGATTCCTGCGCTTCGACATAAACAATTTTCGCCCGCCGTCACATCAAAGTTTTCTTTAAGGGAATTTGCGTGACAAGTGGACGGTGTTTACAGCTGACGCAAATTGAGTTGATGCAAAATTGAAACTTTTAAAATTTAAAGAAGTTGTCAGAAGGACGTATGGCGTGCAATAAACCGAATGGGGATTATTTTTTCAGGACAGGCATTCCACCTCTTAATGCGAATCCGTTTTTCAGACTGGGTTTATCTTTAAAGGGGGCTGCACTTGGTCATTATTTTTGTACTTATTCTTGTATTCGACTTTGAATAATTAAATACTTGTTAAGTAGAGTTCTACCACGCTGACGTGTATATTGATGTGGCCATTGAATAAATGTGCAATAGACTATTTAAATACGAGTACATTTTACTGACTCCTTCGACTTGCCCCTGTATCACAAATCTTAACATAGTCCTCTTTTGAAAGAATTTTCAACTCCACTGTTGAGGATTTTCTCAGTGATGTTTGGTTCATCCAAGATTGGGTTGGTGATGCGGTCAGCTATTCAAGAAACTTTCATAAAACGTCTTCAACACTACATCTTAGACACTCAATCTTACTATCTTGGTTTTTCGTTGTCCATGTTTCTACACGCTTTAAGAAAATGTAGAACCAGAGATTTCATGAGAAGGACGTTATTGCAGTCTTCCAATTTTTTCCTCGCAACTGCCACTCTCCGTCGTCCCGCTGCCGCTAATATTGTGTTTCTAAGGATCCTCATTAGCACGATTTATTATTATTATTACCATCATTACCATCTTGGTTTTTTTCTGTTAATCACCAGTCCGAAGTCGATACCGTAATCTTCTTAGGTGCGCATCAAAAGCTTGGTATCGTCAGGGTATCGACCTACTTGCACCCGGCTCATTTGCGCCCACCACCATTTCGGTTCATTTGCGCCCGCCGCCATTTTCGACCTATTTGCGCCCCAAAAAAGATCAACAGTAATTAAGGTCTCCTTTGATCCCATGCTTCCAACTCCGCCGATTTGTGGGGCGGTCTCTTACAAATAGTTACTTACAAAAACACTAAATTTAACAATTTTTCACTTAGCTGCCTTAACTTCTATGCCTTCCTGTTGATATTTAAAGACATTATTATTATTAAACAGTCGATACATTTTTATTGAATCTGACAAAAAATACTAAAAGCTAAGTCGCTATTATTGGTAAGAGACAATACAGCGTCTCAAGAATGTGTGATTCACTTTTTATGAATTATTAATCAATAAATTTGACACCAGTGTAGCAACTCTTAAAGTTCTAAAATAAATCCCAAATAAACACAAAATTTGAAGTACCAACAGAAAGACATAGAAGTTAGGGCAAGTAAAAAAATTGTTGAATTTAGTGTTTTTGTAATAACTATTTTGCATGTAGGAGACCGCCCCACCAGTGGGCCAACTTCGGATGTAGTGATGACAAATGAGTTCCAAGTATGGACGCAAATGAGACCTTAATTACTGTTGATATTTTTCTGGGGCGCAAATGCGCCGAAAATTACGGTGAGCGCAAATGAGCCGGACGAAAGTAGGGACGAATATCATCACCAGTACACCGTAGGTTTGATATTAATCTGCCACTTATAGATACGGATCGACATGTTTCTAGCAATATGCCGAATATATGTCAAAAAGGAGTGCGTTTAAAACTGATCTGAATCGATATTATTTATCCTGGCAGCAGTTGTGCCATTTTCATATAAGCTCATTAAAAGGTAAACGAGATACCTTAGTACGCCCATATTGATTAAGATTTTCCATTGAAAATCTCATTTGAGAGTATTGAACGCTTTTTGGAAACCTGTAAAGCATATGTATAATGGAAAATTTAATTATCTGGAATGCTCCACTATCTGACATGGTATGGGTATTTGCTCACGTGTATCTTTTCCTTTAAAAAAGCCAGGCAATTCAGGAAAAGTTTTCCGTCCAAGAAGGGTTTATAAACGTTTCTTCAGAATCTGCAGAAAAATGTTACTGGCGTGTTAATTATTAGCGGCAGTTGTTACGCTTTTTTGTTGATCCCTTTTTGTGAAAAGGTATGACAATAGGGCGTGACTACGTATGTAATCCCGAGGTTATACCCTCAGCTTACCATATTGCGCAGCCAGAGCTGGGCTTTATAATTAAATTTCTAATTAAATTCCTCTTTGTTTATTTGCCTTGCAATTGAATTACTTTTCAAAATGCGGTAATTGTAATTGGGAATTGCCTTTTTTGTTAAAAGTACTTGCCAATTACTTTTTGAAAGTATTTATTTGCTACCATCAATTACTCAATTACTTTTGTGTAATGAAATTACTCTAAAGTATTTAAATTACTTTACAAGTATTTGAATTACCTGTGGTAATTGAAATTACTCGCGGTATTTGAATTACTTTATGGTAATTCAATTACTGAATTACTGACCTCCATTGGATGCTAAATCTGCAGAACGCAAAAAATACGATAAGGTCTTATTAGGTTACAAGCAAATCGGAATAGGGTATTCCCTGAATAATGTAAGCTTACTTTATGATTTTCTCTAACGAGTCGAATAACAGTACCTTTTGTGTAACATTCGCATTTTGTACGACGCGTGCACGAGGAAATAGGAAATCAGTCTCATTTTGCAGGTAAAATTGGAACACAAGATTTTTTGCTTATAGGTAACCTTTCTCGGCAAATGTGATCCTTGCTGCCGCTCGGGATTGTGATCGCATGCCATTTGCCTCGAAAGTTTACCAAATCAACAATCTTTCGGGCGAAAATTTATCCGGCAAAATACTGATCCCTTGATACATGATAACTAAAAATAATTACTAACGAAAATGAATATTTTAGTAGGTTTACAGTAAAATTTAGGGAATAATGATCGTGGAGTTGGTCGGTCACCAATAATTTCTTAATAATTTTTCAAGTTGGACAAATTTTGTATAAAACCTAAATAATATAGAAAACGGCGCATTTTTTATAACTACAGAAATTAAATTTTTGTTGAATTCTAACATAAAGATGCAGATATTGAAGCATTAAAGATATATCAGTTTATAGAAAGCCGTGAGATGAAATTATTTTTGTCATTTTGGCAACAATGGGATTATTGCGATAAAAGTCTGCAGTCAGAAAAGTACTACCACCGTACCGTAGTGCTATTGCTGGTGGTATATATTTTTTAATGAACCAATTTGTGTTATTAGTTTAAAAAAATCAAAAGTATTGTCAAACGCAGTTATTTAATACTTTTATGGAAAAGGATTTTAGAATTTTATAATGATCCAGGATTTCTCAAATACCATTTAAGTACATACAGGTGTGCCTAAATTTACTTAACATATCGAACTCTTTGTTTTTTTTTCTTTTGCAATAAATTACCTTTGGAGAAAAGTTTTTTTACGCATAAAACCGCAGCGCCATGCACAAATTTAAAATTTGACGTTGGAAGTGTTTAGAAATGAAGAAAATATTAAAATAGCTAAAGAGACAAGTACCATTAATTTTGGCTTTAGAGTAAAATTATTTGCAGTGAAAATGTAAATCTAAATACAAAATTTCAGCTTCTACGAAAAATTCAGTCTAAATGGTTTTTTATTTTGTAATATTAATTACACTTAGGACGCCAGCGTGGCCGAGCGGTTAGGGAACTCACGCTGCGGTGCCACGGTACGGGGTTCAATCCCCATATCTGGCAACTGGCGGTCGGCCCACCCGGTCGCTTTAAAAATTGGGTACCGTATGCTAACCACATCACCCAGTACGCCGTTAAGGTGTGCCAGATTGACTGGGTTTCGGAAAGAGATATTTCGGCGACCCTGACTCTCCGTGTCTCAGGCCATAATGAAGTGCCAGAACTTTACTTAATTACACTTAAAATTTAACTGATATTGTGACGCTACACTTTTGCATGTAGACTTACGTTTTCAGCGCACATAGTTTTTTCTAATAACATAAGTCAAAATTGCAGGTACTCCTCTCTTCAGCTATTTTTTTATTTTATTTGTTTCTCCATGGCATTGTAGTTTTAATAAGAAGCAAAACAATTTTACAAAGGGATTTCTGACAAAAGACGAAAACAAAAAACACACTGTACATCGTCAGGTCAATCATTATTATTTTTTATTAATAATTTTTTCTTTTTAAAATGAATTTTTTGTATTCGTAAAAATGAATTGCATGTACCATTAACAGTTTAATTTTGAATTTATAGAGAGAATGCATTCTTGAAAATAAAAAAAAATACTTGAGCGTGGCAGTACTTACAGTAAGATAGAAAAATAGCGTTCATCACTACTATTCATTTTACAAAATCTACGAAAAGAATTAACAACCATAACAGTATGGAAGTTGGTATTTTTGAGATTTCAAAATCACGTTTAGAAAAGGGGTTAAGCTTAAGAATTCATTTTTTTGTATTTCCATAAATTACAGTTCAGTAACCTGCGGCCATCATATATCATTATATTTTCTTTAAATAGGTTATTTTCGTTAAAGGTGACAAATTTTAACTTTTAACAGCTTCAGCGTCGGAATAGTCCGAGGGGACATAAGAAATTGATGTTTCGAGACTAACTGGAGTATGTATCACTTAGAAAGATCAATGTTTCAAGGAGAGTTCAAATATAAAATATTACAACTTTTATTAAAGTTAACACTTAGCACTTCATTTTACAGGGTAAAGTGTGTCCTAACAACCAACACTAAAAGACCAAATTTTTAGTTTGCAACTAATTATTTGTATAAACAAAAAAGTTATTAATAAAGTAAGATATAATCAATTATATATTCATATTATTAATATTGGTTTAGCTGCGGTGAAATAATGGTAGGCAAATGCATATGTCCAGAATTAAAATAATATGGAAGAGCAACGGAGAAGTAGTTTCAAACAATCACAGAAAGTTAAAGTTACGTAGAAAATATTTAATGGAGAATGGGGGACTAAAACCTTCTAGATGAAGTTTGCTCTTACAGTTCCCTAAATAGGGAAAGTAAGTACGCGTGTCGTGGGAAAAATATTTTTGCCGTGCGCGTTCCCTTCATAAATAACGAGTTTATACTTACAGTTCTACATTTCAGATTACGTGCAGAAACTTGTTTTTCCGATATGACTTAACAATCTCGAATGCTGCTCATTTTCATCTTATTGGTTTCCTTTTTAAGAATTTATTTATACCGCTGTTGCGTCTGCACAATAGCGTGGACTTGAAAGTCTTGCCGTATCAAAAGTAAAAGTGGAGACGTCGATGACCGAATTCTTTACGAATAGCAGCTCACGTTTTACTCTTTATCGGGCCATTGAGAACAGAGCCGTTTCGATTGATATAATATAGATTTCAAATTGACTTTTGATCGAATTCACAGAGCTTAAGAAATAGTAATTCGGTGATTTAATAATTTGAAAATCATAAGACTTCTATATGTCTGTGCGTGATATTAAAATATTAAAGATTACATATAATATAGCTTAGCCACGAAGTCAGCCATTACCTGTCAATGAAATGCAAGGTGTCAATAATTATTTAATTGTTAAATACTTCGACTGATCGCTTTGCCTAACCAACCATAATAGTATGTACTATTCAGTGTTCATTTAAATCGATCAGATTCAATAGTATTTACTGCTACTACTAACTGACTCGGAGTCAATGCTGTAATCAGCGCTTTAAAACGGTAAAAAATACTTGTCATTCCGTAAGTTCTCTTTTATGACCAATTGTGATGAATCAATTCAAGTATAACACATTTAAATATTTTTTGGTTAAAATTACTGACAGAAAAAATTTTACTACGAGCTTTTATTATTGTATATGGTAACAGAAGGTAAGAGCTACGTGTTTCTATTCAGTTAGACCGAGAATACTAGATCTATTCCAAAACTGCAGCTGGGTGCTATCTTGACGAGTAAGGGTGGCGAAACGTGCAGGCTCACGGCGAAGCACACAATTTCAAAACTGCAACTAACCTAACAAGCGATAAGAACGCACCGCTTCTTTGTATTACACCGCCAGGTGCGACTTTTGCACTTTTTTGTTTCTGGGTGTACGCAATTTTTTTCAGTACAGTGTTTCTTTTCAGTAATTCGAAATGTGATATAACATACTTACCCTATTTTTAAAGTATTATTCGCTGCTTTTCAGCTCATAGGTTTAGATTTATTATTTCTTTTGCAACATCTTATTTGTAACCGAAATTAATAAACTGTATGGTACAATAATTAATTACAATATTATATGAAAATAGCACATATGTATCATCAGCAATGCCAAATTTGGTTCAACAGAAAATGCAGATTAATTATTCGTAATCAAAGTGTTTCTAAATAATAATTTAATTAACAGTTATTTGAAATATTTATGCTTTGCAGTAGTCATGTGATGGCATGATGCAAGAGGTTGCGCAATTCATAAATGTGTATATTTTGCAAGTAGGCTAGGTAGAATTTGTTTTCTACATAATATCAGTGTAGAAGACAGGTTATGTTAACGTTAATTAAATTGCTCGAATTAATTGCCTAGCTACAATCAAGGTATTGATTGAAACAAACCTACATTGTTTGTTTCCAGATAATATTGTGGGGCACTGTTAACTTGTCTCGTTTCTATATGACTCCCATTGAGGATTTCTAATCATCTATTTAATAATGCCATCGTTGTAACAGCAATTATTAATTTATACACAATAGAAATCAAATGGCAATAATATTATTTACAATTATTTTTCTTGTTTAAAATACTGTGATAATAATGTTGTGATTATTACAGGAATTGTATAAATAACCCTTTGCATTTAATAAATATATTTACAGGAACTTACTTAAAGAACATTAAAACACTTTATGTACTTTCTTATTTTTCTAGTTTTTCCGTTGCCAGTTGCATAATTAGAATGTTTACATACAACTAGAATAATTCTCAAAGTGTTAGTACATATTTCTGAAATAAATAAATATAAAAAATATACTGTCTTACTACTTTCGAATAATCTTAATGTGATTTATTTAAATAATAATATTTTTAATCCCTACGTTTTTATACAAATGCTATTTTTAATCACTAGAAATCACACTACTTGAACCACTTTTCTTTTATAATAACGTCGAAAGATTTATACCCTGACAACAGTTTAATTCAAAACAAAACTCGGAAGCAACAAAACACGAGTTATAAAATAGCAATTTTCTCTAACAGCGTGTATGACTAATTCTATTTATATATTCTCGAGGGAAGTTGGAAGTTGTTCAAATAACAAATGGCCCAATGACTTTATTTTCTGCTAATATTTGTAACGCAGCACGCTAAATTCCAGTAATCATGCTATGTACTAGCTTCTGATGGTGTAAAAGACAACCACGCTAAGAGCGGGCATTTCTCAGGGGTGTTTCCAGATATCTGCACGATGTTGTGTATAAATAGCGTTGTTTTGACTGTGCTCTTTCTAGCAGTTTTTGCAGTATTGGCTTCGCCCGAAGCAAATGTTATGTTTTTGGTAGATTTGTTCATTTGTAGCTTATAAAGTATCGTGATGTGGGTGGAGGTTTACTAGTGTTACAATTTCAGTTTTTATAAAATTAATGAATGAAACATTAGTGATAGTAGAGTGTTCTACAAGTTCAGAAAAGTGAATGTGAATTTTTATAATTTCCGAACAAAGCGAAGAGTGGATTAATTTTACACGAGCATGGAACAATCACTTTTCTAACACGTTGAACATGCTATTTTTCTGATAGCGTTGCAAAATCTAACGAAAACGAGATGTTGACGTTTAATTTATCTGACATCTACATTATTAATTATAATTTACCCTTAAGTATATTGTACAGCTAGTGTTGAAACTAGCACTTTTCACACGAGTGTGTGTTGTACGCTATACTTTATCTACGACGGCCACATCATTATCATTAACAAAATATAGCATCCTTTTATTAGTATATGAACATTTTATTACTTGAAATAATTGTAGAATTCTACACAAAACTACAAGAGATGTTTGTTTTGCTCTATAAACAATTTATTATTAATATAAACTTTTATTTTTGTTATGAACATTTAAGAATAGTTTTAATACTAATACAAATTATTTAAAATTGTAGTTTATTGTTATCTGAGCACAATTCTCAAAATTAATTCGAAGAATATCCTGTCTTTTGGACAGATTTTCAGTAATTGATATATTTGTCCTATCTGAACATACTTTTTAAGAAAATAAAGCTTACCTTAGTTAAGGGGATTGGACTAGCTGTTTAGTTTTTGATTGCGGCAACGTGGGCCGATCATACGTAGCACAACTTTATGCCCACTCTCTGCAGTGGAATAAAGCAAGATCTGAATATTACAGTTACTCAGTGCGCTTACTGCTATGACATCGCTCTTGTGTACTGACAGAATAAGTGACCTACACGCATAGCCTACACGCCCGTATTCAAGAAATTTTAAAATCGGCAAGATTAACACCCAGTAATACTGATCGTTGCAATAATGAATGGAAGGGCATTTTACCAAATTATTGTACTGAACAATGGATATTATTTTATAGGCTTATGCCGTTATGCAATTTGCATATTTCGCATATTTAATGCAGAATATGACATAGTTGTATATTTCTGTAAAAACAATAATGTACAATGGCACCTAACGGTTCAAATTATACTAAACCTTACCATTATTTTTATTCAAACACTTTAACGTTGACAAACGTCTATTTTTTCTTAATACAGACGGTGCTCTTCTGTTATTACTTCGCTTATAACTTCCCATAGTAAAACCGCACGAAAACACGGATTGCACTTGCTACCAAGTAGTCGCCAAATACTGCTGAATGCTGTACTGTACCATACAGTATTCGTACAATTAGCCAAGTACTTTCTGTAGACGTCTACACGATGCAGCGACGTTATTCTGACTATTTGTAACGGGTAATTGTGCGATCCTGGATTCTTGAAGCGTTGTTCGAGTGTGCAAGCGCTATGAAAATTCGCGTTTTCTAGTGAAAGATAGATGATATGCAAGAAAAATGAAAAACGAAATTATAGAAAAACCGAAAGAAATTATCTAATTTTCTTTACACTGTTGTGTGTATAATTAATTAAGGAATGGAGGATGCTAAAACCTTATATTCCTTAAATGTATACTGTTTTTATTGATTTTTTACACTAATCCTAATTTTGAAAAAATTGTTGAGCCATTGTTTTTCACTAGTGATGAAGAGAAGTACTTTTCACAACTAAAATGGCACTTGGGAAATTCGACATTTCTAATAGTACCGATGAAAAAATATGATCATAGATATGTTAATATATATTACGATATACTATTCCTACTAACATAATTTATTTTTTTTACAATAGGAAAATTATGGAAACTTTTACTTGTTCTGAAGTTTTTAAATTAAACAATATGAAATGTTAAAATTATAAGTATTTATTATAACATTAATATTATGATATTCAGGGCCAGTTCCTTAGTAATGACATAACTATAAATTTGTTACTTATAAATCAAGGCTAAAGCTCAATGTTAAGCTTAGAACTAAATATTTTTAATGTATAGTTTGTAAAACCAATTATACAATCACAGTAATTGTACCCCTAAATAAAATAAAATACAACTTTAATAACATTTTGTTTATTCAAAAGTACTTTTTGAAGGGCATAAATTGAAGAATAAATATGTTGCTTAGAACACCTAAAAGACTTGTTTATTTTGATAGTATTAATTTTTTTTTTATATAATAGTGCAATGTCTTTATTTGTCAACAAATTATTCCATAATAAATTATAAAGCCAAATATAAACTAGAAGAGAAAAAATCATAATGTTAATAACAAAATAGTCGAATGGTCAACTATGGCGTTTCTCTTCGCCTAATAGTAGGGTGTTTAATTTCCTTTATGTATGCATAATAGCCCATTTCCAGGTTAAATTAGCATACATGTAAACTATGATATTCCTCTTCATTAACGTCAGCGCCTGAATTTAGGACGTCCTGGATTTTGCCTGACCTAATCCGTTTTTATTTTTCCCTATTTTTTTATTTTAATGTTATAATAGCTCTTACTTGTTTAAAATGTATGGCAGGTGTACACTCATTCATGCTTTTTTCCGGGACAGTTTATTCAACCTAATTAGAAGAGAGAATTAAATTAAAATAAAAACGCCAGCGTTATCGGATATTTCCCCAGGCTAACCACGATTTTATTGGGAATTTATTTAAATGCACGTATTTTTAGAATATTATAGATCTTTATTTTTAAATTATACACTTGTATGCTATGCTTGTGTAAAACATATTTTTTAACTGGACTTTCATATAAACGTTAAGTTTCCCCGCACTCTTCTAAGATAACAGCGTATTACAGCAAAGAGTGTTTGAAAGCACTGCATTAGATGACGTGATTTAAAATAATAAATTCAGAAAACAATCGACCCGCACGGGCACTGCAAGAATTTGATGGTAATCGTGCAGTGCGCGTGCGCAGACAGTCAAGATTACCTTTTGATTGCATAAATAATAGAATATAATTAATATAAGGCCGTAAATTACCGCGCGCAAAGCAATTTCTCCCTCAAACGAGATGTGATACAAATCATTAATATACAGAGTGTCCCTGTTGTGGGTTGAATAATTAATACCGGCACTGCATCCACGTTACTTAATAGGGCAGCTTGGTCACTTGCCAGATTTATGAACCTTGTGAAGCTTTAAATTGCCAACTTTAGATTATTTATTAGAACTTTTGGCCGGTCGCGTTTTAGCGAACATTCCATGGTTTCGTTTTTGCAAGTCTATTAAGGTTTACTGGCTTTCATTAGCGCGGTTCACAGTTGCCAACTTCTACTTCGATGTAAAATAGCAGTTCTATAGCCCATAGAGTAGTTCAATGTTCATATTGAGTTCGGTTAATTAACTAAAACGTGTTTACGTTGCAAATAATAGAACAGTGAAGCTTTATAGCTGTACAAAACTGTTTTGGGCATTTATTGCCAAAAGTTTTTTTTATTCTTCTTTTGAAAAGAAAACTTTATCACATATTGAAGAAGCTCAATTACATGAATTGTTCTGTTAGTAAAATATAAATATTTTGTAATAAATACTGAATAATGAATAGAAAAGGTATTTAAAAATAGAGTTATAGTTTCCTCTAAACATTATCAAACCACTCTTCTACGCGTTTTTCCCTTGATTTTAGTAGCAGCTACTATTGCAGCATAGGATACATATAACATATAAATTATCCTATATCGTAACGAACAAGGGCAAAATAGTGGATAAGTTAAAAAAGTAAGCAACATTTTAAGTGCTGCCTAGGAGTTCATGTGGAAATGCTAGGCTTGGTATTTTCAACACGTTTATTTTCTTTTTCAATATGTCGAATGCTACTATGGACGTTTCTAATTTGTTCTAATGGCAACGTACAATTGGTTCATAACGTTAACATAAAAACCTCAATCAAATTAAAGCCCGATAAAATATGAACATAATTTTAAACAAATTTATGTAACGTAGAAAAATTACTGCAATTTTTATTATCTGCGTGTCAGAACCAAATAGGGAAAAATTAAGCGATGCAGTTAAATTACAATATAGTTGTAACATTTAAATGAGTTTGCTTACATTGGTTTTAGTAGTTTTTTCAAATTTGTGTACCAGTAAAATTAACATATTGTACTCTTCAAACTTTCAGATTTTTAATGAGTGTTCTTAAACTATTAGTATGGTCTTTTTAATAATCCTATATTCGCAATGCTGCTACATATGTGTCAAATTCAAAAAGAAATATTTTTTGTTTTAATTATACATACTTGCGAATGTGACAATAAATATCCATATAAATGGAATTTATGTTTTGAATGTACCTTTCATACTAGGTATATAATTTTCGTGGTTCTAAATTCCAAACGAAATAATTCCATTGTTAAAATCAAACGGCTGTACGTGATAATTATTTAACCCGATTGTAAATTGTCCGGAAAGAGCCGTAGAACGTTGTTTTGCCTCTATTTATATTTACCACGGATTTACACTGTACACAAGCTATCGTGCTGTAATGGAGCGAAATTATTTACTTGGATTAGGTACATGATATGTACTATTGCGCAAATCCCCAAGCATAATTCAGATACGCTATGGAAAGCGCATTCGGGTGGGTAATTTGAAAATTTCTCGCACCTTCGTCTTTTCACTGCGCGCTAAATTAACTCGACTTTAAAATAAAATTTGCGGGTTAGTGGGAATATTGAAGGGAGCCCGTCTATTTGACAAGCGAAATACGAAAATTGCGAAAAATTGAGTCGAGACTGAAAGCCGTCTTATACCGAGTAACTAAATTACACGTTGCAACGCCATATGGCAGATGAAACATGAGCACATGACTTTGATGTTTCGCGCAAAAAGTAAATACCTTAAGCGGTTTTCTTTTTATTACATGCCGATTGCGAAGTGCGCACGGTAAATTGAATATTAGCTTGACATACGAGGTCATTCCCTGGAGTTTGAAGCGATCACAACGATCGACGCGACGTTTATTACAACTATTTATGTTAATCAAATTTGTGCATCCATAAATTTAGAGGTTAAGACATTTGCGTGGCCAATTTGATTTCGCAGGGCAACACCAAAGTGATGTCGTTAACCGCATGCAACAAAGGACGAACCGTCCCTGTTTCGTGTTTGAATAGCTTTCTTCTATAAATTTGATCAATTCCTTGAAGACTCCAACACGCGACATAATTTAACACTTAGTCCAAAGCTTCTGGTAGTTTACATGGCGTTACCAGCGAAATACCAAAACTTTTGTCGATATTTTTCTAATGTTAATTAACAATTATAGAATTAATTGAAGTTGTGATTCGAGAGAGTCATGGAACTTTAGTAGTTCGTTTTTAAATATTTTAAACTTGTTTTGTGTAGCGAAATATTAAAAAAAAACAACAGGAATTGTTGAAAGCAACACAACGAAACTTCTGGTATTATCTTATTTTGGAATGCAAAAACCGTTGAATAACGGTTGTAAAATCAGTAAAAATGATCGAATTTTAATATTTAAGTTGACATTAAACTACTTAGATGAATTTTTAACGTTTGCGTAGTTATTACAGCATAGATATGTAATGTGTCCTCTTCCTTCTGTTACTACGAATGAAACCGCGCCAAAATCTTAATACCGGTATCCGGTATCCTAAATTTTTAATACCGGGACACCGGTATTACTATTAGAAAATTTACTTATTAGATTTTTACCTAGTTATTATGACATATTTAAAAAATCTGTAAAAGGCTTTACCCAGAACTTCCCTCGTCGACATTGTGACACTAAATAATTTTAAAAATCAAATTAAGTTAGGAGTAATAATATCTTCACGTTTCTAATAAATTAAATAAATTTTCAAATAAAAAAAGCATTGCTGGTGATCGAATTCGAAGGGCAGGCGGACCGCGTATGCAGTCCCAACGTTTAGTGGGATATTGCAAAGGAACGGGCTATTTCTACCTGAGCTACGGTCGCTACGGAGCACCGACCCTTCGAATTCCTGCGTTGCAGCTGTATTAAGTAACCCACTAATTTGTTGCTGCTTTTCGTATTGTACAACATTTATTCTGTAATCTATTGGGGCCCATTTTTGGTAAGAATAAAGCCTGCGCCATGTACAAATTATTACTTGTATTTATTGCTAAGTTAAATAAAAAATAAACAAAATTTTATTTTTTTAAGGTCCTCACCCTGTATATATTTATCTGAAATTCTCGGTTTTATGCCAAGTAGATATACGTAACGTGTATGCAAAATATTGTCTTCCTCCGACAAATAGTTTTTGAGTTATACCGCCAACAGACAGACAGACGGAATTGAGAAAACCTGTTTTTCGTCATCTAGGGACCTTGAAACGTGAAGATCTGGAGACATCTCGAAAGGTGATTTTTCGCGATTACAAATAAAAAATTATTTTTAAAATTAACGTTGACTACAAAATCAACTTAAATTTTTTTTATAAGTAGATAAATAATTAAACTAGATAAAAATATAACAAATAATAAATTCTATTAATATAACAAAATTAAGTCTTTCGTATGTGTAACTAATAAACCAACTAACAGAAATTAAAAGCGTTCGTAAAATAGTGATTTTCTTTATTAAAATGGGCTCTCAAAAAGCACAAACAATTGATGTGTTTATCATTAAGGGAAGACCCATTTTTTTTGCAGATTTAACCGCCCTTAGAAAATGCCCGTAGGCACAGTTGTAAGTGTTTCATCTATTGTGGCCTGCAGTTGTCTCTTTCCTCACGGACTGATATCAAGCTAGATTCTAAGATAGTTTTATTATTAGATGCCGAGCAGATTTTTTCTTGTATAACTGTTTCTTCGGCAAACATATAATATTTTTCATGAGTGTAACTTTAGATATACGTTGAAATAACGTCTTTATGTCAGTTTGCGAGCCCCTTTGTAGGTACTGAAGTATCTTTAACAAATCTTTTCGTCGCTGTAAAATGTCTAATTTTAAAGCATCTATTAATTCTAAAGATATTGGATATTTTTGTTGGGAAAGAACCTCCATCATAAATGTTAAAAGATGCATCATCCGTCAAAAGATTGTAATGTTTATAGGAATATCCGCGTACATACATCAAACTTTATGTACGCTGGGAATATGTTAATAGCGAAGTACCGGTATTTTTAACATCAATACCGGTTTTCAACACCGGGCAAAATTCGTCCGGTATTCGGGATCCCGGAATCCCCGTATTGTAAGCACTAAGCGAAACTAAATTAGGAAGAAACGTCATGTCACAGTGTTCCGCCTAAAATTTTTTGAAAAAAAATTGCCCATATAAATATAAATTGTGACCCCCTACATAAACGAAATTAACGCTATCAAAAATATTTTAATTTTGTTTCTGAAGAAGAACACACCTAGGCTTTTTGTGTAAATGCATACATATGACATTTTCTTATTTAATTATAATTTCCAAATGGGGAAATATTTCTACCAAATGAACGAGTCTTGAACGTAACCAGAAAAATCTGTAAAGGGCTTTACCCAGAACTCCCCTCGTCTACATTGTCACACTAAATAATTTTAAAAATCAAATTAAGTTAGGAGTAAAAATATCTTTCGTTTCTAATCAATTAAATACATTTTCAAATTAAAAAGAAAACGTTACGCGTGGTCGAATTCGAAGGGTAGGCGTATGCCGTTCCAACGTGTTGTGGGATATTGCAAGGCAACGGGCTATTTCTACCTGAGCTACGGAGCACCGACCCTTCGAATTCCTGCGTTGCAGCTGTATTAAGTATCGCACTACTTTGTTGCTCCTTTTTGTATCGTACAACATTTATTCTGTATTTATTGGGGCCCATTTTGGCCCATTTTCGAGAGGAAAGTAAACACAACATTTGAAAGATGAAAATACTTCAGCTGTGGTGAGATAAAACCGATAGTGATAGTTTGCATTAGGCATTCATTTAGTTTAGATGCGAAAGAAATATCGGCAGTATTATTAATTAGATTGGTTTACATCACGTTACGTTAATTTAAATGATCTTGGCAGTTGCCTAACTGTGGCAAACCGGGTATACTGACTCTCTATTTTGGTCATCCTGCCAGTGTTAAAGTTGTGCGAGAGTGTGGTTTAGAAACTTTCTATACAATGTACTCAAAAAGATATTGCCCATTATTTTATTCGTACCGATTTCAACCAACAGAAGGCTGGATTTAGTTAAGTTATCTTAAATAACTGGAACGCGTTGGCCAGCCTACGTCTGGCCCTGCCAGCGTAAAGAAACGGTTAACAATAAGAATGCTTGCTTAAGCTGGTAGCCAGCCGACGTCCGGCCCTGCCAGCATTAACATACAAATGCTTGCTGCGTCGCCACTTGTGCGTGGTCGGCATGTGCGCGCGCCACTTGCTAGTATGCAGGCCGTTCGTGCTGCGTGTGCCGGCGCCACTCGCGCTTACGATCGGCATGTGCGCGCGCCAGTGCTTACGGTCTGGACGGCCGGCGGCCGGCATCAGCTCTTATAATATAAGACTACAACGCGTTGGCCAGCCTACGTCTGGCCGTGTCAGAGTAAAGAGAGGGTTAACAATAAAAATGCTTGCTCAAGGCGGCAGCCAGTCTACGTCCGGCCCTGCCAGCATTAACAATACAAATGCTTGCCGCGTCGCCAATTGTGCGCGTTCATGCTGCGTGTTGCTGCGCGATCGGCAGGTGCGCGCGCCTGCTTACGGACGGCCGGCATCGGCTCTTATAATATAAGATTACCATAATACCAACTCAATCATACTAGAGTAACTTCATTAGGCGACGAAATAAACAACTTTTGTCAGTTTATATGTTGTTACCATGAAGCTGACTTTCAGCTAGGTCAATACAAAAATGAAGCTGTCAAAAATAGTAATTTGTATACAAAGGCAATAAAGTTTAACTTTTTATCACGAATATAGATTTAGTTGCCAAGACCCGGAAGCCCAAGACAAATAAGCCACACAGAGATAAAAACGAAGTTCAATGCCGAGGGGTACATTATGTTTTTTTTAAATCGATAAATTGTGAAATTACAACAGTTTAACCGACTATTGTAGGTTGTATTGACGTCGGTTGACGTTTATCTGTCACTCCGCCATCTACAAAAAATCGTAAAACAAAGTATGACTTCACTGCCGATTTCTCGTATTTTAATGACGATTTCGACGTTCTTCACTGCCGATTTAAAAATATATAGCTATTTTTTCCTCACTTTGAAAGTTACTCAAAAAATAATCAAATTCAATACAATGCGTACTTCGAACATTTTCGGGTTATACGTCTCAAACTTCCTGCATAATAATAAATCGTGTCAATTTGACAGAATAATCCTCCCGCTTCGCGGTCGGATTATTTAAACTGACAAACTCACTCTTTTGTGATTGTGCAACAAGTCATCGCTATATAACCCAATAATACCAAAGTACTTATACTATTACTACTGATAATATAGGAGACGATTATAGATACGATCTCCAGTAAAACTAATATACGAGGGATGATCAATGTATTCGCAGCCTAACAAATAAAGCAACAATCAAAATTTATTTTTCAAGGCAATCACCCTGAAACAGCAATATACTATTTCCAAACGATGCCCAAGCGCAGCAATTCCCTGCAAGCAGGAATTTATTCAGCCGACACCAATTTTGGACCACCACATTGAGGTGCATCTTGAGAAGATTCTTTTCCATGCTTAAACTCTGTTGACCACTTTTTGACCGTACTGTAAGAAGCGGCAGACTTACTCTATGTAAACACCGGTAGATTTCAAGAGGCGTCATTGATTTTGCACAAATATTTAATTACTGCACGAATTTCACCTTCTTCCATTTTACAGAACCTAACACGTATTGCTTTTCTAAACAATTAATAGCACAGCAACCAATCGACGGTAACCATTAAGTTTTGACGGGTGTTACTAAAAAAGGCTGTTGTGTCAAATGACGGCAATTGTTTTTTAAAATGTTTCAGCCTTCTATTTAAGGCCACGAACACATTGATCACTCCTCGTATACCCATGCCCTATTTTTAAGAGTTACCAAGACATACACTTCGTACACAATATGTGCATATAAAAGTAATTGAAATACGAATATTTCTAAGTAATTTATTTGGCCCTTTGTGAAATTTCTTAATAACTTTATGAATAATGCTTGAGGGTATAGAATTAAATTTCCTTCATATAGTTCCATAGATGCAAATATCTTGGCTGTGTTAGGTGAACGCGTGAGCCAGAGAATTAACTCTCTTCGTTTAATTAAATATTATAGATATTTCAGTCAATTTTTACCAGTCGTACATTGTGAATAACAACTTCGTCGTTCTGAACCCGCATAATTCCCTATGACGCTAGTGGGTAAAAAAGCAATTCTAGGTAGTTTGGCCCTTATAATTGATCTCATACAGCACACAATATGGTCTACTATTACTAATGTATTCGTCAATAATACCAAACCATAGACTAATACTGAAAAAGGATAACGCAAATAATTTGACAAAGAAAAATTCAGAGTATTCATACTGTATACAGGGTTGTTCAATTTTAAAGCTCACCATTGAGATTTCTAAAATTAGAAAGAATACGAAGACGGTTAAATTGGGGGAGAAACTGCTCATTGTAATGCTGAATATTATTCAAAAAACATTTACGACAGACTGTCAATAAAACGCCTTTTGGTGTAAAAATGTAGCAAGCCTTATACAGGGTGTAAATTAATTGTGGAGCAAATTACACGTGGCCATGTTAGTCATAAAATTCTGAGTCAAAAATCTTAATACTAAACTGTTGAATTGGTCTTCATGAGCCCTCACGAGCGGTAGATAAAAAACATTATTTTTTTCAGGTAAACTACCTTTTCTGTTTCAAATATGTAAAAGTATCGTCAAGCAAAGTTGTTCAAAATGTAAAATTATGGTCGCACGACTTCAATCCGCTTGATTTCTTTTTATGAGAAGTTTTAAAACAGCTGGTTTACCGCGAGGTACCTAATTAACACGAGGGCAGCAAATAATTTTCGAGGCTGCTAATAAAATTCGTGAAATCTATAATATTCAGCAAGTGTATGAATCGCTAGTACGACGGTGTCATGTTTGTATTGCGGCTTTCTATGTTTTAGACATTGTTTTGTTAATTTTGTATTGATTATAATGGATTTTCAAATTAATCGGATAATTACTTTCCGAGTTATAGTCACAAACAGATTTTTTTTTAATTTCATTACAATTATGACTCATCCTGTATACTTTTCAATTAGTTTATAATTTTGGACGTTTGACAAGTATTTTTAGCTGGAGTTATATTTGGAAGTAGGAACAACCCCTAATTTGTTGCCGAGTAAATGGATGTAACTTTCTTATTTGATACTTCCTTTCAATTCTAAACAACTTTTTCAAATAACGTTTTTGTGTATTTAAAAAAATAAGGGTACTTTATTCTTGAGCCATTTTCATATTATCGAACCTCCCCGGTACGCAAAAGTATATATCTAATTTTGGTAAGTGGATTTTGTTTTAGTTTGAGAAAATGAAGGAACTTTTATAACAAATAAAATTTTCTGGTAAATGGATAATAAAAATTCCATATTTCTCTAGACTTAACACTGTAGTAAAATTAAAAGCTGGAGTATGTAAAATATCTGTTTTATTAAAGAACGTACTCTATATGTGCTACTTTTATTAGATTTATTTTTTCAACTACGAATTATCGTTATAGTTATTATTATTACTGTTGGTGTTTACGTAGTTTCAAATTTGTAATAGAAAAAAGAGATTATAAGGAACTGCAGAGAATCATTCCTCGATAATTATTATAAACATCCAAATGCCATTACACATAGCGTAAGTTGTATAAATTGAAAATATACAATTATTTTGGTAATTTAAAGAAATGATGGTGTGATTTGCTTATGAAGAATGTAAACAGTAATTTTTTGTCATTTATTACTACAATGGCACAATTAAATAAATACATGATCACATTATAATTCCAGTAGAAGTAAGTTGTCTTCACTAGGATTTCGAATAGGAACATATTGACTACTGATTATTTACTTAATTTTTGTTTAACACCATAAGAGAGCGAAGAAAAACTATGTCCATCTTGTATTGTTATATTGTTAATATAATTAACGCTTGTTATATACCTTTTAATAACCGTGGGGTTGTGACAACATCTACCAAAACGTTAATTTTGATTTAATTTATGAAAACAGGGTACCCTCCTACTTAGAAATTTAAAACAATGTAATTTAGAAGGAAAACGCCATTTAATTTTGGTTTCTAATATAAGAATTAAACCTGAATTCCGTTAAAATATAAAAATAATTATTGTTATCCATTATAAAAGGATTACAATTTAATCGTATTTAATTAAAAGAGAGATCCGTCTATGGATAAAAACTTCAAAAAGGAAGTGACATTCTAAAACTTCGCGTGTAGACTACGTCGTTCTATAAAACCGCCGCTTTATAGGATTCATGACAGAAAACGAAACAAAACCAGAACCTCCATCAGAAGTTTTATAAAATTAACTACCAACACGGCACAGCAGGAGCGAGAAAAAGGACGAGATAAATGCATTTACGCTTCGTTAAATCGTTAACATCATTGTTTAATTATTCTGTAAGCTTTGTGATAAAGGTAAACTCAAATATTTACTTTTCCTTTATTACGAATGTGGAACACGTTGCTCAATGTGTGTGAACTCGTTTGTTTTTCTGTTTATAATGCCGCCATGTTTATTACTTTTTGGGATTGCTTGGGTCGGAAAGGAAAATTAAAAGACGCATTAACTAGCTTTATGGCAAATACGCTTTAATTACATAGCTTGTTAATTAAATTTGCTGTTAAAGTTAGGTAGATAGATTTTGCTACATTTTTTTGTTCTATAAATGGAAAGATGTAACTTTTATCAGTTTGTTGATTTCTGAAATTATAACTAAAACCTATTTAAATTGTTTAAACACTGGAAAAGTTCTTTTTACTTGTACAAAGCTGTAATCTGATGATTTATGCTAACTGTAAATAACGTTAATGTAGCCACAGTTTATACTGAATAGAGATATTATCTTTCTGTTAAAACGTGCAGCAAGAATGACACAGTATCGTTTTTATCTGGGATTTTTTACTATTCAGAAGAAATTAAAAAAAGAGTAAAAATTATGGGTGTTTTTGAACAATTTAGAAATCACTTAATATTAATTTTATTGTTTAAATCTCCAAGTTAGTATGTTAGTATGTTAATAATTATATTAACTTTTTTTTAATTTCTATCTTTTCTTCATCTTTGTTTTAGACTACAGTTATACAGGATGATTCATAAGAGTGGTCATTAAATTTCAGGGTAGTTAGAGGACAATAGATAATTTTGTATAATAAAGTATACGTCAAAAATTAATAACAATTTCACAAAAAAATAAAACATTTATTTGCCTAAACTGATTGACAGTCACTCGAATAAACTTCTGTCAACAAAGTTCGCACAGGTGATTGCGGTAAGACCGAATATGAATAAAATTTTGGAGCGTAAGGGATTAATTTTTAGTGGAATGGACTTTGACTGAGGTCAGTATGCACCCATTTAATTAAATTACTATACTTATGAATCACCCTGTATATTGTAATGGTTTTTTTATTAGGTTAAAACACTTTATTCAATAGATAAACGCTCAGTCTGGTTTTTGTAGTTCCAAAAAGCTACGACGCGTCACCCCAGAGACGGGAATTTTTAAAGAGTCCTAGGGCAGTAAGAACCATTAATTTGTGCCAAACATTAGGACTACATTTTTTTTAGGTCAAAACTTAATTTAGCTGTGTTAGTCTTTGCTAGTACAATTTCTTAAAACTGAAGTTTTTCGAGAGACCACTATGTGGTGCTACCAAAATAGCAGCTGGTGTCTAATAAGGTACATGGTGCACGGAATACTAAAAGTTTATGTACTATCATATAAGAAAGATTAAAATGTGCCACTGTTTCTATATATTTCAAGTTACATAAGGGATATTGAAAGTAGTTGCAATACACTAATGAAAAATACTAGAAAGTGAAGTAATATGAAAAACTTTTTATTATTAAAGAGCAATTTGAAAACTAAATTTGTACTAACAATGTTATTCAGCATCCTTAATTTAAATGCGGATTAAAATCCGTATGCGAATTAAACACACATACTAGGATAAATCCCCGATTAAAATCTGACATTGTTCCAACAGTGTTACCCAGCAGCTGATAGTTCCTATTTTTGGTAGGCGATCTTGAGCATACCTACGTTCCTAGCTCTCGAGGCACGCGTTTGCTAGTACACCATATCATCAACAATGTATGAACACCTCCAACGCTTTAGAACACGCGGATTATTGTAGCATATTGTATGGTAAAATAATACCGACTCGACAAGGACTATACATTGTCACCGCTACACTGTAAACAATAGACACGCCGCTGAATAACTTTTATTTATGTTGCAAGAGAGCGGCTGTATGGATCAAGGTAGATATAAATTGCAGCGCATAACAAATTTGAAGTCGTCCTGCGAAGCTTCCACGATTGTGAGGAAATTGTAGTTTGCAAATATGGCTCGGATATCACATCAGCTTTATCCTGATTTATTGAAGATGATTTTTTCGTACAGCCACGTTAGAGTTATCAAACCAATGGAAATAAAGCTAAAAAATCTGTTAATACGAGATTACATAGAGGGACCATACTTAGCTTGTGACATGAGAGCGTTATTCTGTCGCTGTGATTTAAAAATCTGAGTGCCAGATAGTGCAGCGATGCATTCTATTAACAGCTACTCTAATATATGTAGTAGTTACTACTACCGTAAGGATTGTAATTGACAAAAATACCTAACGTTTCAACTAAGAAAAAATGTAATCTCTACCACTATTTGACCTAGAAAAATATTTAAAATTGGTAATAAATAAATTATGATGTTGCAGTAAAAGGAGTGTAACTAATTGAGAAACAACGTTTCAGACCCAGTCAGACTAAGCAAAAAGTTTATGATATAGAGATGTATTCACACATTTGCAGATAATCAAATTATAACAGCGGAAGATGACTGCAACTTAGTAGCTATATAATATAAGGTAATCAGTAGAAGTATATGAAGAATATGATTAGACTTAAGATCAATTACGTATGGAAAGAAGAAATACCAGACGACAGCAGAACATGTAAATGATCTTGTATCAAGCACAAACTGCCATGTACAGCGGCAATAAATAACCCCCCTCCCCCTCCCCGATTACTAACTTCCGGTGAAGTCCAAACCGTCATGTGCCAGCAGGAGATGCGCTTAAAATCGACAAAGGGGCGCGAGTGATTGAAAAGCTCTGAAAACGCAATGTAAAGAGGGTCGCAAGTGATTGATAAGCTCCGAAGACGTAGTGTCAGAACACGCTGCAATTAACGCAAGCACTAGAAATTAACTGCGCGTCGAACGCGCGGTAGAGAGAATCCCAGCTCACCAGATGAACAATTACTTAAAGAGGATCAAGACCATGAAACCACAATGACTCCATGCCGCAATGAAGCAATTCTTGACCGCCCGGGCCTGGGACGAGTCGTTGGGGGGGGGGGGGGGGGGCATAAATCTCTTCGTTGACGCAAAACCCTCGAAGACATGATGGCTATTAGCACATCCGAAAGCAGGGGATTTCAACCCATCCGGGCAGACGAGGCAAGGGTCATAAATCCTACCGCTGGCACATTAAGCCAGAAGTAAATATAAATACAATTGGGGGAAAACCCGGGGCATTCTTGACGCGGTCGTCCACCAAGCTCTAGCTTGACGCCCGATATTTCATTGTTAACGCGTCAGTTAATAATAGTGAAATATATTTATTTGTGTACTTCTTTATGCATTGATTTTTATATGTGGAAAACAATTAAATTATATTAAATTGTCATTGACGTCTACAACGTATTTATTATACCGGGTGTCTTAAAAAGAATTACATCTAGTATGCTTTGAATTTGCCATAATGCAATACCAATAACAATCTAGCGGCACATAAAAATGTGCATGCAAACAAGATTCAAAATCTACTAGATGTAATTCTTCTTAAGACACCCGGTACCTATTTACGCGCGTGTAAACAGCAACCAAAGTTGGCGGCCTCGACGAACCAAAACCTAAATATCTAGGAATAAACTTCAAATATTTAGAAACAATGGTATCTATGATAAAAAATAGACTAGAAAAATCTGTAAAAGGCTTTACCCAGAACTTCCTACGTCGACATTGTGACACTAAATAATTTTAAAGATGAAAGTAAGTTAGGAGTAAATATATCTTCACGTTTCTAATAAATTAAACAAATTTTGAAATAAAAATTAAAAATCCGTTACCGGAGGGATTTGAACCGCGGCGCTTGCGACTGCGAAGAAATCATTGACCAATTTCTTGCAACCCTACGGAGCCCTTTTCATATCGTTGCGTTTCAGCTGGCTTAACCTTCACGCCGGGCATCTCTTAAGTTTCGTGCCGAAACGAGGTGCGTTTTAACCAAATCAGGAAATGGAAAATTAGTTTGATTTTTTACATCAATAAAGCAATGCATATAATTCTTTCACTAAAAATTTCTTTATTCCTTTTAAACATATCATACGCATATCATCTTATGATTGAATTTACGGCCTCGCCCAAATATGCGTTTTCCGTCTATTTGATGGTTTGGGATTTACACATTTATGCGGCTCGCGGCCTAAAAAGGTCAATATAACGCACTTATTCTTTGCACATTTTTGACTTATAGAACATTTATTCTGTATCTGTTAGGTCCAATTTTTGTCAAGGATAAAGCCTACGCTATGTACAAATTATTACTTTTATGTATTTCTGAGTTCAAGTAAAAATTTACAAAATTTTATTTTTTAAGGTGCTCGCACTGTATATATTTGTCTGAATTTTTTTCGGTTCCATGCCAGGTAGCTACATAATATGTATGCAAAATATCGTCTTCCTCGAAGAAATAATTTTTGAGTTATACCGCCAACAGACAGACACACAGACGGAATTGAGAAAACCTGTTTTTCGTCATCTAGGGACTCTGAAGCGTGAAGATCTGAAGAAATCTCGAAAGGTGATTTTTTCGCAATTACAACATTTCCTTCGTCTTTCAGACGAGGGAAGTAAAAATTGTAATAGCTCACAGCATTTATTATATTTTCGGAATTTATCTCAAACATTGCATTTAATCAAAGTTGTATACATTAGAATAGGTGCAAACATGCTTTCAACCAATACCACCTAAAAGTAAGGCCTCCAGCTTGATGTCAGCACAAATAGGTAGAACGACAGTTAAATTGAATATGCGTGTTTATAACTTGAAAAATAATTGAGGCCTGTCGAAACAGGATTACTAGTTGTGAAATTAGTCCTCAGTCATACCCCATTTGTTTTTCATTGTAATGGAAAATGAAGTTCGAAAGCAAAAACCAAAATTTTTAATAATTTTTAATTTTAGTAGAAGTAGCGTAATAAATACAAAACTCGAAATTTGGTTTACTTAATTGTTAGCTTACTTAGTTTACGACTCTTATTACATTTGTTCAATCGATTACTATTAATTTTACCAAAATTATTTTTAGTCAGAGTATTTGTTGTACCTACAATCAATTTCAATTTTCGCTATTTGCTGGCCATGATAATGGCACCCACTAAAATGAGTACATAGTCTTCTTCTGTAAGAGATTTTGAAACCAGCTGCTACACACAATTAAAAATTGTGCTTCAAAATTTTCAAGTAATTCATCGAATTAAACATAACTAAATTTTTTAAGAAAATGTAATTCGCATACCTTGGAGTGCTTGGATGGAGTAAGTTTGCCCTTGGTTAGCCATTTTTACTTCCTTTTACGATAAAGGAAGTATTGGAATCACCCCAAAATTCGAAATTGAGTTTTCAACAGATCTCCACGTTTTAGAGTCCCCTGGACCCAAAAAACTTATTTTTGTTCATTGGTCTGTGTGTCTGTCTGTGTGTTTGTCTGTGAACAGAATATCTCAAAAACGAAAAGAGGTATGGCGTTGAAACTTCATATATAAGTTTTGTATACTATGTAGATGGGACGGCAAGCTTTTGAAGAAAATCGCATAACTGAAAGTAGGTGTGATTTTTCAGTTTTTTTCATTTTTTTCAAAAACGGCTCTAACGATTTTTTTCAAACTTCACGTTGTTATTACATTTTGAATGTGAATTGATGTGAGATAGGTGATTTTCCAGTTCAATACTTCTCGTTTGTGCCGCTGCACCCAGACATTGGACACTTATTCGGAATAATAATTTACTGCGTTGCAACGCTAGAAAATCGTGCCATGTGGCGATAATGCATTTATTTCACTACCTGTAATGGCCATTTAGTACGTGTTTATTTGTGGAAAACTGATAGTAAATAATTTACACCCACAGCACCAAACACTAACGAAGGCACCAAGTGTTTTTTCTATGACATATGTCCTATGTCGCCACTGTTCACTACCTACTTTAGCGGACGTCATGATCCTGTGACGTCAGAAATCTTTGGCCTTGTTCATCAGGTGATATTGTCTCAACCCATATGAAAAAATCTACATTTTCTAAATAAAGGGTCTTTTACATAGCATAGTTGTAGTATGGAACTCATGGTTTTGTCTTTCAACCTAAGGATGGCATATCCGTGTACTTATAAAGAATAATACATTTTGTAAACGATGCTGTACATTTCCTAAAATCTTTCAACTCTGGGACATCTTGGAAGTTTTTCCAGATAAATCATTACTCTGGAAAGCTTACAATTAGCAGTTGGAAAGATCATTAGGGGTCTGTTTTTCAGTCTTGGTTTAATTACAAATTTGTATTAAACCAAGAATACGCAAAGCAACAACAATTGTTTCTACAACCTAAACGTAAAACTGAAGTTTTAAAAACCGGCTCTAAATACCAGAAGTAGTAGAGCTATAGCAAAAAGAAAGCACAACAGGAAATGGCTGATCTTGGAACGTCGAACACATAACTCGAAATTGCCAATTACTAAAAAATACACTTCTGCTGTTAACTGTTTATGCGTAGTTAAAACAGCGACATTTCTTAAAATTCCCAACGATTTACTCCATCCAAGTCTAGTAAATTTCATCACGCTCTTATCTCACGGCCATCTTCAGCGCGAGCAAGGATGTTCCCAATTTTAATCTCATTACATGCTTGCAGTCGCCGCTTTAATGCAAAGTTCTGTTATTTTGCAAGCAAAAATTGTTGGCTGTGGCTACCGCACATAAACAGCTTAGTAATATGTCGTGCAGTATGAAACCGTTCCCATAATCTGGCGGCGCAAAAAATAAATACGAATTGTTGCCCTACCGCTTCCCTGAAATTAAAGATCCAGCGGCGTTTCCTTGCTCCTTGAAACTATTTTAATTCGCAGTGCCACTTTCGCATTTGCATTTTGCTAATTAATTGCTGGTTTCCTGGGTGGGCGTGAAAGAAATACCTGCCTTCGTTTTTTACGTGTGCAATGGCAGTTCTAACGTCTGAGTAAGCAAATTAACTTATCTATGCGAGATAGAGCAGCTCCATGTAGATAATAAAAGAGGCGGATTAGAAATCAGAGGCAAATTAAAAGTCCCTTAGGAGTTGTAGGTACGCCTTAGACGTAGATTTAATTTTTTAAATACTAAATAGCATGGCGTACGAGGCATGTCCGTAAAGTAAATGCACAAATTTCTTAGGAATTAAAAAACTGTATTTCCATATCTTTATCTGAAAACTACTTAATATTACCTTATTTTCGACGTAGTTACCGTCATTATTTAAACCCTGAGCAAGTGTGAGAACCACCTTCTGTATACCCGAGTAATATATGATTGTCCGTTAAATCACGTCACGACCTTTTCTTTTCTCTTGTCATCATACCATCATTATTAAACTTTTTACCGCTAAGATGTGTTTTTAGGTGCAGAAACTGTAATAATTTGTAGGAGAATTTTTGCTGGGCGCTTACCTTTTGCTCGTAGAAAACGTACTACGGAATGAACTTGACATTTGGCTGGATTTTCGAATGGCTCTACGATTTTTAATCAGTGTCACTATTTCTCAAACACCCTATTTTCGTGCTAACAAACGCAAGTGAAAGGGCCACGGTCATAGCCAGTCTATCCACAATCAGCATAAAAAATTTCTACCGGCCTGGATACGATGTATGTTTACTTTACGGACACGTCTCGTATATATGAGAATGTATAGGAAAGCAATAATACTAAAGCTGCATATACAGGGTGTTACGAGATTCGCGGATACGAACTATACCACGTTATTCTACATTAAAAGATGAACAAAAAGTTCCTTTGCCATTTTTCGTCCAGGTCGGTAGTTTTTAAGCTACCGCTATTTTAAAATTCTAAAATAATAAAAACAACGTAGTTGCTAAATGTTACCTCTTAATAAATTATTCTAAAATTAAAATAACAATCATTTAAAAAAATAACGAAAACTATTTACTTAATCACCTAATCTAACATTTGCTCGAAATTGGCAATTATGAATACCATGACACGTTGTTCTACTGCTCGAATAGAATTTCTTACCATTGCCGGCGTTATCTCTCGCGCTACCTAAAGTACGCGGTTTTGAAGCTCATTTAGGTTGGGTACCGGCGTTCTGTATACCAACGATTTTAAACGACCCTACAAAAAGAAATCACAGAGATTTAAACCTGGTGAACGAGGCGGCCAACTAATTGGACCGCCTCTGCCAATCCAGTGTTCTAAGTAGGTATGATTAAGGTATTCTCATATATTAAACGCAAAATGAAGACCCGTTCCATTATACCTTTGACGAACATTTAAAGCAGCGTCTTATAATAGATAACTCTGGAAGATCTTGTTGGAGAAAATTGAGATTGTCCGTTTAAGCGATTTGGCAAAAAGTGAATAAACTAAAAGGAAAAATTAGATTGATATGAGTAATAACAAATAAGGAAGTATGTACTGAATGTTTTACCAGACGGTTACCAAACAATCCACCCCAAACATTGTAGATACACCGTTGCTGGTGATTTCTTATTCTAACTGCACGAGGATTTGCATGATTCCATTAGTGTTCACTGTGCACGTTAAAAACACCATTACGTGTGAAATGACATTCGTCTATTCAGAGAATTGAATCTTTCAAATCGTGATGAGCCAAGGTACAACCGAGGCCAACCAAAAGTGAACGATATTAATATTTTGTAAATTTTTCTTAAGTTAAAATAATTTTATTTCCCCTTTAATAATATATCTATTAATTAGGTACTTCTTAGCCTCATTTTTATTCAACATTATTTATTAGAACTTTTTATTATTAAAAAAGTAACTCCTAACGAAAAATACGGAAATTTTCGCAAGGTATCATTCACTTTTGGTTGGCCGCGATTGTACCTTTCACAAAAGTCTATTCGAAGTGGATAATTGATGTTTTGCAGATGTTGCACCTGCGTATAGTGGTATGGATGTTGTTGATCAATGCCTAGAACATGCCACACGCGGATGGAGTTTTAATTCCCAATTTCTTGGCTACAGATCTAGTGCTTCGTTTGGATTATTGTTAATCACAGCATCGTCATGAAGACTACTAGAATGCGATCCTCTTATGCGATCTTCTTAAAACGTTATTGCTTGGTCGTCGCCGCAAAGGAAATCTCTCACCGTATAATCGGACTGTTTGCTCTGCTCAGTTATTAGAAGGTCCAAGAGCCATTAGCATCAATACCATAAAATCGGTGGTCTCTTTCTTTCTTTGTATGTATTTATATGTCTTTGTTCGCTATCTCCTCCGAAGATACTGGACCGATTAAATTGTATGATAGCTTAAAACTTTGCTAATTTTTAGATCGTAGGCCAGTTTTTATTCTCCAAAAAAGTACGAAAAAGTAAAGTTTTAATTAAATTATATTTAATCCTACTACTAAACCCTTATACCATTATAGCAGCGCCTTATTTTACGAAGCATCGTTGATTCAGTAGTAGAATTAGCGAAGCCAAGCAGTCATTTGTTTCGTTTCCCGACATCTGACATTTATTAAGGCTCCTAGGTGCAACACTAAAAATCGCTGTAGTTACAAAAGTAAGGGTTTTATCGAAAAATGACAAAGGAATTCTTTGTTCAGTTTTTAATGTAGAATAACGTAGTATAGTCCGAATCTGCGAATTTCGTAACACCCTGTATAACTATTACTGAGCAAAATATTAAATGCTTTAAACCTCTTATCTCCAACGTCTCACTATTAGGTTTGCGTCTGTTAAATTTGTACTACATTAATCAGTTGCAACTTTAATATACCCTTTATAGATTGACTCAATTTTATGTTCGATTGGGCAACACTTTTACGCTTACAATATTATTAAAACCTTATTTGACCCTCTTCAATCAATCAATCCTCTTCGACTATTTTTGGATATGGAGCTAGCTCAATCATAAATGCATGTGCAGAACAGAATTTAATAATATAGGTTTTCTAATGTATCTATGTAGAAAATGGTTAAGGCGATAGGGTAAATACATGTGACACAGGGGAAACAGTTTGAAGGACGATATAGTTTGTTGACTAAATGTTTTCTTCGTTTTGTTACACTTGTGTCTTTATTTTTCAATACCATCGGGTAGATCACAATCTCATCGGTGCATTTTGACATAGTTTCACTTTTATGACGTTGCTGTATTTGTTCAAGGAGAAGATTTTCACATTTTATAACGATTCAGCATCGCAGCTTTTACGATTTTCCACTTGCAAAACGATTGTTCCCGATAGCCACTAGTCAACAGAAGTAAGCATGACTACACAAGGTGTATGTACAGTAAGCCATCAATATCTATTTACATCCACAGCTACTTAAATCCCAGACGACCGATACTTCTAGTGTGATTGCTTTTCAGGCTCACAGTCACCGATTGCTTAGAAAAGCAGGAAAAGAGAACATTAAAACACTGTTCAAACCCTCTAGCGTGATGTCACAGAGTCTCCTTGCAGTCAAAACAACTTGGAGTGTGTCACCTGGAAGAGCCCTTGTCGTTCGGGATACCTTTGGCAAAATAGCTTGTCCACTGCGAGTTAGTTTCTCTGAGCATAATCGTTTGTTCTTTTCTTAATAATTCACGTGTTAATGATTTCAATAGCAGATGCTACAATTTAAATATGGATGTCCTTATAACTTATGGACAGAGTCGCTCTAAATAGTCATATCAATAGTTAAGCAGGATAAATATTGATAGGGGTTTTAGAGTTTATTGTACTAATTACTAATAGTATACTGAGTACTACGCGTCTACTCTGCATTGTTAATTTAATATCGCAGTCATTAACCTGCATGCAATATATAAGACCAATTCCTTCCCAATTTTACGATGTTTTCGAGTTACTTTTTATCGTTAATCGCGTGCTTCTGCAGCAGTTTTACTGGAAGCCGCTAAGTGAGATCGTGGCCGAACTCATGGTTCAATATCGGTTTAATTTTTGTTTTAGTATTAAACTTCTTGCAAGGTTCCTGTGCGGAACGTGAGCCGTGCCTGATATTTCGTTATTTATTTAATTTAATTCTTGTTCCCCCTTTCGCATCCGTGTATGGTTCACTTTGCCTCCGCGTAATTCCCATCTGCGAAATTGGTGTCTTGAAGAGATTTCCCGGGAATTTATTGGTTTATAATATTCCGGATGCGTCCACGATAAATAAAAAGGACTTTTCAGCACAGTATTGGTAACGCGGCTTTTAGAAAATAGTTAGACGAGGAAGATTTTAATTTATTGTTGCCCTCGTTCTTTTAGTTCGACTTGTAGATGGGAATGGGGTTAGCGATATAGAATGAACGAGAGCGACAGATAAATCTTGTCTTTTCATTAATTAACGGACTTCCTAGTTTTGCTGTCTATGCTTCTCGTTAAAAACATTAAACTGAGGTTTTGTAATTAAATGTAGGAGCGTAATCGCTCGCAAATAATACAATTTATTAGTATTTTTATACGTATTATGCGAATAAGAAATTACCTCTAGCAGAAACTAATTTAATTTTTTGCATTGTAGCTTATTGAATATCTTGTTATTGATTTTACCATCTATTCAGTTTTTATACCTTTTGATTAGGTCCTCTTGTATCAATTTTTTTGACGTACATATTCGTATTATCGAACAATTTCAAAGAGAAGTATATTACATTATCTATGAAGAGACTGAAATAAATTTCAGACATTCTTTGATGTAATGGAATTGAGTTTCTAGTTGGCAGTTATAAATGTGTTGTGCTTATTGATGATACATACTATAATCGGAAAACCATCCTTTCGTAGAAATAAATTAATTTTTGAATAACTTCCATTATTATGCTTCTTTGAAGTGAGTATAAATTGATGTATCTGTAATATGAGTAAATAGAAGGGTATCTATTGTTACACCTCAACCTTCTCTTACGATAAATATATAATAATAATAAATTTTGAATGAACGACAAAATACTGGTGTACATATTGTACTGATAGGCCCTACTAAAGAGGCTATAGTAATAATAAAATAAATAACTAGGACAAATCTGCACAAATGACAATAAAATAGTTTTTTCGCCAATCGTACTAGAATTGACATATTATTGATACAATTTGGTTGAGCAAAGTCAAACATTCCATTACATCAGCCGTTGCTAGGAGGTAATTTACAATAAAACTGTACAGGAATAATATTCCCGTCCTAGGCAGGGAATATTTTTTGAAAAAACACGTTTTCATATTTTTTTTTTAAATTACTTGTATCGATCGGCGGAAAAATAGTATGTGTATCTTGGACAAAAAGCAACATTCCCGGACTCCTATGTTGTTCATGAATGTTACACTTTTCACCCAAGATACACAATGTACTATTAATCAAGAAATCTTGTGCAATCTCAGGGGTATTAAAATGATGTTATAATTATTGTTAGCAAAATAAATGGTTTATTGCCTTTTATATTCCATTTATTGGTAACTGAATTAAATAAAATGCTCGGGCTATAGCATGAGAAAAACTTTAGTCAAAGAGGTAGGTTCAACACCCGGTATAACATCTACCGTTGAATATAACTTATTAACTTGTATGGCTAATACCCGACCTCTTGCAAATGACAGTTTAACCTCCAATATTGACTCAAAACTCAAAACAGACATGGTTCGCTCGTACAAAAATAGAGTAATTGAATTGGGAAAAAAGTCTCAGGTAAATGCAATGCAAATAATTATGACGTAATCTGTTGCTAACCTGCTTGTTTCTGTGACATAGAGACGAGCTGATTGGCAATTGTTCTGACGCCAAAACGCAAAACGAAAGGATGCTACCTTGATAAAACCTCTCTAGGACGGATCTGGGAATTGGGGCCTGCTTTTAGACCTCGTACAAACTCTATTCTTGATGCAACCCAAAGCTAGTGGGTGATCTACAACTACTTCCCTGTGAAATTTACCATGGAAGGGCAGCTTCGTAGGCGGGGCACGTTTTCTAAGGACGCCACACGGCGATTATAAACCTCGTGATGGCTTTCTGCTCCAAAACTCTGGACGTACAGCTCAATAAAGGACTCCCCTACACGATGCACACACAATTTCAGCTGGCCGATGCGTCAAACTATTCGAAAACTGCCCGAAAAGTGACCTCGATGTCGGACTCACTTGGTTAATTCTTGTAGAGCTTCTCCCTCTTTACCGGGAGTTTTAAACACGAAGAAACTTTACACAACTGCACTCTGCGGAATGGTGATCAAAATAAAATACTTTTGGGCTTACACATTTACGATTTAATATGGATAAATTACAACTTTCTGGGAGCCAAGCTTAACAACCACCATCTATAACAATCGAATATCTGGTATCCCAGCAACTAATTTTTAAAACTTTTTGAACGTAAGTTTTGATACAATGTTATTACTTAGGAACTAAACTGTCTTTCGAATAATGTCAAATCGTAGCACTTTATAACCTTACTCTGCTTTTAATCACTTTAGTTTTTAAATGCACTGTTTCACAAATTTATAATTAACACTACACATTTTGTCGTTGTCCTTTAATTCGTTGCCTTATCATGCTCTTTACAGTCTATTCTTCCTTGCACTACTTCTAAACCCTCAGCTGTCTTGCCGATTGCTGACTTTATAAACTTTAACTCTTAACGCTAATATCATTTTTGTAAGGCCACGAAACATCTCTGTATCCTGTTAAATTGGCATTATTGTATTGACGCTACCAGATTAAATCTGTCATTCACCTAAGTCAAGGTGCATTTGCCATTACGAACATCAATGACATCAAGTATGAATAAAACGTTAAACGTAACCCTATTGATTCTGCTTTATCTAATGCTAACCTTTCTCAATCATATTACAGTTACTGCTGCTCATATCATATGCATTTCTTAGTGCAAAATACTGACTTTCTCGTGCAATAAACAAAATTTAAATTATGTGCCTATTTGAATTATTCTTTCATTTTTATGCCTTAGTTAGGCAACCAGAATTGCTGTGGGCATTAACCATTGCAATATATAAATATAATAAATTTATGTAGGTATATATACCTACGAATAATTTTAATAGTTTTTTAGTAAATCTTGGTCACTACAATATTTTACTGTACGTTACTCGGTGAAAGTTCCTTAAAAGTGCAAGATAGATAATAACAGATTTTTCCGGAAAAAGTCAGCAGCCCAGATTATTTCTTTGCATAGTATTTCTCGGCGATATATTTTACGATAGAAAAAAATTGTATAGTTGAGCGATTGTTGAATTGATTGTAGCAGCTTTTTGTAGAGTGCAAAACTAAATTTCAAATATATTTATCCATATTTCTATTTGAACTTAAAATGGTGTATAATAACTTAGTGCAATTGTATTGATTTGGTGATAGAACATCTGGTTATAATCCAGAAAATCTGAGTTCAATCCCCACTAACTCTAACAGCTACAAAAATGTTGTGCCGACTTCACTGCGATTTCGCAATTCGGCTTTGGCAACCGAGGGTGTTAACGTCTAAAGCCTCGTCAACGATGAGAGGCAACGGGAATGTTCCAAACATAGATATTATTATGACAAATTCGATATTTTTTTACATTTAGAATAACATTCTTAATATAGAAATATGTTTATCCAAAACTGATATGATCCTGAAAATCATTCTTTTGTGTACCATAATATTCTTCAAAACCCAAACCAAATACGTATTTCTGTAGTTTTAAATTCACTGACATTGTAGATGGCTTAAAGATTCGGATAGGCACCAACTGTTTATTGAAGACTCAAAATTGGAAAAATTATTTAAACTATTAGAAATTATTTAATTTGCTGGTGATTCAGCGTTTTCATTTACGAATGAACCAATGTCCTTCGGCAGTTTTAATTTTATAGCAATGTATGTTTTTTTTTCAGAGAGCTTTCTCGCGGTTTTTGTATAGATTACCTAAATTTGTGTTTATTTAAATGACTATACTTCGTGCACTTAAGTTGATTACTATGATTGTATTAAAATCTAGATAATAGGATTTATGTATAATATTGAGGTTATATAGAGATTCAATTTGACAACTATTTTGCTAAGCTTGAAATTGTAAAGTCTCCTAGAAAACGTGACATAGGCGCCTGTTAAGCAAAGATGATAAAAATATGGTACTTAATGTATGTAATAAAGACATGACGACAAGTTGATTATGATATTCATGAAGACAGCTCTGATCTGAATTTTCTATCAAATCATATTAGTGATCTAATTACAGCTGATATTTGTAACTTGGGTTGCAGATCTTACTATATCTATTCGATGAATGAAATATAGTATGAATATCTTTGTATTCGTGGACTTCCACCTTTCAGTTTTTTTTTTACTGAGATATAATTTCGAACCGAACCGAAAAAGTTATTTTCGCGGTTTAAATTTCATTCCCTTTCGGATGAGTGCAATTGAGCAACGTTTAAGCAGTATGGTTCGCATAAGGCACATTAATTTAATTATCCAAAAAACCGTTAAGGCTGCTCGGTGATGCAAGGCTAACCGAACACGTTTTGTATTAATTACAAAAAGCATTCGGTCCAACAGCTGACTTATTTCACCACATGTCGGTGGATCTAACATAATTACGAGAAGCCATAATTGAATTATTGCTACTGAAAAACGCGCGTTAATTATTATCACGTAAATATTATATGGGACATAAATCATTTTTCCTATTAATGAAAGCTGAATTTTTAGAAAACGATTATATCGCGGCAGCATGGAAAGTCGGCCCGAGCCATTTATAAGGGCAATCAATAATAGAGGTAACTGATTTTGAAGTAATGTTTTTCCGCCGTCGGTTCTTACGCATTATTAATGGTTTTGGTCAAGTCTTTTTCCACGGGAAACATTAATATCCATAGTTGGCGCTTTTAGGGGTGTTTTGGGGTGATTGCCGAGCCAAGCAAACGCGGGACCCTTTTAGAGACAAATTGGCGCTCAGAATTTTGTAAACGTTCTTGAATTAATGAAACGGTTTAACTTAGCTTTATAGTTTTTATGGCCTTTTGAGACTAAGAGCCGTTTACAGTAACACGCAGGGCTGTATTCAGGTACAACAGACGTATCGTACAAATTATACTTATTAATATCCCATAACGTACAAGATAAATTATAACATTGATTTAGTTATGTAAAAACGTTTATTTTGCAAAGCCAGGAAATACTACAATAAGGAATTCACATTTTTAAATAAACTTTTTTTTCAAGTGTTAGAAGGCAATATTTCGAGAACGGTTTTAAATATTTTCATGAAATTTTGGTGAGGTAATAGGGATATGGGGGGACATATTTAACCATATTTTTTACATTTAACCCCTCTCTCTGTTTTGAGGGGTGGGGGGTGACTTTGGAATTTTAAATGAGATGATGTGTTTTTGTTTCTAAAATTCGAATCGACGTAAAAAGCTACATATGTGTGCATAACATTTTTTGATTTGCTTTTTCGATTACGAAATTGTCCACACCTTTTTTTTTAATGTTTATATATATTTCTGTACTTTGGTTCTTCTGCACATAGTTTTTCTGATTGTTCATAGATCTCTATTTATTAGCCTTGCTTTTCCTATCATTACTTTTCAATCACTTCTTTTGGCTGTACCAGAATTATCCATGTGAATCATTTCTTTAAGATAATATTCATTATTAGCTTCCTTGACTATTTTTCCGTTCATAAATTAACAATTAACAATATCAATATCGAGAATTATAAGTAACATTCTTGAAAAGGTTAAAATTAGAGCACCTTAATTTATTTTTATTACAAAACAGGGGCATTGTTCTTGATACCGCACCGACTCTGCAGCAAGCTTCGTCGATAACGCATTATTTCGGTTACGTTAAAGTGCTTTACATGTAAAAGCCATAACCTTGCTAAGAGTTTTAATAAAAAAACAATCCGAATAGGCGAGAAAAACTAAAGTTATTAAGGCAGGTCACGCGAGCCGATAACGTTTTCGCTATGGCGTCCTTGTAATTTAAAACACACATTTCATGACGGTTTTGAGCGAACTCCGATAAATTTGTTCGTAGTACATGGCTTTTGGCTCCAAACACGACCTAACTCACTAAAGTTTGCCAACAATTTTGAGTACACCGCGCAAACCTCGTTTGGCTGTTTCGAGGCCATAACCGCACAGAAATGCAAACGTTCTGTGCAGTTCCGAGCTGTTTACATATTTTAGCCATAAATTTCACGAAAGCTCTCTCAGGGTGTGTAAATACCGAACGGTGTTGCAGCAACAGGAAAGCGCGGTTGCATAAGGTCATCGTTATTAGATTAGAATTCCGCGTGTCGATTATTGTAAGTTCATCATTTCAAAACCGATAAATCAAATTCTGTTGCAATATTATTTCCGAATTCGGTGTATAGAATGGCTAAACTGACATCCTTTACTAAGAGTAAATGCGCGTTTCTTCTTTCTTTTTCTTGACATCACCGAAACACTGGTCCAAAATTTCGAATTTTTTATATTACTGTAGCAAACCATTTTGAAGAATGTGGGTTTAAAGTACAGAAGATGCAAAAAAGTTTTCAAAATACGGAAAAACCGCTTGATGAAATACCACAAAGATGTGGATGATTGAAAAGTTTCCTGTACAAAGAAAAACTAGTGCTCATTTTGGACGACGAAAATATTTTACATTTGCGCAATAACGTTGGTTGGGCAAGTGCGCATATTATACTAACGGGAAAGATAATCTTGACAATGTTAAATTTCAGAAGAAGCTCAAATTTGAGTCGAAAACTTTATCGTGGCTTGCCGCACCTGATTATAGTATATTGAGTCCATTTAGTGCTAAATCCATTAGCGTTTTCATTAATCAGGCAGTGCATAAGCTGAACAAGTTTATCGAGGAATATCATAAGGAAGAGAATATTCTGCTATGGTCCGATCTAGCTAGTTCTCATTATGTAAGAAAATTTCAGGAATGGCTTCATAAAAACATGAATTTCTCCTCACAATTTTCCATTCCTAACATAAATAAAACCAGGCTCATAGAAAAATTTTGACGATACTTTGCAATTATGTTTATATCGATGGTTAGGAAACATTCGGAGAAGCAGCTGATCCATCAAATTAAGAAGCTTCTAGAAATGAGCACAGAATGCTCAAGTTTAAAATAAATTTAAAAAATGCAAATGGTGGAGGCGAATTCAATTTATTGAACTTTTATGAGTTATAAAGCATTGCTAGTAATTAAAAACTTAACTTAGTTCTGCGTTTTCTTTATTTCGAAATTTCGCCATAAGTTATATGGTGATATACTTTATTTACATACTTTACGTACTAAATCGTCAAAAGGTAATTGCAACTTCATTTTAGTACCTCTGGTACAAGCGGTACAAGCGAGATTCTATAATTCACAGTGGCTTGCATAAATTAAGTATACAAGATTGACTTTGTAATAATGACATGTCTACTATCTTTTTTTTTAATAAACTGTACTCACTGACTTTATTTATTTATTTATTTGGTGAACATAGGGATACAACGGGCCCAAAAAGACTATCCGCAAAATTACAAACTATTGCTATACAATATACAAGAGTAAATTAAAATAACCGAATTAAACTACCATATATGAAAAATAAAAAAAATGCATAATACATAAAATATTTAAAAAGCCAGGTATTATTCAACGCGATCCTTTATAATTTTCTTTATTGTCGCAGGGGACATAATAAAAATATCAATTACATCGCAATATAAATTAGTAAAATTTGTTATTCTGCATAACGAAGAATTTTGTGAACAGTTGGTATTCCTAAATGGAATATTAAATAATTCATTATAACGAAGATTAAATCTAGGCACATTTATACTTATTAGAGATAACAGTTCAGAATTCTTATACAAGTGGTTAATGACTTTATACAAAAACAAGATATCTGTAATAGTTCTTCTAACAGTTAGAGGCAATATATTAAAGTGCTTTCGAGCCATTATAAGATTCTCTTTAGGATTATTGTACCCAGCTTTAAAGAAAGAAATTTAATAAATTTGTTTTGTATGTGTTCCAGTCTATCTATATACACATCATATCTCGGATTCCAAATGACACTACCAAAACTCAACCAGGCGCGTAGGAGCGTTTTCTAGACTGCGGGGGCCATTCTAATTCCAATAAAGACTTCTAACTTGATCCATTAATTCGAGCTATAATATTTCTGATTTCCTGATTATCAATTTTTAGTTTAATACTATAATAGTATATTTTAGTCACTGGTTACTTAATAAGTACCATTTTATTAAAAAAACACTCTACCATAAAAAAATTCATTCAACAATGAACAATGTTTATTATCAGACTTTCACATAAGCAAAGAATACACATGAATAAGCAAACTTAAATGAATATATTAGTTTTCAAAAAATAAAAAAAGTGTAAATATAGATTCGAAATATAATAAATGTATATAAAACACAAATACAAAAATAAATGCAATTAAGAAACTATCATTTAGAAACCTGTTACAAAAACAGAAATTCTAGTAGGTAAAGCATCTACGAAATTGTTTACAAGATCGTCTAGATCTAGATGTTCTACCTCCTCTACAGTGTCGGCCAAAAAGTCGGCATAATATGAGAAACATTTTTATTTTTGATTTTTCAAAAACACTTTCTACGTTAATAATTTGTGCATGTCTGAAAACCTATTTAGCCCCTATCATATACACCGAGGGATTTTTACTTATTTAGAAAATGTATTTTTTCGAAATTGTCAAAATCTAAAAACTGCTGTTTTTCGGAAATTAAGTAAGATTTCAATGAGATTTTTTTAGAATGTGTTATTTTTAGTTAACTTAACAATCTCAAAGCCAGAACACTCCTCACTTTTTAAACTTTAGCTAAAAATTAATTTTTCAATCTTTAAAATATTTTTTTAAATTTCAGATACCAACCCTTAATATTAAAATTTAATTTTTTTATGTGAACACTTTAAAGATTTATAATTGGCAAAAATAATATAAAATGTTAATTACTTTTTTAGATTTTTTATTATGTACCAAAACGTAGAATGATTGCATAATTTTTACGTTGTTTATGCAAAGCGCTTTTTAAGAGAAATATTTTTCAATTCTAATTAATATATATTTAAATGGTTTCTAGAAACATTAATCTAGCCCTGTTAATGAATTATCGTTACAAATATCCTGTAAAGGTTCTTTTACAGTTGTCTTAATAAGGAGATTTTTCTTTATCCAATTATATGTTCTAACTAGCTGCTACCCGCGGCTTCGTTCGCCCGAGGTTCGTTATTTGTGTATTAAATAATTACTAATTATTTTCTGTCATCCCATCCCATCCCATCCTATCCCCTTCCCCGTTCCTTTCTCCGTCCCGTCCCGCCCCTCCCCTTCCATCCCACCCCTTCTCTTCCCTTTCCGTTTCGTCTCGTTCCGTCCCGTCCGTCCCGCCCCGTCTCGTCCTGTCCCTTCCCTTATGTCATGTCCACCGTCTTGGACTTAAAAATAAATGCCATTTTCGCAATCAACGTCCCAAAAAACCTCAATAACGACACCCATATCGTATTTTAGGCTTATTTACTGCATTTCACCCCCTAAGGGGTTGATTTTCGGAAAATCACGAAATACGTGTTTGTTTATTTGTTTTTAGGAGTACTCCTACGAAGTTTCAAGTTGAAATGTCTGTTTAATATTATTTTTCCATACAAAATTGGAACTCCCATTTTACCCCTTTAGAGGTTGAATTTCAAAATATCCTTCCTTATTCCTTGTATACATCATAAAGGAAACCTCTGTGCAAAATTTCAGTTTTCTAGGTCCAAGGGTTTGGGCTGGGCGTTGATGAGTGAGTGAGTGAGTGAGTCAGGACTTTCAGTTTTATATACAGGGTGAACGAGATCACCCGTATCAGTATTTTTTTTAAAGAACGGTGAGTCGTAGAGAGTTGGGATAAAAAAAATTATTATAAAAGTCATACTAAAGAATCGAATGGTGATATTATTATTTCTCGAAAAAGTCAGCATCACGAGTAGTTTTGCCTACAATGTCTAGAACTCCAAAATTTTAAATGGCACCATAAGTCGAAAAATGTATTGTTGAAAAGATCGTTAAAAAAGAAGAAAGTTTTGTAGGAAAAATTATTTTACTACTACCACCCCTTTTAAGTGATATTCGATTAAAGTTATTAAATTTGAAATTCGTTGTTAACAAACAAAATTGAAAAGTCTACTTTTAAAATCTAGTTACCGAATTAAACAATGTTACACACACGTTTTAATGTCAATAACATTTTGAACACTTGTAACATTGTTTAATTCGGTAACTAAATTTTAAAAGCCGACTTTTCAATTTTGTTTGTTAACAACGAATTTCAAATTTAATAACTTTAATCGAATATTACTTAAAAGGAGTGGTAGTAGTAAAATAATTTTTCCTACAAAACTTTCTTTTTTTTTAACGATCTTTTCAACAATACGTTTTTCGACTTATGGTGCCATTTAAAATTTTGGAGTTCTAGACATTGTGGGCAAAACTACTCGTGATGCTGACTTTTTCGAGAAATAATAATATCACCATTCGATTCTTTAGTATGACCTTTATAATAAATTTTTTTATCCCAACTCTCTACGACTCACCGTTCTTTAAAAAAAATACTGATACGGGTGGTCTCATTCACCCTGTATATAGAAAAGTATCCGAAAACACTGATTACTTTCTGGAATAGTGAAATTTAATATCGCTCACTCGACGGCGCTAAAAAATAAGACGATTTACAAACGGGGGGTTTTCATTACACTTAAAGTTCATATATTTTCATGTTAGTGGTTATGAGAAATACGTAAAATTATAAATTATCATTCAACTAGAAAAAGATATTTTTGAGGGGGCCAGGTCCCTCCGAAAATTATTTGAGGGGGCCATTGGCCCCCGTGGCCCCCGCGGCTCCTACGCGCCTGAACTCAACCGACCAAGAACAAATAAATTGTACAAGCAAATAATAGATTTGATATTAGAAAATGTTGCACATCTTCGCATTACGTATGCCAACATTCTCGATGCTCGAGTAGCAGTCAATTCTATATGCATACCAAAAATTAATTTAGAGTTCATCATAATCCCCAAATCTCGAACGTGATCGACCTTAGGGAGTGTGCAATTGCCAATTTTGTAGTTAAAAGTATGAACAATATAGTTTCTTGAGAATGTGATAGTTGGACACTTGCTTGTTGCTTAAAGTTAATAATAAGGAATAAAGGTTACAAAATTGGACTAACATATGTAGATCACTTTGAATAAGTTGGCAATCCCTAATGCTTTCTACAGTTTTAAAATTTTTTAGGTCATCTGCGTAAAGCAAAAATCTGCAGTTTTGAAAACATGACCCAATTTTGTTTAAATATATAATAAAGAACAGCGGTCCCAAATGCGATCCCTGTTGGACGCCTGAAGTGGGGCTAGAAACATGACCTTGAATTGAGACGTATTGGAATCTGTTTTTTATATACGATTCCGTCCATTTAAGCAAGGGGTTCATTCACCCCCACCTCAGCAAGACGGGAAAGTAGAATATTGTGACTTATTTTATCAGATGCCTTGCTGAAGTCTGTGTAAATGGCATCCACCTGGATTCTTAAGTCTATGTGATCGTGGAGACACTCGGTAAATACAAACATGTTAGTTTCGATTGATCTGCCTTTATAAAAAACCGTGCTGCTACAGTCTTTGGACTAAATAAAATATGTGTTTATAGACTAATTTTTTAAAAAGTTTTGCAATCGCAGATAATTTGCTTATTGACCTATAATTTTTGACATTCTATTTTTGCCCACTTTTAAATATTGGAACAAGCATGGCCGATTTCCACCTATCTGGAAATTGCTCAACTGTTAACGATTGGTTATATAACAGTGTGACTGGTTTCAAGATTTCAGATGCGGTCTTTTTGAAAAATATAGGGGGGTAGGTTGTCAGGACACGCACCCTTTTTAGTGCCAAGGCCTAGAGCCCACTGGAGACTTCAGCCTCACTAAAAACAATACTTTGCAAGGATACATTATTATTTATTGATCGACTATTTAGACATTGGGTAAAAGTGTATCTTTCAGGCTCAAAAACACTTGCGAAATAATCTTGAAACAAATCACTAATTTCCTTTCCACTTTTTGCGATCGTACCTGCCCAATGCATTTCATTTGGTATTTTAGTAACACATTGTTTTTTTATACATATTAGGATTATTGGACAGATCGTTCTCTACAGATGTAATATAGTTTTTAAAATCTAAATCAATGAGTCTTTTTGACTGGACTCAAAATTTTAAATAAATTATAGTCATTAGGATTTTTATATTTTTTATGTAACTTGTTTTTTTTTTGCTTTACTAATTTAATTGTATTTGGTCTGTAGTAAGTTGGAAAGTATTTGTTCTTAGAATAAGTTGGAACATTTTATTGTACAATCGAGTTTATTGGTGAATAAAAGCAATCAACTGATTCGTTATGTGAATGTTAAAACTACTAACTAGTGCATTTAATTTGTTTGAAATTGTACAGATGCAGTATATCCGGTAGCTGGTAAAAAGATACTTGTAGTAACAGTGGCCCTTTTGGCGTTGACTTTGGCTACCCCTGTATGGAAGAGCCGTGGAATTCGTATTTCCTTCCTTACTTATAACGGTCTTAATCGACATATAGATATATAGTGCCTTGAGTCTGATAATAGAAGACTTAATTTGCCAATGTCTTGAGGGTAAGTGAAAAACAAGACATTATTCTCAACGTTCAACCATCATTCACATCTCTACGTTACTGGAAAACATTTAGACCTGTTCTGGCCTTGTTCGTATTCCAAATTGTAATGAGAATCGCCGAACCATATCCAAAGAGACGAATTATTAATATGTAAAAATACGAGAAACGATAATCTGAAATAATATTATAAATCAGTTGGAAATTTAAATTATACGGATGAAATAGGTCAGGGACGATTTACCCATACCAGTGGAATTAATTTTTTGTTAGTTTCAGATGTACAAAGCAAACAATTTTATTTTTCGTACGCATATAACACATAATTGGTCTGTATTTTTTGTTGCATAGGTTTATTTTTCCATGCTTAATTAAGTTTTTGTCTGATTTTTTAAAGTCAGTACGTAACCTAGTTTGAACATTATTTTTCTTGAAATACAAATATTTACAATAAGTTTTTTTTAACTTATTTTTTGACACTTTACATATACTGATCAATGTGAAAAATAAACTTTTTACAATTTTAACAAAAGCCCCCGTATACGAAGGCATAATGACCGTATCGAACGCATAAAGAAACGTATCCAGGGCGTATCGAACTCATAGTAGTACTTTATACTAAGAGACTACAGTCTACCATTTAATCCCCATGGTAAAGTTTATTTCCAAGGCGAAGTCCAGGGGAAAATCACACGTGGAATTAAATGGTACCTTAGTCCCGAGGTATATACGCTATTTTTGCACGTTGCACGCCTGGGTCACAGATTTCGAAGTAAGTCCTGTTTTTCAACGTCACAATCCAGCTATTTAAAACGTCAATCTTAAAATAGTAGTTTCTGATAGTAACAAAACATACTTGGTAACTTAGCAATTTATCAGTTACTACGGTAAAAATGATGTACTTAATTTTATTTTTTCTCCCAAGGGAGAAAAAGTGGCTTTTAGTCCTTCTTTTGAGAGAGTAAAGTAGTGCAAAAATAAATTTCATGATAAGTAGCTTCAGTCGTGACTAGGTTGATATTGTTAATTTTCGATTGTAGTTTGTTGGTGGAATAAAGGCTGTTTATTTATATATTTATTGTATTATGCCAAAAATATTTTTCAGTCTACGAGCATCAAAAATTCATATCGTGTTGCGAATGTTTAATTACTTCAAAATTTGTATTTTGTTTGTCGCGTTCTTGCACTTAAATAATTATTTTTATTTTATCAAGCACTTTATATTTAATATGAATAAGAATATCTTACTTAACCCTTAAAATTGCGAAGCAATATCAAATCATTCAAAAAATGTAGAAACGTGCCTAAACTTATTGACAAGCAACTTTGAAAATATTTTTAGTCTTCATTGTGATTGATTGGAAATCAGTTCGAAACGACCAATGGTCTATTTGTGGCATTTTTATTACTATTTTGAAATATATTTCTTTCCAGCATCACAATAAGTTCTAATGATTCTTATTTATCAACGTTAGCTATATCAGAACTGCACGTTCATACAGATCACAGTTCTGACAAATTTGCTTGAGGGTGCGATTTGTATACGGCAGAAGAGCGTACTTCCTACTTAAAAAAGCTTCCATTTATTATCAAAGCACAATAGACGAGCCGCATTCATTGACGTCGCATCGATTGTGGGTGGAATAAAGTGATGCATGGTGGTCATTGCACCTGCACCTGTGGACGTACGTAATGCTATTCTGGAAGGTGCACTTTGCAGATATACGGTCGAGTGCAAATGTATTTATAGGTATACATGGCGCTACTATTAACTTCGTCGGAGACATTCATGTAGCTCCCAACATAAAGCTATTGTTAGATGAAATGATGCTCTTGAAAGGGAAACTTTGTAGCTTTATACCAGGGCTGCTGAAAAATAATTTTGAGATACTAAGCAGGAGTTTTTTTTCTTATTTTTTTAGTAGTTTGTATATATCCTAATTGTTCAATTGAAATTGCAAAATTAAACTTGTCGAAGAGATCATGATCATATAATTTCATGTTACTGAATAAACACTCGTTGTTCTTTAAATGTATGTCTGCAGAGGTCCACATTTACAGATCATAAATATAGCTGCTATTTCCTTATCCATGAAGTTGACATATTGGAGACTCAGGATGCATAATTCTTTATATATAGTGTCCCAAAAGTATATAGATTTCGAGGCGCAAAATAAGACCCTAATCTGCTTCAAAGTTCTTAAAAGAGAATTTTGCTCAAAATAAGAAAATACTTAGATCTATTTTGATTATGTCTCTGTAGTCGTATACATTATCTTTTGCGATGATATTGTGGAATAGTCGCAGATAGGTGTCACAACACAGGTCAGTCAATATTTTTTTAACGGCAAGGCCTAGAACTTTTTCCAGAAATAAACATTTATTAGCTTTTGGTGTTTTTACAGTTTGTGATGTCTGTTATGATATGACAGCAAAATAAATTCTGGGTGACATGTTACTTGCCGTAGTAATTATTTCTAAGATGTCCAATAGAAATAATTCAGAAATGTTATAGACAGTTCACTTCAATTGTTTGGGTAGAATCAATCGCACAGAAAGTAAAATACAATCTCAACATTTTATTAAGAAGTAAAATGCTTAATATTTTTAACATTATTAATCGATATATTAGGACACCTCCTTCTAGTGTAGAATAAAAAAGTGTTACTGAAACCGTTTAAAACATTGAAAAGTAAGAATTTTACATTGTTTTAAAAGATTAAAGTAATTGATAATTAATTATGAAAAGTTAAAATTGTTTAGGAGATAATTATATCAATTATTATAGGAACAGCATGATTTTGAGTAGTATGAATAAAAAATCATTTTGTCGTAATATATAATTTAATAATTAGACGTTTCGCCAACACTATTGGCTTCTTCAGTAATAAATTTGTTACATTATAAAAAGTTGAAGTTTGCAAAGTTGTGGTATAATGGAGGTCAAAATAGAGAATGATTTCTCATATTTACGTTGCATGCCTTTAATATATACATGTACATTACTTAAAATTTTAATTATGGAATATGAAAATATTTCTTTTAGTGTCCGTTTTTAAAATGTAGTAACTATAATTGTCGTAATATAATATTTTGACCTCCATTATATCACAACTTTGCAACTTCAACTTTTTATAATGTAACAAATTTATTACTGAAGAAGCCAATACTATTGGCGAAACGTCTAATATATTACGACAAAATGGTTTTTTATTCATACTACTAAAAATCATGCTGTTCCTATAATAATCGATATAATTATCTCTTTAACAATTTTAAATTTTACATTGTGGTATTAAAATGGACGACTTTTATAAAAGTTCTGGATGCGTATTTTGGGTCATATAGATATAGAAGACGGCAATACTGAAATGAGAATTGCTTACAAAATCTAACGTAGATATTTCCATTTAAAACGATATTAAAATAACGTAACTGGAAAAGAACTATAAAATGTTTAAATAATACAGTGATTTAGCGCCTTTATTCCTGCAACAAAAATTTCTCTCCCATAGAATACTTCACTGTTTTCCAATTTGAGTACAATTTTGTGATCATGATTTCAGAAAAATGAAACAAAAGTGTCAATCAAATTGTGTTGCAGAAAAAATGGTGCTAAATCAGACACTAATCGTGAATCGCTCTGTATAGCAGCTTTCCTATGTTTCAATATATTATAGAAATAAATTTAAGTCAAATGTGTTAAAAGGTGTGTCGGCTTTAATTAAATTCAAACTTCTAATTATAACATAACTTCCCGAATTTTAAACTAATAATAGCAAATCTTAAAACGCTTTTAATTTTAAGATCAATGAAAATATTTCTTTGTAAGAAACGTTGGGAACGAGTATTTTATAACTGGTTCGAAAATAGGAGCTAGTAAAAGTTGTACGGCACTAAAAGCATTCTACGAATTCCAGACGATATTTTTCCTTAATTCTATTTAGATGCCTGTCTGGCACATTTCAAGTTTATTATATGAGATAACTATCAAAAGAACTAAATTAGACAAATGCGTTTTTATTAATTCTAAATTCTGTTCATACCAGTTCTTGGTCTCAGTTGAATAGATTAAATAAAAGGAAAAGGAAAGAGTCCTCTTACCTTAATGGGAGAGATACCACAACGAACAGTATATGTATATAAACATATAAATTATACACTAACAGTATAATTTTTTGAAAGCATGATGACATCTCAGACAGTTGTTTTATGTACCTATATCTGATAGATATAAAGGCAAGTAAATTTTATCAATTTTGATTTAAATCCTAAAATATATCTAGATTGTTTGTGGTTTAATCGATTGAATGGCGATTATATTTAATGATTATTAATAGATGACCATTTTTCATTAAAAAAAAATTAATTTAGTCAATCATATTTAAGCATTGGCCTACATTTTAAAAAGTAGATGCCTTGTTTTTGTTAACATGTTAGACCTAATAAGGAACAAGTTTTGAAAGTGAGTACATATTTTAGGACACAGAAGTAAGCTGCAAAGGGTCGGACAAAACAGAAAGAATAATCATCAAAACTTTCATATCAAACGAAGCCAGGCCTGTGGGCGATTTGTTTGCAGGTGACCATTTTTTCAATAAATCCTCATTTGTGCGAGTAAATTCCAGAAAAGGTACAGATAGGACTTCTGCGTTTTGATTTTTTGTTGGGCTTCCAATAAAGTGTATTAAGTTGGTATAAATGTAAACCTGCGTATGTATTTTCAACGTCATTTAAAAGAGATTTATGCTGTGTGGTAAATCGGATTCTTTGCCTTTGGTATGTTTTTATCAACAAATACCATAAGAGATAAAAGACATTTCTTCGAATCCGAGGAAAAATTTCTGAGAGCAGATTGCGGTATCGAGTTCTAGTTTGGCAAAACTTTAATTCTATAAAACGACGCTGTAATTTATATCACTCAGCTTAATGAAAAATCCTTCGGATTTTGTGGCTTCTTTTTCTTAAGTTGCAGGAGTCGAAGATTCGCCGATCATATCGGTACTAATGGAAACCACAGGTACGGACTGGCCATTAAGGAGAAACATGTTAATTGCAGCTTTTTAGAATCCCAAACTTTGCATTTTTTTTATTCACTGAAAACGTTCAGCGTTAAAAAGAGAATTGAACATTTTGCAGATAGAAGCCTGTCAGTTTAAAAACATCCTTATAGAAGTACTGTTTTAATTAAAGGTTGTTGATGTCATTTAAAATAACACTGAAAAGTGGCGTTTTATAAAGGAAATATATCAGCAAGGGGCATAACAGTATATTATGTTATGAGGAGCAAAAGTTATATTTTATGTGGCGAGGCAGATAAGTACAGACGAGCCACATAAAGATACTTTTGCTCCGAATAACATATAGTATTTTTTCTTCAAACGTTTTTATAACAAATTATTTACAACTTTGTGAACAAAATTCGAAGAAAATTACTTGATCTCGTCAGCGGCAGATAATATTATCTGCCGCTGACGAGCGGCAGATAAAGTCGTCAGCGGCAGATAATAACATTATCTGCCGCTCGTCAGCGGCAGATAATATTATCTGCCGCTTGGCAATAAAGTGACAGTTTAGCATCATCAATCCAGCAGTATAATGCCATATTTTACTGCCGTTTGAAGAAAATAGTTATTTATGTACCGAGGGCGTAAGAAGGCGTTTATGGCTTGCGGCGTGAAAATTGAGAGCCCACGGCTACGCCTTAGGCTCGAGCGCAACAAAATAATATGAAAACTATTTTATAAGAACAATTCTTTTCTGTATAACACGTGCGAAAGAAAAAATATAATGAGTTAAAATTTCATTTCCAATCCATATAAACAGGAATAAATTAAACTTAACCTCAAAGTTAATATGCTGTCGTGCGAAGTTTATTGCTACACGATGGTGATTTGTTTCACATTGTATCAGGAACGGCTGTTTTACTAGCTTTAAGATGGGTTGTATTTTCGTGCGGTTTGAGGAGGCCTCAGGTCGAATCTTTATGGATTCTCAATTTTTACTTGTATTACGTATTTTTATAGACTCGTAAAAGCGTACACGTGGCGAAGCTTGTGTCACATTCTTCACATTTTGCGTCCGGTTCATATAACTTTCCTATTAAAAAGTAACACTCGCCCGACTTGGCTTTAAAGCTCATGATTTGTGAGATCTGTGGAATTAAGTTTGTCCTTTTGTTGCAGAAAATCTTCAAGCGCCTAGGTTTACCACGTCATCGTCTACAAGTAGTACAGTTAGGTTAGGAACTACAAAAATTATCCAATGCCAAGCGTTCGGTAAGTACATTTACAGTAATTTTATGCATTAAGTCGAAAAGCTTTTGAAAAAGTTTCGTAGTTTAAGAACAATGTTACGGGATAGATTTATGTCGGAAACTTCTTACACCTTGCTCAGATATTATGTTTTTAAATTTGTATTTACATAACTACTCTAAGTATATAGACATTTTTTGAAGGGTTTTGATAATAGCAAATTTAAATGTTTACATTTTTATTATGGTAGTATGGTAATTCAATTTTATCTTAAGAATTAATCTTACTATTTATGTGGTCTATAAATTGCTATGGTGAATTTGATGCAACATTTAAAACACCCATTACATAGATTCAAATAACATAATAACACGTCAAATTGTGAATAGAACCATTAAAAATACACAATAACACATATGTAGAAATTATTGCTACTCAATTAAAAGTACAGTACCATACTAATCGAAATTAATTATTAAGCCTGTATAAGAAGGCTTGTTTGATCCGATGGAATCTAGAAGATGGATGGCAGAAATTATATTGTAGTGAATAAGTACCAAGCCTGACCTTAATTGATATTCGAATGAGATTGCCCACTTGCTGTAACTCGCTGCATACGTCAGCCATTAAGTGGTCATTACTGGTAATCGAACTAGATACATTGTGCATTCACTTACTTCTATTACACCTAATATTATATTATGATAACTAGATTGTTTGAATAATAAATGTCCGCAATAAATCTAAAAGTAATATCCAAAGAGATTGTTTTCAGTCTTAACGAGCTTGTAAGCGTTTTTAAATTAGGTGTCAGTTTTTATATACTTGGTGCAAAACTGAACCAACGGAACTTGTAATTAAAATCAGAACTAAGGTAATGATAAGTGAAAATAATCATAATTGTTATTATCAACGATACCGTCCTTACGTAATCGTATAGTAATGAAATAATTTTTTTAAATGCAAAGTAAACCGTTGGTTTCTTTGAATTAAATTTACCTCTTCGGTAATTGCTTGATAATAGCTATTTATGCAACAAGTGCTAAAAGTTGACGTTTATGCACGAGACATGAAAATTATGAAACGAAGCCGAAGGCTGAGTTTCATAACATGTCTCGTGCATAAACGAATTTTAGCACGCGTTGCATACAATATTTTATCTACGACCTTAATTTTTCTGTTATTAATCCATAAATATCGATTTAACAAAGGTTTGCATCTACTACACTTATAATTTATGTCATAATAAACAGTAGGCCTGCTGGCGAATGTTTGCGAAGCCAGTACTGTCAAGGTCGTTACGAATGGTAATTATTAATACTACACATCTGACTGTATTCATTACATAACGCTTTAATTATTTCAAAAACACTTTACCTGTAACGCAAGAAGTAACTAGAATAATTTTACAACTTCACTTCCAGCTCGAAATTGTAGTCTTATAACCTCACTCCACTTTATAACACACATGCGCTTAAAGTAAACAGCTGATTTCTTTAACCACGCTAAACTATAAAACGTCACTTTTAGTGAAACAAGCTAGCGCTAAGAGGCTTACTCTTAGTAGTGGTCGTAGATAAAAGATGTTAAATGACACCATTGACCAATTAGTTAATATATATGGTGTGTAGCACACAATCTACTTTTTTCGTTATAATGTAGTACGTAGTTACGATATTTTAGTTGTTTATTTTCGTTTGTACTTGTTTAATTCTAGAAAAATATATTCGAAATCTCTTTTCAAAGCAATGATTTAATTTTTTTTGTCAATTGACCTATTGGCTGATTTGATATCTGCTGTAATAAATCAATTACAAAATAAAAATTTTGAAATATCGCATATAGCTTCTTAAAAGTATCTTCGAATTGCTATTGGTGGTATGGGTGATAAAAATACGAGTATCAAATATTGTTCAAAAGTTGTTTCCTCACAAAATATTAGCTACAAATACATAATAATAAGCTAACACATCGGTTTACTACAGAAGTAGGCAGCTGGAAAAAAGCGAAATCAATGAATAAATAAATAATGATGTATCATTTATCAAACCACAAAAACATGAAAGCAGTGTCGATAAAACTGTAGTTACAAATCCAGATCATGCAAGTTTAATCAACTAAATTGGAACAAGAATAAAATGCATAATCATTAATATATCAAGTTGACAAAGCAATAAGTTTCTTCCTTGTTTGAATAAATTAAATTACGAACTTTATTGTACAGTATAAACTGTAGAGCATTGCGGCTGGGACAAACTTTTAGATAAGTTTCTAGCAACTACTAGCTGGAGAGTGACATTACTCATAACGTTTTGATTTCTGTAAGGTCGTAGTTTAAACTGTTGCAATCAGACTAGTTTAGCAATTAATTATTGCCTATTGATGCAGATTAGCGATTGTCTTTGGCATTGCATTGGTGAGAAGACCTCTCCCAGCCATTCTCAGAGCCTCTCGCCTGATTTTTACTGTGGCGCAACAATGACGTCCTGCAACACAAAACCAAGCGCTCTATATTAAAAATGCAAGCAGCAGCCAGGCGATTTTGAAAGTAAGCTTTTAGACCTTTGCTGAAATATAATCAAGTTTCCAAGCGAATGCAAATTGTTAGATTTCCGATACTGAGACATGAAAAACTCTGTGATGCTGCACGAATTTTCTTGCATCTCGATTGTTTCAGTATTATCCCATGGGACAGTTTTGTTGGACTAAAAACGAGAATTGATCAGCGTGGCCGTGTATTAATTCGAACAGAATTGTTTTCCGATTGTTTATACAAGCACTCGTAGTATAGTTCTCTCATTAAAATTGCAAGGTTTTTGAAAAATCCGATGAAATGTAGTGGTGTGTATCCGGAGAATTGTGTTATTTATACGTGTTCTGTTGTTTGCGATAGCTCAATGTTCTATATATTCTATACTATACGAATCATTCTGTAAATGATCGATAACAACCCGCATGTAATACTAGTTTCCACACAATAAACTATGTATGGGCAAATTACAGTATCTATCTTTTGGTCGAAGTACAATTTAGCGTAGTTGTAGGTCATTGTAGTTGAAATGCATCAAAAATTATAAAGCCTTTCTGGATTACTAATATTCCTGTTTAAACTTTATAAATAACAAAATACGTACTGATTTAGAATGCAGATTTTTATACCGGAAGTTTCATGTATTTATAATTATTTTTTGAAATATTACCACTTGTTAGATATAAACCCTTAACTTTAGTATCTTTTATTAATTACTTAAAAATCGTACTCGATGAATCAGAAGGTAGCCTGGCAGTTCGTCTTTTATAATTATTTCAGACAAAGCACATCGCAGTAACAATTACTAATTTCGACTAGCCAACGTTTGCACAAGCGAAACGGGATACATACCTTATTTAATAATATTAATTTCTTGTGAACTCTGTTTTTGAACATAATACGAGTATAATTAATATGTTAAATAACAAGGACATGAAAGGCATTAAGCAACATGACATCAAAGAGTGTTCATCAACTTACGTCTATTTTAGAAGAGCCTGAGGTTATTATAAATGTTTTGTAGATAACTTACAAGTGAATCTTTACTTTTTTAACTAATTAGGTATACTTGGCGTTCAAAAATGTTTGAATGGATAATTTATTAGCGTAAACTAAAACATAACTATATATCTATCTACAATATTGAAAGTGAGTATCGTGATAGTAGTCAAGACTTGATAAGATAAAATACAGGATGTTACAGAAATAAGTGGTTTAATTTTAACTACTTACAGAATTCGCCAAATGGAAAAACTTTTTTATTTTACCGAAAACACATATTTTTAACCACCCGTTCAAATTTGTATCTATTTATTTCTAATTCTTTATGATAATCATTACCATAAACATCTAGTTTTGTTGAGAAAAACGAAAGTCAGAGCGAGCAAAAAATTTTCTAACATATTATGGTAATGTCAATGGCCTAGTAAAACAGTAAATGCTACTCTCAGTGACGTCGTTTTTTTAAAATATTTCTCAATTTTTTGTATTTAGGAGACGTTTAAAAAATTATACATACGAAATTTATTCCATTTTGGCGAGTTTTTTAGCTAGTTAAAATTAGAGCACCCTGTATATGTAAAACGTAGGTAATGATTTTTTTAAATATTACACGTAAAATAGTAAATACTTATAGAATTCCTTAAACTTGCATTAATTTCATTCGTGTTAGTACTTACTGCAATCTGTATCTAAAAGACGTGTACGAAATGTGACTTATTTTACTCATACGAGGTAGCGCAGTCAATTTCTCCAATCGAATAAAACAAAAGTTTTTTGACCAAAATAACTTTTATTATTGTTTTTCAAAATAAACTCTGTACATTTACGCATTGGATAAAACCAATTTTCAAAACACTTGAGAAACAAGGTGTTGGAAGCTCTCCACAGCATCTTCGTGAGTTCCAAATCCCACACCACACATTTTATTTTTTAAATGAAGGAAATAGAAAGTAATTGGAAGGTGCTAGGTCGGGACAATAAGGGGGATGACTTAGCAATTTTAACCCACAAGCTTCTAGAAATTTTTTTGTTTGATGTTCGGTGTAACTTGAAGCATTGTCATGGTGCAGAGCGATCTCACCTCTTGGGCGCCGTAAACGAGCTTTTTGAATAACGCCTGGCAGGCATACTGTTGTATACAATTCTGCGGTACCCCGACGTTTATTTTTAAGCACGACAGTTGTAATAGGTCCTGATTTTGAAAAGAATCAAGTAATCATTTTCTTACCTGCACTTGCTTCACTTTAACTGAACTCAGAAATGTACCAGAAATTGTGGTGTAATTACATTTTAAGCCTTTTTTGTGTGGCCAGCTGGTAAAGTGCTTGCGCTTGCAATGCGCAGGTAGTGGGTTCGAGCCCTACATCCGGACGTTGGAAACTTCGAACGCGCTCCGGCCATCATACTAACACCTTTGGTGGTCGTGACTCTTGAAAAATGCATTCTGCCTACTAATTCAATGGGCAATTCCCGGGCCACGGCCGAAAAGGCTTATAAAATCGCACTTCGTGCGGTAATAACAGGCTATCAGCCCATATTAAGAGAAAGAAGGACCTGTATTTCTCATATTTTGTAAAAATTGGTTTATACAGTAAGTTGGACATTTTAAAATGCCATTAAAATAGAAAACTGCACTTTATAATGTCTGAATTATGATACATTAATTTAATAACCAACCAATAACTATTGACAATAAACTACTTTCAAAAACTTTCAAAACAATGTCAAACTAATAATGCACCACATTCACGCTAATTTTCTTCCAAAACTTACTTTTTTATATCAGAAACGAACAAGTTTCCAACACAGCAAGATGTGTTATGCTTATAGTAGGTACTAATCGTTAGTATCACCTAACAGATTCGTAAAATTATTGTGGTGTTGTTTAGAAAATGTTTTTTGAGTTAAAGTAACTGGTTGTTTTTACGTCTTAATAATCACCTATAGTCCTGCAATCCATTTTTTTAGTAGTCATTAATTAATTTACTGATTGTTTCTCTTACAATTTATAAACAATAATTAAAATTAGAAATAAAAAAGATTGAGTGTGGTTCATTACTTTTTTTCTTTAAATTACTGAAGCTGAAACAACGTAGGAAATCCTCTAGAACACAGGTCCGTATCCAGAAATGTCCTGATGATGGTCAAAAAGACTCAAAAATGAACAATTATATCAAATATTTCTAGGAGTTATTCTGATAGTTCTGTAAATGTGAAAAAAATTCCCGTTTGATCAAATTTGTATCTTTTACTATTGATGAGATCCCCATACTAGCCCTCCTTCTCTTGGACACGCTCTAAATTGTTGAGTTTAATTAGTTACTTTACATAGAATCCAAATTTTTGCTTTGGCATAGAAATGTTCATGAGAGTAGCAACTCCTGCTGTTTACATCATTGCACACGACGAATTCATAATTCCCTATCGTTTTATAGCGTCATGTGCTAAAGTACTTAAGAATTTTTAATATTTACAATTAGCAACAAGGAAGTAATTATGCTTAAGATTATAGCTAATCATAATTTTATGCATTTCAGATGGCTACTTAAACTGTTTCTCGTTCTGTTGGAAACTTGACTCCAAATTAATGCAAACAAGGAATTAGAATTGCTTTATCGCTTAGCTAAAGCCGACTTTAATTATATCGAGCCGCGTAAGATATTCAAATAATATTGATTTAAGGGAGATTTTAAATTTTAGAAAGTATTTTGAAAGTGCCCAGCATTTCGTAGTCAACATTGTGACAATAGTGCTCTTCCAATGCCTCATTGCTTGTTTTCTGAATTTCGACAATTGTTTCTTCAATATCTACCCATTTAATGTTTTTTGTGTTACATTTAATGAATTACCATTTTTTCATTTCATAATAATTATTAGAAAATATCCTTATCCCGCAAAATTACAAAATATTTAAGGAAGAGTTCCGGTCAAGAATTATGCTCTTTATTTATAAAAGATTTTAAGAAATAAAACAAATGTATTGTCATTTATGGATAGTAAATATTCTATATGGGTCGGAGACCTATTTATTTAATTATAATATTGACTCCAGTTAAATTGCCAGAGTCTATCACAACATATAAACAATGTAAAGTGTTGACAAATGCTTTTATGGTGTATTAACTTTTTGCCGCATGTATGGTATGTCAGGAAATGTTGTCTACTGTTTATTTGACTTTTCCATCTATTTGTCATGAGTAGTTAAAGAACTTTCAAGTTATTATTTATCCCCGAATAAAATAATAATCCTGCAATACTAATTAACGTTTTCTAATAATTTTATTTTAAAATAATATTGTAGACATATTACATATATACAAATAGTGAGTGCTCTTGAAATATTCTTGAATTCTTATGTCATGTTCAATTTAAAATCATAAAAAGAGACTTTGTTTTATATCAATATTAATGTGTAAAACGAAAAAGATTGTGCTGCATGGTAGTTAAAAGTTTAAGTCGAGATGAAAATTGTACCTATTTCATATTGAATAATTAATTATCACCGGACATTTCAAACATAAAATAAATGTTCTATAAAGGACCGAATAAAGAACACGTTATTACAAAAGAAAATATACATGAGGCAATTCTTTTGGATTTTAATAAGGTCTCAAAACACATTTTTATAATAGCTAGTCTAGTATACTAATGTGGCCTGTATGTGTTTCCAAAGTCATACATTTGTTGGTACTTATATCGCGAGAAAATAATTAGCAATACTTCGTATAGATCTATCACGTCCAGTCGAGTTGGAAAACTGCATCCATTATTTTTCAAACTTGCAATGTTGCGTGTGCTATACTAAATTTCAAATAAGAATACAGAAGATGGCGCTCTGAACTCAAACTCACTTTTACACTAGGAAAATATAAATTTTTTGACTTTCTATATTTTTAGGATTCATACCGAATGTCAAATTGACATTTTCAGATGGTTGTAATGATGACTTTGTTTCAACCAATCACGGCCATAGTTGTGATTACTATTTAGTTCCAAGTACTGCATGATTATTTGTAATTTAGTATAGGGATCTAGAGCTTCATCACGTTGAAAGTTTTAATATATTGCACAAAAGAAATTAAGTACAAAGCTTTGTTGTCTTTATTTTAAAACAAATCGAGTTATTTTTTTTAGTTATATAATGTTTGAGGCTTTCGCGGTTACTCGAATTGTCAATATTAGAATTAAATTTCGGCTTAGACCGCATCGTCTCTGTAGATAAACACCCAGCATTTGTTTGCTTAATGTGCGTAACACCCTGTGAACTCAAGCAAGGGTTGTGTAACGGTTATGTTCTTTGGTGGCTCGTGAACTCTTACAAGCAACCCATGATTTGGTCCGTGTTATTAGAGTACGTTGTGAATAAACTGCTCAAGTACAGGTCTAAAGAGTAGCTTCAGCACTGCGAAAACATTAAGTATTATAGTGCACCCAGAATGTGTAGTTCAAAACGTGACCACCGAACTTCTGTAGATGGCGCCAAGTGGACAAGCCGCCACTGTGCTACAATGCTTGGAAATTTTGCAAAGTGGAAAATCGCCACCTTTCGCCAAAACCAAATAGCGCATGAAGGTGCTCGGGACCTTAGCAACAACTTTGCCCCCTTTCAAAATTTCGATATCTGTAGCCGTTCGAAAGTTACAGGCGATCCAGACAGACGGACGGATGGACGGACGGACGGACGGACGGACGAACGGACGGACAAAACGTTTGCATAAGTACGCTGAAGCTACTAATAAGGATACTTAGGCATATTTGGCCTTTTTACTGTGTGTGCACCCATACAGACTAACGTTTCGCAAGACATTGCAGCTTGCATCATCAGGGCCAAAGTTGCTCTAAGAACTGGAGGACGGCGTGGATGTATACAATGTCTTGGTAAACGTTAGTCTGCATGGGCGCACAAACAGTAAAAAGGCCAAATATGCCTTAGCATGCTTATTCACAAGGTACTATAATAACACGGACCAAATCATTGGTGGCTTGTAAGAGTTCACGAGCCACCACAGAACATAATCGTTACACAAACCCTTGCTTGAGTTCACAAGGTGTTAGACACATTAAGCCAACAAATCTACAAAGACGACACGGTCTAAGCCGAAATTTAATTGTAATATTGACTATTTTTTAGTATTGTTTTCGCTGTTGAATTTAGTATAAATCGCATGTAGCGTTTTTAGTAAGAAAATAACAAATAGAATTATGGAATCACTGAGAATTGAAAACGTTCAAAAAATAAATTTTTAATTTTTAAATTAATCATTTTCTTAAGGGATGCCTTTAAATCACGTATAAGTAGCTATCGTTCACTTTAATAAACAAATATTTAGCCTGCATTCCAGGAGCGCAACCAAAAGCAAAAAGCCTTCTTGACCTCGGGATTCCGCCAGCTCCGTGTTCAGGTGATAAAACGCTGCAGATATCGTCTAATATAAAAGAAGCTGTGTACTGCGGGTTTAATAATAAATGAGAGGAGACGGCATGCAACTGGTAAGCTCAGATGCAGCAGTGATAAATAAGCGCGCTCATTACGAACCATTCACTTCAGACAGTGCGAACTAGAGTGCACTTTATCGTCCAAAGTTAAGAAAACACTTTTTATTTCTGTTTCCGCGTCGGAAAGTCGAGCACTCCGTACATGAGTACCAATGCCGGAAAGAATGACATATTGCAAAACAAGATTTGCGCTTAACGTCCACCAGCTTTGAACTCGTGCATAATTCAGGATCGTTCTCATTATCGTGCCAGGTTTAATTAAAACGTGTACATAGCAAAGAGAACTATTAAAAAGGCCAGCTATTAGGTGCTTTGAAATGTGATCGTTCTCCGCCTCTATTCTTATATTGAGTTTTACAAGTGTGTTTAATGTTACTGTTCCTGTGATCGAGCATTTAAAGAGAACTTAAAGACTTCTGAAATAAATCGTGGCACTCCTTAATTTAGTTTCCAAAAGGTGCACGTTTCTGTAATGGAATTTTTGTTTTCGAGTACCTAATGACATTTTAACCTGTGATAGTCGTATAAGCATGTTTATAAATTAAATAACAATACTTTCGTCAAAATTAGCAACTGTCCCCAAACATTTATTTGAAGTGAATGAGTTTTAAAATGAAAAAAAATAAATGCAGCTGTGAAGAAATATGTAGGATGTATTTTAATATCACATACAAACGAAAGCTGGTGATTCTAACGAGTGTTCATAAACAGTCGTCATCCCAGTAGGTTTTGACTTCAGAAACGTATGTCTATTAAAATTGAGAAAAAATGCGCTATGACAGTACTCAATGACGTTTCATTGTGTTGCACTAATTAATCAAAGACATAACATTTTGTTTTTCAAAGCAACTGGGATGACGACTGTTTATGAACACCCGTTATATTCAAAAAGATAAGAAAACTTACAAATATTTTTCCGAACGTAGTTTATTGTACTGATATAAATAGTCACGTTTAAGGCATACATTTGTTTCAAGAGATTCCTGTATATAGTAGCCATGTAACTCATAGTTGAATTAAGTTAAGCACACATGTAAAGTGCATTTCACACAGCACCAAATAAATTCAAGGTTCTTTCATGTCTGCCGATGAAATGTGGGGTTATGTTTCGATAGTACCAGGTCAAAATTTATCTGAAGATCCCATTGTTAGCTAAACAAAAATCCAACAAACGTATAGGGTCTCATGTTGATATTAGTTGGCACAGAATAAAACATTTTGGACGAGTTTATGTGCGAGTCAGTACCATAGCTGAAGAACATGTGTGTGTGTTCAAATTTGGGGGCTTACAATCAAAGAAAATTGGAAATTGTGCACATTAAAGCTATGAATATATGTACCAGTGACATTAGAGCTGTTACGAGTCTGTTATTGCAACAAAACATCTTCAGAATCCATACGGTTTATAAAGCTTACACATACTTGAAGGAGGTGCTGTTGGACATATTGTGGCTTTCAACCACTAACAGAGCGGTGCGATTGCAAGATCCACATCACGCTGACCAATGTGGGCTGATCTTTGTTAATTCCATTTCTCCCCGTCGATAACGTTCACACACGTGCAGTAGGGCTGTGGAGCCACCTTTCAGACCTCACATTTGGATTGTGTGTGGGGCGAAGCCCGAGACATGTTAATATCTTTCCGTGGCGAAACCGTCATGGATCTGCGTGAGAATTGGGATACTTGTGCACTGAAATACGCTGAAGACGATGGTGTTATTCATTTTGCGTTTAGATGTAAACCTTTGTACAAATAGGATAAGCACTTTGTTAATTAGCGATTAGCATTTGTGTAAAATTTTATTTGAAATTACGCGGGGCACCTTTTATTTTTCGGCAGCTATAAAAGAGTACAGCGCCGAGAAAGCAAAAACTTCTCGGAATTTCTCCGTTGCGATACGATGCACTTTTTATCGGTCATTTTGAGGTTAAGATTTGTTTTGATCTGACGTATCTGTGTAAATTGTTTCGAAAAGCTTACTTACTTGAAAATAAATAGCAGTCATTCGTGAAAGGCGTTTTGATTTGAATTTGCGCTTGATTGATTCCTTTTTGGTGCAATAATACAATTACTTCGAAAGCACTGAGTAGTCCTGCAAAGAGCCAGCAGCCATTTTTGAGTTTAATTTGGGACGCAGCGTCGTGCAGTTGCAGTTGCCAGAGGGGTGTCGACAGTGGCGTGGAAAATAGGTTAGCGAAATACTCTGTGCTAGTGTTCATTTTGTAGCTTGCGTATTTATTGTAATGTTGAGCCTACTATGACAATTGATCTGGAAAAAATGGGTGTTTGGAAAAGTAATTTGTTCTCGTTTGCTTCCATGAACCCACGAACTTGTTTTATGTTATGCGTTGTCATTTATAACCCTGAGTTGCCACGTGTGTAAAAGAAGACTTTCATGTAATTTGTGCTATTAGAAAACGTGTTACGTATTACCGTAATAATTAATTTATATGCAAAGTCAGGTACCAAAAATAAATTGTAGATGCAAGGGTATAAGTTTCAGCAATCATATAAATAAAAATTATTATTATTTCATAATAAAATAATAGGAATTCGGGAACGTAGTTCACATCACAATAATGTTCATCTTCAATTTACCAGTTTCTCGATTAAATCTTTCGAGCCAGTAATTCACTTTTCTAAACGAATCGCGTGATTCGTTAGCGATGGGTATGGTTTTCTATTTCCTCGGAAATGTTATTAATTTATACATACGAGTGCTTCGCTGTTTATCTTTGCGACAGCGTCGCTTAATGTCTTTGGATAAGCGTAAATGTATAGTTAGATCATTCAAGCACCCCTTTTAAGCTGTTTCTGTCGTTCGATTAGTTGCCAGGTCTCGCTAGTTATCTAAAGTTTTTGCTTACTCTACGAGGGTGTAATACATCGAAGAGCTGTTTGTTTAACGATATTCTTTAAGGTTATTCAGGAGGTATTGGCGTCGTCATCGTCGTTATTTCTGAAAGTGTCTAAGGCAGCCTCATGCACTATAACCGTGGAGGAAGACTCCCTCCACGACTATAACGCAAGATGGATTAGATATCCGCATGTTTTTGAAATGAAGTGTATTGTCCATTACTAGATCTTGTTGATCACTACCACAATATAATCTTGCATTAAGTAACAGCCAAGTTTTCGAAACATTAGAAATGTTTTAGATTTTCTTCTGGTCTCATATTTTCATTGATAGAGCCTTTGTATGTTGTAATATTTACAAATATAAAGAGATCTTTTCACTTGACTATATGCTAGTTTAAGTTTTTTAAATGAACACAGTAAATACCACGTATTTCAATAACTTGGAGTAAGCAAGTTTTAAGAATATCAGCCATCGCATATTACCACGATAATGAACAGCGTTGGCGAAGAACCTAAGAAACTGTTAAAACATACAATGGTCTTAACAATTGCTGTATATAATCCGATATGAATACAACAATCTCATTAAATTGCTTATGTAGTAGGTAACCTTTATCATTCATTAAATTAAAATGATTAAAAACTAGACGAATAAGGAAACTAAGTTTGTCTGGGATACCTTTTACATTATATTTTTGGAGATTGTAGGTCCTGATGCAAGTTTCTCTTTCATGTACGACATTCCATATTTGATTTTACAAGCCATTAAACACTAAAGGCTCGCCCCTAGTAATCTGAGAATCGATCAATGAACCAGTCACCGGTGCTTGTGTAATTTAAAATTTCGTGTTCATAATAATGAGCTGCAGTCATAATCAGTTTTGTATTTAGATAATACATAATAAAAGTTCTCAAATAAACAAATCGAACTATACAATAATTGTTGCTCCATAATGATACTCAATGCGCAGAGGAACTGACATTACCTCCTTTTCAGTTTTTACTTTCAGCGACTAAAATTCTGATATAAAAAAATTGTATTTGATATTTTTTATTATCTCTTGGTCGTGCAACTTGTATCACTTAAAGAATGTGTGTTATTTTTAGATAATCATGTAATACCCCGATTTTGAATGCCGCGGACGGATCATATTACGCTAAGGATTTTACCTGATAGAATATGTTTCTATAATTTTAACTTGCTTATGTTTTCAGATGTCGGCTAGGACTTGTAGTTAAAAAGTAATAAACTTAGCTGACCAGTAAAAATGTTTTATTATTCGCCTTGCTAGCCATAAGTGCTAATAAAAACAAAGTAAGACTTGTATAGTTGCAGGTTTTATATTATCTATGGTAATTTTTGGAGGGTGTTTGGATGAATGCTATTACTGGTTTTGGTTTGTGTTTAAGTAAATACCCTACTGTAGTCCAGTCGTAAATAAAAAAAAAAAGATTTTCTTGTATTCTTGAAAACCAGAGAAACTTTTAAACAACTTGAACACGTGAATTTGTATTTTTTACCTAGGAAGCTTTCGTTTTTAATTTTCAAATTAAGCTCCAATATTTCGTGGCAATTTATTTGTGAATTTTTAAAATAGTTAGATCTGACAGTTATTGTGGATAGTTTGCTTCCCTGCCATTACTTTTATAGCTGGTTGTCACGTTCAAGTTGATTTAATTAAACTGTAACTAATGAATTCACCGCCTATACCTAAAGGAGGGCCCATAAATTATTTTAAAGGAATTCGTATACGTTCGATTTAATCTACGCCTTCATTAAATGTAGTAGTTGTAATGATGATTTACAACACTATAATTGAAAATTCAAGAAGGAAATAATTGTGCTCAGACTTACTTATATTTTAACTTAAACTGGCTCTATGTTTTAAATATTTTTTATTCTTATGCAATAATTTTATATTTCGCAAAGGAAACATCGTTCTGGTTTTTAAATTTTTAATTAAAAAATACAAAGTAACCAAGGCATGAAAATAAACTGCACGACGAAAGAAAAATAAGTGTGGAAATCTGAATATTGCAAAACAACCCTTCACAACAAGCACGTTGTTTTCTCTACTTGTTAATGTTCTAAAAGGGTTCTGTTTACACTTTACACATAATTGAAAGCACTCGTCGTTTTCCGTGAATGTTTTTCCGGATCTAATTCTTAATAGTCTTGCTAACAAATCCAAGCTGCTCGTACGGTTTAAAATGCTCGAGCAGAGCTAAATTGGCTACCAAAGCAGACATAAAATTTGCGCTTTTGAGATGGTGCAAGGGTAGACAGAACACAAGCGTTGTTTACTGATACCAACGTCCTTTGCGTCTATCCGAGCCATATTATCTACATCCACTATCCATGCAATTACGTATTTACATTAACTAACCAAGTCTGAGTAACTAAGTGTGTACCTCCGTAGATGGCTCGTCTCAACGCAACTTTGGTCATTAATAACAATAACTGCGGTAAATTTGTATTTATGAAGTTGATCATTAGTAAATTATGTACCAAAGGACAGGAAGTATACGTGTAGTTTCTTAATAAAGTTACCTTAGTTGAGAGGCGACTTCTTGAACGGGTCTTCCAAGTATCGTGATTGAAATATAAATGAAATACTTAAGAGACTTGCAGTATAAACGTGTACAAAATGGGTTTGTTAAATTATTACATACTGAATCTATGCATTGCTTGTACATAACAGGGTTATAACATTTTAAAAAACTTCATTAAATGTATGTGTTTGTGTGGTACGGAAAAGAGGAAAATACCAGAATGATATTGTACTACCAAGAATTGATTAAATTGGATAATAAAGTAGATAAGTAATTTATTCATAAGAATAAGAAATAAAGAAAACAAAAAAACATCTATAGATAGATATACTCAACTATAACGTTTAATTAACTTTAACTTAAAAATGGAACTCTTACCAAGCCATAGCTCATTATTTTCTCCTTATACGCATTCAACAGTTAAACTGTCGCGTTTAGTGCATTGCTGAATTCAGGGTTTAGCTTCGCGATTCAACAAAACATCTCAAGCGATTATTTATTAAGGTTTAATGAAACATATTAACAATGTTCATACTGAAATGCAGCACGTCAAAACGGGGAACTGAAAAATAGTTATTTTATTATGTTTCGTTTCCCGTTATTAGTTTTAATGGCATATATATAACTTTGAACTTTTTTATTGTTATGTGCAGTTTGGAATACTGAAATAAGACCATGTCAATTAAGTAACGCATAACAACTAGTTTTTTATTGTTAAACCTTACATTTCACATGTTTTATTCAGTTGAATCATATTGATTAGTAAAATCCGGTAAAATCGCACATGAAATCAATATAAAGTTAGAGAGCCAAAAAGTATTAGTCCAATTTTATATACTGTATTTTCTCTAAAAAAAAAAGATTAATATAACGAAAGGGGATTTAAAAATGTCGTTATAAACGAGCGTTCGCTATACCAGTAAAAACCATTTTTTAAATCGGCAGTGCAGAATGTCGAAATCGTCATTAAAACACGAGAAATAATTGTTTTACGATTACATAACCTAGAAGAGTTGGTTAGATATCTGTAATTCCACTGTTTCTTCGGCACTGAAGTTTATTTTTATCCCTCATGTGGTCAAATAAATTCCATATTTGCAATAAAAAGTAGTACTTTAATGCCTAGGTACACAAATAACTATTTTCTATTGGAAATATGTTTTTACAGTTCATTAAAAACAATTGATTCCTCTTCAACTACTTCTTCTGACCGAGCGGTTAGGGAGTTCGACTGCGGTGCTACGGTGCGGGGTTCAATTCCCACATCTGGCAACTGGCGGGCGGCCCAGCTAGTCGATTTAAAAATTGGGTACTGAAACTACGGTTGTGGAAGTAGGGAAAGTAAGGCAGTTGTCGAAGGCGTGATGCTAACCACATCACCCAGTACGCCGTTAACGGTGTGCCCTATGACTGGGTTTCGTAGGAATATTTCGGCGACACTGAGTCGCAGAGTGTCAGGCCATATTTCTACGTGTGGAATGAAGCGCCCTGAACTTTTACTTTTACTTCTTCTAACCTGTTGCGATTACTGATTACGTTATGTGGTAGTGTATGGATCTTTGATGTGAGTGGGATCAAGATTGTAGTGACCTTCTCCAGGCCGTTCGGGCTGCTGAAGAAACCCTCGATCAGCATGTGTGTTAGGTTTCGTCAAAAAAAAAAACCCTAACTGTTCTCAGTGGAAATTTTTGATTCTTGTCTATCCTTGGGGCGACTTTGAGAGTTGTTTTCGGTCTGGCAGTACCTTAACTGTGGGGATTTGCTTCCGCCTTAGTGTTTTTAGGGAGTTGTCAGAAGGGGGAGGCAATATGTGGGGATATGGAGTGATACTAGGGGCTTCTTGGGGCTGGAACTTCAATGCGATGGGTCGTTACTGGGCTACTCACAGGTGCAGCATTAGATCCAGCAGCGACAAGCAGTCTCGATCCTTGTCGTGGGGATGATTTAGTCTCGGATTCTCACAGGTACTTGCGTATTGTAGTGTGGGTCTGGGTTTTAAGATTCGGTAGGTGTAGGATTGTTCGTTTTGGGCTTTTACCTAAATTTTTTTAGTTGAGTTTTTTTGTGCACTAGTCCGTAGGGTCGAAAAATGTCTGCGAAATTTTTATGCTCTGGTAAGGGGGGAGTTGTTACTATCCGAATGCATCGAGTTACGTTTATAGGTCATTGAGCTCGTTCGAGTTAATTTTTAGGTTTATGCCGAATATTTTGAACCTCCGCGCACCCTTCTTTGTGATGAGTTTTTATCAGTGCACAAAACGATTAAAATGGCCGGTCGACATCTGCATTTGCTCTCTTCATTGTGTGCTCTGATTCCGAACAGTTAAGCTTCCATTGTGGGTCCCCCAGAGCTCAGCGGGTTTTTGTTGAGTTTTGCTCGGATTAACCGTCGCTTATATAGCGGTTTAATGCGTCTCTGGCGATATTAAGAAATTTCATGTGCACCTGGCGTCCTTCACACCAATTGCAGTGCAAGCCCATAGTTGCTGTTCTGGATGCAACATTCCAGGATCGAACCCTCTAGGAGCTCATCGAAAGAGTTTATGTAACGTGTATTGTTTCCATTTCTTTTAACACTATTGAAATGTTGTGTACAGTGATTCTGTGCCTTTTTAGCACCTTCGTAACTTGCTTCGCTGCATTATGTTGCGAGTAGATCCTGATGGAGTTTCTTCAGAACCCTGTGGGTTTTATATTTGTTATCGTACTCTTGCTGTCAATCACAGTTCGTTTAACGATCTCTATAGTATCTTTCGTAATTTTCATCTGTGGAGCCTAGTTTAGTCTCCGTTACATTTTAATCTGTTGTTTGTTGTACTTAACGTAGTTTGTGGTAGCTTCCTGTCAAGTTTAATCGAGTTTGTATGTTTCAAGGTGCACCTTATTTTTGCCTATATTTATAGAATGCAGAGATGTGAATAAAGATGGATATCTGTGCTTTGATTTCTCCGAAGCATTCGATAACGTTAAACATGAACAACTACTAGAAATTCTTCAAAAACCTGGCATCGACGACAATGACATTCATACTTTGGAGAGTCTTTACTGGGGACTATCTGCAAAGGTAAAAATAGGCAATTTACTCACTGAAAACATAGAGACCGAGAAGGGCGTGCGACACCGCTCCGTCTTATCTTCTCTCCTCTTCAATATCTACTCTGAGGAAATATTCAGGAAGGCATTGGAGAACGCCACCGAAGGTATCAAGATTAATGGTGAACTAGTTAACAACATAAGATACGCCGATAACACTGCCTTAGTCGCCAGTAATATCGATAAACTGCCAGTTAATGGAAAGGGTTAATAGAGCAAGCGAAGAATACGGTCTTAATATCAACTTAACCAAGACAAAATGGATGCTACTAAGTAAAAGCCAACAACCGGCTCGATAATTAATGTTATATAACCAACTTATTAATCACGTACTCATATGTTTACCTTGGCACGATAGCCAATGCAAGATGGGATCAATCCACAGAAATCCGATCGAGAATTGAGAAAGCTAGAGCTTCATTCAATAATATGAGAAGCACGTTCATAAATATTTGTCTCTTTCTCCAAAAATAAGACTACTCAAGTGCTATGTGCTCCCTGTCTTGTTCTAGGGTGCGGAGGCGTGGAAGTTGGCCGAAACTTTGATGAAGAAACTGGATGCTTATGAGATGTGGGTTTATCGACGCATTCTCTGAATATCCTGGACCGACTACGCGGAAGTATTACGCCGAATCGGTAAAGAAAAAGAAATTACGTTCACAATTAAACAATGGCAACTCGAATACCGCGCTCATATAATGAGGCACGAGAAATACCGCCTGCTTCAGCTAATAGTTTAGGGAAACATAGATAGCAGGAGAGATTCTGGTAGGAGAAGACACTATTATCTTTACAACTTGCGATAATGGTTTGGATGTTCAACTATTTAGGAATGCCGCAAACAAAATCTAAACTTCCATGCTGATAGCCGACGTCCGTAACGGATAAGGCACATAAAGAAGATAAAATAATCACATCTATCCTGTACTGGCTCTGTATGCTATTTAATATGTGATCAATTGATCATTATACTGTGATATTAGTGCATCGTCTTGTTTATGTACTGGTGCTTGGTTTTGTGTGCTTTCTTTGAGGATATTGAGTTTACGAATTCTCGGTAATAGCTGGATGCACTTGCTGTTATTTAAAGATTCGTTGGCGCCGGCTTAGCTATTTAGTTAACTTTAGTACTTTTAATGAGCTGCATCCGTCTCCACTGGGGTAGTCTGGCCGACAATTGTATCCACATAGTCACTTGATTTTGATAGAATTCGCCGATGAATAAAAATCTGGTATCATGCTTTCATGTTAAAATGTGTTTTTGTGACTTGATATAGTCTATTTCCAACGCACAGAATTATATTCAAGCGTGTAGATACAAAAATACATTACTTCAACAACAATGCAGACGCGACTGTCATTGAAGTGAAAGTTGTCCAACTATCGAAAACCCTTTTATACGGTGCTGCCCATTGCTTAATTTCTTGGATATTCGGCAGGTCTTTACTTGCCTGCCTATTCAGTGGAACAGCCCCCGATGTTGACATTTTTCGCAGGGTTATGACGTCGCTGAGACAAACGAAAAATTAAGTCGGTGCTCTATTTGGGAAATAGGATATTCGCCATTAAAAGCTTTAGTAAGTTCAGAAGTTGGGAAATGTTAGAAAGTTCATGTGGAAAATACAAGTAGTAGAATAAGAACATGTATAAGGTATACCTAATTATCTGACGATTAGAGGGATGTGCGTTAGCAAATAATAGCTAAAGAAGATGGGAAAAACCTGTTCGATAGTAGCAAACAAAGTCAATAAAAGCTGTGTAAACTAAGTGGCAAGGATATTTCTACCGTATAATAGCATAAAATAGCTATTTGCGAAAGAAGTAACGGAACCAATCGCATAAGTCAAATAATCACTCTATATGTTTCACAAACATTTTCTACTACTATTGAAATAAGTATAAAACTAGCGTTTCAAATTATTTCCAACTTGATTATAATAATCTCATTATTTCATCCACCGAAATAATAACCTCATCATTTCACTGTAAAATAATGTAGTCACTTACCTAACTCAAATGAGTGAAATAATATAGCTATTACGTACCGGTCGTAGAGGAAAGAAAATAAAATAAATATTCTGTAGTGATTTGTTCTCTTACTATAAATAGCATGTTGCAGAACAGAAAATGTGAACCCATGTATCTATTGCCCAATCTAAATTTAGGCATAATCACGTTTGAAAACAATAAAGAACGCAGCGTGGCTTATATGATGGTTACGTAAAAACAAACTAACACAAAAAAATGAGATTTGAAACCCATACTCGGCATCCAATAACTGTTAGTAGTTTTAAATGGAAACAATTAATGCAATAACGTATAGTTTTGTCAGTTTTGCAATACATTTTCTAAATACTGTAGATTGTGCTCCTGAAAAAAACGGTACCCAACAGAAAAGTTGCCTCGACCATGACATTCGAGAAACCAACCAGGTGTATGTACCTAACGGTATATTTATTTCTGTAAAGGGGATGAGGCGGCATCACGTTGAGAGATCTATTTCGGGTAATTTTCAAAAGCCGAGTTTCACGGCACTCCAGCCGTGCTAATCGAAATAGTACAGTTCCAATAGACCTTGCTACAAGTACAAAACACTAAATAATGTGGAATTCGAGTTTTTGGATCAGTTGAAGATGAATTAACATTAAAAATAAAGACATGTCAGAAGCACTTGACGATTAATGTTTTCGTTTCCCATAGAACGACAAAGAATTCATTCCTAGAACCGAAGACAAATATTTGGATACCTAATTAAAAGGCAAAACCAAATTGCAACAGACTAATGAATGGGGGCGATAAGATCATGGGAACTGCAGATGAATACCCTAACCCAGTGTTTCCCAAACTTATCTTAAGCGCGACCCCTATTTGTTAAAAAAATTTGTTTGCGACCCCCTGTTTCTCCTTACTCATCACTCAAACCAAAATAGCGACAAAAATAGCCTAGCCTAACTAAATTACAAGTAACTGATTGTCAAATTTTATTTTACCTTACCGTTAAGTTTAAATTAAAAATTAAATTCAACAGTTATTTTAATTGCGATCTGTCCCACTAGTAACTAGTAGTTCTTCTGCCAGACTACCATTTACAATAAAAATAAATGATAAAAAATCGACTGCACACTGTAGGTACATCGCGATATCTTTAATAGTGTTTTTGTCTTATTTTGGAAATTCCCGGCGACCTCCCTAGTACCTCACCGCGACCCCCCAGGGGGTCGCGACCCACACTTTGGGAAACACTGCCCTAACCTGAGAATCTCAACTTGTGGAGGAAATAATTATGCTAATAATAACGACTAGATCTATGCGAGATCCGCCAACCTCAGAAAATTGGCGCATGAAATTATGTTTGGTTAAGTCTAGGGTGGTTGGTGGCTATTTTTTATTTATAATAATAGCTAGGATGAACAGTCGCCAGTATTAAAGAATAATTTTGTTCTGGGAGGCGGCTTTTTGTATGCAGTGTGATTACCGCTCGTTTGCAGTCGTTTGTCTGAAATGGGCTTTTTTGCAAATCCCTTGTACATGCTTAGCACTCATTAACAGGCTTTTGTTAGTTTAATCCGGTGCATCTTTATGGCGTAATAATATAATCGTCACAACGTAATGATAATGGGCTACATTTGCTAATTAAATATGACGAAGTAGTGCAATATATTTAGAGACGGTTATGTTTTAGTGCTTTCGTGTATTTCAAATTACATACGATTTAAATAGATATTTTTGAGGCTTAGCCTACATAACTATTTGAATTTAATTAATATATATTATATACAGTGACCGGCATAAATTTTGTCACATATGGAAAAAAATATTATTAATTTATCTGCATCTTCTCAAACTCAAAATGCACTCTCCAAAATTTAAACATCTCCTTTTGTGTATGGGGGAAGTTCGATAATATGAAAATGACTCAAGAATAAAGGACCCTTATTTTTTAAAATACACAAAAATGTTATTTGTAAATGTTGTTTAGAATTGGAAAGGTGATGTTAAATACGAAGTCACTACTGCCTACTGCAAAAATAATTCTCTACTGATTTTTATTTTTGCTTACCATCCTGGGCATTACGGAAAATGGGATAACTCGATGTTAAAATATTATCGGATATGATAAGGATATACTGTGAAACTTGAGTTTCGCTCACCTAGCAACCAGAAAATTACGAAATTAGTGCTAAAAACTTTTTTCGTTGAACGTAAAAAACACAGGTATCTTAAAAATGATGTAATAAAACAACTAAAATGTTATAACAAGTATTTAGAATGAAATCGAAGTTTCCTTCTGTATTATAATTTTTTTAATTCTAAATTGATGTTGATGTTCAGATCGTTTGTTATTTAGTGTTTTGAAGATACTTATGTTTTTTAACGTTGGGCAGAAAAAATAGGTTTTTTGGTACTAATTTCTTAGTTTTCTGGTTGCTAGATGCGAAAAACTCAAGTTTTACAGTATATCCTTATCGTATTCGATTATACGTTAACTTTGAAGCACCTGATTTTCCGTAATAGACATGGTGGTAAGAAAAAATGGAAAAACTAGTCACTTCGACACCTCTTTTCAATTCTAAACAACTTTTTCAAGCGACATTATTACACATTTTCAAAATACTTTATTCTTCAACAATTTTTATATTTTCGAACCTCTCCCGTATAAAAGCAAGATAATTAAATGTCAGCAAGTGCATTTTGAGTTTGAGAAGATACTATTATTATCAAGAATAAAATTTTCTAAAGAATGGATAGTAAAAAAATTTCCGTATATGTCTAAATTTATACTGGTTGTTACGATTTGTGTTCTTTAGTGAAATGAACTAACGCGGTTGTAGGAATAGACTGTACTTTAGTTAGCGATAAGCCATTTGTATCATAAATATTTTAAGGTAGAATTTCGTAGGCAAAATGGTATATTAAAATTACAACAAGCGAATATTTAGCCGATGTTTAGAAACGTGCCTTTCTCTGGGAAGCTGGAGATATTTCAATCTCACCAATAGATTAGAGTAAATGTATGCAGGGTTTACTTCGTAAACCGAAATATTGGCCGAAAGTATAAGGCTAGTACGTGGTCAGGAGTGCAACTGTTGCAACTCGATCATAAAAATTACGTGCCGGCGGGAGCAAATTCTTTTAGTAGAATTTTAAAACTTTATTAGCGATAATTTGCGAGGCTTGACAAATTTAGCGTGTGAAAGCTTTTAATGTGTAAAATTCATAGAACTATTATGAACTGTCACGTCCGTATGTACGTGCCAAAAGTCCAAAATATAGACCTGCTCTGATAGGCTTATTTGGAAATTTGTAAACGCCTACCGAGTTTTCTTGGTCAAACTGGAATTTTGTTAGTTAATAAGAAGATGTTAATAAGTAAAGTTAAGAAGCAACGGTATTAAACTTAAGTGTTCTATAAACGGCAGAAAAATAAATACAAGTATTTGTACTTAACCGTTCTTATTAATCTCGCAACATTAGCTTTAGTCTTCGTGTCCAAGTGTATTTTAACTAAAAGGATTGCCAGTTACCCCGGCTTTAGGCGTATCGCGACAAGGTTATTGTATGAAACGGAAGATACATTGTGTGCTCCAAGGTATGGTACATAATGATAATTGCATTAAACTAATTTGAACATGTGCATTGAAATTGTAACAATATCTATAGTTGCGTTGTGATGGAATACATTAATGCATTTAATTGCATTCTATTTTACTCTAAACGCTACAAAAGGTAGGACAAATCTATTACATACTAATTTAAATACCCTTTAGGCGGAAATCGGATATAGGTAAATATTCGGTAACAAATTACTGTACTCGAATTCATGCATTACAAATGATCGCCAAATACAATTTTATGATGCAAGTATATAAGATTTTCAATTTAGGAAACGAAATATATTCATACGATTATAAGCCTGCAGGCATGTGGTAAATCAACTGTTTCAATGTATTTTTATAAGCAAATGTATATTTAATAGAATACCAAGGTAAAAACCTAGAGTTTTACATAATTTAAAAGCAAATGAGGAGCCAAATATAGTTATACTTATATAGAGTGATTGGGAGGCAACTGCCACATTTGGAGAATAAGTTCAAGAGACCAAAAAAGACCAATAAACATAGATACGATTCTCAACCCCAGGTTTTGTCATTTTACTTAAAACTGAGAAAGGCTGCTAAAAGAATATTGGCAGATCCATCCTATCAATAGGAGTCTTGTTTATGAATTTTGTTTTAAATTGTACCTATGGCTTTATCGGATTGAAATTAGCAACTCATATAGTTATTTTTGTATTAAATGCGCGAAATTGGTGTTTGTTGATGCGCATGGGAATGACACTTTTAGCCGAGGCAAAAAAATAAAGCGAATGCGCCAAAAACACTCATTTCGCCCATGAAATGCAAACAATATTTTTTCTACTACCGCCAAACAAGAATATTAACATTGTTTCGCGGCCTAGTGCGCCTAAATTTTTTGCACGCTTGTGCGCAAAATGCGTTTTTTTCACGTCGCCAATGGTAACGTTGATAAATATCCTATTTTTTACCATGTTAAAAATGGCAAACTTCGCGCATTAGATGAGATAGCAAGCTTTTGAAGAAAATCGCATAACCGGAAGTATGGTGTTTACTTTTGTGATTTTTCAGTTTTTTCGATTTTTTTCAAAACGGCTCTAACGATTTTTTTCAAAGGTTACAATTTTATTACATTTTTAATGTGTATATTGATGTGAGATAGGTGATTTTACAGTTGAATACTGTAAAACGGGTTTTTTCCTATTTTTTTTATTAACTCCTATTTTAAGTAGAACACCCGGTATTTCTTACATTTTTGAACTCAGCTTAAAATTTTAGAGAAAATGTGTCTTTTGAACTATCGCTCTATTTTATACGGTTTCAGTAGAATTTATAATTTTGAAAATGGCAAATGCTTAAAAATTAAAAATTTAATTTTTGGCTAATTATGAGATCACTTTTTTTAGTTATAATAAAAACATTTATAGGGGTTGGTAATTTCGACCTCTTAAAGCCTTACGTACATACATTCATAAATAAGCCTACTATTGGTAGACAAAATCATTTTCCAGTTTGCAGTAAAATTGCGAAAACCTAATTTTGATCTCCTCGAATATCTCCGCAAGGGTTGAGAATCCGATCTATGTTTATGGGACATTTTTGGTTTATTTTGGCCTGCTGAACACATTCTCCAAATGTGGCGGTTTCCTTTACAATTACCCTGTATATAAAAATACAACCAGTAAAGGCATTTGATGTTAGTGTATTTACAGCGACTAAGAGTTAAAGGTAGATTTTGCGAGTAACTTTAATAAACTACAAACCAGATAATTATCCTTTATCCAATGAACAGGTTTAGTATATCACAATCGCAAAGAGAGACGAAGGCCGTAAATATTTACTTTTTATGAGATAGGCCATAGATTAAGGAATTGGGTTTTGAAGAAAATTTGAAATTTCGGAATTTTCAAAACAGTGATTGTTGATTTTTATTGAAAATCGTTTACTGTTATTCTAGTTAATAAAAATAACAACAGAGACATTAACACCGTTTATTGATGGAATGAAAACAATAAGATTTAGCCTTTTTGACATTTCGACTATGCTTTGGAATGATGTGGCACAAAGTATACAAACTCATTAAAAAGTTCTAGCTGAAAACTCGATAACGGCTTATTTTTAAAAGATGCAATCCTTATACCTTTGTACATTATACTGTGAATTTTGCAAAAAGAATTGCTTACATCCATACTGTATATTTTTCTTTCCTTAAGTTGTCCCTTAAATACTACATAATGTTCTTTCTTTCATTATTCTAAGTGTTGATTTGTAAGCTTATACGTACTACACATGTGGATTTTCTGAAGAATACATTTCTGCAGTTAATTTAATTAGAAAACTAATTTTAAATTCGAAATTTATTAAATGTATAAATTGCCGCTGACGAAATGTTTTTATCAGATGTAAGTACCATTTTCGTTCTGGAAAAGTGCGTGGCATGCATAATTAAATGTTTTAACATTTTCTACTGAAACTACGTAAATTCTTATTTAAGATGTTTCATATTACGTAATAAAGGTAAAGCGCATTACTTTCATTTCGACACCGAAAGGACGGGATTGGTTTTATATAATATATGTAGGAATTAGAAAACCTTTTACTAGTGAATCTTGTTTTTTCGTTTTGCATCATAACTGTTAATCGATGTCTTAACACTATCTGTGGGCGAATTTAATGTCATTAACATTTTTCATGGTTTCTCTGCTGAAGGAAAGTTTAAAAACCTGTTTGTAGTAGATATTGGTGAATATTAGCGGTTTTTTCGTTTGTACGGTTTTTTATATACAGGGTTTATTCAAATGAAGTAGCATAAATGATACGGGTGAATCCTTGAGTCAAAATAAGAAGATTAAGGCAAACCTGATGACGCCAGACGAAAAAACATATTTAGTTAGTTGTCAAATTCTAAAACTATCTAAAAATTTTAATGGGGCAGAAATATTACAATATGTGCAATATCGTGTCTCGCTCTTTATCATTAAAAATTTTTTTGACAACTAACTGGCTTTTATAAACATAAAAACGCTAATAACAAATATTTCATTCACAGATAACATGATTTTTCGAATGTTTTTTTTTATCTTTGGGGACAAGTTAAATGCTCGAGTATCTTGAAAACGAAAACTCCAATAAAAAGTGAAAGAGGCATAAAATCTGTAGATAAAATTGATCTATCATAATTTCTAAAAATTTTAATGGTAAAAGGTAAGACACAATATTGCGGCCAAAAATTATAGCAGCGATTAACTGTAACAGCACTCCCTGTGCATCAATTTCCGAACCATTGAAAGGGTGTTAGTTAAAAATAGATACTAACGTGGGCCAAATATGAGGACTCTGGGTAAAGACATTCTTGATTAATTAATATAAATATGTTTTTCGTCTAGACCTTTAAGCCATCTGGGGTCCGTTTTGTGCTACGGTATGTTTGTCTTTTAATCTTCTTATTTTGACCCTAGGATACACGCGTATCATTTATGCTACTTCATTTGAATACATCCTGTATAGGCAGATTTGCAGGTTTTTACTGTAACGATATAATTTCTCTTTTTATTGCCATATACAACTACTAGGAACTTGAAAATACTCAACTTTTCACCATTCATTGGCAACCAGCACTAAATAGAAATACGTTAGGTGCAAGTATAGTGGTAACAATAGTTTGAATAACTGAACTACAATTTATATAGACTACGATTCTTTCCATTTTTTAGTAACATCGTAATCTTTCGTAATAAAGCATACAAACAACTGCTCACTAGCAACATAGATATATACTATTTTTATTATTATTAAATAAGGTCATTGTTCCCTATAAATCGGACGTTTGCTCGATCTAGTAATTCAAACGACAACAGCCGGGATATCAGCTCTAACTTTCTAAGGTCAGGAGATCAGGGCTAGTTCAGTTATACAACAAATCGAGAACGATTTGAAATGCATAAATTAATATGCGTTGCGCGAAGGTCGATTGTAGTTGAGATTAGTTTACAGCCATTTTTGTGCTCATAAAAATCGCTCTGTAACAAATGAAAATTAGTTTCGCAATCGCTGTTGTAAATTCGTTTCGCTCTACGAATTCTATCATTCATTCATTTCTGGTATTTCCTCATCACTTTTTGTAGAGGCTTTGCCTAATCATGCTGTTTACACGAACAAAAGAAATGCAATTAATTTAAATGATTAAATGATTTGATATCTATCGAACAAACAGTACATTAATACTGCAATTTATTAGTTGCGAACAAATTTTCTCTTCTCATCATCTTTATTTTATTGTGTGACTTCTTAAAATTTCACAATAAATATACATTGTTGAATAATTTAAGGTATTTGCATCCTTAACTCGACTTTAGTTAATTTAAAAAATATGTACAAATATTAGCACATATAATAATAACCAATTACTTATTAAAAACATTACACGGGCAGAAAGAGAAAAAAGTAAAGCATCATAAAAAGCTACCCCAAAAAATTATTTACAAATTTTATATGAGACTACAAAATAATAGATCAGAGAAGAGAAGATTGTGAAAGGAATACGTTAGAAGATGCCAGATTTGGGTGGAATATTTCAAAGAGTCATATAAACCATAAATACAAAAAAAAATAAACGGTACTAGAAATACACAGCAATAAAATTACTTCCAAGTAAATAAAAACCATACTAAAATATTTAGATGTGGGGAAACCAGTAAGAGTACTGCCGTTACCGCAGATGTGGTTAGATTAAACCACCTGAAGAAATAACAATTGAAATCGTATTGTATATGCTGCTGAATAAATGTTGGAAAAGGGAGGTGAAACACCAACAAAAAGTAAAAAAGCAACATTTCTCTAAAGGGAGAAATACTCTTTAATTTGGTTTGTTTTTATTCCAAAAAATTACAAATTTTGATTTTATCATTTTATGGCTTCTATAAAATGTTTTTGACATTTTTTTCAACAAAAATTCGTATGTGGGGGTTTTTGAGAATGCTAAAAATATTTTGAAATCAAATTCAGCCTACGTTGATCGCTAAGGTAAGTTTCAAAAAATTCACCTTGTTAATTGATCATAGTAGGCTGTAATGCAGAATTGGAAATCATTCAAATAGTCACCTTAAGGGCCTGTACATTAAAACCACCAACATTCCAAATCATTATTCTTGAGAATATGCAAGATATTTAGGTGTATTAATTTCAAGTAAAACACTCTATATAAACGTACGTTGCCTGCGTGTGTTGCTTTTTTACCGCATTCTAGTGGCACATGTATTACTGCTGTGTGTATTGAGTAGTCTAGCGGGTGTTGTTGCTGGTCCCAAGCCCGGATGAAAGGGAAGGGACATCTAAAACCAGGATAGCAACCTACTTCTATATGTATCACAATTATGCTCATAGAACTGTTAATCAAGCCTCGGAACATGAACGGATCTTAAGGTTAAGGAAAACTGAAACGGCGAGAAAATGGAAAAAAAGGTATGGAATCCCAAAAATTATTTATTGGATGCTGGATCATAAAGCAACAGAGATCAAGTCAACATAGAATTAAATAAGCACAAGATCAACATATGCTCACTATCGGAAATAAGGAAGAAAGGCAAAGGAAGTGTCTGATACTAAAACTCTATGTACGTCGTTCTATAGTGGAAAAGATAAGGACCAAAAAGCACTAGTTGGGATGGGATTTTTAAAGAAAGAAATAAGAACGACTCCAGAACTATAGTGCAATAATTCTATTAAATTCTGCCAGTAAATTACTAACAAACATCATAACCAGTAAAATCCTATAACATAAAATCGTTGCTTTCTTTCTTTCTTTGTATGTTTGTTCGCTATCTCATCCGAAGATACTGGACCGATTAAATTGTATGATAGCTTAAAATTTTGCAAATGTTTAGACTTAGATCGTAAGCCAGTTTTTATTTAAAAAAGAATACGAAAAAGTTTTAATTTAATTAAATCCTCTAAGCAGCGGAACGTAGCGTCTGTCGCCGTGGGCTGTGGTGTGACAGCTGCTGTGGCCGTGTGCTGTTAGCGCGGGTGATTCACTATGTTAATATATCATTATAACAGCGTCTTAATCAACCAAGCCACGTTGGTCTAGGAGTCGAATGCTCGCCTGCCACGCGGGCGGCCCGGGTTCGATTCCCGGCCGATACTTCCTTTTTTAATTTATATTAATGAATCTCTATAAAATTAGCGAACCGAATCGTAGTTCGGGGTACTCACTAGTAACGAATAAAATTGAAGTAAGTGGTTTTAGGCAAAATAGATCGACAATAGACGCAATATTTATCTAACGGCAGATAATCTAAAAGTCATTAGAATTTAATATACCTTATTATCTTTGTCTAGCTGATCTCACAAAGGTCTTAGACAGAGTTCAACCACTACCTGACGTACTGTCAATACTCCGAGTGCTTTAAACTTGAACAACATTTCACCAAAGTCATCTCAATAAGAATAATAACCTTATAGAGACACTGCAGGGATTAACTGAAGACGTATCAGTAATGACCGGAATTCAGCAAGGAAATAGCATGAGTCCAACGAAGTTAATGGAGAAAATAGAATGACACAAAAAGCGATAAAAATACTTGCTACGCTCATGACGCAATATTGATGGCAGAAAACGCGGACGAACTGCAGCGACAATTACGTCGATTCCAAAAATAGCAGAAACATTTTACATGTTAATATCAGCAGAAACGCCTGAATCGGTGGTTATATCAAGAGATCCTATCAGATGTAAATTGGCAGAAAATGACCAACCCATAAAACCAAACATGCGATGTAGTTATCTGAGAGATGAAATATCGAGCTGTAAAAACCTACATCAAAAGGTTCGAATCGAAGCAAATAAAACCTCAAGAATATAGGGATACCTGAGGGATCTGCTCTGGAAGAATAAATGTACGTCCATAAAAAGAAAAGAACGCTTCTACAAACCGTCGTGAGGAGAACAGTGCTAACGTACGCAACGGAAACCCGAGCAGAAACCTCAAATGGAAAGAACATAAGAGAACTTACAGAAATAAATACCGTAAGAACGATTAAGACAGTAAGCTTAAGGGATCAAGTGAGAAGATCTTCAAGTGAAAGATGTGGTAAGGTTTGCAAGAGAGAGAGAGAGAGAGAGACGTCTACAGTAGATGGAAGGTTATTGGAAATAATAAGTAAAAGATGAAAGACCAAACACAAGGAGATCCTCAGGAAAGTTAGTTCTCCGCATCCCACGAGGCTTGCCAAACAGAAGAAACCACACAGTCTTAAAGCAATAAAGAAGTAGAAGAAGAAGGTCTAACGACAACACAAACTTGTTCTACTACTTGCTGGCAAGCTAACTTCATTATTCCTATAGTACCTACAGCTTGTCGAAACGAGAACTTTCACTTGAATGCAGGGTGCTCAGTGACAAATTTCTGTTATCAGCAGCGGAGCGCATTTACTTACTAAACGTCGAGCACTGCAAATCGAGTACACTCCGAGAAAAAGTACAAGATCGGTAAGTGCATCTTACCAGGTGGGGAAAAGTTAGAAACACGAGAGGGTCAAGTTTTTTTAAAATTTTCAAGACCTGTTACAAGCACATAGGGATTGAGTATCGTATATTTTTCGCACGATCGAAGAACAAAAATATTCTTCAAATTTTGAAGTGTTTTAATATAAGTTTTTACTTACCGCACTTGTTACGTTATACAGGGTGGGTCGGGAGGAACGGACCAAACTCCAGGAGTGTGTTATACACGTGAAAATAATGTAAAAAACTCAAATGTTGCTATCCGATTTTCATTTGTTTTCAAGTTATAGCATCATACAAAAATCCCCCTATAGTCCAATCAAATGGTAGAAAATAAGGGAAAGTTTTGGTGCAGTTTTTATATTTGGTTCCTATATTATTTTTGGGTCGCTGTACACGAATATCAGGTTTGCCAACAAGAATTTTGACCGGAAACACGTTTTTTTAAGCAAAAACGGTGTAAAAAACGAAATTTTTTTAGTTTTTCTAAAATTAATTGAGAACTATCCAATTTCGTAAATGTTGAACCTATATGAAATGAAAGAGGATAAAATTTCTTTCTCCGATCAATTGTTCAGCCGCGAGAGCGCCGCGAAATTATCGTGCAGTCAAATGGTAGAAAATAGGGGAAAATTTTGGTGGAGTTTTGATATTTGATTCCTGTATGTTTTTTGGGTCGCTGTACGAAATATCAGGTTTGCCAACATTTCATTTACGAAGATTCATTTCATATACCATTTTTGATTTACGAAAAATGGATAGTTTTCGAGTTACTTTGAAATAAACTGGGATAATTCCTTTTTTACTTCCTTTTACTATAAAGGAAGTATTGGATTCACCCCAAAAATTCGAAATTGATTTTTCAACGGATCTTCACGTTTTAGAGTCCCCTGATCCCAAAAAACATATTTTTTTTCATTGGTCTGTCTGTGTGTGTGTCTGTCTGTGTGTCTGTCTGTGAACAGAATATCTCAAAAACGAAAAGAGGTATGGCGTTGAAACTTCATATATAAGTTTTGTGTACTATGTAGATGAGACAGCAAGCTTTTGAAGAAAATCGCATAACCGGAAGTAGGTGTTTACTCTTGTGATTTTTCAATTTTTTTCGATTTTTTCAAAAACGGCTCTAACGATTTTTTTTAAACTCTATATTTTTCTTACATTCTTAATGTGTATTGATGTGAGATAGGTGATTTTCCAGTTGAATACTTCTAAAGTGGGTTTCTTTTGTTTTTTTTTTCTATTTTTTTTATTAACTCCTATTTTAAATAAAACACCCGGTATATTATTACATTTTTGAATTCACCTTAAAATTCCAGAGAAAATTTGTCTCTTCAACTAACACTCGATTTTGTACCGTGTTTGTAGAATTTGTAATTTTTGAAAATTTTTAACAAATGGTTAAAAATTAAAAATTAAATTTTTGACTAATTATAAGATCACTGTAAAAGGAAGTTGTGTGAGTGTATCACACCAGATTTTTATTTTAACACATAACTTCGCGGCGTTCTCGCGGCTGAACGATTGATCGGAGAAAAAAAAACCTCTAGTACATAAAATGTAGAAAATTTTATCTTCTTTCATTTCATGTAGGTTCAACATTTACGAAAAATGATAGCTTTCGGGTAATTTTAGAAAAACTAAAAAACGTGTTTCCGGTCAAAATATTTGTTGCCAAACCTGATATTCGTGTACAGCGACCCATAGGACATATAGGAACCAAATATCAAAACTCCACCAAAACTTTCCCCTATTTTCTACCATTTGACTGGACTATATGGGGATTTTCTTTATGATGCTATAACTTGAAAACAAATGAAGATCGGATAACATTTGAGTTTTTTTACATTATTTTCACATGTATTGTATAATACACTCCTCTGGAGTTTGGTCCGTTTCTCCCGACTAACCCTGTAGAATGTACTTATCGCACACTATTTTTTTAATTTCTATGGAAACCAGTAGAGTGTCGACAACGCTGGTAGGTAGATGAAATAACACTATCGTGCGAAATTTTAATTTCAAAAATGCAAAAACTATTCTCACCTACGTTGCTAAAAATCTAATAAATAATACGCATTGGAAAAATATAGTAACATGCTGGATTATTGAAATTCCCACGAGAGTCCCCTAAAACTGCAATAAAAGTTGGAAGGAAGATTTTGACGATGCTTTAGTTTTTTAAATTTCTTACAAGTGCTAACATTTCTGTACATATTTATCTTGTACACAATGCAACAGGAAATTATGTAGCGGGCAAAACTTGCGTTATCGAATAGGTACTGAAAATAGTTCCTAATTTATGAATGCAAATACTGTTTATAATCTCGGAAACTTCTTTGTGGCGTGAATTCATAATTCATATTCTTATTTGGGTATTTCGCCACTCTGCAAATTAAAAATATTAAATAACGAAAATATTAATAACGAACGTTTCGAGGGACAATCTGCCCTCGTTATCAACGAATAACAATTAAAAAGAACAAGAAACTTAGCTTTTTTCACTGGAAGGAAAAATGACCAGCCTCCAACGTCCAACGTCAATGTCAAACAATTCATTGGAGGTTGGTCATTTTTCCTTCCAGTGAAAAAAGCTAAGTTTCTTGTTCTTTTTAATTGTTATTCGTTATTAATATTTTCGTTATTTAATATTTTTAATTTGCAGAGTGGCGAAATACCCAAATAAGAATGTGAATTATCAAATACTGTTTATACTTACATGTCAAAATTAACATTTAATTTTTAAGTAAACTTATAGTTGCATTCATAAATTACGAACTATAGTATGATCAAACATTATTTTCATCTAGTATGGCTATGGAATAGTTCCGGATTTGTGAATGCAACTATAAGCCACTTAGGCCGGTTCTATAATGCAAATATATACCTAGAATAAGCTATCCGAGGTATAATTATCATAGTTTCCGTTGTTACAGCAATCTTTTCTAGGGTGTTTATTCCCCGGATAACTGTATCCTTGGTTTGTAGAACCGGTCCTTAAAAACAAATGTCAAGTTTGACAGTTAAGTATACTATTAACTATTAGAATAGCAGATCTAAAATAAATTCTTTTGTTTCACGATTGGGAAGTATAGTCTGTTCACTAAACATAAAAACACAAAGTGGCCTTTGATTTCTAAAATTTCATGAGTGTACTTCCAAAATGCATCTTTTGTCTAGGAATGTACTTACTAAAAGTTACTAAAACAAATAGGTTAAGACTGTGACATTTATAATTAGCATCTGTCATAACTACTTTTAAGGATGTTAAACAAATACTGTGTTGGATACTATTAATGTAGAATTTATTAATAAGTATTGTTATTACATTTTATAAAAGTTCATGTAAGAATTTCCAGTATAATATGTACTTTGACACTGAAAACTGAAATAATGAGATTTATTAATTGTCATTTTTAAATTTAAAGTCGCCTTTATTCAGGTGTGGAAACCTTTGCAAAACAAAATACAGAATCCCTAGCACAACCATTTTACGTATATGCCAACTTCAAAAAAATTTAAATGTTTTTGTGTTTACTGAATGGCCTATAGGTATTTTCAATTAGGACAAACTGAAAATACAATTTTCATCTTTAACACGAATTTGAGAGCAACAAGTCCAGTAGAGATTTATCTAGGGAATGAGACAAGTCCGAGATACAATTACTCGTCGAGTTCGCTGCCCGTCTTTTAACTTCCCTCCATCCCATACAGTCACAATTTTAAATTCTAGAAATTCATTTAGGTTCGAATAACTTTCTTTTGAAATACCAATCGGCGAAATGAGATGCTCTTTCAAAAATATCCGCTCGCCCTTTTCCACGAACTCGAAAGAGAATAAATTTATCCGGCTAAACCAACATGTGGTAAGTTTTAATTTAAAGCGAAGTAATCGGGACGGCGTTTTAAAATAATTACATTTGCATTTACAGGATTGAGATTTGTTTTCGCACCTTCCTCCGGATTGTGTATCATTTCTGAGAGCAGGCGAGCCCCAATTGGTTTTCTGCGCAATTGCTGCGGACTGTTAATTAATCGAGGGTAAATGCATTAATAAAAATTAGAGCTGGGCGAACAGCAACTAATTGAAAGGGTAAACGCGTCGGAACAAATGTTTGCTTACTAAAATTGCCGAAAGTTATCCAGGAAGCCGAAATCGGGAGCGATCTATTTCCGCCACGGCTTAAATATGTCATTCTGCAATCGTTTGTACAAGACGTTTATTTAATATAATCGCGGAGTGTCGTTCAACAAGTCCATTTATTCACGTTAAAAAGTTCCACTGGGCTTAATATAAACCTGCCCCCGGAATGCGCTGGAGATTTGGGAACGCCGCTTTGTAAATATTAACACAGTTAAATATTATGCAAACGCTAAGAGGGCTGCTCAGGGATTTTCCTTGTTTTTGAGAACGTTTTTACTCTTTATTTCTACAATTATGTAACTAACTAGCTTTTGAACCCATCACACAGGTGGTCTTATACTAATTAGAATCATTTTTGAATTTTTAAAGTTAAATTATAAATAAGAAATTTGCAAAAGACATGTTTATAGCGTCTTTAATACAGAAATCCCACTATAAGAAAAACGTCCTTTGCTAGATAGAATAACGGTTGAAGAGTGTTCAAGATTATATACAAAATAGATAAAAATATGCTAATGCTTCCAACAATACTAAAATCGTAAAAAGAAACACTTAATAATGGGAATTAAATTAATTCGCAGAGAAAAAACATCACAGTCGGTGGTATTCGAACCTGCGCTTCCATAGGGTACCTGATTTGTAGGCAGACGCCTTACGCGCTGGATCACGAATTAAACGCATATGCTTATCGTTGCATTATGAAGGGTACGGTGACTAGGGTTGCCATATTGGAAAATATTAATTTCGGAACACGATTATTTATAAAGGAGTGGAGGGAAGGTAGTTCATTACTTTTTTATATTATTATTTTTTAATATTTATTTGTAATTCATGTAACGCAAATACGAAACATTAATAAAAATGTTATTCTGAATTTCACAAGATAGTGGTTATAAATATTAGGCACTACCTCTACTATCAATTCATATTTGCATATGTTTGTTGTACCAATCATATATTTGTTGTACATTTTATATTTGATGTATTTAAACCAGAATTTGCAGATATCTCCCAAAATCGGCAAATCCTAAAATTTTCTATGAAAATCGGGACACTTCGGGAGATCGTTTCATTGCTGGACAAATCGCTCCAAATCGGTAAAATCCCGAAAAATCGGGACGTAGAGCAACCCTAACAGTGACCAAATGAGAAAGTATTGCCGATTTCGAACAAAGTGCACCCGATCGGTGCCGATGCAAACGCGTAAAAAACATCGTAGTCGGTGGGATTCGAACCTCAGCTCACAGTTGGAATCTCATTGCTAGTCATACGCTGTAACCGCTGGTCTAAAGAACGCTTCCAAACATAGTTGCCTGTCATTGTATTATGAAGGACACGGTGACGACGAGGCCGAATGCGGACGAATTGCGCCCGATAGGTGACGATGAAAACGTGACACAAGCAGGCAGTGAGAGGATTTAGAATGTCTGTGTTGAAAGACTAATTTTCATTGTAGAATGAGATCAATATGACTTTCTCTTTAACAAGTGTCGTAATAAATGTCAAAAGACTTTTGTTTTTAATAACTCAATAATAGTGTTACTACAAAAACATTTAGGAATTTTATGTACAGGGCTATCTCTCAAAATAGTGCACGTTTTGTTTCAATTAACCGATTCTTACCTTTCACCAGATCATCATGCTGTGCTTTTGCAGGAGAGCAAATAAACCATTATTTTAGAAAGATATCAGCTGTAATTCTAAAATTGAAATTACTTTAACAATTGTATTTCATACGACTGTTTTTCACATACTGTAGGAAAATATACCGTATTTCTAAATAGAAAATCGTTTAGAAAAGTGTTACTTTTCTAAATAGCAATACTTTTCTACATAGCGTCGCACAGTTTATTCTTTAAATTTAAAATGCTCGCACTTGCACGAAAATACTACACTTTTCTCAACTTGTTGTTCAATATACCATTGAACTTAATATGATTTTGCACTGAAAAGAAGGTTTGATACTACGTTCAAATAAAAACTCAATTTTCGGAAATAATGGAATTAATAGGTAGTCTTTTATTCCGAGGTACAAAACTGGAATAGCTTAAAACCGGAATATGTACATTCTCAACGAATTTGATAGATGTGGCAACACTGCAAACACTTCGCAAGATCTAACTTAAAATTCAGGAAGTGTACTGAGTGTTTTTAGAATGAAGGAAAATATGTGGATGTAGGTGTATTTATATAGATACCATGCAATTTTATTTTGCAACCTTAATCTTGTTTATTTGCCCTCTATAGGGGGCGTAATATAGCTTTTATGGACCGAGGGCCTATAAAGTTGCTAAGCAGTATAAGAAACATCAATAATCTAATGTAGCAATGCCAACAATCTACATAGAAACGTTTTCTGTATCACGTGCACAATCAAGATTATACCCTTAATACATAAATAACTATTATGGCTTACTACTATTTTTGTTTTGTTTATATCTGTGATACGGAGTATATAAAAACAAGTCCATAACAATCTGGGCATTATGAGCGGGCGGTATAAGTCGATGCCTACACAGCAATGGTTGAGCATCACCTTTCTGATCCATTTAAGTTATTAAAAAACACTAGTAAGACAGAAAATTTTGTAAGCTTGATGTTTATACCCTAGCGCGACTTACAAACCCTCGGGCCAGAGGCCCTCCCGCTTATAAGCTTCTCGCCCTCGGACGGGCATAAACATTTTCATAATGCCCTTGGTACATAAATAACTCATTTCATATGTCAATGCAACTGCAAATTATACTTTTGTAGGTATACAAATTTTTACCTTCTCCACTTTTATCAAGAATTTTTCTTAAATTAAGGACGTTCCAGAGCAGAAATACACATACACACTTTTCCAATTGTGCCGCAATTATTATCACCGAGTATAATCCCATAGAAATCTCTATAATTATTATGATAAGATGAGTCCATTATATATTTCTATGTATCAATAACTACCATACCATAAGCTGCTGGCGAACAACACTCTTTAAATTTATATAACGTTTGTAGTTTCCACATTTGAAATTAATTTATTGTAAGTGTCGCCTTACCTGCTTCGTATTGTAAGCGCCTTCTTTAGCAGCAAAATAAGGCCAGGTATGTAATCAAGCCTAAAACGCGAGAAGGGGAACTGTTCCTGCGCTTCGATAAGGAAATTAATGGAATTTAATGCATAAAGCAGAACATTTTCAGTTTCGATTATTAAACGTGGGAAGTATCGCAATTGGAAGCCCTGGGATTTTCAAGCATTCCTTCTAATCTGCCTCGAGCTGTTCGCTCAAAGAACGTCTGTAGTTTAATAATAAAGTAGAGAGATGTTCTTGGAAACAAACATTATTTGTAGGTTGACTTATGTTTAGTTTTAATTTAAATGTTTAAAAAATAAGGTAAATGTATGTACTAAGTATTTCACAAAATCCATCTGATATTGATATCTAAAATTATAAAAGTTACTGTTACCTTCATTTTAAACTTTTTCAGTCTTTAAAAGTAATTGCTGTACGGGATTTACAGAAAATGGAAAACATTTCTGTATTTTAGATATAAAAAATTGTTTCGTTTATTAGTACCTGCTTTTATCTTAGATAATTTTATTGATTTTTTCTTGTGATGCCTACGACGATTTCGTTCTATTTTTGATTTGACGTAAATTTGATATATCTTTTCTGGGTGAAATGCTATAGCTAATTACAAAAGTATAAATTATAACAGTTCTCAATTTTTTTTGACATTTTATTAGTCTATTATATAATCGAGAAATCACCATCGACGGGCCCTTTGTGCATGTGAATGAATTAATTCAGTATTCAATGATATGTTCATTTTGAAACCGGGGCCAATTTTCTTGAAGCACTTGCAGCAGGTAAATTAGCTTTGAAAATTGAAGTCCGCGCAGCGTTATTAATATAACCTGTCAGTAACAATATGGGCATATAATGACTTCCAGCACGGCGAAGTAACCTGTCTTTTTACGTGGCGTAGCGTAGGGGCAAATTTCAAAAGTAAATAACTTCTTCGGCCTAGTTCATGAAAGGCTCCGTAAATGGCACGCGACATAATGAATGAATCAAATTATAATTAGCTGTGCTTCAGTAAGCGTCACCTGTGTATTTAGTTATTTACTCAATTAAGAAATCAATATTCTATTAAGCACCGAATTGATTGTGCGGAGCCCGGTTTATTTACTCCTAAACACAATAATAATATGAGAAGCGAACTCTGTTCATTTACAAACGCAGGGGCGTACTGCAGGTGGAAAAGTATCATACCAAATTATTTCTAAACTATTCACATAGTAATGAAAATCCGCGATAAGCTTTACAGGCGTTGCTTTGGGTAATGTTATGTAGAAATTTTATGTACGTATAATATTGTAAATCCAGGTTGTATACATGTTAAAACGTCGCCACTTTGTATCTTATTTGCGCAGAAAACAGCGATTATTTAGCGTCAAGGATTGCATAAATTCCAAAATAATGTATAATTGGCATTTCGTGACAATTTTCCATAAATTATTATTAAAGTATACGTAAAAGCGCACTGGTTTAGATATCTTGCTTTTACAGACTGCTGAACTCCTTGGTCATACACCTCTGTATACACACGAACATAAGATACTGCAGGGCTTTAGGGAAGGATGGAAAAATATACTCTTACAATCGGAATTTGTAAGGTCTCCTAGCTGAGATGTACATTAAGTTTGCCCCTTGGGTTTTTTTTCGTTGTTGTGCAGACATTAATCAGACTTGTTCTGAAAAATCATTAATTTTCTGTCCTGTTTTGTTTTACTGCAAATTAATGACTTGGGAAATAGTCTTCGAGACTGCTTAACTGCGCTAGTTCTACGAACTTTTTTCAAGCAAAAATAATTAAAGTAGCGTTAAATATGAATTAAAAATAATTATTGTTTATTTTGTTCCAGGTTATCCCCAGCCACAGTACAGATGGCTGAAGGATGGTCAACCAATCACCGATTTGTCGTCGGAATCGTTTTATAAGATAATTTCAGCCAAACATAAAGATGAAGGCAGTTATCGATGTATAGCTTCTAACAAAGTTGGTTCTATTATTAGTGAAGAAATTAAAATAGTTATTGCATGTAAGTATTACATTTATTTGCCAGCATGCCTGGAGACGGGCATGCTGAACAAGAACAATTTATTACATTTTTGATACTTTGTTATGTAGGCTACGTATTTTAATTTTGTTGTAATTATACTTCACAAAGGTAGGTAGAAAGTGCATCATACTCTTTGAAAAACAAATAGTTATTTTCATGACAAGCGTCGAAAGTAACAAGTATCGTGCGAGTGTTGATTAGACAAACGAGGGCGTAGCGAAGCGAAGCCCGAGTGGATCTAAAACACGAGCACAGATATTTGCACTTTCGGGCGAGTTATGAACACTATTTTTTAGACGACCACTCAAACTAAATTCTATTTTAAGAATTGTTTTTATTTCGTTTGTAAAATTGATCGTTATATTATTATTGGTACAATTATAAAAAATTAGAGCTTGTTGGAAGCAGAGCAACGAATAAAGCAAAAGCGTCTGGAATATTTGAATCACGGTCTGCTTAATTGTGTGACAAACGTCAAAGTGACGTTTGTCACACAATTAAGCAGGCCGTGATGAGGCCGTGATGTGAATAACTTTGTGCCGTTACGATATGACTAGCACGATATAATATCGTGCTAGTGTATGAAATTGTCAACTTTCTGTAGTAGGCTGCTATCGCGATAATGTTACTTTCATACGTGGTCGTCTAAAAAAGAATTTTCTTAATATGTCGTGTCTCCGTAAACAAACATTTTCGGAAAACCATTTATTGGAATTTTTTATGTATTTTGAAACAATCCCCAGATTTAGCTTGTGGGTGATTTCATGTACCTACCCTTCTTTTTATTTTTCTCCTTGTAATGTTGTTAATTTTTGCAATTATTTAGAACTTACCATTAGTTACTCTATTGATAATAAATGGTATAAATAGTTGTATCTAACTATTTTTGCCATGATGTTGGAGTCTGTCCTCTCCCAGTGTGGCATTCCAAAATTACTTACTAAAAAATCTAAGAAGTGTAAGAAGTAAACACAAGAACTACAATATTTTTACAACTCAAAAAACCTGTAGACGTTGGTATATTTAAAATTTTTAGACGTTCATAATAATTAAAAGTAATTTCCTCGATTGTGTAAAAGGTCAGTTACAGTTATTAACCACATATGGCCGTTAGATGCGATAACGGCCGTATGTCGTTGAATATTTTTCATAACATCTACAAAAATTTAAAGTTTAGAGCAATTTAAATGAAAAAGTTAAATAGTATTAGTAACGGGTGTTAGAAAACTCGTCTTATCAGAATCACCTATGAAAAAAAATACGTTCGGCAATACTGAAATGTATTTTTCTACGACTGCTCTGAAAATCGCAAAAAAATCGTAACTAACTATGAAAGACTTACATTTCATACAGCGTGCGACAACTTTGTTGCGCACTCAAAACAGCGTCTTTGTTTATCACGAACTCCGTAAAACGGTGTCGTATCTAAATTCCTTAATTGTGTTTGTCCGATGTTTATGCGTTTTTTGGGAATTTTAAAATTTTTACTTCAGATGCGGATAGAAGAAAAGTAAAATAGGAACGCTTGAAGAACCAACCTTGTAAGAATAAAGAGAAAATGGCGGATACATTAAAAAATGTCAGCCATATTGAGTGTTATTGAGTTATTGTTATCTTTATATATATAATTCTTCTGTACGTGTGTATGTGACTGAACTCCTCCTAAACGGCTTGACCGATTTTGATGAAATTTTTTGTGTGTGTTTGAGTGGGTCCCTGGATGGTTTACATTCACAATTGGATCCGGTAGGTGGCGCTGCAATCGGGTTCTAGGAATTTTTTTTTTGACAAATTTCTTTTTTTAAATTTTTTTAAGATATCTCGCATAGCAGAACATATAACCCCAAGATGGGGTAAAATGGGGTAAATAAGCCTAAACAATCGATATGGGTGTCGTTATTGAGGTTTTTTGGGACGTTGATTGCGAAAATGGCATTTACTCTAAGACGATGGACATGACATAAAATTAAAACTCTATAGTGGTGAAACGGGGTTTCAGAGACCAATTATTTTTGGGCAGAACAACGTTTGCCGGGCCAGCTAGTATACATATAATATACAGTGCGAGTGTAAAGTCTGGAACCATCTAAATAGAACTTTTATCAAATGTTTTTGAAAGAAATCCCGAAACACGTCAATTTTTATTTTAAATAAGCCGTATTTTACTGTAATTGTTACTTTTAGATTATCTTTTGTTTTTGAGTTATGACGTTTGCGATAATTTTTTTAAATAGAAACCCTTAATTTTTATGATAAATTTGGACAGAGCATGAAATTCTAAGACCAAATACGCTAAAAAAGTATGATGCTGTATTTTGAAATTTTCGAGAAAATCGCTTTTAAAGTATTAAAACAGAAATCGAATAAAAATCAAGTAGCCATGAAACAATGAGTTAGCCCTAAAATTATAACAGTTTTTCATAGTTTGTTTATCTGTTTTTGTTGTGTGCTCTTAATTAAATAAATAATGGTGCGATATTTGAGTGAAAATGGACGAATTGAAATTTTAGTATTGAGGGGATGTGGTAATCGTACGATTTTCTCGAAAATTTCAAAATACAGTATCATGCTTCTTTTTGGCTTATTTGGTCTTAGAATTTCATGCTCTGTCCAAATTCATCATAAAAAATTTGGGTTTCCATTTAAAAAAATTATCGCAAACGTCATAACTCAAAAACAAAAGACAATCTAAAAGTGACAATTACAGTAAAATATGTGTTTTTTTAAATGAAAATTGACGTGTTCGAGGGTTTCTTGCAAAAACATTTGATGTGTTTGAAGTGTTATTTCGGTAGTTCCAGACTTTACACTCGCACTGTACGTTTGTTCCTCTTAATATAGAGAAAATTGTATAATAGTAAGTTTCAAATTCGACATGGAAAATTTGGGTTTTGATATCTTACACAAATTTGGGAATTTTGGAATTCTAAAGCTAGTGAATAAAATAGAAACATGGAATATTACTATAATGCTTGAAAAAGAACCACAATTAATAAATGAAAAAATTGAATATATTAGGACTACCTACCTAGATTAAACCAAGAAAAAGGAATTGGGTTCCAGAACTATAGGCAAATACGGTGAACAATAAACATATGACAATCAACTATTAATATCAGCGTAAAGGGATTATTGTCATTTTCAATTCAGTATGAAGAAACGCTAAAAGTATAATAGACAACATAATATTTAATAACAATTTGATAACAGCTACAAGTAATAAAAGGGCATTTAGTAATGCCTAATTAAGCGCTAATAAATAGGTTATGGCCAAAAAAATAATTTAAATTTAAATCTGATAAATCAAAAGATCACATGAAGAACTAAGAATAGAAAAATTAGTGGAGGAAGAAAATATCAAGGATTAGTACAGGAAAAATTATGAAAAAGATTAAAGCAGTGTTGAACACAAAAACTGAAATGTAGATAACAAATTATAAACACTAAAAGAACTAATTGGGCCATTTAAGAAATATGCAGAACTGTAATATTAAACTTGAATGGACAAGATGGTGGAATAATGATGTGAAAGAAGGAATAAAGAAAAAAAATAGCATGGAAGAATTATACAAAAACTACAACTATACAAAATAAAGAACCTTGCGTGAGAAGTAGAAATGAAAGTAAGGAAGCCAAAAGGAATAAATGGGAGCAGTTTTATTTTGAAGTACAGAAACAGTACAATGAAAATATGAAACATTTTTGGTACATCATTAAAAGACCAAAAGGAAGAATTACACACCTCTGGTTAAAAATGCCAAAGATAAATACAATAATTTAGTTATAAAGAAGGACAAGATAGTGGGGCAAGAAAATAAGATACAATGGGGAGAAGTATGTAATACTGAAAATATTGTATCAATAGAAGAAGTAAAAAAGGTGTTGAGTACAATAAAATACTAAAACGCTGCTGGTAATGATAGAAAGATGTCAGAAATGGATAAATGTGGTGGAAGTATACCTCAAGGAACAGAGTACAACAATATTGTTACATGAAAAGAGAGTGGTAACTACTAAGCACTATGCTTGTCTTCAGTAATTTTTAAGTTTATAAGATTAAGAGAAGCAACAGAAAAAGGAATAAGAGATGAGAAGACGACTTTTAGATTAGGATACCAGACTTAAAGTCATCTTCATACTCGAAAAACCTTGAAAAATGTAAGAGCTAAAGATTGTGTTTCTATGCACTGAACAAGAGAGAAGATGTGAGAAATGCTAGAAACATGAATTAAAGCTAAAATTCATTTGAGCTATAAAAGGCTTGTATTAAAACGTTAATCCCTCCATGTTGTGGTGACACATGGAGAGATTAATTGAACAAAGCAAAGCTAGAGATCAGCAAAAGGAGAGAAAGATTCAACGCCATTGCAAGACACAGTAGTAGGGAACAGTGGAATAGATGTTACAGTTACTTTTATCTAGGCACGGTGATAGTAATCGAAAAATAAACAAACCAGTAGATCTATTTTACGATTAACAATACAATAATTAAGAAAATCAGCACTAAAACTAAAATACAAAAACTCGTCAGAGGATATCCATCACCAACATTAAAATTTGGTGCAGAAAGTGGAGAGATGGAGAGATTAATTAAACAAACCAAAGCTAGAGATCAGCAAAAGGAGAGAAAGATTCAACACCATTGCAAGACAACGTAGTAGGAAACAGTTACATTTATTTATCTAAGTACGGTGATAGAGATGGAAAACTAGACAAACCAGCAGATCTATTTTACGATTAACAACATAATAATAGAAAAAAAAGAAATCAGCACTAAAATAACAATACAAACACTCGTCAGAGATTATCTATCACCAACATTAAAATTTGGTGCAGAAAGTGGAGAGGTGGAGAGATTAATTGAACAAAGCAAAGCTAGAGATCAGCAGAAGGAGAGAAAGATTCAACACCATTGCAAGACACAGTAGTAGGGAACAGTGGAATAGACGTTACAGTTACTTTTATCTAGGCACGGTGATAGTGATGGAAAAATAGACAAACCAGCATATCTATTTTATGATTCACAACACAATAATAGAAAAAAAAAAGAAATCAGCACTAAAACTAGAATACAAAAACTCGTCAGAGGTTATCTATCACCAACATTAAAATTTGGTGCAGAAAGTGGAGAGATGGAGAGATTAATTGAACAAAGCAAAGCTAGAGATCAGCAAAAGCAGAGAAAGGATCAACACCATTGCAAGACACAGTAGTAGGGAACAGTGGAATAGACGTTACAGTTACTTTTATCTAGGCACGGTGATAGTAATCGAAAAATAGACAAACCAGTAGATCTATTTTATGATTCACAACACAATAATAGAAAAAAAAAGAAATCAGCACTAAAACTACAATACAAAAACTCGTCAGAAGTTATCTATCACCAACATTATAATTTGGTGCAGAAAGTGGAGAGATCGAGAGATTAATTAAACAAACCAAAGCTAGAGATCAGCAAAAGGAGAGAAAGATTCAACACCATTGCAAGACAACGTAGTAGGAAACAGTTACATTTATTTATCTAAGTACGGTGATAGAGATGGAAAACTAGACAAACCAGCAGATCTATTTTACGATTAACAACATAATAATAGAAAAAAAAGAAATCAGCACTAAAATAACAATACAAACACTCGTCAGAGATTATCTATCACCAACATTAAAATTTGGTGCAGAAAGTGGAGAGGTGGAGAGATTAATTGAACAAAGCAAAGCTAGAGATCAGCAGAAGGAGAGAAAGATTCAACACCATTGCAAGACACAGTAGTAGGGAACAGTGGAATAGACGTTACAGTTACTTTTATCTAGGCACGGTGATAGTAATCGAAAAATAGACAAACCAGTAGATCTATTTTATGATTCACAACACAATAATAGAAAAAAAAAGAAATCAGCACTAAAACTAGAATACAAAAACTCGTCAGAAGTTATCTATCACCAACATTATAATTTGGTGCAGAAAGTGGAGAGATTGAGAGATTAATTAAACAAACCAAAGCTAGAGATCAGCAAAAGGAGAGAAAGATTCAACACCATTGCAAGACAACGTAGTAGGAAACAGTTACATTTATTTATCTAAGTACGGTGATAGAGATGGAAAACTAGACAAACCAGCAGATCTATTTTACGATTAACAACATAATAATAGAAAAAAAAGAAATCAGCACTAAAATAACAATACAAACACTCGTCAGAGATTATCTATCACCAACATTATAATTTGGTGCAGAAAGTGGAGAGATGGAGAGATTAATTGAACAAAGCAAAGCTAGAGATCAGCAAAAGCAGAGAAAGGATCAACACCATTGCAAGACACAGTAGTAGGGAACAGTGGAATAGACGTTACAGTTACTTTTATCTAGGCACGGTGATAGTAATCGAAAAATAGACAAACCAGTAGATCTATTTTATGATTCACAACACAATAATAGAAAAAAAAAGAAATCAGCACTAAAACTACAATACAAAAACTCGTCAGAAGTTATCTATCACCAACATTATAATTTGGTGCAGAAAGTGGAGAGATCGAGAGATTAATTAAACAAACCAAAGCTAGAGATCAGCAAAAGGAGAGAAAGATTCAACACCATTGCAAGACAACGTAGTAGGAAACAGTTACATTTATTTATCTAAGTACGGTGATAGAGATGGAAAACTAGACAAACCAGCAGATCTATTTTACGATTAACAACATAATAATAGAAAAAAAAGAAATCAGCACTAAAATAACAATACAAACACTCGTCAGAGATTATCTATCACCAACATTAAAATTTGGTGCAGAAAGTGGAGAGGTGGAGAGATTAATTGAACAAAGCAAAGCTAGAGATCAGCAGAAGGAGAGAAAGATTCAACACCATTGCAAGACACAGTAGTAGGGAACAGTGGAATAGACGTTACAGTTACTTTTATCTAGGCACGGTGATAGTGATGGAAAAATAGACAAACCAGCATATCTATTTTATGATTCACAACACAATAATAGAAAAAAAAAAGAAATCAGCACTAAAACTAGAATACAAAAACTCGTCAGAGGTTATCTATCACCAACATTAAAATTTGGTGCAGAAAGTGGAGAGATGGAGAGATTAATTGAACAAAGCAAAGCTAGAGATCAGCAAAAGCAGAGAAAGGATCAACACCATTGCAAGACACAGTAGTAGGGAACAGTGGAATAGACGTTACAGTTACTTTTATCTAGGCACGGTGATAGTAATCGAAAAATAGACAAACCAGTAGATCTATTTTATGATTCACAACACAATAATAGAAAAAAAAAGAAATCAGCACTAAAACTACAATACAAAAACTCGTCAGAAGTTATCTATCACCAACATTATAATTTGGTGCAGAAAGTGGAGAGATCGAGAGATTAATTAAACAAACCAAAGCTAGAGATCAGCAAAAGGAGAGAAAGATTCAACATCATTGCAAGACACAGTAGTAGGGAACAGTGGAATAGACGTTACAGTTACTTTTATCTAGGCACGGTGATAGTAATCGAAAATTAGACAAACCAGTAGATCTATTTTACGATTAACAATACAATAATAGAAAAAAAAATCAGCACTAAAACTAAAATACAAAAACTCGTCGGAGGTTATCTCTCACCAACATTAAAATTTGGTGCAGAAGGTGGAGAGATGGAGAGATTAATTAAACAAACCAAAGCTAGAGATTAGCAAAAGGAGAGAAAGATTCAACACCATTGCAAGACAACGTAGTAGGAAACAGTTACATTTATTTATGTAAGTACAGTGATAGTAATGGGAAACTAGACAAACCAGCAGATCTATTTTACGATTAACAACACAATAATAGAAAAAAAAGAAATCAGCACTAAAACTAGAATACAAAAACTCGTCAGAAGTTATCTATCACCAACATTAAAATTTGGTGCAGAAAGTGGAGAGATGAAGAGATTAATTGAACAAAGCAAAGCTAGAGATCAGCAAAAGGAGAGAAAGAATCAACACCATTGCAAGACACAGTAGTAGGGAACAGTGGAATAGACATTACAGTTACTTTTATCTAGGCACGGTGATAGTAATCGAAAAATAGACAAACCAGTAGATCTATTTTACGATTAACAATACAATAATAGCAAAAAACATCAGCACTAAAACTAAAGTACAAAAACTCGTCGGAGGTTATCTCTCACCAACATTAAAATTTGGTGCAGAAGGTGGAGAGATGGAGAGATTAATTAAACAAACCAAAGCTAGAGATCAGTAAAAGGAGAGAAAGATTCAACACCATTACAAGACAACTTAGTAGGGAGGGAACAGCAGAATAGAAGTTACAGTTACATTTATCTATGCACGGTGATAGTGATGGAAAAATAAACAAACCAGCATATCTATTTTATGATTCACAACACAATAATAGAAAAAAAAAGAAATCAGCACTAAAACTAAAATACAAAACCTCGTCAGAGTTTATTTATTACCAACATTAAAATTTGGTGCAGAAAGTTGAGTGAACAGATAAGTTATAAACCAAAATAATAGCAAGAGAAATTAAGTTTCTACAAAAAGCAGTAGGATACACAAAGAGGAGCAGCGCTATTACAATTAGAGAATAAATGGGAGTGGAGATATTAATGAAGAAAGGTAAAGAATAAACAGTTGAAATAGTACGGCCATATTTATAGAATGAATTAGAACAAAACTTCAAAAATAAAGGTAAAAGACAAAAAGGAAGAGCTATGATACAGTGAGAGAGTTGTTTAGAAGACATTGTATATGAGAAAAGACAAACATTACAGGAAATGAGAAGAGAGAAGAGAAGAATTATGGTTCTATCAGCAATAGCAATTGAAGCTTTAATGTGTGCTCCGACCATATATTTTATTTGCGTACTTATGCGAACGTTTTGTCCGTCTGTCTGGATCGCCTGTAACTTTCGAACGGCTACAGATATCGAAATTTTGAAAGGGGGCAAAGTTGTTGCTAAGGTCTCGAGCACCTTCATGCGCTATTTGGTTTTGGCGAAAGGTCAACCGTTGGCGACCTGAAGCTACTCTTTAGACCTGTACTTGAGCAGTTTATTGGTTTATATTCCAATAAATCATAATAATGTAGATACTCAATGTGGACTACATTATTTATAATTGTTTGAGCTTTTCTTAATTTACCTACCTCTTTTTATTATGTTAATTATTTCTTCATATTTTTAATTAACTTAACTAACACATTACTATTTTTAGATATGGAAGTATTTGAAGATCAGACTGAAAAATTTATGGCGGTTGATGAGGGTCAAGCTGCAATATTAGATTTGCCACCTATTGAATCATCTCCCGAGCCTGACGTTACGTGGCAGACAGATGAGGGACAAATACCATATGCTCAAAAATATGCCAAATCAAAAGCTAATCAATTAATTATTTTATCTACTGATGCTTCTGATCAAAGAGCTTACAGGTATATATTTGCAATAACTCGTCATCACTTAGGTGTATCTGTTAGTTGGCTGAACTAACATCTTAGATGTAAAAACAAACATTTATATATTTCATAACTTTAGTTAAAATAACGAAAAATGAATGATGACATTTCAATTAATTATAAATAATATTTTTATATTTTCGATCATAGGAAGTTTTGCTTAATTACAGGGCACGTGCAATTAATACTCAAGAAGGCAAAGAAGAGAATAGTGCATTTATAAAACTAAATGTAATGGAGACTGACTCAAATTCAGAAATAGCCCCTGAAATAATAATCAAACCACAGGATGTTCAAATTGTCAAAGGAACAGGACAAACAACATTAGATTGTATTGCAAATGCTAGACCTCTCCATGAACTTGAAACCTTATGGTTTAAAGATGGAATTTTAATAGAAAATTCAGGCATCTCCTATACATTAAATGATTTGTGGAATAGAAGCTTAACTCTCGTTTCGGCTAACTTAACACATTCAGGACAGTACGAATGTCAGGTTAGGCTGAAGACGGGGGGATTTCCTACCGTTAAAGATGTTGGAATTGTGATAGTGCAAGAAAAACCAAAATTTGTAAACAATATTAGGACTGAAACTTTAGGAGATTATGGCTCGACTATCAGCCTACTCTGTGATGCTGTGGGAATACCGCAGCCTAACGTTACCTGGTATAAAAATGCTGAGGAAATCAGTAATTTTGTTGAAAATAGGTAAGACGGTATTGCTTCTACCATTTTTTTTTCCACTAATATGTGGCTTTGTTGCAGATATGTGATTGAAGAGGATAACTCGTTGGTGATTAAAAAATTAAAGATGGCTGATTCAGGAATGTTTCAGTGCTTTGCTTACAACGATGCAGGAGAAAGTTCAATGTCAACGTGGCTAAAAGTAAAAAGTAAGTATCATCTATTGATAAAAAAATATAACCATGCTGTTACACTTAAAGTACAGCAATGAGACTCGAATTAGTACATTATTAAAAAAGTTTTTTATTAATACTGCAGAACGAAAAAGAAAAACTAGAAGTGTTGGCCCTAAAATTGTGAGGTTAAGAAGTGCTGGTAATCAGCGCAACAAAAAGAAATTTGAGTTTTACATCTGTAAGAACCGAAATCAATTAATGTGTGATATACTGCACTGTGTAGCTTAGAGTGATTTGATATTTTAGTTATTGTGGTTAGATTTCAACACCATTATTGTAATTTTGCACTTTTTTGCACATGACTGTGTCTTTCTTTGCAAATTTAAATATTTATTTTCCCGCAGAAATTGTAGTTGTCAAAACTTTGTTTTTTCTACATTTTGTGCATGTTATGCTGCTTTAAAGTGTTCTTTTTTATAATTATTAGTAGCGAATAATAAGTGCGATTTCACTTAAGCAAACATATATTTTAGCATCTGTGCCAGTAATGGAAACGGGGCCACAAAATATGACGGTACTTGATGGGAAGGATGCAACCATATCCTGTCGAGCTGTTGGAGCCCCAACTCCCAATGTCACATGGGTGTACAATGGTAATAATTATCTGTGCTACTTTGTGTGTTTTTCAGCAATAGCAAATTGTTAGCGCAACTACATGTGTATTGATGCAATTAAATAACATTCATATGCTCATGCTTTTAACAACCGTTTTAATTGTGTGAAAATTTAGTATTATTAACCACGCACGGCTACTAATCTAATTTACAGAACAAAATGAAGTGGAGACAACAGGAAGAGTTCAGATCCTCGATACTGGCGACCTCTTAATAGCTGCCGTTAGAGAATCCGATTCAGGATTATATTCTTGTACTAGATCTAACGAGGCAGGAACTGTCAGAGGTTATGCTTTTCTTGGAGTTTTGGGTAGGTAGCTACGCTTTGTGTGTCTCTTCAGTTTTTACTTCTGTTCTTTGGTTTAATGAAATTTTAACCGTTTATATATTTCAGTACGAACACAGATTGTGCAACCACCTGTTGATACAAGGGTTTTATTGGGTCACACCGTAACTCTACAATGCAAAGTATCATCAGATCCCACTGTTCCATATCAGTTAGATTGGTTTCATAATAAGCAGTATGTATTTTATTTAGTTTTATTGTTGTGACTTATTTAACGTTCCGTTTTTATTCAGAATCATACAACCGGGACTAAGCCAACGTGTAAATGTGCTATCTGATGGAACCCTTGAAATACAGGCTGTAAGAGCGGCCGATGTTGGCCAGTACACCTGTTCAGTGAAGTCTCCTGGTGGTAACGAAACCAGATCTGCGAAATTGAGTGTCATTGAACTCCCGTTTGCCCCGATCAATGTGAAAGCAGCGCGGCTAGATACAGCCACACAAAGGGCAGTTAACGTTAGTTGGACTCCAGGGTTTGATGGCAACAGTCCTATACTGAAATTTATCGTGCAGAAACGTGAACTCCCTGAACTGGGTATGCATTGTCTTCATTGATAATCCTTAATCATTGTTTTTGTGTCTCTGAATAACGTGATATATTTTTTAAAGGGAATGCTAGTATTGGTAAGTCTCAGTGAGTCAGGTTTGATGTTCTGCTCCAACTTGGGTTGCATCTTGGCATGTTTCAATATGGATTTTTTATTGTATTAAAAATTACTAAGTTTTGCTTGTGAAATTGTTCTGCGATGTAACAAAACATGAAGAGAACTTTAAAATTATTTTTGCCTGTGAACTTTAGGTACCTATATAATGTTTAAATCAGCTTTAAATGGATATCAGAGTAGTAAAAGCATGATTTAAAAAAAAGAAAATCCTCCGATTTATATTTTTATGAAGTTCAATTTTAAGCATTTGTAATTTAATAACTGCGTTACAATTTACTAGTTTCTAACTTTTTTATTATTTGGTAAACCATATTTTGTTATGTAAAATGTAATTTTTCTTCATTAAAATAATTATTACAATATTAAAGAGATACTTCAAAATTATGATAACAGCAACCAAGGTGGGGATTTTGACAAATAAAACTAATATTACTTGACACAAAAATAATGTTTGTGCATGAGCATGTTTCATATGGTTTAATAACTGTAGTGTATTTTATTTCTTTTGATCAATCAGTAGATTAGAAAATAAGAAAAAAGTGTTTTAAAGGTACACTATTTAATTTAAGTATATTAATTAAATTTTTTAGAGAATAGTTACCAACTATATTAATTTCTTGGAAGTTCATTTTTTCCTAAAAATGACTAATACTTGTTTTAAAGAATGTACAACTTTTAAGTCTATAATTTTTTGCTTGGCGTTTTAATACAACAAAACAATAGTGTAATGGATAACAATATAACATTTTGTAGTAGGTTTATGCCAAATTACTCTCTCACAATGGATATTCCAAGTGTTGTTGATTGCTAGTACGAGTAGGTTATTAAGCTCGACCTCCTGTTGATCGAACGATTTCCCTAGTCTTTTCAATGTTTTTGTCTGTGCCTGAAGTTGAAGAACGTCGTTTCTTTGAACTTTCTTTATGTTAAAAAAAATAATATTCACACGTTCGTGATCCATTTTTGTCTGTGCATTCACAAAACAAGTTTACAAAGACAACAGCTAAAATCAGAAGTCAGTTTGATGGTAGAAGGTTGTTAGAATATGTTTGTTAAGGCAAATTTAATATTTGTTCGATATAAGTACAACTGCGTCTTCATTCACTGTATTATCTGATCATATTTCGTAAATGAAGTTAAATAATTTATAAAATCATAATTAATAATGGTGAGGCACTAACACCCCGTGAAGGAGCTTGGTCTGCAAGGCGGAAGGTCAGAGCTTCCATATCCTCACTCTCACAGCCGGCTGTCGTGTGTCAAATTCATGACACGTGGTGATATGGTGAGCATCACGAATCAAACAACCGCATTATTACCCCTTGTTCTTTCGAACGCGACTGGGTTGGCCGCCCGCCAGGCATCGATCTGGGATTTGAACTCCAGACTTCCGCACCGCAGTCCAATGCTCTAACCACCGAGCTACGCTGGCGCTCAAAATCATAATTAATAGAGATTAAATACATAAGGTACAAAGATCAGAAGTGCTAAATTTTATGGTGGTACTTTAAATGCTTTATAAAAATCTTTAATAACTAGCTAAATACCTAAATATTTATTACTACATAACAATAAACATATTTGCAACCATTTGTAATCACATACAGTGTACTCCATTTGAAGCAGACACCCGCAGTTACCAAAAATGTGTCCCATCTAGACATTTGTTTGTTTATGCTTATTAATGACGTAGCTGTTAAAAAAATAGATGGAAATAATTTTTAGATTAATGTTATTTGTGAAGGAACATTGTTACATATTTAAAAATACAAAAATATTTCAAAGAACACAAAAATGAGATGACGAAAATGAATAACGTTTAACACATTTTTATTATTTTATTATTAGCAACAGATTTTCAAAATTTTTTTCCAAATTTGTCACTAATTTAAATCCTTTGATATCATTTTTTAAGGTCAAAGATTTAATTTGTTTTAAACTTAACAAAACTTTTTTATTTGTTTTTAAACATTTTTCGGAGTTATTATGCTCCACTAATAGATCTTCATCAGTATCCGATTCTTCTTGCTATGATTCAATGTTCTCAAAATTTATATCAAGGCCTGTTTAAAGCAATTTTGAACGGTTGTAGGAGCCACTTGTTCAAATGTCTTTTTAATAAAGTAGTTAAACAATATCTAATACCTACATCAATGGATTTTACTAGTTCTTCTAAAAAGTTAGTTTCAATATTGTAGGTCAATACCAGGTTTTAAAATTTTGGATTATTCCTTAGTCTAACGGTTGATAAAATGCATGTATCTTGCTATTTTTCAATTTTAGATCACATGGATGAGTTGAAGCATTACCGAGGAAAAGCAGTATTCTCTGCATTTGAAGTCTCACTTCTTGCAAGTAGTCAGACATTATGTCGGAAGTCATTCGTGCTTTTTTTATTTAATCGCTACAACACCGGTAAACTCTTCAATTTAAATTTTATGGGAAGCACGAGGTCGAGCAGCTTTACCAATAACAAGCAATTTTTCTGTATCTCCCGCCATATTAACACAAGGCATAATCGTTTTTTAGCCATTTTACCACCAGTGCATTGTTCACCTTAAAATTAAAATATTTTATCGGGTAACGCCAAGGCGGTCTATATTGTTCCAAGCCATGACACTGGGCCTATAAAGTGACCTTTGGAATGGCCTACCACAATCTGGCAACATGGCTTTGCCAACCTTTAACAAAAAATTACTAGTTTTGGACAGTAAGTGAACAATCTGTCAGTGCACTATCCCTATCATTGTGATGCATTCCAGTTAAAAAAAAAACTATAAAATCACTGCTATTTACATCGTAGTGCGTCGCTTCACTGCAATATTCGATTTAAAAACAATTCCTAATGGGTAGGTACCTAATTCTGCATTGCAAGTAAATCGCTACTAATTTTGACTTCATCTAAAACAGCAATTTCTTCAAAATAACTTGCCTGGAAGCTAGTGATATTGCATTCAGAACAAGTCTCTTCATCTTATTACCTTTTATATCTGCTCTTTTAAAGTGCTTTTCACACACAACATAAGCCTTTCCAATCTGTCAGGTCTCAAAATGTCTTTCTATTTTTGTGCCACCATTTCATTAGATGGAAATTCGAACACGCTAACATATGGAGCAACTGTTGAAGCGTAAGTTGACTTGCAGCTTGGTACGTAACACTTTTTTAGCACTTATATGAACTGCCTTGTCAAAATTTGGTTTTTAATGTCAAATGTATTTCAAACAAACAAAACTTAGTGTGACTTGGAATGGCCTAGCACACAATCTGGCAACAGAGCCAGTGTCATGGCCTGGAACAATATAGACTGCCTTGGTAACGCACAAAAAAAGTCTGGTTTCATCGGCATCGTAAATGTCCATTTCGTCCCTCCATGACCTTTGTGGCCTACCTCTTTTTCTTCTTCCTATAAGATTCCAATCTGTTACTCTCGCTATCCACTTATTTCTATCTGTTCTTCTAACGTGTCTGTACCAAGTCAATTTCTTTTCTTCAATGTAGCTGTATCGGTCTTTTTCTACTCCTGTTCTTCTCTTTATCTCTTCATTTCTCATCCTATCCATCCTTATAAGTCTACAACTCCTTCTCCAGAATTCCATCTCGGTTGCATTGATCTTCTTTTCCATATGTGCATTTATTATTCAGATTTCCGCTCCATATGCTGCTACACTGCGTATCATAGTCCAAGAGCCAGCAACGGGTTTGTTTACAGTATTTTTAACAAGCATGTAGCTGTTATGGAAGGTCCCTTTGCATATGCTGAGAAGGGACCTGGAGTCTGGCAAACCTGTGGTGGTGGTTTTAGCCCCATATTGTGTATTCATTTTTGGATAGCTCAAGTGTTTAAATCATTATTTTAACAGCGTTTGTTTGTTAACCCTTGAAAAACACATCTTAAGGGGCTTAAATTGTTTTTTATGTTTACATATGCATATCTGAAAAACAGTTGAGTTTAAAGGTATGATGTAACATATTGTTACGTTTTTAACGTTCAGGCTATTTAAAATTATACGACAAACATGGGTTCAAACATTTATTTACAACAATGAATTATTACGATTATTATTTACAAGCACACGAGAATTATCAAGCAGATTACAAATTACTAAAACTACGAACTATCGATAGATTTATTTATTATTACATACGGATTAACACACTTATTTATTTATATCACTCTTAAACACTAACGATTATATATGGTTATTTGTTTCTATTATTTACACTGGATTAAACATCACTTATTTATGTGGTTATTTATATACGCGTTTATTTATGTGGAGGCCTTACGCCTTTGAGTTTGATGAGAACTGAACTCGCATCCCCGCTGCGTGAGTATTTATATTTCACTGGGGAGGTTCCAGAAATGTCTCGATATTCACTAGAAATTCCAGAGGGAAGCATGACGCATCTGACCTCCGGTGCGCGTGAGTCATGCATTACACCTGGCTCCAGATTGATCCGGAAGTCTGGAACGCTGTGACTCACCCGCACATTTGCTTCTGCCGGCGGCTTCCGATTCACCCGTGCACATCTGCTTTCAAGGCCGTTCTTGCGTTCATTACAATATCAAAAGAAAGCTCATTTAAAGGGCTTTTCAAAAATACAAAAATAGACAGAACGTTCTATTTGAAAAAAAATTGAAATTATTAAATTTGCAAATATTGAGCATCCTGTATAGCATTAATACCCAGATCGACTATTGTATACTTAAAATGTAGTTCACGAAAAACATAATTTTTTGGTAACGTTTTTCTACATTCCATTGTTTTCTGTTGCTTACAACAGCCGCCTGAAGTTCAGCATTTTTTTGCATAAAATCGTTAATATCTCCAAAACAGTTGACGTTAGGCCCATACAACTTTATATCAAAATGATGAGTATTTGAATGCAAAACTTTTGAGCTACTCAAATATACTGCATTCCATTTAAAAAAAAGTAAGTTTGATTCGCCACGCTTTTTTGAGCCACCCTGTATAATCAAAAATATTTTAGCAATGTGCACCACCTCCGTACCTACAACTTTTATATACACAATATTCATGTAACTCGCATAATTTTAGATATATCTTTCACCCCCGCTTTGTTGCTGGACCCTGTATAGATAATGGAAGCTGTTACATAGAGTATTTGTAGAAAAATGGATGAGATATTATTTCACTTGTTACATACCTCTAAAACAAAGTGAACAGAATGAAAACACCAACAACATTGTAAAAATATTATGCAACTATTAGTGTTGCTGTATAAAACCAACGGCGGTAGGCAAAAACACCAACTGATCATGCACTTTTAACGTTTTATCTGTTAGGCGGCCTGAGTGTAAATTCTTTTTTACATAAACATTGAAAATTATAGTTGGTAACCACTTTAATATGTATTTATTCGACATAGTGTGCCTTATACATTACACTTGGACTCTTATTTATTGTCTACTTCTTGTTTACTACCTAAACTTCTAAAACTAACATGTTTAATTTTTCAAAAAGTCAATGCATGCTCATTCTTGTATAACTCCCTGTACAACTTGCAATCAATGGAAGAAGACAGTGTTTATTTGCTCCATGTAGTTCCACCAATTCCAGGACCGATACCCGATCCATTGCTAAACTGGATAACAGAGTTAAGCAACATATCAGCAGAACAGCGCTGGGTTCTTTTGACAAACCTTAAAGCTGCTGCTGCATACCAATTTAGGGTTAGTGCCGTCAACAGTGTCGGAGAGGGCAGCCCTTCCGAGCCCAGCAACCAGGTCATGCTGCCTCAAGAAGGTTAGTACAGCGTTATCGATGGCATGATAGATTTGATACTTGTGGACAGTAAATTGTTTTGAATTTTTCCATTTATACAGGAAGCTTACAGAATTTTGTATTTAAAGGTGGGCAAAGTAAATTAGCTATAAACTGGCATGTTGTGCTGTCTCTGTCTCTTAATTGTGCCTTGGACTTACTTTATTCAAAACTATATTAGTAACTTAATGTTTTTTCCCTTTAATAATTTAATTATTGTGAAATCACTATATATCAAAAGAAAATTCTGTACGAAAACAGTAACTGTGCTAGCACTATTCGTTGAGTCCTGTTTACTGTAGCATGCAAATGTCTGTTTTACAATTATTGTCGATGCCTTTTTTACAAAATGCATCTTGTGACTATAATATCTATTTTTCAATTAGCGCCCTCTGGACCTCCTTTGGGATTTGTGGGTTCTGCTAGAAGTTCCTCGGAAATAATAACGCAATGGCAGCCACCTTTAGAAGAGCACCGAAATGGCCAAATACTTGGCTACATTATTCGATATCGATTGTTTGGATATAACGAAAGCCCATGGAATAATAGAAATATCACCAACGAAGCTCAAAGGAACTACTTAATCACCGACCTGATCACCTGGAAAGACTACATCGTGCAAATCGCAGCTTATAATAATAAAGGTGTGGGTGTATTCACTGATGGTGCTAAAATCAAAACAAAAGAGGGCATACCCGAAGCCCCGCCCATTATAGAAAAAGTTGAAGCATTAAATTCTACTTCTGTAAAAGTGTGGTGGATTCCACCTGACCCACAAAAAATTAATGGCATAAATCAGGGCTACAAATTGCAGTCGTGGAAATATAACTCCGTCAAAGAGAGAAATGTGGAGACAAAAATGATAACTGTCCATCCCAATTTGCTCGATCCACTGGCTAAACAAACTGCAATCATGGGAGACCTTGAAAAATTTACTGAATATAACATAACCGTTCTTTGTTTTACTAATCCGGGTGATGGGGAGATCAGCGAATTTGTACCTGTAAAAACTAGCGAAGATGGTAATACTTATTTTATTATCGACCATTTCAAACATTTTATTTTATTTTATATTTACAGTTCCAGATGAAATATCAAATTTACAATTTGACGAAGTGAGCGATCGATCTGTAACGGTGCTTTGGTCACCTCCGAAGCAAATAAATGGAATTCTTAGGGGTTATCAAGTTGTTTATCAAATAAAAGAGAAGCCTGATACTATGAAAATCCACAATTTAACGTCGGATATAACAAGCATCCAAATACAGCAACTTCAGGCAACCACACATTACAGATTTGAAGTAACTGCATGGACATCCAAAGGTTCAGGACCGCCAAAAGTGGCCATAATTCAATCAGGAGTTGAACCAGTTCTCCCTAATCCACCCTCGAAGTTGGCTCTAAGCAACATCCAAGCCTTTTCTGTCGTCTTGCAGTTCACACCAGGCTTCGATGGGAACTCCTCTATTACCAAATGGGTTGTTGAAGCTCAAACCGCGAGAAATATGACATGGTTTCCCATTTATGAAGTTTCCGACCCTGATGCCATTACTATAACAGTGCGAAATTTAGTGCCATTTACTTTGTATAAATTGCGACTGATAGCTAACAATGTAGTGGGCGCTTCACAACCTTCAGAACCCAGCAAGGAGTTTCAGACCATCCAAGCTGCTCCGTCGCACCCACCAAAAAATGTCACTGTTCGAGCTATGAGTGCCACAGAACTTCGTGTTAGGTGGATTGTAAGTTACTACTGAAGTAACGTCCACCTACGTACTAATATCTATGAAACATTTCAGCCGTTACAACAAATTGAATGGTTTGGAAACCCCCGGGGTTATAATATAACGTACATAGAAATCAGCTCTGGAAGGATACGAAGTGAAACTATAGAAGATCCAACTGCAAATTCGCATATTATTTCTGGATTGGAAGAATATGCATTATATGAAGTTACGACCCAGGCTTATAATGACGTGGGAAGTTCTTCTTCCAGTCCGAAGGCACTTGAAAGAACACGAGAATCAGGTACTTAATGTTTTTATTGTTTAAGCTGCTAGCCTGTTTCTATTGAGTATTACTGATGATTCTCTGAGTCAAATTCTGTGAGTTGGTTATTGTAACCATTGTTTTTATACTCTACAGTTAGGTGAAATAGTGAAATAGTGTTTTACATTATAAAGATATATTTCCTAAAATTGTTTTATATTTTTTAAGTAGCATATGAAATGCGGAATTTTTATACTCTTCCATGGATACATTAAATTTGAACAAGACGCCTTAATTTTTAAATAATTATTTGCTTTTTTTATCTCTTAGCTAGCTCAGTGAAACTCTCTTAATATCTCAGTTAGTCGGTTATGCAATATCACTATCCGCCAAAATAGAAATCTGGTTCCCCTTATAGTGTTGGTCGGACTGAAACTTAACTTTAAACAATGCACAAAAAAGCCAAATCATCTGTAGATTTCAAAACACGTATAAAAACATAAAAACCAAAAAACACGCATAAAAATACAAAAGAAATAAAAGAAAATAGAATTAAGTTCTCAAACAACCTATGTGCGATATAGATTAAGGCTATTCACAGGCGTGTTGCAAACCTACATGAACAACGTAAAACATCACCAAAAATAACGTTGAACTAATTATCTTTTAAAAGAAAGCGAATGTCAAAATGTCTTTAACAACACTGGAATGGCAAAATTGCCTGAAGCCGGTACTTATTTGAGTCGCTAATAAAACATATTCCTGCGAGTTTGCAAAATCTTGCAGTTCAAAGCAACCTTATCACGCTCTGTAAACATTTTACCTGGAACTGGCCGCTGCATACCCTGGGAAACGGCACGCCTCGATTGCATTGCCCCCTCCTGGCGGACATTATGCTGGTATGCATTATGCTCGTAAAAACAGTTGAATTGGCGCCTCTCAAAATTGACGCTTCAAATAGGCATTTAAATATAGCACAATGGGTGTACTTACATGTACTCTGGGAAAATGCGTTTGCAGAATTTGCAAACGCTGGCTCGCTGCACTTTAACACTGTTTTCAGCAAAAGTTAGCTGCCAGGCTCTTTTAGACCGCCTCCCTGGGCGAATTCATGTATCCCGCGTACAGCTTGTGTTTCTTGCTGCACTCGCAAAAACCAAAATTCACAATACACGTCCAGCTTAGGACCGACTTTGAGAGCATTTGCTTACATAAAATACATTGTTAAATCTAATAATAGTACACAGGAAATACTTGGCTTCTACATTTAAACATGAAAATAAACATTATCGGTAAGGGATCCAGCTGATCCGTTACACATTGCATAAATCTCGGCCTTTGTAAATCATAGGAATTAAAGAACAAAACTATTTTTTACATTCCAAAAAAATTTTCAAAATTCAGATTAGAAGTTAAGTAAACTATTACGAAACTACATTTTTCTAAAAAAAATTGTTAAGAGCTTCATTACCGCACTCAGTGTGGTAATGGATAGATATTACCGCACTCAGTGCAGTAATGAATATTACCGCTCTCTTTTTGTATAAAGAAATGCATTGAACCAGAATTTATTGATGAAGATAAAATATTGAACAATACATGTTTGCTTATGGCACTTAACTAGACTCGCCGCAAAACTCGGCTCACCGCCTCCTTTTTGGCAATCAAACTCGTGTCGTTAAGATGCTCATAATCAAACTTGTATCGTTAATATCTATAATAGCTGATTTATCATATTTAACCTATACTCATTGTTTATTATAGTCCCATCATTTGGACCCTTGAGTGTTGAAGCGAATGCAACGTCATCTACAACCATTGTTGTAAAATGGGGCGATGTTCCGAAAGAACACCAGAATGGTTTGATCGAAGGTTACAAAGTTTGCTACGGTACTGGCACTACCGTTCCGAGACCTGCCCCCGAATGCAAGATGATAGCCAGTAATTCCTCGTTTACAGCAACATTAACGGAGCTGCGCAAGTTTGTTATGTACCACATTCAAGTATTAGCATATACCAGACTTGGAGATGGTGTTCCCAGTACTCCACCCATCAGTGTACAGACTTTTGAAGATAGTAAGCAAATTCAATTATTTTAGAACTAAAACTAAACCTAATTCCATTTTTCTAGCTCCTGGTGAACCTTCTAATGTTTCTTTTCCGGATGTATCCTTCACATCAGCAAGAATTATTTGGGATGTGCCCGATGAACCAAACGGTGAAATTCTAGCATACAAAGTTACATACCAGCTAAATGAGAGTCGTGTCAGCAATAAGTATTCAAAAGAATTTCCTCCGTCAGATCGAACTTTTCGGTAAGCTTACCTGTGTATGCTGTTTTCTACAATTCTAATTAACACCAATCGCCTACAGAGCTACACAGCTGGAGCCAGAGAAGTACTATTTGTTTTCTGTGACGGCACAAACAAGGCTAGGGTGGGGAAAGACTGCTCATGTGTTGGTATTTACAACCAACAATCGGGAACCACCTCAACCACCATCGATGCCGCAAATTAGCCAAAGTCAAATCCAAAGCAAGCAAATTACTTTCAGCTGGACGCCTGGCCGGGATGGTTTTGCTCCCTTAAGGTATGTTTATTTTTATCCAGGGTCTTTAAAAAAAATAAATTATGGCTTCCTATTATACTAAAACAACGTGAAGGGAATATAGTTTTTCCAATTTCGTTATAGAATAAATCAAATGTCTCTTTTATTGCGTTTGTGTAGTACTGGAAAGTTCAATAAAAGCTTTAAATACTTCTAATATTCTAGGTGATTGTTCGATTTATTGTCTTCCAACACTTTTTATGGGATTCTGAAAATTACTAAGGATTTACCGACACAATTTCGGCTTTATTGGGAAATTCACTTGTCATTAGTTTATTATCAACATCAGCATAACGTGTCATACAGGCAGGGACGGATTGACATCATTTACTGAACTAAGGGAAGCGCACCATCTTCATCAAAACACAATCTTAATTAAAACCAGCATGATTAAAGCAGTTTGCCTGGTCTTTGCTACTACTTTTCACCAAGCACTATTATCATCGTTATATCATTTAGCAATTATATCTTATATTTAGCTGTAAATTAAGTACGTTAAAAGAAGTTTTTTAAAATGTGACTTGAGACCGTGAATTACCCCTTGATCCATCATTTTTAGAGTTGCAGTAGTATTAGGGGTAAGAAGACAAGTTTGAGGGAATTTAATTTTTTAATACGAGGATGGGATTTCGGGGTCCTGGCATAAAGAGTGCAGCAGGTGATAAAGTGGCTCGGTGTTTATAAACGAGTTATACGCTAAATAAGATAAACTAAAAGCTGTATACTAATCAAAAGTGTCGAATAACAGCAGATAAGTAATATATAAAATCGGTTGAAACAAGGTAGGAACATTATTACGTAATACCTAGGGCAACATTTACCGCTGATAACAAATGAATCTTCAGCTGGCCAATTGGGCACGTGCGATAGTGCGATTCAAACATCGAAACGAGCATGAGAAGCCAGAACCGTATCGAGTAATTGTGCGGTTTCAACCAATTTTGTGGCATCGAAGAAAGTGCGGTAATTTAAGTGAGAGTTAAATGAAGATCCCACTAACTTTGCGGAAACCAGTCGCGGCGGATATGTGGACCGCTACTTTCTAATTAAGTAATTAAAAATTACCCGCCCTTTTGAGAGGTCGCAACGGCGTAAATCCAGCAACATGGAAATTGATTTGAATACTATAAGACAACCGTTTAAAGAAGAAATAAAGGTCATAAACAATAATATTAATTTAAAATACGGAGAACAAATAAAACCAATAAAGACCACAAATGCAAAAGTGGAAAATAAATCAACTAGACAAAAACTTATGAAGAAAAAAACCTAGTTTTTTTCAGAATTAAACACAAGCTAGAAACTATTAGAAAAAGAAATGATAAAAGTTATAAATACATTAATGAAAGTGGATTTACGAGAGGAAGAGACAGATTTCATAAAGAAAATGGACAGAAGAACAAATCATTAGACCTATATAATCAATCGGTTTGTATGTACAAAGAAAATGTTTTATGTTTATCTGCCCCCATAGCTCATATTGCAAACATCATATTAAAGACAGGCATATTTCCTAATAAATTGAAACAAGCCAAAATTATACCTCTATATAAATCGGGTGAAATTGATGATAGATCCAATTATAGACCCATTGCGCTTCTCCCCATTTTGGCCAAAATTATAGAAAAAATTATTGCAGTTCGAATTCTAAATTTCTTTGAAACCAACCATATTTTTACGGACAGACAGTTTGGGTTCAGAAAAAGAAGGGACACGTCGGGAGCCGTGCTGAATCTCATTAATTATATAACAGAATCATTGGAAAACAAAAAATCTTCCTTTGCACTATTTCTTGATTTAAGCAAGGCGTTCGACTGTGTCTCGAAAAGCATTTTACTCGATAAACTGGAGTATTACGGTTGCAGGGGAGTAGCTCTAAAACTAATGTCATCCTACTTATCTGACAGATCTCAATGTGTATTTTGCAAAGGTCAGTATAGCCAGATGTCTTCAATTCAACATGGTGTCCCACAAGGAAGTGTATTGGGACCGTTATTATTTTTAATCTATGTTAACGATTTGCCTAATGCCATCCCAGTTTTCACGACTTTATTTGCAGACGATACGACCTTTGCAAACCACGTAGAAGATGAAACTCTAGTCAATCAGTTACAAACCAACATTATCAACCAAGCCTCAGATTGGTTCCAGGCAAATAAGCTTTGTTTAAACCAAAATAAAACTACCACTTTACTATTTTCAAATAAACAAAATATCTGTGAAACCGTCAAATTTTTAGGCCTTACCTTGGATAACAAACTAACTTGGCAAGCACATGTTGACAATCTTTCAATTAAGTTATCAAGAACAATTTATGTAATTAGACAAATAAAAAATCGAGTAAACTTAGATGCTGCCATTACTGCATACCACGCATTATTTCATAGTGTAATGACGTACGGTCTAATAAACTGGGGTACCTCTACACATATTAAAAAAATTTTCATTGTACAAAAAAGAGCCTTGAGAGTGTTGGCGGGAGCGAGTCAGTTAGACAGTTGTAAACCATTGTTTAAAAAATATAACATATTAACGCTACCGTCAGCAATACTATATTGTAATCTATTATACATAAAAGAACATTATGGCGATTATACAAAAAACGGCGATGCCCATGGTTACGACACCCGCAGTCGAGGCGATATACAGGTTCCGCAGCAGAGACTAACGTCCACTAAACGAAATAATTTCGGAATAGGATTATTTAATTCGCTTCCTAGTACTCTCAAAAATGCCCCAACAAAACTCTTCAAAGTTAAGCTTAAAAAACATCTTCTGGCCAATGTCTACTATGAACTTTCCGATTTCAGATTTGTTGAAAATTAAGACCGTCTTGTTTTATTGACTTTAGTATTTTTGTTGTTACTGTATTTATCTGTAGTTGACTATTTCTGTAAATGCATTGTATTTTATATTTTTATATTTTTTATGTAAACTGGAATTGTGACATATCTAAGCACCACGGTGTATATTATGATGAATAAAAATACAATACAATACAATGATGGACCAATATTAATAGGACTAACAACTTACCACAAGAAATTACAAATTCTACTAAATAGAACTAACATAAAGGCAACCAATATGTATATACAAGAAGACTACCCGAAGGAAGTAATCGAAGAGAGAATGAAATTAAAGCCAAAACTAATGGAAGCAAAGAGGAAAGACAAAGAAGCTTATTTAAGATACGACAAATTATTTATAAATGGGAGACTATACAACAACCAAGAAGTGGAGGAAGATGATATGAAGATAAAGAAGAAGATTAAGAAGAAGAAGAAGTTATTACCATAGTAGATACTAATGATAAAAATGGGACAGAAGAAATATTCCAAGTAGAGAGGAGACAAAGTACAGAAGAAGCACCAACAGACAGGAAAAGGGGCATCAAACTACTAGGATCAGACGAAGCAGAAGAAAGGCAGAGAACAGTAAAGAAACCATCTAACATGAACGATAAACCTTCAACTACACAGACAAAATCGACAAAAACACATAAGGTACAAACGCTACTGGCACCATTAAAGGACGCATCTACAAAAAAAAGTCCAGAAGAGAGGACGAACATAAGAAAAAACCAATAATGAAACATAAAAACAAGGCACAGCCGAAGATGACCCTGGCAATGAAAAACCGAAAAGAGAAAACAATTAAACAAACACAACTAACACATAAGATCAAAGAAAATAACAAAATCATGGAATTAACGATAGCCACATAGCATAGCAAAACAATTAAGGGCAAAGAAGAAGAATTAATAGAGGAAATAAAACAAAATAACATACAAATAATAGAAATGGACACAAACCACTCAACTACTGATATGCACTATACTACTCAGGGAAATCAGAACAAGAAAGAAAAAAGAAGGAGTTGGAATCATCGCAGGAGAAGAAATAAATAAGAAAATTACAAATTCCCAATATCTTCAAGGATTATAGCTATAGAAATTAAATTAGTAATAATACAAATATAAGCACCAATACAAGGAACAAAGGCCAAAGAACTGGAAGAATTTTACGCCGAGCTACAAGAAGCTCTGGACAAATATAAAGAAGATACGGATTACATAATAATAAAGGGAGACTGGAATGCAAGAATAGGAAGAGATACGGAAATAGGACAAGGAATAGAGGAGCCTATGGAGAACTAGGAAAAAATAGCAATGGGCAAAAAATGATCAACTTTTGTATAGAAAACGATTTAATCGTAGGTAATTTGTTCTTCCAGCAGGAAATATACTATACATTCGACGACACAGAAAGAAAAGTACAAAGCATGATAGACTATATAACTTATACCCAAGCAGCAGATATAATAAATTACGTTAAAATAAACAAAAAAGCAGAGCTAAGCACAGACCACAAACTAATAATGGCAAAAACAAAATTAGTAGAAAAACTAGCGGAACAAGGACACGAACACAAGAGGATCAAAGTAGAAAAACTAAAAGAGGAGAACAAAAGAAATAAATACCAATAAAAAATAAAAGAAGAATTAACAAAATGGGAACAAGAACCTCAAACCCAAACAATAGATAACAAATGGGAAACACTCAAAAAGACACTACTTACAGTCGCAAAAAAAATATGTGGAGAAAAGAAAATTACAAGTAAATGTAAAAGAATGAAGGAAGTAAAACAAAAAGTAAGGCAAAAGAAAACTGCACGGAAAAAGTATTTAAACACTAGAAACGAAGAAGATAAGATAGAATACAACAATAAAAGAAATGAAGCAAAAACAGCATTAAAAAAAGCAAAAAAGAAAAGTTGGGAAGAGTTCGGTGAAGAAATCAAGCAAGTAAAAGAGAACAACAATAGAAAGGAAAGTGGTGAAGTTGCTGAGAACACGAAGAGATAAGCAAGTAAGAAGCATTAAAGATAAGAAAGGAATACTATACACCGAAACCGAGAACATAATAAAAGTCTGGAGGGATTACTATAAATTCTCCACATCATCAAGCTCGGAAAACAAGGAAGAGGAAATGAGGCGAGATGAAGAAATACAAAGCGACGAAACGGAAATCCAGACAGGAGAAATTGAGATTGCAGTAAAACTACTGAAAATAGGGAAAACGGCAGGAATAGATGGAATTGCACCAGAACTAATCAAATATGGAGCCCAAAAAGTAATAAAATGGCTGACAGGTATGTGCAGTTGGGCTTGGAGAACATCAACAATACCAAAATATTGGGAAATCAACTCATTAATTCGTAAGAAAGGGACATATGTACATATACTGCAACAACTATAGAGCCATATGGCTAGCACCAATAGCCGTAAAGATCTATTGCAAAATTTTAGAATAGAGACTAAGAGTACAAATAGAAAATAAACTTGAAGATGAACAGGGAGGTTTCAGAAGCAAGAGACAAACCACAGACTACATAAGTACCCTACGCTGTCTAATAGAGGCAAAGAATGAGAAAAACTTGGAGCTGTACATTACTTTCATCGACCTAAAAGAAGCCTTTGATAACATAGACAGAAAAAGGCTATGGAACATGCTTAAACACTTACAAGTAACACCAAAGTTAATAAAAACTATACAGAGTAGTCAGAGGGATAGTACAAATAAATGGAATACAATTGGAAGAATTTTTAATAAGTAACTTAGTCCTCTTTTATTCATCATCGATATGGACAAATTATTCAAAAACTGCAAACTTAAAACACCTAAAACAATAATAGAATACAAAGAACTAGGACCGATACAGATAGAGGCGCTAATATATGTAGATGATATAACACTAATAGCCGACAAATCATCAAAGATGCAAAAAATGATTGACACATGGGATGAAGAAATAAACAACATGGGGATGACAATAAATACAGATAAAACAAGTTATGGAGGAAGTAAAAACGACAACATTAAAGAATTTACTGCACAGAAAGAAGATTGGAAAAAGTCTCAACTTATAATTACTTAGGATCAATCATCAGCAATGATGGTAGAATAGACATAGAAATAGCAAATAAAGTAAGGAAAACTAGCAATATGTACTACTCCATAAATAAGACACTACTAAATAAAAGAGAAATTAACACAAAAACAAAGCAAGATACCGTATGATCGAAAACTTTCAACGTCTAGAGGGCTGTGGATTTAAACCAAGAACCTGTAACACATACATTGGAGAAAAAACAATTAAATTGGTTGGCCCATGTCAGAAGAATGAAAGATGAAACAACGGCAAAACAATATCAACTAATGTACATGGGAGGAAGGAGGAAAATAGGCAGATCAAGAAAAACAATGAAGAACGTCATAGAAGAGATAGGAAAGAAACATGGGAAAACAACACAAGAATTAGAAAAAATAGCGGAGAGAAACGGAGAAGATGGATCAAAGGTTGTTACCCGACACTGTAAAGGCAACAGGGAAAGCAGAAGAAGAAGAAGAATATGAGGATGAGCTGGGCTGGGCAGTAAATAATTATCAAAGAGTAGTTTGATTTTCATATTCTTTATTTGCAATTGGTCTTGATCTCCGCAAGCTTCTTACTCCATTCATTTCTATCTCTCGCTTGTGTCCTCCAGTTAGGTGGAACATTGGAAGGCTTCAAATACAACATTCTGGATTTTGACTTGACAAATCACGTTGGTCATTGTCATTCGTTGGGATATTCAGCTCTAAATGGCTTTGCACAATTTCTCACGTATCGCAACGTCATACACTGCCTTAAAGTAAATGAAAAGGTGAAATGTATCTACGTTAAATTCGCTTGTTTTCGCCAAGATTTGTCACAGCACAAATATTTGATCCGATGTTGATCTTGCTGAAATGAACCCGCTTTGGAAGAGATTCGGTATACAGTCGTAGTCGCTCAAAAAGTGTATTAGCAAAAATGTTATAAGCGATATTTAAAAGTGTTATGCCCCTATAGTTTTGACAGTTCAGCTGATCTCCCTTTCTATGCAAGGGACATATAACTCCCGTACTCCACTCCTTAAGTATACTAAGACTCTCCCATATCTTAGTTATAATTTTGTGTATTTGTGTGACTAGTCTATTTCCCCCAAGTTTAACAAGTTCAGCTGGAATCCGGTCTTCTCCAAGGGATTTGTTGTTTTTAAGCTTCTCAATGGCCTTGATGACCTCTTCTAGTGTAGGCAGTTCTATTTCTTCTTGTCCATGTTGTTACATCTGAGAGTGCACTTCCACATGTCCCGCCCTTAAACGAAGGGTTGACAAGGCATCGGCTAGCTCTTTTAACTCTCGGCAGAAAATGTCGTGGTGTAAGGACTAGGCTAAGGAATGCTTCGGGCTTTTAAAATGAACAGTAGATTAATAAAAGAATTGGGCGCCATGTTGTTACTCACAACAAAAAAACAGCTAGCTAGCAAAATAAACCAACACCTACCTTGTAAGCTTTGCTGCATACCTCAGTCGTAATGTAGTAATGCAAATAACAACAAATACAAACAGTAACAGTCAAAATAGTCAGCACAAACATGTTAAAAACTTCAATTCAAGTAACATTTCCAAACTCGCTAGTTATTAGTTATAGCTTAAATTACAACTTCAAGCTAACACCTGTGCTATTGCAATTGGCATAAACCCACAATACCTGAGGCGTGGCTCATAAGCTACAATGCACATGCTTCTTTCAGCAATTTTGAATTATTTAGATTCTCGCTCATTAGCATCATAAAAGATTGAGCCAAAAGGTTGATTGAACACGTTCAGTTTGATTTGCTAAGATCTTAGTAGGAACTGACATAATTACGGAAAATGATTTTGTCGATTAAAAATAGAGCTGCTAACGGCATGTACTATTGCGGACAAAATATTTCGCACGGTTTGTTTGTATGGTTTTATCAAGTGGACTAAAGTCATTGAATTGTAAGTTGTACAACTGACATTCTGCCATCAAAACTTAAAATGCCGAATCACGTTTTAAGCGAGGTTGAAAAAACCTTTATTATTGCCAAACTAGAAGAGAGATGGTCACTACAACGTGTGGCCGATGAAGTTTGTTGCGGAAGAAGCACCATTTCTTAACATAACCTGAAAAGCTAGTAATACGACAATAACCCCAAAATGTGAAAAATGACAAGTAGTCAGATAGTCAAATACACACTAAGCCGCTGTAGATAAAACCAAGTAACTAGCTTAAATATCATGCGAAATATTTTTTGCGCAATAGTACATACAATTTCACTTGATGTGGAGGTCCAGCGATCGCCAAGTGGAATCCTGTTGCGTTGCAGTTATCCATAAAGACGTTTAGCCGAATTTGGCCGCTAACTTCTTAGAATCCCAAAGTCGCCACTGTTAGAAGACAGCTAACAACAAAAGGAAGTGGAACATTTCGGGAATTCCTGGCTGCATACAGAAGCGAAATCGGGGAACTGAATTAGCTAAATTCTAGCTTTTGTGTGAGCCCGTAATAGCCCATACTAGCCGGCCTAAATATTAAAAATTAGATTGCAAAAATAAACATGCAGAAGCATTCTTACCGATGGTGTTTATGGCCTAATTATTGTAGAAAACCCATCGCAGCGATTTCGATGATTGAAAGGCACAGAGTAATCCAGCTTAAATAATGAAAATTAATACACAAAGAATAAAATTAGAAGAACACTCTTACCAAAGCTGAATGCACCCTTGAAAACCAATGCTGCAAACGGCTCGCTTGCTTGAAAACGAGAGGACTCTCGCAAAATCAATACTATTTGAGCTATTGTACTGTTTCAACAGCCTACTCGGATTAAAATGCGACAAACAAGCCGCGACAAGAAAATGTTGCAGGTGTTTATCTCTGAATGCAAACGCTTGCTGCGATTAACTTGAATTCTTTGGCTACAAAATATAGATATAAGGTGGTCTGGAAGTTGGTGTTAAACGCATTAACGTGCTTTTGAAATAAAATTTAAACAGGGCGTTACATACAGCCTCTTCATTTTTCTCATGATGTTATTTCAGTAGTTCTCAAAAGTGTTCTGCCCATCTTCGCAGGATGTATTCATTGTTGGTTAGCAATATTCAATTTACATCTCTACATATATTTGTTCTAGGTTTGAAATCTATCCTCATTCTATTTATCTTCTGATAGAACTTCCTAGTCTCATTTTGGCTTTGGGAGAGCTCCAACTTTTCTAAAGTCTCCCTCTCGAAATACCTATTTTTTATTTTATGTATGCGTTTCTCTTCTCTTTTAGCTTGTTTCTATGCCTGCGTTACTGCTCGAGTTCTATGCTGCTGCATTCTTCTGTATTTCTTCTTTTTCTCATTTGTGACTGCAGTTCCTTGGAGTTCTCATTTCGCCTAGTGTCTGATTGGCTGCTGTCTTCGTTGCTGCCTAACATCTTTTCCATTCATCTTCCACTAATGTCTCTTCTGCGGTGCGTCAATTCCATTTTTGAACCTCGGTTCTATCACTAGTACTTTGAGCAGCTCTGTATTATATCTAATTAATCGTGTGTCTTTGCTTTTCTTAACATTGGATATCCTTGCTCTTAGCCTGCTTCCCACCAAATAATGATCCGAGTCTATATTAGCGCCTTTAAAACTTCTGGCATTCATTAGGTTTGAAAAATGTCTTCTATCAACACATGATCGATTTGATTACTAGTAGTGCTTCCATCTGGTAAAGACCAAGTTACCAAGTGTATTATTTTATGCAGTAAATGCGTGCTGCTTACTGTCATTTTTTTTGAAGCTGCAAAGTTTATAAGTCTGTTACCAGTTTCATTTGTAATATCGTGTAGACTAAAATTGCCAATCTGCAGTTTTTAGCAACTTTCTTTTCCTATCTTCGCATTGATATTACCTACTATAATTTTTATATAATTTCTTTATATGCTGGTTGCATAGCCGCATTCTCCAAGGACTGGTCAAACAGTCTCGAAAGCTAAGCAACGTTTGCGTCGGTTGGCACTTGGATGGGTTTCCGACCTATAGTGGTAGTAAAATTGCAGCCAGTTGTGCCTCGGAGAGCACATTAAGCCATTGGTCCAGGTTCATTTCGGTGACAGTCGTTAGGTTACATCAAAGGCGCTCGCGCAACCTGAAGACTCTGACACCAAGGCTTTCTACCACAAGCCATACAATAAAAAAAATCATTACATAAAAGAGATCCTTTTCTTCTTTTGTCTTGTCCTGTGTTGGGGCGTGTGCATTAATTATGCTCATATTAAAGAACTTACTCTCAGTACATACATTCTGGGACTCACCAGCTTGAAATCTAATATCATTTGCCTAGCCATCCCTCTTACTATGGAAGCTTTTCCAAATTCTTGTGTCAGTGTCTCCTTTGGAATATGTGTTTCCTCGTCCACGGTAGCTCTCGCAAAGCTGTGATATCTGCTTTGTATTTCGTTAATTGTTCTTCGAGTGCCTGCAGCGCCTTGTTTTGATAGAGGGTTGCCTAACATTCCACGTGAAAAGCCTTAAATCATTATCCTTAATTCGATGCAGAGGTTGTCGTCGTAAGGTTCATCCGGCGTATTCTGCTTTTGGTTTCGTAACAGTGTTTTGTTATGGAGTAGGGTTATTCACTCCATACCCAATCCCCTTTTTGGAGGACCACTACTTGTGATGATAACTATCAAGTCAACTATATAAAAAAATATTTAGGTTATATATGCTATCGAATTAAAACAACATCTGTGCTTTAAATTATTGATTTAATTGTCTACATGTAAAACCTTTTTTATCATTTATTCTGTTGTATAAATACTACAACAAATAAAGTGTGATGTAATATTTCTGTCAAATGGGCTATCATGATAATGCTAAATGTAAAAATAGAAAATAATTGCTCTTAAAAAATGTATTCTGTTCTTGCTCTTAACCAAACTAGCCATTCTTATCATAATTAATCATGTAGCAGCATAATTTTGATCACCCTTAATAGGGTTCTGCAGTTGAAATATTACAAATGTAATGTAATATAAGAGTAATATTACATTCCTAAAAATATATTACAAAAAACATGTAATATTTAAAATTGTACTTGTTTGTGTAGCAGCACTTTGCCGGCACTTTAGACACGGTGTGGCAGTGGATTATTACATATATTTAATATCTACTATATTGCTAGCGTCTATGAGTGGGGAGGTCACAGTATAAGTGAAACAGACAACCAACTCTTTTACACACTTGGTGAGCTGTGCGCAAGAAGAGTTGGTTGTCTGTCTCACTTACGTTGTGACCTCCCTACTCATAGGCACTAGCAATATAGAAGTAATAAATATATGTAATAATCCACTGCCACATCGTGTCTAAGGTGCCGGCAAAGTGCTGCTACACAAACAAGTACAATTTTAAATATTACATGATTTAGCAGTATGAGTAGTGGTACTACTTCCACGGAGAGTGAAATAATAATTTATGACGAAGGTGAAGATGATGTGGACTTGGAGTCAGCTGAATCAGTTGAGAACGATACTGATGAGAATGAGACTAATGAGAGTGATTTAATTAATTAAGGAATTTAATTTAGCAATATTCAGGATTTGTTGTGTCTCTACATTTGCCCTTTGTTAGTATTAGTTATTAGTGATCAGATACTATGTAGTACCAGTATATAATTTATAAATAAACATTCTTAGAAAATACCCGTGAGTTGTTATATATTACATTAATTTGTAATATTACATGAAATATTACAGTGTAATGTAACATAAAATAAATTACATGTAATTTTCGAACTAGTTCATTCTCCTATTGAAATATGAGCTGCATTTTCCAAATAATAATAAAAAAATTTTTAATTAATAAAACCATTCTAGGTATTACACTGTGCAAAAAATGGAATACCCTGGTTCATGGCAAACGGTTCCGGAAAGAGTAGATCCTCAGGTTACATCTTACACGGTTTCAAATTTAAAACCATTTACGTCGTACAAATTCAGGATTCAAGCAACAAATGACATTGGGCCGAGCAGATTTAGTCCGGAATCAGTTGATGTTCGAACATTTCCAGCTGGTAGTTCATAACTGATTATGCGCAATGAATGTAAGCTAAAAAATAACATTACAGCACCAAGTCGAAGCATTGCTGGTCTCAGAGTGGTGCCTATTACCACAACGAGTGTTGAAGTGTATTGGCTACCAGTAGAGGAGCAATTCTGGAGTGGAGATGTTAACACGGGAGGTTACAGGGTTGTTTTCCAACCAGTTTCTGATTTTCCCACTGCCTTGCAAGCTACGCCGAAGGAGGAAGTGATGGGCATAAATGTAAGTTATGGTTGTAAGAAATATAAAGTTTTATTTTTTTTCTGTTTTAGGCCACCAACATCGTACTTAATGATTTAATTCAAGATAGAAACTATGAAATTATTGTAGTTCCATTTAATTCCCAAGGTGAAGGGCCTGCTAGTCCTCCTGCTACAGTTTATGTAGGTGAAGCTGTTCCTACAGGAGAACCCAGAGGATTAGAAGGAGAAGCTGTGTCTTCGACAGAAGTTCGCTTACGTTGGAAACCTCTCCAACAGCAAATGCAAAACGGCGAGCTATTAGGATATAAAGTACGAACTATTTATATTATAAATTCTTATGTAAAGCATTTATTTTTCAGATCTTTTACCTTGTTTTAAATTCGCCTCAAGAAATAGAACTTGATAAGAAATTGGAAGAAGAAATCGAAGTGGTTCCTGCTACTTACACATCCCATAGTCTTGTGTTTCTCGACAAATATACCGAATATCAAATTCAGATCTTGGCGTTTAACCCGGCTGGTGACGGTCCAAGATCAAAACCAATCACAGTAAAAACCTTGCAAGGTCTGCCCAGCGCACCGTTAAATTTAAGATTTACCGATATAACAATGAATAGCTTAAAGGTTAGTTGGGATTCACCCAAGAAGCGGAACGGAGATATTATTGGATACATAGTTACATATGTAACTACAGAACACAACGAACGTAAGTAACAGATTGAGCTTTAGTGCTAAAAATAACCAAACACAACCATTTAGTGTACAGCAACCAGGTGAAACAGAAGGTGTCAACTACTTCACTACAAGTTCAGAGTTTGGAAGAAGAAGTCACTTACACATTTACAGTTCGAGCCCAGACGTTAGATTATGGCCCTGCTGTTACAAGTAATATTTCAACAGGCCCTCAAGAAGGTTCACCCGGAACGCCCAGAGAATTAGCTTTGGTTAAAACGTTATCTTCTGTGGAGTTACACTGGCTTAATGGTCCTTCTGGAAAAGGACCGTTACTAGGATACTATATTGAAACTAAAAGAAAAGGTGACTTTATAAAATCTTACATTTTTGTACGTATTGTCAACAATCTAATTTCAGATGACTCTCACTGGCAAACGGTTATCCAAACAAAGAATGGGCCCCTTCAGGATTTCACCGTATCTTATCAAAACCTTCTACCGTCAACTTCCTACAACTTCAGGTTAATACCATACAACAAATTCGGAATAAGTTACCCCGCATATTCCGATGAGGTAGTGCTGACACCATCCAAGCTGTATTTAGAGTACGGATATCTGCAGCAAAAGCCATTCTATCGACAGACATGGTTTATGGTTGCTTTAGCTGCCACGTCTATTATCATAATAATAATGGTAATAGCAGTGCTGTGCGTTAAAAGCAAAAGTTACAAGTATAAACGTAAGTACTTGAGCCCCCTTATTTTGCAATAGTTGGTTTGCTCAACGCAACTGATTGTTGTGGGAAAAACTACATTATACTTTTGGGTTGATTTGGAAAAACGGTTGTTATTAATAATTGTAAATGTGAGTCACAAGCTTGGCAGCAGTGTGTCAATGTTATTTAGAAATATGCTCTTACAAGTATGTAACGGTACGAAACTGGCTTTACAAACAATGCTAAATGACTAGCGCGTAAGCTAACTCAAAATTGGACCACTGCCCCAGCCCGTTACAAAGGAGATGCCAACTAGCTTCAGTGGAGCGAGGGGGTCCAACACGAGATAACACAGGGCAACGGACTAATAAACAAAAAGCAGATCTTAAATGCTAAGGCGCCACCACGATTCCTACAAGGGAAAAATACACAGGTGAACCCTGGTAAGCCACGTGCAACATTATCGGACCTACCTTTCAAAGAACTCACTTGAACAGCTGGCTAAGTTCCTTTTACAACTGAAAAATACATAAACATTTTGCGTGCTCAACATCAGAAGAAAAGCACAGTTAAATAAACATAAAATTTATTGGAAAATATTTAAATGAGCAAAAGGTTACATAAAAATACGAAATGGGTTAGTAAAGGGTAAATATGTAAATTGCGTCAAATACTGAAATGACTTGTGAAGGGTTATAACATTGAATTATTCAAATCACTGACTCAATTAACAGCAATAAAAGACGGTAGTCAACTAAACGTGGCACAAATGCGACATATACTTCATCTGCCACTACCTAAAGTTAAACAGGATCATGTAATCTGATAGTAATGAATTAAATCAACGGTTAATACTATATTACGTAACGAGAGCTGTAGGAAGCATATTACGCGCGAGTTGCAAAAGTTACCTACAAGCCACGTAGCGATGCGTGTGTAATTCCACAAGCTCCTAATAGCTCTATAGTTCGAGTTGCGTACTATACTTTTTCTACGACCACACTCATTTCATTAAATGAAAGAAATGTTTTATTAACTGTCAAATCATTACTATCACACCATCTTAAAAATTAGCGGGCTGTAGTCACAGCCCTACACCGCTTCGTACAAACAACTGTAAAATATTTGTAACTATAGTAACCAAAGCGAAAAATCATTGTTGCTACCAACATAATAAGTCATTAAATCCCTAATCTAGCAATCAACCCACAACACTTACGTTGGATCGGCGGGAGTTCAAATAATGGAACAAAACTGGCAGTACACCCACACACTGAAGGAACAACCGTTAGCCGTGTATCACACAATAACCAAATCCAAGACCTCGCTCAAGCAACCCCGAAGGGTGCGCAGCAGACAACCATTTAAAATCTCTTGTTAATTCTGGTCACGCCGGGTCAGTTCTGTGCAAAAAGCTCGCTAAAGAGCTCGCAATCGATAATTGGCGGGGATAAAACTTTGTACTCGCTCTGTCTAACGCACGGCAACTGTCTTTTACATTCTGGCTTTAATACGTACAAGAATTCACGTCGCCACATAGGTTTTTCTAGGGTGCCAATAGCCCAAAACAGACTGATAACACAGAATGAATGTGTTTAAAATTGCTGACTGGGAATAATTTGAAATATCCATATACAGGTGGAATCGTAATTTTGGGATTGAGAAAATAATGCTAAATTAGCCGTACGTTCATACAAACTCAAAATGTCCTTACAAGTATTTTGAAATTTACTTTACAATCAAATAATGAATCGAAGTGTTGAAAAGTAAGTTACTTATAAAGTTTGTCCAAGCAAAAAGAAGTGGTTTGAGAATTGGAAAAATACAGTTAATAACAAGCTTAAATTAAATTGAATCTAAGATAGCTAAACAGGAAAAAGCCAAAAAGGGAAACAACATTATAATGAAACTAGCAAATATTACGAACGCCAGCATTAAAAGTGCACTGATTTTTTTTACAAGGAGAAAGGAAAATCAATTCTTAGTGGAACGGAACGATTGAGTAATTAAAAGAATGATAATGGAACGCAAATAAAATATAAATCAGTATACACAGGTAATGACTTGAAATGGAAAGAAATGAAAATACAGGTTACAATAGAAATTAAAGAAAAGGACAAAAGAGAAAAAGAAAAAAAGTAGGTTATCAGAAACTAAAGATGGAAAATAAAACTTACGCAGGCTATGGGCAAATATAAACAAAGGCTGATACTTAAAAAAGAAGAACAATGGTTGTGGCTTTGCAATTAACATTGATAATATTGATATTGCACCAGGCATTAAGATTAATAGTGGAGAAATAAACAAGGACGATTATAGTGTGCTGTTTAGTAGCGATCAAACACAAGGAAGAAATTGTGTACTTTTTTTATAATAAATAATATTAGAAGAAAAAGTTATACAAGGTGTCCTAGTTTTTTCCCGCAAATTTTTTTTGTAAATAGTAAACATATTCTGATGAAAAAATGTTATATAGACTTATACGTTTTTCGATTTCGAAGTTACGGCAATTTTAAAATATTAAAATAATATCTAAATAAATCAATAATTTGCCCATTTATCGTCGTCAACATGAATGGTTTCTCTTAGATGGTGCTCCAGCTCATTATGACAGATAGGTTCTTCTTTTACATGTTCATTAGAATATTTTGCCCTTTTTTTTTTTGTTAATTTTTTGTTTGTTTTGTTACATCAATAAATGTTCGTATTTCTTTTGTAACATACTGTAACTTGTTAAGTAGTCAAAAAAGCATAAGTTTATATAACAGTTTTTGATCAGAATAATATTTACCATCTACAAAAAAAGTTGCGGGAAAAAAAACCAGAACACCCTGTATACTTAATTGAAGCTTATAAGTGACAGAATAGCATAGAAAAAGAACACTTTTATGAAGAAATGCAGAAAGTATGAGAAAACATACTACAGCAAAGAATTCAAATCATTTTAGGGGATTTTAATTCCAAGTGTTTAAACGAAATAGCAGAGAAACATAATACCGAGAGATCAAATAAATTTATAATTAGAGTCGCCTGTGATTCATGTAATACATGTGGCAGTACTAAAGTATATGTAAAATTCGAGGTTAGTAGGTTAGGTTTTGTTTGTTATTTGACACAAATTGACGTAAAACTTAACCTGAAAAGCTCGAATTTGACATAGACTGACAACACACTTCAGTACTGCCAAATGTATAACACGAATTACAGGCGATTCTAATTATAAATTTATTTGATCTCTCCATATACAGGAGGGTGTCTCGCATAGATTGCATAATAATGCATTGGCGTGTTCTTTGGTCAAAAAGAAACAAAAAAGTCCTAATAAACATATATTCGCAAATGCATAGTTTCGGAGATACAGGGTGTTAAAAGTTTTTTTTTTAATTTGTTTTTTTATGTTATCTAAAAACGCTTTGAGTGATTCTAATGAAATTTTTAGTTTGTTTATAACTTTATGAGGTATCTTTTGGACCTATTACAATAATTGATGTAGCAATTCCAGGGGCGTGCCCAGGTGGGCATAACGATTAGGTTTTTGCTCAAAAAAAATAACGCCCACGAGATTTTTGCAATTTTTATAATTTTTTTTTAATAAAGCAACTAAAAATGCAACTTTTTTGACTCCCGAGATTTTTTCAGATCTCGCTTCGTTTTCAAGAAAAAAATTAAAGCCCATATTTTTGCACGTCTCTGAACCTGTTAAGACAAAAACTAAAATGCTTCAATATCTAAAAACCCTTTAACCGATTTTAGTGAAACTTTTTACTAGTGCTATTAATGATCATGTTTTGGCATACTTCGATTTAAATTATTTATTCCATAGGAAGGTGTTTTTTTTTTTTTTTTTTGAATGCTTTAACACTTTGTATCTCAGAAACAAAGCATTTCCGGACCCATGTTTATTAAGACTTTTTTGTTTCCTTTTGACCAAAGAACACGCCAGTGCATTATTATGCAATCTATGCGGGACACCTTGTATAGTACTACATGATGTGCTAATTCACAATGTTTTATCTAATCACCACAAAATGTGAACATCCAAAATATCATCTGTCATCTGGATACCCCCACAAGAGATCTGTTAATTAATTCCTTAAAATAAGGAAAAGAAGTGCAAAATATAAGATGTACTGGAGGGACTAATGCCGTCACAGACCACACCACCGGATGAAGAGATGAACGAAAGATGGACAAACATGCATAACAATTTTTTTTAAATTTGTCTGTCATTTGTGCAGATCAATAAGGAAACAAAATAATTAGCAGAAGTTAAGATTACTACATGGAATATTACAATACATGGCAAAAAACCAGAGTTAGTGGATGAGAAATATACGATTTGATAATGGCACTACTCAAATCAAACGAAAAAGAAAGAAAAAGGGAGTAAAGAGAGGGTAAGGGTATACACTGAGATGGCAAATAGAATAGTTAAAGCAGCCAGAAGTAAGACAAAAAATGTGAAACAACTCACATGAGTAAGCAACAGAAGTAAAAATAAGGCACAAATCAAATGTGGTAATTAAGAGTGAATAAATGAAAACCTGGAAGAAATAGAAAAGAAGAACGCAAGGGAAATAACAATTTAAAAGTTTCTATTAAACAAATTTAAAATAAATACAGATCAGCAGTCACACTAAGGTTTAGAAATAAAAATGGGCAAATGGTGTATGAAACGAGAAGAAACGAAGAAAGTAAGAAGGGACTACTATAAAAATTTCAGTGGTTAAAATCAACAAGAAAATAGAGACAAGAAAGGAAACATTAAAGAATCCTCCAGCACTACAGCAAGTACAAGAGGCTATTAGCAGAGCACACAAAAATAAATAGGGACCTCATCTACAACAAGAGATACACAGTATGTTGTAGGAAATATAGGAGAAGTAAAGCATGCATAACGATCGGAAGAATGAATTGCACTACCACTATCAAAATGAACATTTCACAGTATGAAGAAATTAATAAGAAGAATGTAATAAAATAATATTACAGAAATACAGCACAAAGGCTGAAGTGGCTGAGAAAAATACTGAGAAGAATTGCTGACTGTGGTCTTATACTAATCAAAAGTAGTGGTAGACCCAGAAACAGATGGTGGAACTGGGTGCTCGGATGAAATGCGGCTCTTTTTACCTAGCCCTTTACTCTATTGTACTATTAACCCTAGAACGCATACATCTAAGAAAGTTACATTAACGCATATGTGGTGTCGTATACGACACCACACCTTTTTTTGTTTAATGAGGCACTTTAAATTTACTATACGCCTTTTTTAATATCTGAAAGATAATTTTGACTGCATAGATGCATATTAAAGCGCAAAATGGAAGTTAAAGTTGTTAAAATATTTATTTATGAGTATGAATAAAAACTTACTTTCTAAATTAATTTTTAAGTCTAATAAACTGATCAGGTACTAATATCTACGTTAAACAGTTTTGACAAATAACTACAGTGTAATTTTTTAAAAACTCAATTGCAGCAGGCCTTGGATAACCTGAATCAGTTGGCAGTACTGAAGTGTATTGTTGGTGACACTGTAAGTCTATGTCAAAATCGAGGTTAGCAGGTTAGGTTTTGCGTCAGTCTGTGTCAAACTGGCACAAAACCTAACCTGCTAACGTCAAATTTGACATAGTCTTACAGTGTCACCAACAATACATTTCAGTATTGCCAGCTGATTCAGGCTATCCAGGGCCTGCTGCAAGTGAGTTTTTAAAAAGTCTCTCGGTAGTCTCTGTTCAGCACATAAATTACACTGCAGGTTGTCAGGTGAAGTTTTGCATCAGTTTTGACACAGACTGACGCAAAACCTAACCTGCTAACCTCTAATTTGACATAGACTTACAGTGCCACCAACATATTATTCATACTTTTGAATTTCCACAGCCTGCAGACGATCAATTTTTTAGGATCTCTCGATATTTGCAGCATAATCTCAAAAAGTTATTTAATGTCAATTAAAATTAGTTCTAATTATAAGGGTCGCCATCTTTGTTCCCTTTAGTAATTATAGTTAAAATATTATCGATTGACCTTTCTAATATATTGTTTTGGTTGCCTGCTCCACTCTATCTGTTCGGCGGCTCAAGTATAATAGCTAACTGGCAATCCTATAAAGACAGTTGTGATAGTTATTTTAACAAATTCCACTTCGCATTACGTTACTATGAAAATTATGTACGTAAACTGACAGATGGCAAGTGGTTACTGACCAACACCTACCGAGAAAACTTGTTAAGTGATTGCATAGATGGCGTCACATGCGACACCAAGTAACTAAAAAACTAATTATAAAACTTTTAACAATTTTTGGAAATTAAAAATGAAAGGGATATATCAACAATAATCTTCTGGGGAGGTACTGAAAATATGAATATGATAACATAACAGGAAATCACTCAAAACTAGATAGTTAAATAGGTGGTGTCTTATATGATGCCACCTATATGCGTTCTAGGGTTAACTTAGATTTCCCTTACTAGTCACTGTAATTTCCCTGGGTTTGCTAGCTTCAACAGTCAGAGAGGTATAAGACTTTATTAACATCATCAGTGCGGCTATCAGAAAGCTAATATTGTTTTGGAGTTGCTTGTTGTCACCTGGAATGCTGAAATGATGCATGCAAACACTGACAGCAATAAAAACCCAACAGTTTACATGAAAAGATGTATAATCTATAAGAAAAACACAAATACAAAAATTACATGTGCATAAAATATCAAGAACGAACGACTTACAAACACACAGTGAAGCTGTCAACAATGCTTTAACTATCTACATGCGGCAGCTATTTCTATTCGCATATTACATGAAATACATATGAAAAGGTACAATAAAAAGGCTGTACATTACATGCATGAAAGCACCTTAAATAGGGCGCTAGTATGCAACGGTCAACACAAAGTACAACAGCGAGAGCGCAAAATATATTTAAATTCCACGCATAAATGATCAAGGTGAAGTTTTCCATTGTATAAATGCGCTGGTACTGGGAGCCGACGCGTTTGCGATGTTCATCGTCTGTGGCAGTGATCGGACGTCCGCTGCGTTTTTCATCATCAATTACAGCATTTCTGGGATTGCAACCACGAAATGTTATTACCCATCGATTCACAGTAGTCCCATCAACAGAATCGTCAACATAAACGGCCTTTAAATGGCGATGAATCTCAGTAGGAATCACGTTATCAGCAGTTAAAAATTCTTTAACTGCACGCTGTTTAAGTCGCATTGACATAGCATGAGAACACGTCTCCATACTTCCGCTACTAAAAAACGAACTGGTGAACGAAACTCCTTCAAACTTGACAGGCGCATAAACGAAGGATGTAGCTCCGAATACAACTATGCGCGTGTCTGTAGCTCATTGCGTGTGTGCATTACTTTGCAACCCGCCCACGTATATTATGTTATTAGGAGCAAAATTTATGCTTTATGTGGCGAGACTGGACGGGTTATCTGCCGAGCTTGCAAGGCAGATAAGTACAGTCGAGCCACATAAAGATACCTTTGCTCCGAATAACATAGTATTTTTGGTAAGAATATAGTTTAGTGACCAACTCCGATCAACATGTGCTATACACCATTCGATGCGTCTCGTCGAGCCGAACAATATTGCTTCTGGGGACATTCGGGGCAGACCAATGGTTACTGAGATACAGCACTATAAAGTTTTTTTTTTATAAAATTTTTCTTCGTGGAAAACACTCTGGGTCCTTCATGGGGCGCCGCGCAGCGCTTCGCGTAGCGTCCTTCACCAAAGGCTAATAACAAGTGACACTGCGTGCCACCTAACATAACCTAACCTAACCTTACCTAACCTAACCTAATTTAACCTTACCTTACCTAACCTAACCTAAACCAATGGTTACTGAGATACAGCACTATAAAGTTTTTTTTTTTATAAAATTTTTCTTCGTGGAAAATACTCTGGGGCCTTCATGGGGCGCCGCGCAGCGCTTCGCGCAGCGTCCTTCACCAAAGGCTAATAACAAGTGACACTGCGTGCCACCTAACCTTACCTAACCTAACCTAACCTAATCTAACCTAACCTAATCTAACCTAACCTAACCTAACCTAACTTAACCTAACTTAACCTAACCTAACCTAACCTAATCTAACCTAACCTAAACTAACCTAACCTAACCTAACCTAACCTAACGTTGCACTGAAATGTAAACAAACTTTTTGCAGAGACTATGTGCGCGATGCTAGTGCCATCTACCGATACATAATTTAACATAGAGACATTTTAAAGCAAACGCGCCATAGACTTAGTATGGGACATTTTAAACTTTACTGTGCTTTATCTCAGTGACCGTTGGTCTGCCTCGGATGTCTCCAGCAGCAATATTGTTCAGCTCGACGAGACGCGTCGAATGACGTTTGATGACATTTATTAATTATAATTGTCAGTGTCAGCACTTCTTTTCGCATTTTGAAAATTAGGTTAAAAAAACTGTCCCGGTTTTTATGGCTGAGACTGTAGTATGGTAAAATACCTACCTATGAAAAACAGACTGCCATAACGCAGGAGATTAAATTAATTAAACATCTCTCAGTCACTTCACTGGTAGATTTTAGAATTGTACTCGCCCACAATCCCAGATATAATGTAGTTTTTCTCAAAGTGCCCACATTCCATCATAGCTTTGTTAACTACAAAGCTTTGATTATGCAGAGGAAGCAAAAAAGACTCTCGAAGAATCTTTAGCAATGGATCCTGACGAGCGACACGAGGTAGCTATGGAGCTGTACCGTTCCCGCCATGGAGGTAACGTAAGTTCCTTAGGGACCATGAGCAAGCGCAGCACTTTATCGAGGAAACCAGTACACCACCCCCCACCGCCTGCGATGCTAGGAAAGTCGCCACCCAGACCATCCCCTGCATCGGTAGCCTATCATTCAGATGAGGAAAGTCTAAAAGGCTATGATGAAAATCCAGATGACAGTAGCGTTACTGAAAAGCCATCTGAAATTAGCTCATCTGATTCACAGGTTTGAAATGTTTCATTTCTCTTCTTCAGGTTTAGTCTCAAATTTTTACTTAATACCTAAACATATTGTTATTTATTTATTAATTAAATTTGTTGCAGGGATCTGAAAGTGAAAACGAAAGCGTACGTTCCGATCCTCATTCCTTCGTTAATCATTACGCCAATGTCAACGACTCGCTAAGGCAGTCGTGGAAGCGGCAAAAACCTGTACGCAATTATTCTAGTTATACAGACTCCGAGCCGGAGGGTAGTGCAGTAGTGAGTTTGAATGGTGGACAAATAATTATGAATAATATGGCCAGATCTCGTGCGCCCTTACCCGGGTTTTCGTCTTTTGTGTAAATATTAAGAACATCGAGATAGTAATATTCGCTCTTTATTAACTTCAACTTGTTTTATGATACTTTGAGGAGTTATGTTAATTTTATCGGGTTGCTAGTTATTCGAAAAGTATCACAAAACTATTGCTTGATAAATTCATACTCAAGACTTGTCTGTCAAGCATATTGTATATAGTTCATTCCTGAATACTTTTATATTTATTTTCTACTCTTCGTAAACTAGTTTTCTTGGAATATGAACGACTATTATTAGGTAGTTTTAAACTTATTGAAGACTACTTATCTCGTCTGAGATAACGCTGCAATCACGGCTTTCGTGTGAATACTTACATTGTAGAAAATACAAAGTTTTCTTAGTGTAAAATGGTAACGTTTATTTTTTTACATGTTATCATGTTCCTATACTATAACCTGTACCTATCTGCTAATCTTTTGTTATATCTTCACATTATTTTAGGTTTGTGACAAATTCTTTTGTAAATTTAACAAATTTCTTTGTAAAACTTAATTTTTTTACTTAATCTTGAACTATCATGCTAGACCTGGAAGTTTTTTTTGTTCAATAATTTTTACATGCAAGGATATAATATAATAAATATTTACTTCTATGATAAAGCTGAAACATTTACAGGAATAACTAACCTGTTTTATATTATTGAATATATCCTTGCATATAACAAATACCTCCAGTATGGCAATCATTTTTTCTTCTTCTGAGTTGCACACAATGAAACTTCTCATTTATAGTCTGACGGAGTAATAAAGATTTCAAACTATCGCATGTAGATTCATTAAAATGTTTGTAAATACCTAGGTAAAATAAAACAAAGATTTTGATACTTGATAAATAATCAGTATTATTTAAACATAATATACGGTTGCTCCTTTGAAATGTATCGAGTATATATTTTATATAATTTTTCAGTTCTTTACGATGTGCCATTTTTATTTATTTTGGTGCGTTCGCCAAAATATTTTTATATTAAGATTAAAGCAATTTTTATTATTTCTTACTAACTAATGTGTGTAACTGCAAAGGGGAAAATCTGTCATATTCATAGCTTGTTTTCCATAAGCTTCGTGAGTGATTAAGATTCTACCAATGATTATTCTAAAGACTTTGTACATTTATAACAACGTAGCTTTCTTGTAAGACTTCTGTTTGCGCCATTTTTAGCAATGTACTGACTAGATTACACTGCCTAAGTTTATTGTAATTTATTATTGTAATTATTTAGAACAATTGTAAAATAAATCTGTGATTCTACGTTTAAAATAAAGAACAAATTAAGATGTGAGTCCTTTATTATAGAGCTATAAAAGTATAATTTTTTATCGAATCCATAGAATCCTACAGCATTTGACAAAATTAAAAAAACGCAACTAATAGAAGACATAAAGGAACTGAAGATACAACAGAAAATAGTAAAACACAAATGCCACGAGATAGATCAGAAGCAACAGTGACAGTGGGAAAAGGGGTCACTGAAAAGTTACAAACAAATACAGGAGTTTGTCAGAGAGATGCACTATCGCTAGTCTTATTTAACATAGCCCTAAAATGTATAATACGAAAAACAAACTGCGAGGGCACAATCAGGAATAAGCTGCTGCAGGGAGTAGCATACGCGGACAATTTAGTCTTGAAGCGCGGCGTCTTTTACCTACCTACACTTACTGAATTACTACTTTAATTTGCCCTGGGTTCGCTAGCTGATTCAGTCAGTATCGATGAGACTTCTTTTTTCATTCCTAGCAGGGTGTATACTTTCTGGAAAACAGGGAAAACCTGGAAAAGTCAGGGAATTACATTCTAACTCTGGAATCAGGGAAAAGTCAGGGAATTTGCTTAATTTATAAAAAAGTCAGGGAAAATTAATTAAAATGATAAAGTACTTTATCAAAAGTTTATTTGATTCGAGAGCCACCATGTAACTGGATTATTTTGACTTGTTTCGTTTCCAGAGCATCATGTAAAAGTAGTAAGTAGGTTGAAATTGCGCAAAATCAGCCTCCGCGCAGGAAGCTTCTTGGCTCAGGTGTACGTACGTAGACATGCTCGTCTTCGTTTATCTAATAGCTTGTGTGTTTTTCTACTCGCTCGTAAAAATTTACTTTTAGAATATGTATGTATGTATGTAGAAATCTTCTGGAATTTTGATTGAAAAATCCTGGAAAACCTGGAAAAGTCGGGGAATTTTCAAATTGTGAGTTAGTATACACCCTGTCCCAGTGCAGCTAAGGGGAAGCTAATGTTATTTGAGACCAAACTAATATTATTTAAGGCCAGCTCGTGAACACCAGAAATGTTGTACTCACTAACGTAAATATGAATGACAATAAAAAGCCCAACAATTTACATTTAATACATATAATCTGTAAATAAACAAGAACACACAAAGAAAAGATACATAAAAACAAATACACAACGTAGGTATATACTACGCAGAACAGAGTACCTTATGATAAACCACAAACGTTTAATAGAGTCGACAAAGTTAATTTCACGCACCCCAAAACGGTTGGCACTTGCTGCTGTCTATTATTGTTTTACCGAGGATGCATTGTGATTCACTCTTCAAAATGCACACGCCGCAAAATAACGTGCAGTCATACCGTAATTTCCCCTTATCAGTCCGTAACAACACATTCGCTGATTATTGCGCCGTGGTTTATTTCAGCAATGATCGGCCAACTCGCAATTAACACACAGAACTAACCTGGTGATCTTTTATTGTTCCTCTCGTAGCTCGGAGCCGCTACCGGACCCTGTAGCTTCGGCAGTCGTTGAATCGCTTGATTTGCAGAGCTTGCTGGCTTGGGCGTGAATGACGCCTCTTGCAGGCGTCCAGCGTTGATTCACTTATCGGCAGGTTATTTCCGCGCGAAAACTGCCTGGTCGGCGCATTATTTCACGAACTCGCGGCACAACGCCTTTGTAGTTATTGACAGCGTATACATTAAATATCACTCTATAGTACTAAACTACGTGCATAAATACAAGAGCATCATTGCTAATTATTATATAATGAAAAGATATAATTTGAATAAATACAGGTGGCACGAATTGACCCGTTTCAGCCATCATAGCAAGAAGCAAGAAAAAACTAATAGAAACTATGGAAATAATTGAAGCAGAAGCTAAGAAGAAAGGTCTAATTATAAAACAAGACAAAAACAATAGTATATTTTATCATGAGGACTAAAGTGCACCATTTAATCCCGCGAGTGGAGTTTGTTACCTCGAGGGCGAAGCCCAAGGCCAACAACCACTCAAGGGATTTAGGCACTTTAGTTACGAGGTATATACGGTATTTTTTGTACTTTTGGGAACATTATCATCAAACATTTCCAAAATTTGGAATCTGTCAATTTGGAAACTGACAATTAAAATTTATTAAAAACTGAATTGCAGCAGGTCCTGGATAGCCTGAATCAGTTGGTAGTACTGAAGTGTATTGTCAGTATATGTCAAATTCGAGACTTGCAGGTTAAGTCTTGCGTCAGTGTGTGTCAAATGACAAACAAAACCTAACCTACTAACTTTGGGTGTACATAAATTTACCATAGTTACGGTATCATTTTTACTTTAGTCCCTAGGGATTAAATGAGCTACTTTACTCCTTGTTTACGGATACTTTAGTCCCGGAAGTGCAAAAAATATATGATATGTAAAAGAGCGGGAGAAGATGAACAAACCAAGTTGAAAATGGAAAATTAGATACCTGTGAGTACAAATAAACAATAAAAACGAGAAAAAGTAAGACATAAGTACAAGAATACAAAATAGATACAAACTTTTCAATACGTATAAAGCAATTCTGAAATATAAAAAAATTACTAAACAAACGAAGCTGAGAGTATACAGGACAATAATAAGACCAGCAGTAGATTTATGCAGCAGGGATAATCCGGCTGACAAAAAAAAAATGAAGAACAACTGAGAATCTTTGAGAGGAGAATACTTACGATACTAGGGCAAAAATAAATTCAAGAAGACGAGTACAGAAGCAGGAAAAACTACGAGATAGAAGGAAAGGATATAGTAAGGGAAATAAAGGATGGTGGGGACATATAATGAGGGCAGAAGATGACAACATGATCAAGAGCGTAACGAACTGGAAACCAGGACTCGTAAGACCAAGAAAAATAGATAGAAAAATGAGGTGTAGAAGATCTGAAGACCTTAGAAGTTAAGAACTGGAGAGAAAAAAGCCAAAATAGAAAAGATTGGAGAGAAATAGTCACAAAAGCCAAATCATACAAGAACTTAGAAAGAAGATAAATAAAGAAAGGGAGTGATTAACCCAAAAAAAAAACTAACGGGCCCAAAGGCACCAACGATTCCCAAGGGAATTATGGCAAATTTAATTAATTAATAGAATTCTACATAGCAATTATGTTTCATGTTCATTACCATTTTTTTTAATCCACGTTTTCCCGTCTCCGAATTCCTTATTCTAAAATGAAAGCTCCCCGTACATCACTTGATGTAGCTGCGCCAATGGGAGCGTTCAGTTGACTGCAGTAACTGAGTTGCTGACTTAGCGGTGATTATTGAACAGTTCCGCTGTTTATGCGCCGACTTCCAGCAATGCTCATTATTTCCAGCGGAAATTATTTGTGCTGACTTGCCCAGCAGTTCGGACGGTAGTGGTGGCAACGTATTTTGGATATTTATAACCTAAAATCTATCACGTTTTTAAACTCTACGTTTTTATTACTTTTTTAATGTGTATTGATGTGAGATAGGTGATTTTCCAGTTGAATACCTCTAAAATGGGTTTCTTTGGTTTTTTCTTTTTTTTTAATTAACTCCTATTTTAAATAGAACACTCGGTATATTATTACATTTTTGTAAATTTTAGAGAAAATGTCTTTTCAACTAATGCTCTATTTTGTACGGTTTCTGTAGAATTTGTAATTTTTTCAAAAAATTTTGACAAATGCTTAAAAATTAAAAATCAAATTTTTGGCGAATTATAAGATCACTGTAAAAGGAAGTTGTGTGCGTGTATCACAACAGATGTTTTATTTGTTTAATTAAGTACATAGATCGTTCTTGATAACTTAATTGAAAGATTGTCAACGTGTGCCTGCCAAGTTAGTCTGCCATTGAAGGTAAGGCCAAAATATTGTACGGTTTCACAGATATTTTGTTTATTTGAAATAGTAAAGTGGTAGTTTTATTTTGGTTTAAACAAAGCTTATTTGCCTTGAACCAATCGGTTTAACCACCATTACTAACAAATGGATCGGTTGTGGAGTTCCAAGAGCTTGGCCAGCAAGAACTCCAAATTTAACACCTTTGGACTTTTTCCTGTGGGGACACTTGAAGAATTTGCTCTATGTTACTTCTGTCCAAACTCGATAAAACCTAACTAATCAAATTCATCAAGCAGTCACTACCATTAACCCTAGAATGTTGCAGCGTGTTCAAGATGCAATTATTGTGCTGCGATTTACAATAATAGTCTGCTTAACCATATTTTAATGGCAGATTTTAAGACAGAACAATTTATATAAACACAGGTTCAATTCTCAATCTGTACGAATACATTAGAGGGGGGTTAAAATTTTATTTTTGTCATTTCACTAAAGACTGAGAAAGGATATTCAAATGAAAATTGCCATATTTTCTACCAATGAAGATATTTTTTTAAATGTTTATGTATGGCTCCACAAAGTTGAAATTGGCAACCTATAATGTATTTTATTTTTTGTTGAAAAACTATTAGTTTTAAGAAAAAACCAAAAAGAACTAAAAAGTTTTTCAGTAAAAGAGGCTTCCAATATAGGTATTTTTTAAACCAAATCCTTGTCCATTAAAAAGTTCTAATAAAAACATGTATATGTGTTGCTAAATTTAATCTCTTAAAGCCATCTGTAAAAACCAAAAACCATTGCCTAAATAAGCCTTTTACTGGTGGAAAAAATTTGCCAATATTCATTTATATATCCTTTTCCAATTTACAGTAAAATGACAAAAAACTAATTTTAACACCTCTTTGAACATCTCCGTAAGGATTTAGAATTGAACCTATGCTTATATATTGTAACGACCTCGCAATCAGGCAGCTGCAAACGCGTGAGGCACAGCCGCCAGGAGACGACCTTGGGGCCAACTGCGGACAAATGAGTCATTGTTCCGGAACTTCGGGAAGCGGCCTTGGACCCAGCCGCGGAGGGATGAGTCATTTTCCAGGTGATGCGAGAGTGGCCCCGATGCGGTGCGTCATGCATGTGTCTGAAACTTCGAGGAAATATCGCGGCGTTTCTGGAACGTCTCCCCAGTGAATATAAATACACGGCCGTCTGAATTCAGCGCAGTTCTCATCAGACTCGAAGCGCGTAATATAAATGAACCCGTATATACAGTGTGTCCAAGATAAGGAGGGCCAGTATGGGGATCTCGTTAATGGTAAGAGATACAAATTTGGTTAAATGGGAAGAAAGATGCGCAATTAAAGGACTAAAAAAATGACATCTAGAAATCCTTGATATGATTGTTCGTTTTTGAATTATCTCAAAAAACCGAATTTTTGGATTTTCTTTTTTATTTTTTTCTGGCATTAATATTAAAGTTAGAGCAAAACTGATTAAACTTCTTTACAGCAACTTTTAGTGGACTTAATGATTACGTTATCAATTTTTTTATCCGACGTTTTGTCTTCGAGAAACCATCATCAACTTCTTTTTTTTAAATACGGTCCTGGTTTTTTGATGCCAAATTTGCAAAGTCCTTGTTACTCTAAATTCAACAATGTACCACATATTGTGGTTTAATTACGTTTCGAGCTTTTTTCTGATCATCATCAGAAATTTTTTTAGATACGGACCTGCATTTCTTATAATTTTGTAAAAATAAGTTCATACAGTAAGTTAGGCCTTTTTACATGCCGTTAAAATATTAAAATGCACATCATAATGTCATAATTCTGATACATTAATTTAATAAGCAACCAATAACTATTAACAATAAACAACAAATAAATGAACAAAAGATAGGCAGAAAGAATGAGAAAACGAGCCTTGAAACAAGGCGGTAGGCGTGCGGCGATCGCCGTTGCAGCCGAGGTCACAGTGAAAATCATGGAGCGCTCGAGCCGGAGGTTGAGAGTTCAGCTCCCGGCACGGGCGGTCTAGATTTTCACTTAATTAAGGTTTAGGTTTAAGTGACGCCCGGGCCCCCTGAAGTAATGCTTGAGCGGTTCCGGGGGGCAACGGTAGACGTTAGGGAGAAAAAAAAAAAAAAAAAAAAAAAAAAAAAAAAAAAACCTCCTGTCCAGGAAGCCATGGAGGTCATATGAATGATATTGTTTTTCATACATAAATGCTACATATTAAACTTTCTGATATAATAAATATTTCATGTGTAAGTTAATAAAATGAATTTTTATTTGATGAAAGAATCCACGCTAACTGTTGGATCACCCATTATATCCAAAGAATCTAACATGAGTTTTACATTCATATATCTATTGTACTTCAGAATTACTCTTAACGCATAATTGTGCTTTCTTCGTATATTACACAATTGAGTATTATTTTAAAAGAAACTGTATAGTGGAACAAAACATAAAATGACAATGAATAATAGAGTTATAAATAAATTTTTTGCACCATAAACTTAAATTATTACCGGTTCTATTTAAAAAATGAACTTTTTCTACTGTCTAACTCACAATGTAATTCGCATGACTTGAGAAACTGAGCTTATTCTCTATGTACATACCTAAATATTTTATTTCAGATACATTCTCAATACGTACACTGTCAATTATTAAATCAGGAATGTTATTAGGTAACTAGAAGATTAATAATACGAAAATCGTTGTCGTGAACCATTTTAAATATTAATAAAACTAAAGATTTCTTCTTGATCCACATATATTTTTTTTAAAATTCCCGAACGTTTTCGGCTTATGCCATCTTCAGGGGACGTTCTACAAAATAATTGACAATAAAAAAAAAACTATATAACAAACCAAAAATAACTTACAGTTAACAAACACACAAAATCACAAATAAACAGCACAAACTCGATACAATTGCCACGGTGGGTTGACTAGAACTGGCAATCAAATACGGTGGAACATGCGCGCCGATAAAAGGAAATTGTGAAAGGCGAAAAAGAACCCCAATAAAAAAACTCAAGGGATCGACAAACTTTTGAAATACTCCGATCCTGCAAATATTAATTGATCGTTTAAATTGACCTGTGACTTATTAGACAAAACGACCTCCAAACACTCAGCAATGTTGAGCTTCACTTCTTTATCTAAATAATGTAAGATTCTACAAAAAGACTCCCTATCGAAATTATGATCGTTTTCGGTGATATGTACAGCAAAGTTCGATTCAATTTTGGATTTTCTAATGCAATTAAGATGTTTGCTAATTCTGATGTTGAAAGCTCTACCGGTCTGTCCTATATATGTAGCTCCACAATTGCAAGTCAAGCTATAAACGCCATTTTTCTTTAGGGAGCCAATTTGGTCTTTATTTCTCACCAAGAGAGTTTGTAAATTGAAATTATTAGAAAAAGTAACATTGAAATCATTACTAGCAAATAATTTCTTGAAAGAATATGAAATTTTACCCACAAAAGGAATGGAGAAATAAGGTTTGGGTATAGGTGGAGAAATTACAGGGTAGCAAAAGGAATCAAATATACTTTTTCTCTTTTGATCGAAAATGTTTTTGATAATATAGATGGGAAAGTCGTTCTTTATGGCAATATACAGTAATGTTCTAAGTTCTAACACGTAATCTTCGTCAATTATTTTGTAGAACGTCCCCTGAAAATGGCATAAGCCGAAAACGTTCGGAAATTTTTAAAAAAATATATGTGGATCAAGACGAAATCTTTAGTTTTATTAAAAACTAAAAGATTTCTTTACTTAATATTTATCACCATAAATTTAATCTTATTAGTATTTAACTTTAGATTATTGTCATTCAATCACATCACCAAGTTATTAACTTCTTCATTTAATACTGACACCACCTTATTTACATCATCACCGATAAAGTAGATTAAAGTATCATCCGCAAACAGTTGAATACTACAGCTTTTTATATACTTCACAATATCATTATAATGTAGAGAATAAACAAATTTGGACCAAGGATTGACCCTTGCGGCACACCATATTTACTTAGTGTATTTTATTGAAGATTTCATTTCCAAATTTGGTCAATTGACTTCTATCTTGTAAAAAACTTTTAAACAATTGCAGTAGGTACTGTATCCTCAATACCCATACTTTCCAACTTTGAAATACCTAAGTAAGTTTCTATCTATTGTTTCAAATGCTCTTTGAAAGTCCAGAAATACGGCACCAATTATCTTCTTCTCATTCGATGCATTTTTCCATTTGACCAAAACAGACTGAAGTGCTTTTTCACAAGAATTATGTTTACGAAACCCAGCTTGAAATTTAGTTAAAACCTTGATATTTTCTATGTAGTGCATTAGTTGGTCATTTACTACTACTTCCAACAATTTTTCATAACTAGGTACCATATTTATTGTTCTAAATTCTTCACAACGTATTGTGTTTAGTTTTTTTTACACTGGAACAATTGCTGTAGTTTTCCATGAAGATATCTGTCTATATATTTTGAATTTTGTTAACAGCTGTTTGATTATAATATAGGAGTTGGTCAACAAAATGGAGGCATCATTGAACGTAAATTTTCGATGCTCCACTTAATCTGCTGTGATCCATTTTACGCATGCCCTAGGTATACCACAAAGCAACTTTTCAAAACACATGGTCACCATGATTTGCATTTTAATTCTAACATTCACAACAATATTACACAGTTTAAAATTTAATATTAAAAAAGGGGAAAAAAATTCTAACCCCAAAACGTACCCACATTGACCATCATACAATCATCGTAATCAAAGATGTTACAATTGCATACCTAACAAATAGATCCTGGAAGGAAAAGTATATAAATGTGTAAAATAATAAATAATAAAAATGAAAGATATTTACACATCGTCAAGGCTCAACAATATCTCACGATTAAAAGTAATTCATCAATACTATATTTTGCACTTACTTACTGTTCGTTAATTATCATGGAAGGAACTTCACTTCTTTAAATATACAAACTTTCTAATAAAAAATGTTTGAATAAAAACTCAAATGTTACCGATCATAAAAAACTGTCCTTGTTGGATTGACATACATATAACAAAACTACTACAACCTTATATGAAATATTTTCTTCAGAAAATTAATGCACATGTTTTTATTATTATATATTGTAAAACTTTAAGTCTAATGAAGCAGAAAAATTATTACTGCGAAACGTAACTTAACTAATCAAGATTTTTTGAAATAAAATTTTAAACTTCTTGTAAATTACTATTACTGTCGGTTGTCCATTTCTTGGTTTACTAAAAACCGAGAAAATGATAGCATAAACACAGTAATTTGTTTTCTATATTGCTGTAGCTTATTATCTCCCAACTCCTATATCTGTCTATATATTTTTTGCAGAATTCATAATCAATAGTACTGTTTTCTGCTTCATCATCTTGTTTAATTTATTCTTTGATTTACTTCTCTGGTAATGCTGATGACAGCTTATTCCACGTAAAACCAAATTGTAAAAGTTACATTTGCAGATGATCTTGAGTCATTTCAAGAAAAAACTTGGTCAGCTTTCCGTAGGATTTGTAAAATATTTGTTTATTTGCAACCATATACGTAGGTAATAAGATCATTACTGCAAATGTTTGCAAATGTATTCAAAGAGCATATTATAATTTAAAGCTTTTATATCCACATAGATTATACTTAAATCAGAAAGTTAAAACTATTCTCTGCGATTCATTGGTGTTATCACAGTTTACCTATTGTGCTCCGGTGTATGGGCCAGGACTAGACTGTGAGACATTGCAACGTATACAGCCTGTTCAGAATTCCTGTTTACGTTTTATCTACGGCATTCGCAAGTTTGATCACATTTCTCATAAATTATATGATACAAAATGGTTAAATATGAAAAACAGAATATATCTTCATAGTGCATTATTATTTCATAATATAATATCAGACAAACAGCCTCCCTATTTATACAATAAGATTACTTTCAGGACTGATGTGCATAATCTGAACTTAAGGCATCAAGGTTTAATTACAATACCGCACTATAATTTGTCTATATTCCAAAGAGCTTACACTTTCAACATTGCTAAAACTTATAATGATATTCCTCAGTCGTTTAAAAACTTATCATCCAAACAATTTAAAGAAAAGTTATTTTTAATATTATTTGAGACACAGCGTTGACAGGTAGCGTTCGAGTATCTCCGTGATACATTGTTATTGTATTTATGTATATATGTAATTAATGTTTTTTGGCATTGCATTTTATTTTGTAAATTTTTACGGTATTTACAAGGACGAAGTGGAAGAATAGCTCTGCTAAACTTCGTCCTTGCGATTCAGCTTTTTGAATAAAGATTTATTTATTTATTTATTACTGACTTTTAAAAAGTTGGAAAATGAGCTATTCCCAACTTGTAACTTTCCAACCGGTCGGAAAAGTGATTGCCGTCGCAGCGGTTGAAAATGAAGGGTCTAGGACATATCGCCGAATGGACAAAACGCCGAATCGTATTTTAATGCCCAAAACGCCGAATCGTGCCCAAAACGCCGAATCGTGCCCAAAACGCCGAATTCGTTTGAGTGGACAAATCGCCGAAAATGCCCAAAACGCCGAATGCTGTCGGTGGACATATCGCCGAAAATGGACAAATCGCCGAATTAGTTGGCGTGGACAAAACGCCGAAAATGCCCAAAACGCCGAATTCTCTCGGTGGACATATCGCCGAAAATGGACAAATCGCCGAATTAGTTATCGTGGACAAAACGCCGAAAATGCCCAAAACGCCGAATTCTGTCCGTGGACATATCGCCGAAAATGGACAAATCGCCGAACCGTGTAAAATGACCCCACATGGATCGGAAAGTTGGCATCGCTCGATTTTGTTCAAAACCCCCGTTTGTGTCGGTGGACATATCGCCGAAAATGGACAAATCGCCGAATTAGTCAGCGTGGACAAAACGCCGAAAATGCCCAAAACGCCGAATATTGTCGGTGGACACAACGCCGAAAATGGACAAATCGCCGAATTAGTTAGCGTGGACAAAACGCCGAAAATGCCCAAAACGCCGAATGCTGCCGGTGGACACATCGCCGAAAATGGACAAATCGCCGAATTAGTTACCGTGGACAAAACGCCGAAAATGCCCAAAACGCCGAATTCTGTCGGTGGACATATCGCCGAAAATGGACAAATCGCCGAATTAGTTACCGTGGACAAAACGCCGAAAATGCCCAAAACGCCGAATTCTGTCGGTGGACATATCGCCGAAAATGTACAAATCGCCGAATTAGTTAGCCTGGACAAAACGCCGAATCCTATGAGTGGACATATCGCCGAAAATGTCCAAAACGTCGAATTAGTGGGCGTGTACCAAACGTCAAAGATGTCGAAATCACCAATTCCTGTTAGTGGGTATGGTACAAATTAAGGATGCAGAATATTTTACGGCCAAACAAATAACGAGAATTGTTTGCAAGTTGTTATTTCTAAGTTACAATAATAATAAATTCAACTAGCAATTGCTGCCAGCATAAACAACACCTATAAACTAATAGTTGATATTCTAACTACAATTTTTGATATCCCGTGTGCATTTTTGTGATTGAGTATTGAGGGTGGTGTCATTTTGTTCCTTATGCTGGGACCCGCGACTGGGATGAGGGAGAGTGCTATTTGGGGATAAGTTTGTTAAGTGTTTCATAAATTTTGCCGCTTCGCTTGTAGTTGTGCGTTGTACTATGCGCCTTTCAGCACTCCTTGGAGCGCGACTGCCCTTCACTTACCCTCCAACAGTCGACCAGACTGGACGCGAGCAGTCCACTCCGAGAAACGCTAATTCTTTGTTTAAATGTTCAAATGTTTGTGCTTTAATTTGTTGCTAATAAATTACCTACTTTGCTTTCAAAGAGTGTATAATTTAGTGAAGAATAAATCCATACAGTCCACTAACGTCCAAGGCGAGCTAGCAACCAGGAATTTTCCAAACATAACGGAGAACTGGGAGGCTCACCAACAAAGTTATTATTTTAAAATATAAATAAAGTAAATATGTTTTAAAAACCAGAATATCTATTTCATATTCTATATCGCGCATATACTGCAACTTATAATCTAATAAAATAAAGTGATAATTGACCGTCATTGAATCCAAAAAGGCGAACTTTAATTTTTTTATTAAAAAAACCTTTTTGAATATAAAACAACAGGAAGGAGCATTTACCAGATGAGGTTGCGTCGAGAATTGAGGTTGCATATGGCGGATAGTTGTTTCCTTTTGACACTGGCGTACTGTCTGTAAAGGATATATTATGGGTTTATTATATATCAAGGATCAACGTTTTATGTATTTCTACACATTTATATCGGGTGATTATAAATGTTTTTCCATCAAGCTACTTATGAAATATTTGTTATATGAATAATATGTAGGTGGCACTGTAAGTCTATGTCAAATTCGAAGTTAGCAGGTTTGGTTTTGCGTCAGTCTTGATTATAAAATCACCCGGTATATTAATGCCTAGACAAGCTATTAGGTTAGCTTATTGGAATGTATATATATGAATTAAATAAATTATTATTTATTATTATTATATTATAATTATTGTTTTACTGAGTTTAAAAATTGTCGTTATTTGTATTAAGCAAATTTTAATAAAAAAACATTATGTAAATTAATTCACATTAACATTCATTTAACGAGTTTCTGCTACAATCGCAAAATTTATATGGTGATAAATATAGAATAAGTTGGAGTTTTAACAAATTTATTTATTTTAATTTTTATTAAATTTATTTATTTCCAACAGACAAATATAAATATTTCTAATATATGTATTTTTAAAAATAAATTATAAATTGACTTAGGTATACATTTTTAATAAAAGTAGTAAATAGACCACATAAGGAAACATTCTTGTGCTTGGCCTTTTTCTACAGTACCTTAAATTTTACTAGAATTGTTCTAAGCTTTTCTATATTGACTGCACTTTTTTATTTGTATGTGTTGTTTCACAAGATTGTCTGAATATATTTTGTTAATCGGTTGTTATTTCGCCATTTGTCAACGCACAAACATCTAACAGAAATCCTAGAAATGCAAGTTTATAATGTGTTTACTGCATTCAGTCTAGACACTATATATTATATACTAGCTGACCCGGCAAACGTTGTTTTGGATTATGACATGATGGGGAAAACCTTTCAAACCATTAAGCAGAGAATGATAAAAGTATGACTGCAAATAGAAAGTCGTAAAGTGTATAGAAAAACACACTTTCAATATTTTCCAATTTTCCGGCTGTCCCTTTGGATTTTTCCGAATTTTCTTTTTTTGCTAAACCACCTCGGGAGTAAGGCAAACAAAACAAAAAAAAATCATCCAAATCGGTCCAGTCGTTCTCGAGTTTTTGCGTTACTAACACACGGTGAGTGATTTTTATATATACAGATTATATTGCTTAAATAATGTGCAATCATTTATCCAAAATAAATAATTGGGCCAGTCAACAGCGTGTTTCTTGTGTTAACCAATTCGTCAAAACTAATTTTGTCATTTCAACCGAACGCGTCTCTTGCGAGAGAACAATGCGGGCATTAAAATTCGGACGAAAAGCCCAATGGGGTGGAAATGCCGAAAACGTCATAGGTACCTGGGACATTAGAAGAATTAACAAATTCTCAACATTCTGTTACATACAATAGGTACCTAACTATTGTTTCTTTTACTAAGCGGTACAAACTTATTTTCGTGAACAAACTTTGTTGTCAATCATGGATTTCGAGTACTTTTTCTGCCAAATTACCCAAAGAATTATTTGAATAAGTTGGCATTTTTCCTTTAAGAATTCATTAGCAAGCGTAGTATAAAACACAGGCAAAGTTGTGGTATGAGCGTTACATGTTTTTCTTCTAATAAATTTATAAAAAAGGCCATGCTCCACAACTCAGGAATGCCAGTTGATCCAATATAACTTCCAATAGATTTGAATACAGCTATTATTATGTGCAATTCTCATGGAATGATCACCCAATTTTCGGTTAAAAAATGCCATCTTTAGATGTATCAAAGACCGTTGTAGTCGACGGTTTACAGTCACAACTAACTTTTCCAGTTTGGTGATGCAGGAAGTAATGGCAAAACAGATATGTGTGTTTTGTGTCTGCTATCATATACCATGGAATTGTGGGTAGACAGAGTTATTAGCACTTAAGTCTGACTTAAATTAACAATTTCGCCTAGCAACCATATGATGTCTTACGTTGCAACTTCTGTTAGATAATGACGGAACATTAACAGTCATAGTTGACCTTTTTGTTTAGCACCCTTTGGAAGGAACCAGAACAGTGTGTAAATTGTTTCCGGAAATGTTTTAGATATGTAAGCATACTGGGCCATAAATACCGCCACTACCACTTTTATTTTTTATAGCACTTAAACATTTTATAAGTTTGCTATTTGTTTTGTATAATCGATTACCTTTTATTTGATATCCAACAAGTTCATGTTTAGTTTTTTCTTTGAATATAAAACAACAGGAAGGAGTCTGGTCTTTTATTGGCCGTACTTAAAAGTGCGACTGAAATCGCCATATGCAACCTCCAAGTATGACTCATTTGTGGTAGTTTATTCATGGTAGTTGTCAAATAACGTGATCATAGGGGTATAATTTTTGCATTTTAATTGTATAAAGCCTTAGTCAATGCGTACTTATTTTCAGATAATGTTTATTTACAAGCTGGTTGGTAATTAAAATTTTGACTGTCCTGAACTGCCGGCAAGACTTAACTTTCATATACCTGATATAAGAACGAAAAATGGTCTCACATTTGTTAATACTTGCCCTAGGACAAATTCCTATAAAAAATCATCACTTTTTGCAAGCACTGCATCATACAATCTTATTAATAATCAAATTGACATATTCCACTGTGACTTGAAAGGTTTTTCTAAGGATTTGTTTTATACTGTAAGTTTATTGTAATCTTAGGTTGGTTTTCGACTGTGTAATAGAAATTATGTTTGAGTTAGTTCTAAATATGAAATTGTAGACTTTCTCTAATTGGGCTTCCTGTCTGTTGGAAATAAATAAATTTAAGAAAAATTAAAATAAATAAATTTGTTAAAACTCCAACTTATTCTATATTTATCACCATATAAATTTTGCGATTGTAGCAGAAATGTTTTTTTATTAATATTTGTTTAATACAAATAACGACAATTTTTAAACTCAGTAAAACAATTATAATATAATAATAATAAATAATAATTTATTTAATTCATATATATACATTCCAATAAGCTAACCTAATAGCTTGTCTAGGCATTAATATACCGGGTGATTTTATAATCAAGACTGACGCAAAACCAAACCTGCTAACTTCGAATTTGACATAGACTTACAGTGCCACCTACATATTATTCATATAACAAATATTTCATAAGTAGCTTGATGGAAAAACATTTATAATCACCCGATATAAATGTGTAGAAATACATAAAACGTTGATCCTTGATATATAATAAACCCATAATAGATCCTTTACAGACAGTACGCCAGTGTCAAACGGAAACAACTATCCGCCATATGCAACCTCCATTCTCGACGCAACCTCATCTGGTAAATGCTCCTTCCTGTTGTTTTATATTCAAAGAGTTTTTTAAATAAAAAAATTAAAGTTCGCCATTTTGGATTCAATGACGGTCAATTATCACTTTATTTTATTAGATTATAAGTTGCAGTATATGCGCGATATAGAATTTGAAATAGATATTCTGGTTTTTAAAACATATTTACTTTATTTATATTTTAAAATAATAACTTATCCCCAAATAGCCCCCTCGCTCATCCCAGTCGCGGGTCCCAGCATAAGGAACAAAATGACACCACCCTCAATACTCAATCACAAAAATGCACACGGGATATCAAAAATTGTAGTTAGAATATCAACTATTAGTTTACAGGTGTTGTTTATGCTGGCAGCAATTGCTAGTTGAATTTATTATTGTTGTAACTTAGAAATAACAACTTAAAAACAATTCTCGTTATTTGTTTGGCCGTAAAATATTCTGCATCCTTAATTTGTACCATACCCACTAACAGGAATTGGTGATTTCGACATCTTTGACGTTTGGTACACGCCCACTAATTCGACGTTTTGGACATTTTCGGCGATATGTCCACTCACAGGATTCGGCGTTTTGTCCAGGCTAACGAATTCGGCGATTTGTCCATTTTCGGCGATATGTCCACCGACAGAATTCGGCGTTTTGGGCATTTTCGGCGTTTTGTCCACGGTAACTAATTCAGCGATTTGTCCATTTTCGGCGATATGTCCACCGACAGAATTCGGCGTTTTGGGCATTTTCGGCGTTTTGTCCACGGTAACTAATTCGGCGATTTGTCCATTTTCGGCGATGTGTCCACCGGCAGCATTCGGCGTTTTGGACATTTTCGGCGTTTTGTCCACGCTAACTAATTCGGCGATTTGTCTATTTTCGGCGATGTGTCCACCGACAGCATTCGGCGTTTTGGGCATTTTCGGCGTTTTGTCCACGCTAACTAATTCGGCGATTTGTCCATTTTCGGCGTTGTGTCCACCGACAACATTCGGCGTTTTGGGCATTTTCGGCGTTTTGTCCACGCTAACTAATTCGGCGATTTGTCCATTTTCGGCGATATGTCCACCGATACAAACGGGGGTTTTGAACAAAATCGAGCGATGCCAACTTTCCGATCCATATGGGGTCATTTTACACGGTTCGGCGATTTGTCCATTTTCGGCGATATGTCCACCGAGAGAATTCGGCGTTTTGGGCATTTTCGGCGTTTTGTCCACGCCAACTAATTCGGCGATTTGTCCATTTTCGGCGATATGTCCACCGACAGCATTCGGCGTTTTGGGCATTTTCGGCGATTTGTCCACTCAAACGAATTCAGCGTTTTGGGCACGATTCGGCGTTTTGGGCATTAAAATACGATTCGGCGTTTTGTGCATTCGGCGATATGTCCAGGTCCCAAAATGAATCCATTCCCGACCACTGTGTAGGTAGGGACACTGGGAATCTCGTTCATCCATTCATGCGCCATCCATTCCCGACCGCTGTGTAGGCGGGAATCTCGTTCATCCATTCATACGCGTCACAACCTGTCGTATCATAATATATTATTTTTTCTAATTATTTTAGAATAAAGTGGTTGCGAATAAAATAGTATACATACCACGGTGAAAAGTTTCATTCCACCTCGGTATATAATATACTATTACAGGTTTGGAAGGAAAAGGAAACTTGACAGTGAAAGCATTCAAATTC
>OW679196.1:85534690-85850191 GCA_940337035.1 Agriotes lineatus | reverse complement strand
GATATATCGATAAATATCGATATAATTCTGAAATCGAATATCGATATGTAAATTTTAATATCGTCCACCCCTAGTACCGAGAGCGTTTACAATACATCGATTTGGGGGCTGTTAAGTTGTACAGCCTGGGCCTGGTATCAGTGTTGCCAGACGTACGATAATTATCGTTTTTGTACAATAATTTTACCAGTCGTACGATGTACGATAGCACATGTACGATAATGGCAAAATGTACGATAATTTGGCTATTATTGAAAATTCTCGCAAATTTGGCAGATAAGTACTAATATTGACCGTATCTTCAATATGACAGTTACGTGCAGATTTTTACTGAACCGGTATTAACCACAAGGTGCTGGAATTTAATTTGGTGCTGCTCTTATTTATGATAACAAGCTGATCACATCAGTGTTGAATTCAGACCTTTTGCCTCGGGGGGGAAAATAAAACTTCTGGGGGGGGGTATTAACTTTTTTATTAAAATACAGAGATACATACTACAGATATACATAGTGCTTACTTAATTTAAAGACATAAATGCGGAATTAGATGAAAATAATTATTTCATTTAGGTAAGTAATCTAATTCTGTGTGGTTTCTGTTTGGCGTATAACTCTATCACTTCTTCAGTTAGGTTACTACTCAGCTCTTCCGACCCTTCAATGCTAATTTTCATACATGCATTGAGTGTTTCTTGCCCCATTCGATTTCGAAGCTTCGTACATATACGATTCATTGTACTGAATGATTTTTCCGCACTAGCAGTTATAACTGGAATGCACCATATCCGAATGCATAAATCTTTTAGACTTTCATACCCAATATTTGATTCCAGAATGTAAGCAATCACATTGTTATTGTTTTCTTTTGCAATGTTTAAAACGTACTTAAAAGAACGAATATCTGCCCGAACTGCGTCGATGTCGTTAATGTTAAGATAAGAACATAACTTGCTCACATCATCAATGGTCAAAGTGTTGAACGACTCCACCAACTCAAATTTGGAGCACAAACTTATTAGGGTACCTAACTGCTTTATCACTGAATCGTGTTTTCATTTGATCTACCATCGTATCGACAAACTTCTTAGCCGACTTTATCGTTGTGGTTTTGGGTTCATTTTCAATAATTTTCCGCGAAGTGGAAGCTTTTTCAATTAGCTTCTCACAATTCTGGAATAATTCGCTCTCTTTATTGAAATGAACGCATTGCGAAGCAATATTTTCTAAATGGTCGTAAGTCGCCGATATTAATGTAGGCAAACTTGAAAGCATTAAACTCTCTCTTTGCAAAACTTTACTTAAGTTGCTAACTGTAAATAAGGCTTCATCCAAAACACATAGGGTGATGAGAAAACTGGATTTCTCCATTTCCAGCAAAATTCCTCCAGCCAATGAAGCAAGATCCGCCCCGTCTTTGTGTATATGTTCACATATCATTATAGCCACGTAACACATTTTTACAGCACGCACTGATCTATAATTACAAATCCAGCGCACATCAATCGACTCTGGAATTTTTAAGATGGGATCGTCTAATATTGCTTGGATATCATGTAGCATTCTTTCGTGTTTAGATGATTTATGGAATAATTTATAAATATCTTTAATTACATGTAAAACGTGCTTAACGTGAGGATATTTGTTTCGTGCACTAGTTTACGCTAATGCCAAAATATGAGCTCCACAGTGTATATAGGGAATTTCACTTTGTACTTTGTCCGATAGGCGTTGTCTTACTCCGGAAATATTTCCAGAAAATGTTGCTGCTCCGTCAAAGGCACATGCAACTATTTTATTTGGATTAATATTTCTCTTCGATAGTTCATTAACAATAGTTTCAGTAACTGTGCTAGCATCTATATTTTTTAGTTCAGCTAGACACAAAAACATTTCTTTGATAAGTTTATTCTCATCTACGTAACGCATAAGAATAGTCAATTCCGCAATATTATTTATATTTGTGGACTCATCCGCCATTAAAGAGAAGTATTTATTATTTAATTTATTTAAATCTCTCTTGTCCAAAGTCTCTCCGATACAAGAAAGAATTTCACTGCCTGTCGCTTTGCTGATGTAAGTTGAACGATTACTTTGATTCAGCACCCAATTATGTAAGGCAACATTGTTTTTCAGCAATAGCTTTTTAGCTCGTCGAAGAAAATTACTTGATCTCGTCAGCGGCAGATAATATTATCTGCTGCTGAGATCAAGTAATTTTCTTCGAATTTTGTTCACAAAGTTGTAAATAATTTGTTATAAAAAACGTTTGAAGAAAAAATACTACATGTTATTCGGAGCAAAAGTATTTTTATGTGGCTCGGCTGTACTTATCTGCCTCGCAAGCTCGGCAGATAACCCGTCCAGCCTCGCCACATAAAATATAACTTTTGCTCCTAATAACATAATATACTATTTTCTTCAAACGGCAGTAAAATATGGCATTATACTGCTGGATTGATGATGCTAAACTGTCACTTTATTGCCAAGCGGCAGATAATATTATCTGCAGCTGACGAGCGGCAGATAAAGTTATTATTTGCCGCTGACAACTTTATCTGCAGCTCGTCAGCGGCAGATAATATTATCGACGAGATCAAGTAATTTTCTTCGAATTTTGTTCACAAAGTTGTAAATAATTTGTTATAAAAAACGTTTGAAGAAAAAATACTATATGTTATTCGGAGCAAAAGTATCTTTATGTGGCTCGGCTGTACTTATCTGCCTCGCAAACTCGGCAGATAACCCGTCAGCCTCGCCGCAAGCTCGGCAGATAACCCGTCAGCCTCGCCACATAAAATATAACTTTTGTTTCTAATAACATAATATACTATTATTCGATCTGGCAACACTGCGTGGTATTGTTCTGCGACTGACACCGAGTGGCATGTTGTTATAAGGTTGTAGAGGTTATGTTATTGTAAACATTTCGATATTCCTGATAGTTTTTAAAAGACGCTGTTTATGATTAGCGATGGATGTACTAGAATTTAAAGATTTGAAACCTGTGCCTGATGTGGTGCATTCATATGGCACAGTTAACAATAGTACTCCTATTATAATCGACAACGGTAAGCACAAATGAGAACAGTTATTCTGGAAATTGGCACGCATCACTTTCAGGTTCGTACCAGTGTCGAGCAGGGTGGCTGAATCAAAGCGAACCATTACTAATATTCAGAAACCTAATTGCGAAACCTAGGAAAGAGCGTTCCAAAAAGGATTGTCCAGAAAGTTCTCAAACTCCGCAACTTCAAGTTGGCAATGATATCATAAACATCGAAGCTGTTCGATTTCAGCTAAAAACACAATTTGATCGGAATGTTGTCACACATTTTGAAGCTCAGGAGCATCTTTTCGATTATACATTTACTCATTTAGGTATTGACACGGAAAAATGTGTTCCACATCCGATCGTGCTATCTGAACCCTTTTTAAATCCTAATTCATCAAGACAATGTGAGTATGCTAGTTACCTATCTTGTATTTCATAAATTATTTGAGTAACACATACAGATTGCGGCAGGCCACTAGGACCATAGCAAAAAAAGGGAACTTTACATTAGGCAGTAATTATATTTAAAAAATTAAAAAATTGAATATGCTTGGTGTCAAAAGTTGCCGTATCATTTTTTGTTTAATTGTCGTAATTATAAACACAGCGTAGTTCCCTAATTTGTATTGATTTGATTCATTAATAACATTCTAAAATGACTATGAAGTTAATTTCGTTTATGTGAATGCCCATGGACAAATTTACCCTGTATTTATAATGATCCTAACGACCTACCGCTATCGTATATTGATTGTTCGTTTGTTAAACACCACGACGGCCACATGCATATTCCCCTCGCTTTTGCATTGTTCCTAGCAGCCTGCCGCATTCTGTATACAGAGTGGCTCTAAAGTATGTGAACATGGGTTAACCACAGATTCCTGGGGCAAAATAAATTTAAGTTGCTGTACATATACCCAAGTTCTGTTAAGGCCATATTCCACGTCAGTTTTTTTTTTTTTTTGCCAGGAATCTGTAGTTAAGCATGGGGATCTTACTTTTCTTAGGAGACGTTTGTTAAGTTGTGCACAAAGATGTGCAATCCCCACTCAATTTTTATTGTATATGTAATACGCATTAATTAATGAAATAACTAATATTTTCAGTGATGTCTGAATTGCTGTTTGAATGTTACGGAGTGCCTAGTCTAGCGTACGGAATAGATTCTGTATATGCATACCATTTCACTCAACATAAATCCGAAGAAAATGCTCTAATTGTAGGGTTGGGTTATCATACAATACACATAATACCAGTGCTAAACAACCGTACTATTTTTGCAAATACCAGACGTATTAATACTGGAGGATATCATGTGATATCATTTTTACATAGAATTCTTCAATTGAAATACCCAGGACACGCAAATGCTATCACTTTGAGTCGTGCCGAGGAATTATTGCATTCAATTTGTGGCGTTGCTGTAGATTATAGGGAGGAATTAGGTCGCTGGATTGATTCTGAATATTATGAAAAGAATATCAAGAGAATTCAGCTTCCATATTCAGTTGCATCTACGTCTTCTCTTACATGTAAGGAATTTTGCAATAATTTTAACATTTAATTATAAGAACTAATTTTAGTGGAACAGCAGAAAGAAAGAAAAAGGGAATTGGCGAAGAGACTTGCTGAGATAAATGCTCGGAAGCGAGAAGAACGGTTAGCAGAAGATGAGGAGAAATTAAATCAGCTTTTGTCAATTCAAGAAATGGTAGATATCGATGATGATATTGGGGACATAGATAAGGTTCTTACAGATCATCAGCTAAAAAATCTTGATGACTTACATAAAAACATAGCTACTTTGAATTCTAGAATAGAAAGGACAAAAGAGAAGATAGTTGCTGCAAGTACAGCAGATGAAATTGTTGTGGATGAACCACCTCCTAAACAGCCAAAATTTAATAAAATGGTTTTTGAAAATGACAAGGCTATGCATACATTTTTACAAAATGCTAAAAAAATGGTAATCGTGATGCAGTTAAATTATCGTTTAATACTATAAATTGCTGTTGTAGAGGCAAGATATCTTGAATAAGAAGTCTGCTAGAAAACAACGCAGGCAAGATATGGCAAAACGAAGGACAGCTGCTGGACAGGAGCGAATGCGAATCATATCCCAGTTAGCACGGAAAGAAAAAGGTCATGATGATTTTGGACTCCGAGATGAGGATTGGGATATTTACAAAACTATTAGTAGAGAAGGTTAGTTTATAGTAATAAGTCACTCCACATTAGAGCTGTTAATATTTTTAGTTAAGAATATGGTTAATTGGCTAAGTTGATCTTTTGGTTAACCAAGTAATTTTATCTGTTTTTAGTTAAACAGATAAATCTAACTACGTAAGGATAATTTTTAGTCATTATTTTGTAGCCGCAGATAAATTTTATCAAAAAATTAGTTAGACATGCCTGTAGTTTACTATTAACATGGATAACATCTTTTCAGTTGATAAACATTTTTTAAAAGTGCATAGTTACTATTCAGACCGTTGCTGAAAATTTTAATCATTACTACCAGACGCAAGCGTATAAAGCACCAGCCTCTACACCGTAAGATAAAATGAGGTTACCGACAATACATATTTTTATGTAAGGATGATTAGCTCAACTTTGTATACCAATATTTGTTAGGTTATAATTAAATTTTAATCAATTTAATTGCTCTATTTATTTATTTTGGATATCAAAAATTATTTTCTGCTAGCTCCAAGGGCATAGCCAGGGTTCCATTTAGGGGTGGGCAAAAATTTATACACACAATTATTATTGTTATTACTATTTTATTCTATTTTGTACAAATGGAAAAAAAATTACTTAAAGTAACAGTATTTTTCGCGAATCTGATGCAAATCTTCAGAAGATTTCATCTTCAAGGTCCGTCTTTTTTTCTAGCACCATTTTTTTGTGCACACCCGCATGCACAGGCCAGTAAGACGGTCTTCCGTCATTGTTGATCGCAACCAGGTTTTTACTCTACGTAGTGTACTGAAAGATCTTTCAATGGTGCTTGTTGTACACGGTTGTGCCAATGAAATGTGTAAAGCATGTTTTAAATCAGGAAAGAGAGTCTCAGCTTTTTTCACCACGTCTATTAGTTCTAACGCTTTTAGTTCTTTTCTGAGGTTTTTTTCCTTCCAGAGATTGTACCATAATTCGGCTTCATTGTTAACATTACTTAAATTATAAAAATCTAATGAGCTTTGTGTCCTTTTTAAAAAGTTTTCAAATGTCATATCTAACATAGTAGAAGGATGTAGTGCTAATAGTGAAAAAGCCGGCAAGTTATCGTCGAAAAACCGCTGTTCCAAGGAAGATATTAAAGAATCCAAGTATGGGATTAACAGCGACGTTTTCCAAAATTCAGCAGGAGTTGCCACTGGCGGATTTGACCGGTGTTGTTGAAGTCCTGCAATTTTTGGTATTTGCAAGTCTACCCCAATGTTTTCAGCATTTGAGTTAGCGCTAGATAAAGTTTCTTGGATGATGGCGTTTGCAGTTTATCTATGGTTTTTTACTACAGCTACTATTCTTTTTATGTGATTTTTGCACTGTAACATGTCAATGCATTTTGATCGTAAAACATTTGCCACAGGTTCTAGCAATGCAGAGTACTTAGCTATAATAACAAGACAGAGAATAAACTGAGACTTAGTTGCAGCAGAATGCAGTTGAAAAGCACCTTTTCTAGTGGCAGCGTTACCTTCCACTGAAAGATTTTCTAATCCTTCCACGATTTTGACAAAATTGTCCCACAATATGGAAATACTTTTGTATTTGTGAGACCAACGTGTCTCACACAAAAGGGAAACGTTTGGAGCAAACTTTCTTCGTAGCGCTGATTCACGGACAAAACTGATTATATCTTTTACTGTAGAAATGGTATTCTGTATTTCTGACACACGATTCAAATCATTCACCACCAAATTTAATGTGTGGCTCGCACAGTGAAAATACAGAGCTTTTTTATATTTTTCTCTCAAAATTTTTTGAACGCCACCGTCCTTTTTTGCCATAGTTGAACAACCATCGTAGCCCTGTTCAACGCACTTGTCTGCATCTAAGCCTTCGTTTTGTAGAAAACTGTCTATTGTGGTTGCTATAGTTTCGCCTTTTTTACGTTATTAATAATATCACAGCAATAACTTCGTTTTGAATTTTTGGAGACATATAAGTTGCATTTTTTTTGCCTTGTTCGTTATGTTGTTTCAAATTTTTGTCACCAACCTCAATTTTTAGTTGAATTAGATCTTCAAATACACCTTGATGTTGATCTTTACCCCTCAATGGCAAGTCATGTGTCCGACAAAACATTATAGTAGAAATGATTAATGCTACAATTTTTCTATTTTCTTCCAATACTTTTTTGTGTACAGACACCATCTGAACATCAACAGGAACGTTCTCCACAAATGCTTTTGATGCAGCGGTTGCTGATTTATGCCACTGACTGGCAGCATGTTTTTTTGCAGTATTCGTGTGTATCTCTGTATCGAGTAAAGGGTCTACTGATAAATGAACCCAAAACGCCTTGTACTGTACTTATTGTTGGAGGAAAAAGCACACAGTACAAGCACACAGTACAAGCACAGTGTAATGTTTAAATTTTCGTTTTAAATTGATGGTGTCTTCAGCAAAATTGTAATTTTCTGGTGGTGTCCAACAACGTTTCAGAATTTCCATTGATTGTCCAACCCATTTGCCCAAATCATTACCAGCATGGTTTCTATTTCCGAGCTCAGCTTTATCACATGATAATGCTGATGAAGGTCCCGCTTGAGGCGCATCCTGCTCGTCAAAAGTAGAGGTAGTCTTGGTAGATGCTGGTGCAATGTTCTTGTTTTTTTCTTCCTCTCTTTCACTTTTAGCGCTATCATTTTTTGACCTTTTCCTTTTCTGGGTCACTAAAAACAATTACCAACTACTACAACTGACATTTCTAATAATACACATTTTTGAAATTAAATAATGTGATCTTATAACTTTAATTTAATTATTTAATATACACAAAAATTAAATACTGTTACGTTTTTACGTTCGGGCTATTTAAAAATTATATGACGCTTCTTGTATTAAACATTTATCTACAACTATTAATTATTATTATTTACAAACACACGAATTAACAAGGCAGAACACAAATTACTTAAACTAACGAACTACAGGCACTATTTCTAACAACGATACATTTATTTATTTATATGCGCTGGATTAAACATCAATTATTTATTTGGTTATTTACGACTTAAACACTAACGATTTATATGTTATTTATCTGTTATTTATTTCACTAGGGTTATATACACACGGTTCATTTATATGGGAGCTCTACGCGCTTCGCTGCCGAATTCGAACTGATGAGAACTGAACTGTTAATTTCGCCGCGCGTATTTATATGGCCAAATAATTTCCGTCTAGAACATTCCAGATTTCACTCGTACATTCCGGCATTTGCATGTGTTGACCTCGAGCGCGTTTCCGAAAGCGTGAGTCACCCGTTGCACCTGGCTCAAAGGTCGTTCTGGATAGATCCGGAAGGCTGTGAGTCATATTAGTCACCAAGGCTGCTGACTTCATCCGCCACGCCTGGCCCCAAGGCCGCTTTACGAATATTCTGGACAATCGGGGCACTGGGTCATATAAAAACAACAACAAAAAATTTCCTAATGTCCATTTTTAATTTCAGAATAGGTGCACCCAGTGTAAAATAAATTAAAATTTACAATTGATTTTAGTTAAATATTGGCTACTAATAACACAATCACTTTATTCAGTCTTGTTTCCGTTCGTTTTGCACTGCGTTTCCAAACTAACTGGAGCATTGTTTTAATATTAGCATTAAAGCGTGCTGTACAGATAAACAAACTTCTGCAAATTCTCGGAACGGAACACTACCTGCACACTCAAATATATATTGAAAGTGGGCAAATGCGTTCGTTCCGCATTTGGCGTGCATTTTCGTTTACATCTAGATTATTCCAAAAACGCCTGATCGTGGGCAAATGCGAGTAAACCACCTACTACGGACACTTTTGAGCGTTTGAGGCATTCATATCGTATTGTTAACATGAACTTTACAAAATAACTGCTTTTTGCTTTTAATAAATTTTTAGGGGTGGGCAAGCACTCACCCCTGCCCATCCCTGGCTACGCTCTTGGCTAACTCCTGTAGATACACTTGACTGAAAATCAGAGCTGATACTTTTTATTTAGATTGCTTATTCTGAAATTTGATGTTCCTATTTTAATTATGACAATTCAAAACTTCTGTGAAATGGTATGTTAAACTAGTTTTTGAAAATTCCATTACAAATACTTCATCGTTACATTTGTCATACGACAATCTCAAATAGTAAGTAGTTCCTTAATTAAAATAATTTTTAATATCCATTTTACATCTAAATTCATCCCCAGTATTTACAATTACTGTTTTCTTTAATCTTATTAATGTGATTTTTAGACCCCTGTACCAATATCATAACAATACCTACATACTAAAAATTATTGACAAATAATGAACAGCTATAAGAAAATGTTTGGTGTGAAAATTATCTAATGTTTTAGTACAGTCGAAATAGAACTAAAAATGCCATAAGAAATGACCTAATGATATGACTAGTAAGGTTTAAAACTTGATTATTTACCATATTATTCAAATTACGTACAGGATGTTACAAAATTCGTAGATACGGACTATACCACGTACCACTGAACAAAACATTCCTTTGCAATTTTTTGTCCAGCTCCGTACGTTTTACACTACCGCTATTTTAAAATTCTAAAATAACAAAAAAACGTAGTTTCCAAATGTCAACTGTTTAATAACTTATTCTAAAATTAAAAAAAATTACGAAAACTATTTATTTAATCACCTAATTAACATTTGCTCGAACTGGTCCCCCTTGGCAATTCGGCATGCCATGGCACGTTGTTCTACTGCTCGAATAGAATTACTTACCATTGCCAGCGTTATCTTTCGTGTTGCCTGAAATACACGGTTTTGAAGCTCATTTAGGTTGAGTACTGGTGTTCTGTACACCAACGATTTTAAATGACTTCACAAAATAAATCACAATAGTTAGAGAACATCAAATAGAGCAACTTTGGATAGTAAACCATACGTCAAAAATTTATAATAATCCCACAATAAATTAAAACATTTAATTGCATAAACTGATTTGGTGCATTAGGTTAATGTACAGTCGTGTTCTGTGCAGCCTTTAAGCTTTGTGAATATGATATAACTTCACAAAGCTAAAAAAAGTGTTGTACAGGCAGACCTCGCCGTTCGCGACTTTGCGGTTCGCTGATTTGATTTTACGTTGGGCACCTTTGTGCTCCCTTTTCTTTGCCGTTCGCAGATTGCTTTGCCGTTCGTGGATGGAATTGCCAACTGTTTCAACTTTTACACACTAACGGCCGTTGTTATAAAGGCCACTAATCTGACGGTAACTTTAATTCGCAGTTAAATAAATAAAAGCGAATAAAAATTTGTTTACTAATGAATAATATGTCGTAAGCGCCAATGTTTTGATGAGCCTTTGTTTATTTTAACAGCGAATTAAAGTTAGCATCAGATTAGTGGCCTTTATAAGACAGGCCGTTAGTGTGTAAAAGTTGAAACAGTTGGCAATTTCATCCGCGAACGGCAAAGAAAAGGGAGCACAAAGGTGCCCCGCGTAAAATCAAATCAGCAAAGCGCAAAGCCGCGAACGGCGAGGTCTGACTGTACTATGCAAAACAAAAAAAACTGGGACAGTTAATATGGTCTGCGGTGAACGTGACTGCTTTAATATGTATAGTTGCTAGGTATTTCTAACTTAATTTTCAACTTATTGAAACGTTGCTATGAAACAAAGTTGTTATAATAAATCTAATTATTTAAAGCCTCATTTAAGCTAATCAAATAATGCTAAATTCTCTATCAAGAGTTTTTCCAGTTTTTTTTTGTCCTGCATAGTACTATTCGAATCTGAAGTCCAAATTTAAAAATTCCGAAAAATCATGTGCAATAACAGCAACTTTTAACTGTTACTGCTTTGTAATTTACCTTTTCTTAAGATGACAAAAATTAAATAAAAGCCTTGTTTCTGTCAAATTATTCCATAACTAAATATGGGTTGCCAGTAAATATCAATTACATATTAAAGCAATCATGAAATAATCATGCTTGAAATATAATCCATTCACTCCTTTTTGCATGAAGGGTGGCCTTGGATTTTTGTTGTTAAGTTGCGCATGAACAGAACCGTAATTTTTATTTTGTTGTATAACCTGCATATCCTCCAAAAAATTTACTGTTGTTTGATATAACAGAATATGGTTGCCAGATAGTACATGTGGAGAAATATTTAAAATCTCAAGTATTGTAAGACCTTCCATGTACTTAATTAAAAATGTTGCTAATTACACAGTAACTTGAACTGGATACATACATAAAAATTACTAAGTTCCATTTTCTATTCTGCTTAAATATGGCAACTTTGCATTTAAAGGTGTTTTGTCATATTTTCTAACCTAAAAGTATTTGGCAACCATAACCTCAAATGTAAACCTCGTAAACACAACAAAGTAATTTTACCATAGATATATAAGTACAAGATACGGCGTGCCGTTGATATACTTGAACAAGACGTACCATCTATTTCTGTCACTCTCAATGCGTGAATTACGTATAGCGCTATCCTTTAGAGAGGTACTTGGACTCGCCATTGAGAGAAATTCTGATAAAATACATTTAACTCGTGTTACATGGTGCCAGAGATAGTCTTTTTGGTCTCAAGATGCTACAAAATGTAGAAAAGAAGTAATCGTATATATAAACACAAATTAAGAAACATAACCTCAACAGCTAACACTTGATAACCTCACTCGATGAGGTGTGGGGGTGTGCAAGATATTCACTCGCTAACGCCTTTGAGTTTTACGGTTGATAATAATAGCCAAAGAGGATATAACCTCTTTGATAATAGCAATCAAAACCATTGCTAAAGTTTAATTTTCGAAGAATAAACTGTGAAATTGTATGACACTTCTGACGTTTTCATTTCAAAACTTCAAAATTAAGCGTACGAAACATTGTATGAAATACGTCTAAAGGGAGAGAGAAATAAAGTGATATAGGTTAGAATGAAATGGGGGAAGGTACCGAACTCCGTGATATGTTATTTTAAGATTCGACGTACGTTTACATGTAGTGAACGTATCCTGTACTAATATATCCATGAATTTTACCCAGTTAAATTGGAGAAACTGTCATGTCCAACTTTTATGCCAAAAAGATGTGAACAGAGTTTATAAGTTTACCACTGTTAAAAAGATTGGCTAAAATTATGATAAACTAAAAAAAAAATATGTATATGATAAAAATAACTTCCCAGTTAGTATTAATCTATGTGAATCAATCACACTGTAAGTAATAGTGACTAAAATTTATCTGTGGTTAAAATGATACAGTTAGTCAGAATTGAATCACGGCAAAATTTAGTAAAAATTAATTCGTTATCCAGATTTATCTGTTTGCTTTAACAGCCCCACTTCACAACCTGTCAAATTGTAAGTAGTATGGTGGCTTCCGGCAAGCAATTTTTATTTTAAACTGTAGAGTGTAAAGTAAATATTCATACTGTACGTGTGCCACTGCCAGACTTATTATTACTCAGTTTGGATTGCCTTATTATATTATTAGAAAAACTGTAATCAAAAACAATAAATTATTGCAGGGGGAGACTCGGACAGTGAAGCTGAAAACGATAAATTATTGGAATTGGATGATATCATCAGAGCCCACGAACCTTCAGAAGCTGATGAGTTGTTAACTCCAGGTGAATCCCACCAATTGCACATTGGAGTTGAACGGTATCGTGCACCTGAATTGCTGTTCAAACCATACATGATGGGCTCCTCAGAAGCAGGTCTTACAGAAGTAATAGGATATGTTTTATCGCTCTTTAATGCAGAGGACCAGTTGAAACTTGCAGCAAACGTCGTATTGACAGGAGGTCTCGCCAACTTGGCAGGACTGAAAGAAAGGATCCAGGCAGACCTCACCTCAATAAGGCCTTTTAGGTCTTATTCTAATGTGGTGATACTAAATAACCCCAGCCTATCTGCTTGGTATGGCATAAGGAAGTGGGCGAGAAGCTCCGATTTTAAAAGAAGCCTTGTAACACGGCGTCAGTATGAAGAATATGGAAGCGAATATTGTAAAACTCATATTGCTTCTAATTTGTTTGTTCCTACTCCAAAAGGGCAGTTGATTGATGTATGTGATTAGTTATTCCAACTTCTTGCAGATTAATGTAATAGAAGTATATTATTGATTGTAAAACAATAAGTATCAATTTTTGTTTCATTTTAGTATATTAACTAAAGAATTAATTTATTTAGTGGTATAATTTTTTATAAAACTATCTATAAATTAAATTACAACCAAGATAATTGATGATGATTGATAACAAAAATTTTTAAAAAAATTGCTAGTAGTTTCAAAACACATACACTCACCGGCACGAAAAACGGAGTACTTGCATTTTTTGATTAGATTTAAAATTGTATCCCTTTGTGATGTTTTATTATTACATTTATTACTTCCTTTTACTACTATAAAAGAAGTATTGGATTCACCCCAAAAATTCGAAATTGAGTTTTCAACAGATCTTCACGTTTTAGAGTCCCCTGATCCCAAAAAACATATTTTTTTTCATTGGTCTGTCTGTGTGTCTGTCTGTCTGTCTGTGTGTGTGTCTGTGAACAGAATATCTCAAAAACGAAAAGAGGTATGGCATTGAAACTTCATATATAAGTTTTGTGTACTATGTAGATGAGACAGCAAACTTTTGAAGAAAATCGCATAACCGGAAGTAGGTGTTTACTCTTGTGATTTTTCGGTTTTTTTCGATTTTGTCAAAAACGGCTCTAGCGGTTTTTTTTAAATTTTACATTTTTCTTACATTTTTACTGTGTTTTGATGTGAGATAGGTGATTTTCCAGTTGAATACTTCTGAAGTGGGTTTCTTTTGTTTTTTTTTCTATTTTTTTTATTAACTCCTATTTTAAATAAAACACCCGGTATATTATTACATTTTTGAATTCACCTTAAAATTCTAGAGAAAATTTGTCTCTTCAACTAACACTCGATTTTGTACCGTTTTTGTAGAATTTGTAATTTTTGAAAATTTTTAACAAATGGTTAAAAATTAAAAATGAAATTTTTGACTAATTATAAGATCACTGTAAAAGGAAGTTGTGTGAGTGTATCACACCAGATTTTTAGTATACATTTAACATTATAACATGTATAATAAATGTAATAATAAAACATCACAAAGGGATACAATTTTAAATCTAATCAAAAAATCTGGTGTGATACACTCACACAACTTCCTTTTACAGTGATCTTATAATTAGTCAAACATTTCATTTTTAATTTTTAAAAATTTGTCAAAAATTTTCAAAAATTGCAAATTTTACAAAAACGGTACAAAATAGAGCGTTAGTTGAAGAGACAAATTTTCTCTAGAATTTTAAGGTGAATTCGAAAATGTAATAATATACCGGGTGTTTTATTTAAAATAGGAGTTAATAAAAAAAATAGAAAAGAAAACAAAAGAAACCCACTTTAGAAGTATTCAACTGGAAAATCACCTATCTCACATCAATACACATTAAAAATGTAATAAAAATTTAAAGTTTAAAAAAAATCGTTAGAGCCGTTTTTGAAAAAATCGAAAAAAACTGAAAAATCACAAGAGTAAACACCTACTTCCGGTTATGCGATTTTCTTCAAAAGCTTGCTGTCTCATCTACATAGTACACAAAACTTATATATGAAGTTTCAACGCCATACCTTTTTTCGTTTTTGAGATATTCTGTTCACAGACACACACACAGACAGACACACACACAGACAGACCAATGAAAAAAAATATGTTTTTTGGATTCAGGGGACTCTAAAACGTGAAGATCTGTTGAAAACTCAATTTCGAATTTTTGGGGTGAATCCAATACTGCCTTTATTGTAAAAGGAAGTAAAAATGCAAGTGCTCCGTTTTTCGTGCCGGTGAGTGTAGTATCGAGTGGACGAAGATCATATTAAATAAAACTGCATGTAATAAAATGAATGGGTATAAGGCTAGAATCAGAAAAAATAAACTAATTATTAATAACGAAATAATATAGTGGAACTTTAAAAAATGATGAAAATGTTGAAACAAAATACATAATATAACCATAACCACACTGAAAAGAACTGCAAATGAAAGGTTACTCCCAAGAGTGGCAGCTCACTATAAGGAGGTTGTCTTGTCCATATCCTGCGTTGCTATCGGTATCTGGAAGTACGCCTTTTTCAGGTCCAACTTCATGAAGATGGTTGCTCCAGCAATCTGGTAGGTAAAATCTTGGATGAACGGCACAGGGAACATGTCTCGTATTGTTACTGCATTCAATGGTCTGTAGTCTCCGCACACACGCTACGAACCGTCTGCTTCAATTATCCCAGCATCCAACAACTCTTTCGAGTGACCTTTAAGAAATAGCAGTTGATTAGGATTTAATTCACAACATTTTTTACAAACCTCAGTGGTCCTACAGTCCTACAAACTGAGGGAACAAGAAGCTTTGGACAGGTGTCGGTTCCAGTGTAGAATCCTTACTGTGAATGAAGTACTGCGAAACGTTTTGTGTGCAGAACATAGACAGAAAATGTATGTAGAACGATTTGCAACTTTGTAATTTATGTAGTGACGATAAGTACTGCACTGTATTTGTACGTAAATAAAAAACACAATAAAAAGTAAATGTGGTTTTATTAATCCATTACATAGCGATTATATGATAAAACATTAGATAAAGCACAATAACAAATCGGTTTGGAATGATATAAACAAGATGCTTGGGTGAGACTGAACGCTGGGCGTTCTTCAACTTTGATGATTGGAACGGTGGTGTAGCGACGTAAAAAATACTTTTTCACGACCTTTTACATATACCTCATCGACACAAGTATGTATTAGGGATGTCGTACCCGGTCTAAAATAAAACCCGGGTACCCGAAAGCAGTACCCGGGTACCGGAAATATATAACAAAAAAGTTAGTGTACATCTGAACATCTGAGGTAACTACAATTTCTTTCTTTTATGCCGCGAGTTTTAAACTGAACTAAATTAAAATATTACCTACTCACCAATTCAAACTGCAAGTCGTCTGTTATTCGTAAATATTTTCACACTTCCAAGTGCTATCAAATTCAAGTACGTGCCTTTTTGTCCGAAATTGGTAGCAGCATCAACATCACACAGAGGACGTTTATTTTACTTCACCTAAACTGACGCGATTTAAGGGTACTATTGACGGGTTGAATATTTCCGTAAAGCGGATTTATTGTCTTATATGAAACAAGAAACAACATTATGTGGTATGGATTCTTGATAATTACTGCATGGTTATGTTTTTCCACAACTTATTTCTATTGTTTTTAAGTTTTTATAATTTTCTCCGAAAAAGCCTGACTTTCTGGAAATTATATAATTTACTAGTCGGATACCCGGGTTCTGGAAATATACCCGGGTCGACTATTACCCGGGTCGACCCGGGTACCCGTCGACATCCCTAGTATGTATGCTGGAGTAAATCCCTCATTCCAGTCGATGCAATGGTGATAAGTCATTATCCAGAGGGCTTGTTGTAAATTGGGTGGCATTGCAGATGTGATGATGAGCAGAGAGCGAATTTCTAGGTTTTATGCTTTGTGTAATGGTTAATAGCAGCTCAACTTTGGATAATGTGTCACTAACTAGAAAATTGGAATTTATTGACATATTTTTTATGCTTTTTTGGCTATTTGTGGTTTTACAGTTTACACATATTTAATTTAGGCGGTGCCTCCGCTGCCGCTGCCATAGATAAAGACAACCGGCAACGGCGGCCGACGGCCCGAATCAGCTGCTGTCAACGGCAACCGAATGAGCTGCCGATGCCGGCAAAAAATTTTTGTTTTTGTCGCTGATTCCATTTTGTCTGATTTTCGAATTTCGATCTTTTTCATTTAAAAAAATTTTGGGGTTCTATGTTCTGATATGCGAGAAATCTTTAAACATTTTAAAAAAACTGTTCGTCAAAAAATTTAAAAAAAATCTAGAACCCGATTGCAGCGCCACCTACCGGGTCCAATTGTGAATCTAAACCATCCAGGGACCCACTCAAACACACACAAAATTTCATCAAAATTGGTCCAGCCGTTTAGGAGGAGTTCAGTGACATACACACGTACAGAATAATTATAAAGTACGTTTATTTTTCTATAATAACTGTCAAAGTGTTACAATGTTGGTAGATATGTGATTAAAACGCTAGGAAATTTTTATACCTCGTGACGTAGAACTTTTTCAAAATTATGGTTATGTGTCAATTTTGAATGTCAAAGTTTCTTAATTTGAACTCATGACAAATTTTTTTTTTTAACATTAGATTCATCATCATCATCAATAAAATCGGATAAAAAAAACCAAGAAATATTTTAAATGCAAAAATTAAGCAAGCGATATTAAATTATGACATAAGTATCTGTCAAAATGACAATCAGTTTTTTAGTTGAAGAAAAGAACTAAAAATCTATGTACCAACATTATTAAAACTAGGGACCCTGCAGGAATGCAACTTATCCTCTAGAAAGTTGACCTTAAAAATTATTATAGAAAAAAAATGTACTTTATATATAAAAGATGAACAAATAAAAAACACATAAACAAATAAATTCACATTCATTCTAATAACATAGTAAAGTAGTACAGGAACAAGGATAATAATAGAATGTTATAAGTATTTAACGAAAAAGAAAGTAGTATATAATAACAAATTCTTAATGTAGAGTAAACCGAAATAAGTAATAGGTACCATTCGAGATTAGCAGGTTAGGTTTTGCGTCAGTCTGTGCCAAAACTGACGCAAACCTTAACCTGCTAACCTCGAATTTGACATAGACTTACAGTGCTACCAACATATTATTCATACGTTGTATAACTGACGCAAAACCTAACCTGCTAACCTCGAATTTGACATAAACTTATAGTGCCACCAACATATTATTCATACGTTGTATAACCACCCTAAAACTAGCTGTACCAGTTTTCTATGCAACCGATGGTACCATGGTACCCATTTAAAATATAAATGCTAGCATTTACTAGGTTGGGAGTATATAAAATAGGTATAGAATAGACGTTTTATTTCTTCTTTATTTTTTTCTTTTAAGGCCAATTACGGTGTTGCCATATCCCTTTGGACGCCCTCGTTTTTTAATCTTGGCTGGCATTTTGATGTTCTGCGGAATACTGTCGTAATTTGTGGCGACACTCTCGTGATTGGCTGTATCAATTTCAATCTGTTGAACTGCAAAACGCCAAAAAATAAAAATACAGGGTGCCCAACTTAAATGTATGCAGCTTTAAGCAAGGGAGTATGCAACCCACATTACATTTCAATGGCGATTATAATGTGTGTTGCATACTCACCTGCTTAAAGCTGCGTACATTTAAGTTAAGCACCCTGTATACAATACGTGTTACTACTGTTATTACTAATATCGCTAGGCTGAAGTTCATCTTCGTAGTGCACATGGCTAATTTCGTGTACTTCATCATCATTCGTAAATCCAATACATTCAATAATTACTTCCTTTACAACTTGTTTGTATTATCATCACTCTGTGGGACATCGACAGTTTCTTCCACTTTAATAAGAGTAGTTATTGCACTTTCACAAAGAGATTCATCATTTTCGGTTTCATTTTGACATTGTTTTTCATCATTGGTTTTTGGAACACCAGCAGTTTCCTCTTGTTGAATTTGATTACTAGTTGCCGTTGTACTGTGACTTTGTTGCATCCCTTGCTCATCACCATTTGTTAGAGCATTAGCATCAATATGTTCGTTACTCTCCGTAAAATTGTCTTTGAAAATGTCCTTCAAAATTTCATCTTGCCCTTCTTCCCAATACTTTAAGACAGATTGAATGGTTTTTAAATCTCTCACAAAAAATGGAGTGGATACCTCACGACATAAGTTTCTTTTATGGTGTAAAAATAGAAAAAAGACTGGACTGTAGGGCGCATGTTGAGGGCGTGGCAACTAGTGTGACTAAATTATATAATATAATATAATATAATATAATCAAAGAGCATATATATAATATAATATAATATAATATAATATAATATAATATAATATAATATAATATAATATAATATAATATAATATTTATTGATGCAGTTTATCTGTACAAATAGATATGTACACATGTCAATCTCGTCAACTCATTGATTTACACAAAATTAATTTTAAAAAGTTCACCTACATCATAGAGTGGGTTTTCAAGCAGTATTTCTTTAATCGTATTTTTGAATTTATTTAAAGGCATGCTCCTGATATTATAAGGAATAGTATTAAAGAATTTGATTGCCCAATAATTAGGTCCGTTATGTGATTTGGACAGTATAAAAATCACTGTAAAAGTTATCTTTGTGCCTCGTATCATAGGTGTGAGTACCGCTATGGGATTCGAATTTTCCATAATTACTTTTGACATAACATAAACATGTATAAATGTATAATGAAATATATGTAAGTATTCTGAATTCCCGATATAGATGATTACACTCAGCAGTGTAAGATACTCCACCAATCATTCGGATGGCTCTTCTTTGTAGAGCAAATATTTTTTGCTACACGGAGCATGACCCCAAACAATAATTCCATATAACTAAAGCTAGGATAGTTAGGCAAAATAAAGTCTCGAAAAAGGCAGGCAAAAAGGCAAAATAAAAGATTTAAAAAAGCACTAAAAAGGCAAAAATAAAGTAAAAAAGGCAAAAATAAAGTAAAAAAAGGCAAAAATACAAAAATGCAAAATTAAAAAAAGTTTAACTGAGAAATACAATCGATGCACTTCACAAATCACAATGTTAACACATTCAAAAATTGTGACAAACTGGCTGATTCAGTAGAAAACTTTCTCCTGACAATACTGGTACCCTCATTAAAATTAATCTCAAGAAAATAATCCTTCTGAGAAATTTTCAGCCCGTAACAATATAGGGTTAAACCCACTAAACCTCTTACCTGTAAGTGCTTGGGAATAATACTTTTCACAATTTATTTCAAAAATTTAAAATGTGCACTTTCTTGGAAAATTGCTAGTACATTCTTTTTAAATTGAAAATGTAAGAACTAAATTTCTTAAAATTCTAATTTAATATATCATAAAAGGCACCAAAAGGCAAGAAAAATAGGAAATTCCTCAAAAAAGGCAGAATCCTTAAAAAGGCGCAAAAAAGGCAAAATAAAATTTGCATTTTTGAATTCCACGCATTCTAAAACAGATTTAAAATTGGGTCTGCCTTTTATCCTTCCATTTACTAAAAAAGGCAATTTGCCTAACTATCCTAGCTCTACATATAACATATGGAACTGGCAAAGTGCAAAATATGCAGTTTTTTAAATTTTAGAAGATACAGATGTTGATAAGCTACGCAGAGCAAAAATGTTACTTGCCAATTTATGGGCGATATAATTAACATGCACATCCCAATTTAATTTCATATCAAAATGAACTCCTAAGAACTTACTTTTGCCAGAACAGTCAATATTAGGTACTGGTCGCAGGGTAAATACTCTGTTGTGAGTTTTATCTCGGTTCAACGTGAGATGATTTGATAAGAACTATGTGTCAGCCCTATTGAGCGTAGCATTGCATTTATCTACTGCAACATCATAGTTTGAGTGCGAAACAGTGAGGGTGGTATCATCAGCAAAGAGGATAGACAACGATCCATTTAGGAAATAGAGTAAGTCGTTGATGTAGATCAAGTAAAGCAGAGGCCCTAAGATGGAGCCCTGAGGTCCTCCACAGTTAATTTGCAGTTTATGTATGTATAATCGATAATCTAGTTTTTACTTTGCGGTGTAGAGGCTGGTGCTTTATGCGCTGGCATTTGGCGGTACAATGCTCAACTTGCCCCGTATTCGGGATAAAAAATTGGAGCGCGCCTTTTGTGCTTGTACAGCAGCCATTGTGTGAGGTGTGGGTGTGTGTGTGTGTGTGTGTGTTATGTTGACCTTGTTACTCTATCTCTTAGGTCTGTGGTTCTGAGTAACGCACAGTTAATTTGGTGCCCAACTGTGAATGGTGTCACCGATTCCGATTTCAATCACCAAGGCTACGGAAAAATTCCGACCCCCGCGGGATTCCAACCGAGGACTTGCTTAATGCAGTTTTGACACAAATGACGCAAAACCTAACCTGCTAACCTCGAATTTGACATAGACTTACGGTACCACCAACATAAACAGTGACAACCTAAGAAAAAAATCGCAACCATTTATGGTCACCTGGTACTATTTAACTTTTTCATTTAAATTGTACTAAAATTTCAATTTTTGTAGGTGTTATGAAAAGTATTCAATGACGTACGGCCGTTATCGCATCTAATTAACTCGGATAAATTCACTAGCCTCGGCCTAACGGCCTCGGCCATAAATTCATCCTCGTTTGTTACTAACGGCCTATGTCGTTAATAACTATTCCATCATTCCATCACAAAAAATTACGAAACTTTCAAGATTTGGCCCCTACCTCATATAATGATATGCTCTTTGGTTATATAGAGATGGACGGTACTTTAACTCAACAAGTAACAGATGATCCAATGGGCCCTGAAGATTTTCCTAAGCCCTGTAATTAACAGAAATGCTTCAGAGAAACTGTATGTCCCTGTAGAAGATTGGAAGTAATGTACCGTGACTTTTTAAATATAAAAGCAGTGTTTTGGACCAATGCAAAACACCCTCATAAATAATGCTGTTGAATTGTTTATCTTTGAAATATTTACAATATTCATTTTAATTCTTTTGTACTATATTATAGATTTCTATCAGTATTATTCATTCCGACGTATCTGTTTAAGAGTACTTAGCAGAGTTTGGCAATTTCGTGCCGCCCGGACGTGTGCTTAGTGCAGCGACCGCAGTGATATCTCTTGACCCCGAACGTACAATCAGCCTGCAGGCAAACTGCTAGTAAGAACATTTTAATTCTTATAAATCAAAGAAACTAGCTTATCCTAACAGATTAATTGTAAATTTACCACCTCACCCCCTTTACGGGGGTGATACTTCTCAGTACGGCGCCTCCCTTAAAACGAAATTCCGAACATTTATCACCACCAATTAATGAAGTACAGAAAAAAAAATTATGGAAACCTGTATCGTTAATAGAACAAAACAAATTTTACTTACCCGAACACCTTGAACCTGAGATTTCCAGCGAGCAACAACCACAAGCTGAAAAACCAATTACAGCAAAAATTCCACCCATATTTTTGCATGGGCCATTAAATCATAAAGATATTAAACAACAGGCTAAGAAAGAATTTACCACCAGCCTTAATGCAAATTTTCTAAAAATCACTCTCACATGCGAAGAGGACTACAGAACGTTATCGAAACACTACAGAACTAATGGAATCGAATTTCATACGTATCACAATCCCAATCAGAGACCGCTCGCAGTTGTGATCAGAAATGTTCCACCCTCACTAACACAAGAAGATTTTAAAGAGGAACTTCAAGCATACAACCTACCCATAATAAACATAACAAGACTGCTAAACAAAGACAAACCCCGATACCTGTATGTGCAGTACAACTCACAGCAAACGAAAAGGCAAAAGAGATATTTAATATCAACACAATCTGCCACTCAATAGTAACAGTAGAACCGAGAAGAACATCTAGAAACGTACCCCAGTGCCACCGGTGCCAACGTTATGGGCACACAAAAAATTATTGCGCTTTGGAACCTAGATGCGTAAAATGCCAGGGCAAGCACTTATATCTTAATTGCGATAAACCTCAAAAAGATCTTCCTGTATGTGTCAACTGTGGAGAGAATCACCCAGCTAACTTTAGAGGCTGTAAATACTTTCAAGATTCTAACTACAACCAAAACAGATCAAGGCCTATGAACACTCCAAACCCAATATCAACAACCAGTACTCAGCCCCCAAAATATAATTTTACAAATTTTCCTAACCTCGCAAGGAGTAACAACGCATCCAACCAAAAACAACCGTGGAACATAAAACCAAATAATTTCCCAAATAAAACATCTCCAATAATTAACACTATCCTAACCTCAATCCTAACACTGATCCTCCCTTTTATCGAACAAATTAAACCATTCCTGATAACAAATCTTATACCTTCCATCCTCAATGGACCGTAATGCTAAAACTCTGATTCATTTAAAACTTCTTAACTGGAACGCCAACGGCATCAAAGCTCAGCAAACACTATTCACAGCCTTTCTTGCTAGACATAATATTGACATAGCCTGCATAACCGAAACCCACTTAACTAAGTATGATACCATCAAAATCTCAGGTTATCATATCTATCGTACTGATCGAGAATACGCCTCAGGAGGGGTAGCAATCTTAGTGAAACGAAAAATACTCCATCATGAATTACCGCAAATCAATGTCATCAACTTGGAAACAGTAGCAGTTAGAGTAATTCCGTCAATATAATAAGTGTTTATAAACAGCCCAATAAGCAGCTACATGAAGCAGACATTCACACAATATTTAATACCAATAAACCTACACTGTTGATAGGTGACCTAAATTCCAAACAAACAATATGGGGATGCAAAAAAACAAACCCAGCTAGAACGAAACTAAACAATCTAGCAGCAGCATATGCATTTCAGATATTAGCTCCAGAAGAACCAACATACATCCCTTATAGAAGAAACCATAATCCTGATATCCTGGATATAATCGTACAAAAAAACATTAATAAACAAATCTATCAAAAAGTGTGTCATGAACTCGACTCCGACCACTTACCGGTGATAATCTCATTTATAATTGAACCCACGATAACATGCACTGAACCTAGATTAATTAACGGCCCAGTTGACTGGAACCACTTTCAGGAAATGCTAGACAAGAACCTCAAATATCCCAATAATCAAACAACTTCAGAGGAAATCGATGAAACAGTAGCCCATATTACAACCTGTATCACAAACAGTACCCAAGCATCCACAAAAACTGCGAAAAGAAAAAGATTTGTCAATCATAATACTCCTCCAATATATATTATAGATTTAATCAATCCGAAAAGCCAACTGCGAAGGGTGTGGCAAAGGACAAGAAACCCGATAATCAAAAACCTAGTGAATAACCTATCTCATCGCATCAAAAGGGATCTTGATGCGTACAGAGGTACAGAATCCACTCTTATCAAAAATGCATAAGTGACCCTGAACCAAGAGATCCAGGAATGTAGAAAACAACAAAGAAAATATTACGCCAACCACAAGAAATCCCACCTTTAACTACAACAGCTGCAACCCTTAACACAGATGAAGAAAAATGTGAAGCCTTTGCCGAACACTTGGCTAAAACATTCACTTCACAAAGCTACTATAACCCAACATTCACGAATATCATTACAAATTACGTCGAAACTAACCAACCAACAGCAGGCATTAATATGAAACCAACCACTCCAAGGAAACTTTCTTCTATCATAAAGGCTATACCAGTAAATAAATCTCCAGGGCATGACAAAATACCAAACATCATACTAAAAAATTTAACAAGAAAAGCGCTGGCATATTTAGCCACAATCTTTAATGCATGCCTCAGGACTGGCTACTTTCCAAATATGTGGAAACATGCCCTCATTTTAATGTTCCCGAAACCAGGAAAAAACAAGAAAGACCTGTCTAGTTATAGACCTATTAGTCTGCTAAATACAACATCAAAACTGCACGAAACAGTAATACATCTTAGACTCAATGATGAGATTACAAGACTCGTTATACTACCAACTTGTCAGTTCGGTTTCAGGAGACCACAATCTACTTGTCACCAGCTGCAAAGAGTGTAGAAACAATAGAAAAAGGTTTTGAAGATAAGCGATACACAGTCGCGTTATTTCTGGACATAGCCCAGGCCTTCGATCGGGTATGGACAAACGGCCTCAAGTATAAAATATCGCATATCAACATCTCCGAATATCTCAAAGCTATATTGTACTCCTTCCTCGAAAACCGCTCATTTGCAGTAAAAATCCACGCAACAGTATCTACAACCAGAAATATTAGAGCAGGAGTCCCCCAGGGAAGCATCCTAGGACCGATCTTATACAACATCTTTGTGCACGACATTCCCAACACAGAAGCGGACCTTGCTGTGTTTGCTGATGACACTATCCGCCTAACCGGAAATGAAAATCTAAATCTAGCCATCTCGGAGCACAGAAAACAGCCAATATCGCAAACCGATGGTTTAATCAATGGAACTTAAAAATAAATCACTCGAAATGCGCAACAAAAATTTTCAGTTTAAGACGTATGAATCAACCCCAAATAATAACAATCAACGACCACGATATCGAGTGGAACACCAATGATAAGGCAATTAAATACTTAGGGGTATACTTAGACACTAGACTCACTTGGAAGTATCACATATTAAAAAACTAAACGAAGCTTATACAAGATTGATCCAATTATACCCACTTATAAATAGAAAATTGTCACTAAAAGTTGAATGCACTACACTGCTTTACAAATCTTTAATCCGCCCATTAATAACGTATGCTTGTGTCATTTGGGGAAGCACATCTAAGACCAATCTATATCGAATACAAGTCCTACAAAATAAAATACTGAGAATAGCCGTCAACGCCGAATGGTACGTTACCAACGAACAACTACATATGGAACTGGGTATGTTAACCATTCAGGATTACATCACCACACTAACCAAAATGTTTCACCAAAACCTCAATAATTGCTCAGGCGCAACCTTTTACAAACTAGGACATAGAAAACTACACACCAGGCTAAAACGACGACTACCTCAAGACGTCTACCTATCATCTACTACAGAAAGTGATAGTGATTAGTGATAAACAAGTGATCAATAATTATAAAGAACTATTCTTTTTTTATACAAAATGTTTTCACAGGAGCGATAAGTGCCCTTATGTTATTAGCTGTTAGTTAATTGTAGTCATTTAAAATTACCATGAATAGCAATGACATTGTTGAACTGGTATAATTTCTAATAAAAAAAGAGTACTTAGCAAATACACATGCTTTTATACTTGAAAAAAAAACACAGTTTTAGCTCTTTAATTCCACTTTTTTACTTTTACCTGAAAACACGCCATTGTTCCATTTTTCAAAACCACGCTATACTTCAGAAACTACGATGTTTATCAAAAAAATGTGTAATTACACGATTTGTTTATCTTCAAAAAGGAGTAAAATGAGCTTTAAAAATTTGAAATCGGACTACTGCGTACAGAGATATACTTAAACAAAAAAAATAAAGCGATATGGCGGACATTTTTAAATATAGAGATCAAACGACCATGATCTCGACCATGTGACTAATTTTTTTTTAATACTCCTAATAGTGTTTAACAAAGCCCAGCACTAAAACTTCACACGTGACATGGGCTAGCGCCCGCACTACTATGGCTCTCATCCCAAACACATCTTTATGAACATTCAGAATTCCGATCTATTCGTGGAAGTTCCGCTACACATACTAACCGTTCGCATATTTGAGTTCGCTCGATGCTACAGCGCAGTCCGTGAATGCCGGACTCTGATTGGTCCGTGGTGCGCCGCGCAATGCTTGGCAATGCTTCGTTTTCCTTTATGTAGGTAATTCTGTAGGCAATAAGTAAAATGATTGTTCAATAGATCTAATACCTGCTTTTGTTTACACCCGGACTAGCTCTGATACGTACCTACTGTCTACACCTAATTGCAACTTAAAATTGAGTAACATTCCAAAAATAATATGAACATAATACAATTGAAAACCAAATATAGGTTATAACAAAAATAAATCTTCATAGATCTTATGAAGTACATCAACACAAACTGCAGCAGCTTTGCAAAAAATAATATAAGCAGCGACTCCGACAAGTATTAAAAGACGACGAAATTCAAAATAACAAATAAGTATAACTACTTATTTATTGTTTCATACAATTCAGCTTAAATAGTTTCTGAATAGGATGATTTCTTAACACCAAAACAGGGTAAATCTTGTCTGTTCATCTATAGATAGATAGATATTTATTGGTGCTAATATGCAACAAGTGCACTTACGTAAGTCAAAAGAAAAAAAAGATTACAATAAAATTAAAACTAATAAGAATCATCGGTTCAAATTCAAACGTCATTCAAGAAGGACACGAAGTTGGCTACCAATCAGAGCCCGGCATTCCCGGTCCGCGTTGTGGCATCGAGCGAACTCAAATATGCTAACCGTTCAAAGCGTTAGTAAAAATTAAGTAGGTATAGGCAACGGCTACTCCCAGTACGAATTTCCCCTACGACGTGGACAAGTAATGGAATTTAGGACAAACATGGAAGTGGAAATAACATTAAATGGAAAAGTAGTGGCATCGCTTATCGGGACCGTTCTAACTCGAGGCGACATGCTAAAATTCCGTGTAAAAATGGGCGATTCGCAGTTGCTTATGATCGATATGCTACTTAAATCACCGATACACGTTAGTGAACGAGCAGTCGAAGATGCCTGTTAAAGAAGAGCTAGTTGCAGAACTCCACAAATCAGCGCGAAAAACATTTTAAGAGGCGGCGCGACATCCTCAAAGGATTGCGTGATTTACTACACGCGCATTTGGTGGAGAAGTAACAAATATTAGTTAAATAAAAAGGCCGTCGAAACGACTTTTTAAAAAACACTTTTATTTTACAACGGCAATGCTACACGTTGGAGCTCAAAGACACAGTCAGACAATTTCTTACATCTAACATATGCACTAGGAACTAAAGATAAAATGTCACACTGCTAACTTATATAGCATAGCTTATCTACTAAGGATGCAGGTGACAGGATGCGCGTGCATGCAAGGTTACAAAGTCATCACGTTTAAACAATAGGGGACTTGTTCTACAAGGTTACAAGGTAAGCACTTTAGACAATAGGAGACTTGTTCCATACAATGTAACTTGTTATCGTTATGTATTAGTTGTTACCAACGCTTTCTCGAAGTTCTCCTGGGCTCTCCCGGTAAAACGCAAAACGGGTAAAGACGTAATAGCCGTTATGTTCTGGCGAGTATGAGGGTGTCCCCTAGAAACTTACAAACCGATTTGGAAATAGTATATTACTCAACAAGTTTAGAAAAGTGATGTTTTACTGAACAAGTATGGCTTGAGTACGAACGTTAGCGAGTACTTAAACGGCCATACGAGTTCAGTAAAACCACTTTTCTAACGTGTTGCGTATACTATTTTATCGCATTTCATACGAAATGTAAAATATTAAATTTTTACATAAAAGTGACATTTAAAACATAACCAAGTTGAGCAGAACCCGTTTCTATGTACTAAAGTACATTAAGCAGCTCCAGTTGATGTTATGCATTTGTCAGTACTGAAGTGTATTGTTGGCGGCACTGTAAGTCTATGTCAAATTTGTGGTTAGCAGGTTAGGTTTTGCGTCAGTCTGTGTCAAAACTGACGCAAAACCTAACCCACTAACCTCGAATTTTACATAGACTTACGTCGAGAGTTCGATCCCGGTTAGGTTTTTAAAAATAAAAAAATGCGGATGAAAACTTCTACAGAATGCCAATATTTCGGAAGTGATGTAAAGCCGTGGGTCCCATGTTACTACGATGTGTAGCATGTAAAAGATCCCTTGCTATGGTTGGAACTCGGTAGTCTCGGCAAAATTCTAAGTAGGTCTAAGGTACCTGGCACTCTGCATGCCTAGACCTTGTTCATGAGGTTGGCAAAAGGGCCTATAAAGACCTACTTGATAGACACGAGTCTCCCTAAAAAAATACTACTACTACTACTACAGTGTCACTAACAATACTCTTCAGTACTGCTAAACGTAAAACAAATCGCTGTTGCTATGCAGAAGAGTGTTGCCAATGCAGAAATGGTTAGACATTATACACAAACTCGTTACAAAATATAGCACAACCAAGCGTAGCAAAATAGGAATGAAACCGGCGAAAGTAAATCCTAAGAATGCAAAACAGCTTTTACACACAGCTTATAGTCACGCAAAAACTGTAGATTCGAAACTCAAAAGTTTCAGAAAGGGGACTCCGTACGCATTAGCAAGTATCGCTCAGCATTTAGCAAGGGTTATACACCCAGTTGAAGTAACTGAATATTTCGAATACCCACCGTTCGACTGACAAATCTCACCGCCTACAGACTCACATATCGAGAAGGGCAGGAAATCAAAGGTGGATTTTACGAACATTAGCTACTGAAAACCAAACACTCGGACGTATATCTCATAGAAAAGGTGTTGAAGAAGAAGGAAAACCAGGTTTACGCCAAGTGGTTGGGATTTCATAATCATCACAATTCCTGGATTTCTAAAACCGATATTGTGTAGAGTAATGCCATTGTATAATACGTTTTAAATAAAAATCTTGATTTTTCTTGTATTTATTACTGTTACTGATAACGTAACATACAACGCAAATTAGTGCGCATAAATGATCGCACAAAAAACAGATACAGACATGTTTTATAGCAATGTAAACTACTAACCATTGTTGTTAAATAAAAAACTTTTCTGAGTAACCGCTTTATTTGTCAGTGGTTGAACTGACCACCGAAGATTTTAAATGACGCACCAGCAGCCTTCCGAAAATGAGCGAGTGCGCCCGAAATACAAAACTGGCAACGATAATACAAAAACTTAAAATTATACAAAGAAATAGAAAAATGTATTCTAAACATACCCCCCACCTTGAAGAACTAAACGTCAAAACACTGTACAGTTATAATAATGATTAAGCATACATATATACAAAAATCGAGAACCTTTAATAGCACAACATAGAATAAAGTCTTTAGAAATCAGCCAATTGTCATTAATAGGCAACACACACAGTTTAGCTACCCCACGTTTTTGTACGCCACCAACACTTCACAGTTACCACTCGGATTACGCCATCTGAACCGGGATGCACCTTCACAATTCTGCCAAGGTGCCATTTCAAAGAAGGCACATTGTCCTCGAGAATGACGACCATTGCGTTGAGCGCAATTAAATTTGCGCTGTTGGATCGCCATTTAGTTCGCACGTGCAGTTCGCCAATATACTCCTTGGACCACCTGGCCCAAAAGTGCTGAGCTATGTGCGGCACCCTGTGAAAGTGAGACCGTCTTGGGGGCTTAATGTTAACAACATTTTGATCTGGAACGCTGAATAAGCTTCTCCCTATCAGAGAATGAGCTGGAGTGAGAGGATTTAGGTCAGAAGGGTCATTTGATAATGGGGAGAGAGGTTTAAAATTTACCACTGCTTCAATTTGAATTAAAACTGTATTTAATTCTTCATACGTTAGTAGTGCAGTACCAATACCGCGTTTCAAGCGATATTTCATTGTTTTTACACCTGCTTCCCAGAGACCTCCGAAATGCGGAGAGCGTCGTGGTATAAAGGACCAGGAAATACCCTCTGAGGCTATTGCATTATCAAAATCCTTACTAGTGCATTCAGAATATAAATCTCTTAAAAATGATTTTAAACAAGCATTTGCCCCAACCAAATTGCTGCCATTATAAGAAAATATTTTGGAAGGGTTACCCCTTCTTGCAACAAAGCGTCTTAAGGTAGCTAAAAAGGCTTCTGTGGTAAGTTCCTATACAACTTCCACATGAATTTGTCGAAAAACAAATGAAAATGCATATATACGCTTTTATCGTCTTGCAACCTCGCCCCTTACGGTCTTTAGTTACAATAGGGCCACAATAATCCACGCCACATGTTTGAAAGGAAAAGGCAACTGTTACCCGCTCTCTAGGCAAAGATCCCATTAAATATTTAGCAAGATTGGGATTTGCACAAAAACATCTTATGCAGTTATGAACAATTTTTCGCACTAAGTTGCGTCCCGAAATTGGCCAATATGTGACCCTAAGAACTGATAAAAGTAATTGCGGACCCGAATGTAGCGTAGGTTCATGCAGGTCTTGCGCAATTAGCAATGTAAGCCGATGCTTGGACGGGAGAAGAATGGGGTGCTTCTTATTTTCAGAAAAATTGGAATTTTGTAATCTACCGCCTACCCGCAAAATTCTTCTGTCATCAAGGAAAATATGTAGGGCGGGTAAATTACTTTTGGCATTAATATTTTGTTCGACAGTTCCTTGATTTCTTCCCTAAATTCGTCGTGCTGGGCAATTTTTATCAGGCTTTTCAAAGCATGGTTTAATTCAGTCACTGTAAGGCAACCGATGGTTCTATCACGTTTTAGCTTTAATGAATTGTTTTTAAATCTCACACAAAATGCTATACATCGCTGCAACCGCTTTAGAGAAGAAAAACGCGCAAATAAATCGTTTTCGATTCGTGCTATCAATTCAATTGTAGTTGCAACGCGACATTCAGACAAATACTCAGTGGAAGTCTGATAATTTTTAGTTACCCCACCGGGCCAGCAGCTAGGTAACTGCCTTAGCTAACCTGGGCCGTGCCACCAAAGTTTTGAGCCAATTTATTTATTTGGTATAATACCGTGTGATAGAAGGTCAGCAGGATTCTCACCAGAGCTAATACGCCGCCAGTCAGACTGGCCTATCAAATTTTGGATTTCCGAAACCCGATTGGCCACAAAGGTTTTTAAGGTACTTGGAGCTGACCCTATCCATGCTAGCGTAGTAGTAGTAGTAGTAGTATTTTTGGGGAGACTTATGTCTAGCAAGTAGGTCTTTATAGGCCCTTTTGCCAACCCCATAAACAAGGTCTAGGCATGCAGAGTACCAGGTACCTTTGTCCTACTTAGAATTTTGCCGAGACTAAGGAGTTCCAACCCTAGCAAGAGATATTTTACATGCTACACATCGTAGTAACATAGGACCCACGGCTTTACATCACTTCCGAATGATGGCATTCTGTGAGGTTTTCATCCGTATTTTTTTTAAACCTCACCGAAATCGGGGATCGAACTCTCGACCCTTAGATCAGTAGCCAGAATGCTTACCACTGAGCTATGGAGCCAGGCATGCTAGCGTAACTGTCGAATCACACCAATACACCGTAGCGTCAAACTGCATTTTTATGGCTGCCTTGAACTTATCAACAAGTCTAGCAAGTAAAAGAGCCCCGCACAGTTCTAAGCGCGGTATGGAAATGGTTTTTAACGGTGCTACTCTAGATTTAGCACAAGCTAACTTAATATATACGTTTCCTAACGCGTCCATACTCCGAACGTAGATACAAGCGCCATACGCGACCTCAGACGCATCTGAAAAACAATGCATTTCAATGCTCGTTGCATCGTGGATGATTACTTGACGCGGTATCTCTATTTGCTATAAAACTATTAGTTCATCTTAAAACTGTAGCCACTGCGAATGCAAATCCTTAGGAACAGATTCGTCCCATGATAAATTATATTGCCATAATTTTTGAAGCAACATTTTTGGTATTATGACAGCAGGCCCTAAGAGCCCTAAAGGATCAAATATTTTAGCTGTAGCGGATAAAATATACCTCTTGGTCACGGAAGTTTGCAATTCATTTGCCTTGATGCTATAATTTAATGTGTCTGATTGCGGTAGCCACAATAAGCCTAAAGTTTTTGTGCTTTGATCAGGACACAACTTCAGTGCGCTAGAATTTCTAGCATTAGAGGCAGGTATATCATGTAAAACCGAGGGTTCGTTTGATATCCATTTTCTGAGATCGAAACAACCACGTTGGAGTATCAAAATGATTTCATTTCGAATAGTAATTGTTTCTTTGATAGAATCTGCACCCGTAAGCAGATCATCGACATAGAAATCGTTTAAAATTATATTAGATGCTCGAGGAAATTCGTTAATGCTTTTATGCGCTAACTCTTGAAGACACCTAATTGCCAAGAATGAAGCCGCGGCAGTGCCGTACTTAACCGTGTTCAAACAGTAGTCCGCCAATGGGTCAGTAGGGCTTGATCGTCGTACAATGCGTTGCAAGTCTTTTTATTCGGGCTGAATAAACACTTGCCTGTAAATTTTTGCTATGTCAACTGACAGAGCATATCTATATTTGCGAAATTTGATTAAAATGGAAAAAAAGGTCATCCTGAATGACTCGATCTACAGCTTGAAGATCGTTCAAAAAGATGCCTGTGGTTGATTTCGGGGACCCGTTAAACACCACCCTCAGCTTTGTTGTGAGGCTTTCTTCGTCTATCACGCCATGATGGAGCAAGTAATACGAAACGACACTACTTTCTACATTTTCTATCTTGCTCATGTGACCCATCATCTCGTACTCACTCATAAATTTGACATATAATTCCATAAGTTTAGGATTTCTTTCCAATTTTCGTTCAAGAGCGTAAAATCTCTTAACAGCTAATAATTTTGAATCGCCTAAGTTATTCGATATTTCCTTTAGCGGAATGGAGACATAGAATCTACCATTCTCGTCGCGAGCAGTATTGCTAGTAAAATTCCTTTCACAAAAACGCTCTTTGCTTGAAAGTGCCTTGGTTATGCAACATTCCTCTAGTTCCCAGAATGTTGCCAATTGTGCTTGCACATTTAGACTACTACTTACTATGTTTAAATTACAATGAACGTTGTTATGATTGTTAGGCTAACAATTTAAAGGACCGGCTAATATCCATCCTTGTCTCGTTTTTTCCAACGTTATACGATTTCCACCTAGCTTAATTTGTCCCACACAGATTAATTGCCAAAAGATCTCAGCACCTATCAGAATTTCAATTTCGCTTGATATATTAAATGTATTGTCAGCTAATTTAATATTCGGCGGAATTTGCAATGAGGCTGAGTCGAACGAGTAGCTTGGAATATTTCCAGTTATTTTTGGGACTACTATGCAAGAGATGGTGGTTTTAAAATTGCCATAGCTTGAGTGCATACTGAGTTCCGCTTTGTGTCGAATTTGGGTAGACAACTGGTTTATACCAGTTACTGCTAAATCAATATTAGTTTTCTGTAAACCTAATCGCTCACACAAATTTTCGGTTATAATATTTGATTGACTTCCGGAATCTAATAATGCACGACAATTATAAAGAGAGCCAGATTTGCACTCAACACGAATGATCGCCGTTGATAGTAACACTTGCTGCTCGTAGCCGTTCATAATATGACTTGTAATCGACGAAACTGCATTAGCTTCTTCCTGACTTATTTGTGCTATTTGCGAGTGACCGGAGCTAGACGCTTCTGCACTATTTTGAATTACTCCGGAGGGAAAACTTTGAGTTTCCGAATTTTGAGTATTTAAATGTAGGAGTATATGGTGCCTTTTCTTACAATATCTACAGCTTGATGCCCTACAAAAATTACTAGAATGGAAACCCTTTAGGCAATTAAAACAAAGTCTTTTGTTTTTTGCCTCTTGTATTCGAGACGCTATCGGAAGTGCTTTAAACTGTTCGCAATTATAAATGCTGTGCGAGTCTTTGCAAATGACGCATTTAGGCTGCTTAACTGAATTTTCAATAGTGGCTAAAAATGAACTTGCTGTAGAATTATTAAATTTGCCTTTAAATTTGTTAACTTTTAGTTCACTGGCCTGCGTAACATTAAGAATTTCCAACAGTTCACATTTCGACTTCAGAAACGTTTCTAAATGCTCCATAGTTGGAAAATCACCTTCAATTTTCTGAGCCTCCCATTCACGTTTAGTGGCGGAATCAAATTTAGCACTAATTAAACAAATTAAAATAGTATCCCACGCTTCTACTGGCTGACCTAACACCTTTAATGCCCTTAAATGTTTAGAAATATTGTCAAGGAGCTGCCGTAACAAAATATGGGATTCCTTTGTTATAGATGGTAAATTAAACAATAGTTTAATATGGTTATTTACAATTAGCCGCTTATTGTCATACCTTTCAAGCAATAAATTCCACGCAATGGGATAATTAATATCGCACACTTGGATTGAATTATTTCGCCTGCCTTTCCCTTCACGGAACTCTTTAGGTATAGAAATTTTTGAACATTTGTAATAGTTTCATTATCATGTATTAATGATTTGTATAAATCTCTATAGTCTAACCAATGTTACCAATGCCCGATATCGCCTTCAAATTGGGGTAAATTTACGGTTGGAAGACGAACTTGATTTATTATGCCAGAATGGTCGAGGTTGCTACGATTTGAATTTGTTTGTTGCTGCAAGGGGGCGCTTTGACTGTGTTGCTTTAGGAATGTTTGTGCCAAAGATAAATTAGTGTAATACAAACATTCAAAGTTTTCTCTTTCATCTGAACTAGCACCAACTTTCTCAGACTGCAGCGATTCAATTTCATCTTGCACTATATTAAAACCAGCTATAATAGGTTTTATTCCCGAAATTCTCATTTCTAATTGGGAAAAAAATGCTTCATCTGGATTCGTACTGCATAAGGCTGAATTAATATAAGTTTGAAACTTCGTTAAATCTCAAATTTCAAAGTAATTGCAGCAATGGTAATGAAGAATAAAGAAAAGTAGGATAAATACGATATAAGGACAGCTCACTTACTTCTTACAGCCTCTTTGTTCTCAGCACAGGGTTGCTACCTGCGGTTTTTTGTTGTTGTCTATTTGCACCCGGAAGCTGATTCACGCTGCAAACTGTACAAGCCGGTGCCAGATGCTCCAAGATGCTGCTTGCTGGGCACGAAGGGGTGCTAACTGGACGTTGACCCTAGGGCTATGGACAAAGGAATGATGCTCCGCCGTCGCCTATTAATTACGTATTAATTTAATACTATTTGGGGATGAATCGCTGATGCTTCCACGTAGTCGCTTGAAAGATGAATTTAGAAATCGACGCACTGGTACTCGTACAGACCACGGATTTCAAACACTTGCGAATTTGGTTTATCGACGGTAAATGTGATTAATTGCTTACCGGATAAACTCTTACACACACACTACACATAGTTCTTATTAACTCGACTGTGAAGGACCAAAATATGTTGTTAAATAAAAAACTTTTCTGAGTAACCACTTTATTTCAACTTATCATTTGCGTGTCAATGGTTGAACTGACCACCGATTTTAAATGACGCACCAACAGCCCTCCGAAAATGAGCGAGTGCGCCCGAAATACAAAACTGGCAACGAAAATACACAAACCTAAAATTATACAAAGAAATAGAAAAATGTAATCTAAACAACCATTACATATATTATTCAGTCAGTCACATAACCAAGTGTTCTTAACCTACCCCCCACCGATACTATACAATATTCTCTATACTAAGCGTAATCTACAAGGTACAAGAAACGATTTCGTTGTGCAGGACATGTGCTGTTAAGTAACAACTAATACTGTTACGCGAACATACTGTAAACTACATTATGTTATGGGCAATCTGCAACAATTCGTCTAGTCTGTAATCAGGTATAGTTCGATGTCCCCACGCCAAGGTTTTAGGAGTGTTATGAATACGGTAGCGTTTATCATCTCGCGTAGAAAGCGCAACCTTATTCATTAATCCGGTGTACATAGTGTGCAAACGGGAGCGAAAAACATACATTTGATAAACGACAGCCCCCCCTTTTGTTTTCAGCTACAGATTTATAAATTTCGGTTGTGAGTTGATTCCGAACAGCACTCTTTTTAATCCCCTTTGCCTTCTTGTCAACTCTACCAACAGCGTTTACACAGAATGTATTTGCACCGACCCCGTAATAGCTACACACGGCCACCTCAGCGTATTCATCCTTGAATTTGCCAACAACAGATCCAGTTCTCGGAACTTGCAGGCGATTCTTGTAATTTGATGTATCAATGAGATAAAGGTGCGGTTTCATGTTCGCGTAAAAATTTTCAGTAACAATTTCCAAGATTAAAGAGTCAGTATCGGTGTACAAGAGAGACACATTAGGGCCGTATTAACGCTTTAAAAAATCATACATACACACAACCAGCATAACTCGGTTTGTTATAAAAACCCGACGTTTTATTAATTTCAACAGCTATTAAACTTTCATCAAATCGAATTTTATCTTTAAAGTTAGGTTTTGCAATCAAAACTTCTGCCCCCATTTTGTTACCAATTTTCTCCCAATAACTTTACAAGAACCCTTTTACGCACGTTCTCCATAGTTTTGCCAAATACGCTGTTGTTAGCCAGCTTAAAGGAATTTCTGTGGAATTCGTTGTCAGAGTGGTTTCGTAAATTCGTGTTCAAGTCGATGTAGGATCTGAGCCAGCTGGATTGTGTGTATTCGACCTCTTCTAACCAAAATCAAACCAAAGCATTGCTGTAAATTTCTCTAACAAATGTCATTTAAATTGGGAATTAATTTTGCAATTTTAAATTTTCCCCCGTGGTGGAACCGATAGCTCGGGACAAAAGGGTAAGTTATTGATAGCTTCGTGCAATTTTTCCAGGTAGCGTAAGTCAACTTTCAAAGCATACCCCGTATCGGAGTAATTCGAAACTGCAAAACGTCAAAACTGTTAATTTCCTTGTCAATCAATTAACAAAATTACCCTATGCAAAGAGCAAAGACAGACACACAGACCAATGAACAAATAGTAGTTTATTTATCTAGAACGAAAAGTGGCATTTTAAAGACGAGAAAGTTGTTCAGTTCGAACTCGTACCGTCAGGTCAGCCCAAAACATTGCCTACGAACTCTGCGAACTGTCTCGGAGAAATTTTCACCATGTCTATAATGAATTTTCACTATTTCTGTACGTTGTTGGAGCGTGTATCGTGATATTTTCTTAAATCGTATAGTTTTTTACTAGCAAATGCCAAGGATTCAAGGGTTGCTATTCAACAGATCAAAAATGCTGCGAAATTTAAAATGGGACTTCTTAATGAAAAACCCTTTAGATGCATAGCCCTGGTTCATTGTCGTCCGGTAATCCGGAATACTATTACATTATATGCTTTACAATCTTCACTATTCCTTTTTTTATATTAAAACCAATTGCATAATTAATATATGTGTGTGTATTGTACAAAGTTTTATCTACACCTGCCTATAATTGAGAAGAAAAGTGCATTCAGAAAAATCTCAGATCGTATTAGCTTCAAATGATTCGTCGGCTAAATCTCTCAAATTATAACATCAACGACTACGTGGATACAATTACCGGCCGGACTAATTCAAGGAGATGGTGTGGAGTTTTTCAATCTTCTTCTTCGGGTGCCTATCTGTTGCAGACGTTAGCTATCATATTGGCTAATCTAACTTTCTTTACAGCTGCTCGGAATAGTTCTGTGGTTGTCATGGAGAACCAGTTTATTAAATTTTTAATCCATGAGATTCTTCTCCTTCCGGCTCTTCTATTTCCTTTCACTTTCCCTTGTAATATGCATTTTGCATGATGTGGCCTAGATATTATAGTTTTCTTGTTTTAATTGTATTCAGGATATATTTCTTCTTTGACATTCTTGTAAGGATTTCAATGTTAGTTACATGCTCGGTCCATGATACCCTTCTATAGAGCCACATATTGAATGCTTAGATCTTTTTCGTCGTTGCTTCTGTCAGTGTCCATGACTTCACTCCATATAGTAATACTGAAAACACATAGCAGAGTAGCATTCTTAGTTTTATATTCATGGTTAGGTCTCGACTTTTAAGGATTGCTGACATTTTAATGAATTCACTTCTGCTCTTTTCAATTCGGCATTTAATTTCTTGCGAGTGATCCCATTGATCATTTATGATTGTGCCGAGATATTATGTATATTTGTCGACTCTTTCAATTGTTCCACACTCTAATCTTAGTTGTCGAGTGGGAACGTTGTTCTTGTTAATGATCATATATTTAGTTTTTCGATGTTGATATCAAGTCCATATCGTTGGCTACTGGTTATTAATCTATCCATTAGTTGTTTCAGATCTTGCACATTATCGGTGAATATACTTTATAATCGTCGATGTTTACTTGTCCAGCGCCTGGCCATCTCATTTCACTTACGCCCATAATCTAGATATTCATTCTTTTCATTTCTTCTACTGGGTGATTTTTGACTTATACGCATAATTGAGAGGAATGATAGTTCGTGATGTGTAGTAACGGGTAATTAAAAAAAAGTGTAGTAAAAGTATTTTATTAACGGAGATAACGAATTAATTATGTTGATAGTGGTGGCCACTGTTTTTACATTCCACGTGCCGAACTTAATAGGTGTTTTACTTTTGAATGTCAGTTTATATTTATCAGCTATTTTCAATGCATCCCCCCCCCAGAAGATCCGATTGGGGGAATAAAAGCTCCGGAATATTTTGTACTGAAATTAGCCATTATGACGTATGATCCATTGGGATCTTTAATGTTGTCGTTTCCCGCTGCGTTCAACATCCTATGTCGTTGACCAATTCTTTGGTTCATCCGTCTTCTGGTGCGATTTTTCACTCCATGTGTATCTGTATCTGCTCGTCCACTCTATTTAATATAAACTGTTGGCAGGTTACCATGAGCCGCTTATCCCGGCGGTTGTCGGCTGCTAGTTTTGGTCCGCCCCAGGTATTTTATTTCCCCGGTACTCTTCATATTTGGTGGACTTTTCCCTATCCGCCACCTGGAGAGACGCCCGATGGAAGACTAGCAACCCCTCACCGGAGTTCTTTAATACTAACAGTTAAATGAGAAGAATCCAAAATCAGCTCCAACGAATCTTTCAATTAACGACAAGTGAATCCAGGTATCACAGAATTCGTAAACTCCAGCAGCATAAATATTCTGAAAGAAAAGCTCAAGACAAACACAGAAAGCAGTATTAATAACAAAACCACAATATTAGTATCACAGTATAATAATCAGGAATCCAGTATCATATCGTACAAATACAGGGGATTATTTGCTAAACAAAGGTTAAGGTCTAGGCCAAAATTTAAGGTACTACCGAAATCACAAAAATCGACTGGCGAGTAAGTTAACATATAAAATAATTTAAAAAGGTTGGATACAGCAAGTGTTTTCAAGGTCAAGAGAGGTCCGATGTCATGGACCGCAATTCGGGTCACCGAAAAACATTTCGGCACGACACAGGTGGGTTAAAATTTGCGGCTGTAACTGCGGCCATAGAAAATACCCAAGATAGGATCACAAACATCTTAAACACGCTACGAAGACACTTTAAACGCACGTGCGAGAAGGAAAACCAGCGTGCTCCCAAAATCCGTCAAAAATTTGACGCGAGAAAGAACTTCTCACCAAATTGCCATGCCGTAATATTCCGCCTTTATCAGTGAGGGCAAATTTTACCAAAACGGGGACCGAACGCCCGCAGAAATTTGGACAATTATTGGGAAACTAACCGCCGGCCACGAACGCACAGAGGAACGCCGAAAAACAAAACCCACCATTATCGCATTCCCGTACCGATAACCAAAATGCAAGCAGGCGGGGAACGCGCAAAATTCAAATCATGCACTAAAGACACTGGAAAATAGACGGCGCGCACAGAACAGCGAAATTGTAGAGGCCAATCTAAACGTAACAATCTGTCATTTTCAAAAATATTTTAATTGACAAATGTCATCACGTCATTAATTTGATACTATTTCCGTTAGGTAATGAAGCAATTACACCACTAGTGATATAATTACCTTCAGTACCTATTACCTAACGGAAATAGCAGTTGTAGATTAAAAATATTGTCTAATTCAGTCACTGGCTTCGTAGGCAGCAGTACATATCTTTTCTCGGCGCAAAAACTCATAAAAACTTTCCACAAATACTCTTGTTTTTCTTCGTGTATTCGGACTCTTTATTTTCGATTTCTTCGTTGATTTGTTGCACACTCATATTCCCAAAACATCTCATAAACTGCGTTCGGAAAGGTACCTCTGACAGCTCTGTTTCCGCGAAATCGTTCGTTAAATACGGAGCGAGCCAAGCAAAGAGGTCTGTTGGCGTTCGGTAAGTACCGATTCCAGCCTTTCGATGTTTCTCGATTTTCTCGATGAATTTCAACCGAGTAAACGAAGGATCAGCTCATGGCAAGTAACAATAATGACAAATGAACGGCTGCGTTATTGAAACATACCTAAATCGAACATTATCCAAAACAAGAATTTTAAATAATGAAGTGGGTATCCTAATTACCAGGCTGTAATTTGTTATTCAAATAGTAGATTTACAGGTGGCACTATAATTTATGTTCATCCTAAAGTCATATACAAAGGTATGTTGCAATATTGCTGTCGACAAAATTTTTTTGAAAATTACTGTCGATAATATTGTTACGATTTATTTTCTGGGCTATTAAAAATTATACGCCGCTTCTTGTTTTAAGCATTTATTTACAGCAATTTAACTTAACGATTTACAAAAAACACAAGAACTATTCCTAACAACGTATACACTTTATTTATTTACACACGACTTCAACACGAATGATTTATATGGCAAGCGTCGCACACTTCAAAGCTAGATTCGAACTGCCTGTTTTTCTCGCAGTGCTTGCTTATATATTGCCGGATAATTCCTTCTGGAAACTTTGCGGTCTCACTCGATTCTTCTAGCAAATGCTGACGTATCGCACGCATTAGTCACCGAGGTCGTTCTCGAATGATCTGGAAGTTGACTCATCTGTCTGCACGCGACCCTCTTCGAAAGTCGTTACAATATGATGGATGATGTAATTTACCGATCACCGTCGACCAAATTGTTATATATTTTATTGTTCATTGAAATGTTAAACAGAGTTTAACATGATCGCGTCCTCGAATGTTAAGATACATTTAACATGCATCCACTCATTTAACATGCATCCACTCGCGTCCTCGAATGTTAAGATACATTTAACATGCATCCACTCATTTAACATGCATTCACTATAGTAACATCACACATAATCATGGTAGTCCGATTTCGATTTAACAGTTTTTAGTAATTCTTATCGATTCAAAATTATTGCCTCAATGAACAATAAACTAATGAACGCATTTCGAGGGGCAACTGTCTTTACATTTCTCACATAAATTACCACTCTTGCTTCGCTGCGCTCGCTCGAGTGGTAAAAATATGCTCGAATGTTATGACTGGGTTACCCCTCTTAATACGTTAATTACTATAATTGGATTTATAACTTGTTTTATAATTTTCTAATACAATTAACTAATTTACGTTTAAAGAAATTTATGGATTCAGTTACAAAAAATCTGGTGTGATACACGCACAAAACTTCCTTTTACAGTGATCTTATAATTAGCCAAAAATTTCATTTTTAATTTTTAAGCATTTGTCAAAAATTTTCAAAAATTACAAATTCTACAAAAACAGTACAAAATAGAGCGTTAGTTGAAGAGACAAATTTTCAATAGAATTTTAAGATGAATTCAAAAATGTAATAATATACCGGGTGTTCTATTTAAAATAGGAGCTAATAAAAAAAAATAGAAAAAAAAAATAAACCCATTTTAGAAGTATTCAACTGGGAAATTACCTATCTCACATCAATACACATTAAAAATCTAATAAAAATGTGAAGTTTAAAAACAATCGTTAGAGCCGTTTTTGAAAAAATCGAAAAAAACTGAAAAATTACTAAAGTAAACACCTACTTCCGGTTATGCGATTTTCTTCAAAAGCTTGCTGTCGCATCTACATAGGACACAAAACTTATATATGAAGTTTCTGCGCCATACCTCTTTTCGTTTTTGATAGATTCTGCTCACAGACAGACACACACACACAGCCAGACCAAAGAAAAAAAAATGTTTTTTGGGTTCAGGGGATTCTAAAACGTGAAGATCTGTTGAAAACTCAATTTCGATATTTTTTTTGTTTTATTGTAAAAGGAAGTAAAAATTAAAAACTGTTTTTTTCGAATAGTTCTGAAATGAAAATTCTGATTTTTTAATATAATAACTATAATTTGTTGCTAGAATTTTCTTTGGAATTGTTATAGTTTGGAATTTAATGCGTTTCATACTAAAACTAATTTTAGTACTACAATAGGTATAAATAAATTAATTAAATAAACAACAAAATTCCTATGAGATAGGTATGGATTCCTAAAGTTTGAGGAACTCTGATTTATATCTACCCAATCTTAAAGCAATTGTACGTAACCAAAGATAACCCCCTTTTCGTTTTGTATCTATCCTGCTTAAGCCGCGTCCACATTAATAAATATTTACGTTGTGCGTTGTATTTGTCGCAAATGTGTGTGTTTGCGTTGAAATTAACGTAGATGTGGACGGTTCGCCGAACGTACACAAATATTTTCGTGGCCAACGACGCACGCTATCGATCACCTAGTCGGTTTTTACTTGAACTTCAAAGAGATTTGCGGCGCAACGTGGTGGTGATGTAGAGTAGACGTATGTTGGTAGTGCATATATGTGTTCGCGTTGTTTTAATTTTAATTTATTTTTAGGAATTAACTTTCTAATTTGTAGAAGGAAATTATTAATTAACCATGTCTTATTACTCATCATTAGTAAAACAGAAATATGCGGCCTTTATTATAATACACCATTTAATTCGAAAAAATAAACTCAGTAATAAGAAAGGCGTTATTGGATGACACAACTTTATCAATATAAAAATCAGGATGACGGTAGCGGCTTGTTAAGGACATTAGCAATTGAGAAAGCACAGGACAATTTCGCAGCTTTCTTCGTACGTCATCAGTGGATTTCAAAATCCTTATTAATCTGATTGGACCAAAAAAGAGATTCAAAATTCCATTAATGTTTAGGATGCCACAATCTATGCTTCTGGTACTCTTGAATGAGTGCCAATGCATCGAGGGCCGGCGGTTGACGTGGGTAGTATGGGTAGCAGAGCTGGGCAGTATTTGTATTTGTAAATACTTTTTTTTATTTAAATACTTTTTAATGGACGGTATTTGTATTTCTAGGTGCAAATACTTTGCAAAGTATTTAGTATTTAAATACAATTTTGGCAGTATGTAAATATTTTTAGGATATTTAAATAGTTTTACAGAGTATTTAAATACTTTCAGAGTATTTAAATACTTTGAGAGTATTTAAATACTTTCAGAGTATTTAGCTACTTTTTATTTCTTCAAATGTGTTTCTAACTAGTAAATACTTTTTGCATAGTTTTAACGTTTGTCAAAATCCCAAGTTTTTACTTGAAACGCGAATGAAAGAAGTTTTTCAGTTTTGCGTCGAATAAACAATTATTTAAGATCGGCTATGGCACAGAATCGGCTAAACCACGTTGCTATTTTGCATTCCTACCCGGATTCAGTTGATGTGCTCGATTTACAAACCTTAATGGATGAATTTATTGTTCATAATAGAAAACGAACGTCTTGTTTCGCTCTACGAAAATGATTTATTTGTATCTTTAAACGAAAGCAAAAAATAAATTGAATTTTTTGACATCTCAAAGTATATTTTTATCAATTTTTGATAATAACCCTGTATCCCTCAGCCCTTCAGATGAGTGTATTGTGATAAATCACTTGGAACCCCCCACCTTACTACCCACTCCGGCTAAAAGTGTGACGCCGGCCCTGAATGCATCTTCGTTGTTCCATTCCATCTTCTGTTATTACTCTTTATTTCCACAAATGTTGCAAATATAAAACTTACTAATAGCAAAGAGCATATAATTATATGCTCTTTGCTAATCTATACATATATAGAGTTCCTATATGTACTAAGAGTTGAGCCATTGGATCTACAAATCAAGAACCATGTGATGTAGCAAAGATATATTTCATTTGTTTTAGTTGAAAGAAGTATGCATAAAGTTTAAAATCGGCAAAAATCAGGTGCTCCATGGTTTGTGGATCCAAAACAAGATACCCTACATGTCCCAACTCTTTTATATACAGGGACTCTATCTATACATATATAAAGGAAAGTCACAACCCCGACTAATCAACGCAGAGCCGAAACCACTAGCACTAGAAACTTGAAATTTGGGTGGAAGGTACAATTTGTGACGTATAGTAGTGCTAAGAAGGGAGTTTTTTAAATTCGACCCCTAAGGGGGTGAAAAGGGTTAAAATGTGTTTTCACGAATTCCTCAATATATCTTACACCCGATAAGATATCGATTTGGTGTTTACTTGCAAAGATTATTAATGCAAATACCTAGAAACGTATTTTAGGATTTTTCCCTAATCAACCCCTAAAGGTGCAAATCTGGCTTGGGGGTGAATTAAAGAACCCTTCGTATCTCCTATGTTTATTGAGTTACAACGTTCTTTTTTGACATATAGATGTATTTTTAAAATATTTAGAAAGGGGTTTAACGGAATTTAAAAATTTTAACCCTAAGGGGGTGAAAAGGGGTAAACTGTGTTTTCACGAATTCCTGAATATCTCTTAGACCCAATAAGATAGCGATTTGGTGTTTGCTTGCATAGGTGTTCTACAGAAGTATCTAAAAACATATTTCATGATTTTGTCCTAATCGACCCCTAAAGGTGCAAATCTGGATTCGGGGTGAATTAAAGAACCCTTTGTAACTCCTAGGTTTATTGAGTTAGAACATTCCTTTTTTGGCATATTCTTAAAATATTTAGAAAGTGGTTTAAGAGATTTTATAATTTTACCCCTAAGGGGGTGAAATGAGGTAAACTGTATTTTCACAAATTCCTCAATATCTCTTAAACCCGATAAGATATCGACTTGGTCTTTGCTTGCATAGTTATCCAATACAAGTGCCGAAAAACGCATTTCAGGATTTTCTCAAATCAACCCCTAAAGGTGTAAATCTGGATTCGGGGTAAATTATAGAACCCTTCGTATGTCCTATGTTTATTGAGTTAGAACATTGTTTTTTTGGCATACAGATGTATTGTTAAAATATTTAGAAAGGGGTTTAAGGGATTTCAATGTTACCCCTAAAGCGGTAAAAAGGGAAAACTGAAAAGGGGTAGGCTGTTAAATTTATTAATTTTGTTTCGCTGTGGGTTTATTTCAGGATAATATGGGATGAAAAAAAAATTCAAAATTCTACCCCTAAGGGGTGGAAATGGGTATCTTGCTATAATCTATGAATAAAACATTTGGTTTGTACATATATATTTTAATTTTATCTTATTGTTATTACTAAAACTATAGTTTTATGAATATATACAAGGAGAACGACAATTACGTACACATTTCCAGGAGGTACGTGAAGAATGGGGTTGAGTGGAAGAGCAGTGCATTAAACGTACTAAACTCAGCCCCATGTTAATGCATGCATTAATATATTTTTCTATATGTACATACAAAAAAAATAAAGACATTTATTATTATTATTGTTATTATTATAAAGAGTTGTGGAGGAATTTTGTCGGAAGAATTTTGTTTCCTTTTTTCCTACAATATTGTTTTGCGTATTGAGTGAGGGGGAAGGGGGCGCCCTAGAATTCATTTGATATTTAGAAGAAAAAACATTTGCTGCCCGTACGAAGAACGGGCATCTTGCTAGTACATATATAAAGGAACGTCACAACCCTGACTAATCAACGCAGAGCCGTAACCACTGGTACTACAAAGTTGAAATTTGGGTGGAAGATTCAATTTGTTACGTAAGGTAGTGCTAAGAAGGGATTTTTTGAAATTCTACCCCTAAGGGGTGAAAAGGGGTAAAATGTGTTTTTACGAATTCCTCAACATCTCTTACACCCGATGAGATATCGACTTGGTGTTTCCTTGGAAAGATTTTTAATGCAAATTCCTAGAAACGTATTTCAGGATTTTGCCCTAATCAACCCCTAAAGGTGCAAATATAGATTCGGGGTGAATTAAAGAACCCTTCGTATCTCTTATGTTTCTTGAGTTAGAACGTTCTTATTTGGCATATAGATGTATTCTTAAAAAATTTAAAGAGGTTGAAGGAATTTTGAAAAAAAATTCCGCAAGGGGGTGAAAAGGGGTAAACTGTGTTTTCAAGAATTTCTCAATACCTCTTAGACCCGATAAGATATCGACTTGGTGTTTGCTTGCAGGGGTATCCAAGGCAAATGTCTAAAAACAAATTTTAGGATTTTGCCCTAATCAACCCTTAAAGGTGCGAATCTGCATTCGGGGTAAATTATAGAACCCCTTGTATCTCCTGTGTTTGTTGAGTTAGAGCATTCTTTTTTGTCATATAGATGTGTTTTTCAAATCTTTAGAAAGGGGTTTTAAGGTTTTTGAATTTTCCCCCTAAAGCGGTAAAAAGGGAAAATTGAAAAGAGGTAGGAGGTTAAAATTATTACTTATTTCTCCTCTGGTTTCATTTCAGGATAAAACGGGCTAAAATAATTTTTAGAAATTTTACCCCCAAGGGGTGAAAAGCGGTAAACTGTGTTTTCACGAATTTCTCAATATCTCTTAGAATAAAATAGGAGAATTTCTGAAGTTTCATCCCCCTGTGGTGGAAACGGGTATACTGCAATAATATATGAATATAGCATTAATTTAAGAAGTACATGTATTTTTTATTTTATCCATTGTTATACTAAAACTATAGTTTTATCAATCTATACAAGGGTAACGACAATTACATACACATCTCCAGGGGATGCGTGAAGAATAAAAGAGTTAAGGAGAACTTTTTTCGGAAGAATATTGTTTTCTTTTTACCTACTATATTGTTTAGCGTATTGAGTGAGGGGTGAGGGGGCGACGACTGCAGAATTCGTCTAAGATTTTGAAGAAACAAACATTATTTGTAGTCCGTACGAAGAACGGGCATCTTGCTAGTACATAATCAGAGAATGCACAATGCGCCGCGCAGCAAATCGACGAACCTGCAAATCGACGAACAGGCGGATCGCCGACGCACAACGCACAACACACATTTGTGCGTCGAAAAATTATGCACCTGCATAAAATTTGCGCCGCAAATAAGTGCCCTACATTTTGAAATACAACACACAACGTAAATATTTATTAATGTGTATGCGGCTTTAGAGCTGACGTGTATAAATTCTTTGCTAAGACCAGTGTAAAACCGGTTGTCTTCTTTCAACGCATGTGTTGATTTAAATACCAAGCACTTTGCAAAGCTACCTTCCCAGAGCGGTCCCGACTTTACCATAATACCATAAATACACAGTAGATGGCTCTTACTTTATCGTTCGTATACGCAATAATAATAGAAGATACATAAAATAGCGGACTTCTTTAACATTATGCCATTCGACTTTGTATGCTTGGGAAATTATTAAGACTCCGGTAATAGTATTGCTGAATTTTAATAAACTTTCCTAAGCAGACAAAGCCAAATCCAAATAATATTATAGTAGACGCAAAGATACTTCGGACAGAGCGAGCTTTAAAAGTTAAACCGCAAATGAGTTTACTATTGTTAGTCCGCTTAAGTCGTGCCAGGTATACGCAAAGGTGGGAATATTTCCAAGGTGGTATTTATTTCGTTTTGTAGTGAAGTTTCTACTTAATTTATATTTAATTATCTAATAATATTGAATGACAAAATTAATTTTACTAGGTAAATAAACACATTATGCGATTATGCCCTGATTGAGGAATAAATTATTTTTGCTCAAATGACATTCCTAGATAAGAGAAATCGACATTTAATGTTTCGTCGCGTCATATTGGCATTAAAGTATGTATTTACAACTACATCCCTTCCAGTAATTAGAATGAAAGATAATAGCTATTAACATATCTAGGAATGTTATGAGTATCATAACTGCCGCAGATGTTTTGAAATCCGAGCTCGTAGAGCGAGGATTTTAAAACTTCTAAGGCAGTTATGATTCATAACATCCGTGATTTGTTCAATAGTTTATCGGTTGCTATATGGTTATGGTTGCCATGTAGGGTAATATTCTTTAACCCTACAGATAAGTTATGATCTAGTTACCAGCCTACTTTTGTATATGTAAACAAAGGCTTAATATCCTGATACCGATAAATTATATAAATAAATCACTTGACTTGTCTTTACTTCCCAAATTTAATAATAACGTTGCTGTTATACTTTGACGCACGTTAATTATCATCTAGTATTTGTGTTGTGTTGTATTTTGTGGAATATGTGGAGACCATGGGATACTAATGAAATTGAGGATGAAGTTGAAGAAGTCGCTGCTCCATGTGATGAGTTAGAAGAAGTTGATGATGCGGGAGAGAGACCAAGCCAGCGATCAATGCATTTTTTATCCGACGATGCGAAAAACATAGTCTTGAATGTATACAACGCACTAATTTCTGAAGGAGAAAGCAATGTTGTGAGAAGAACTGCGTCTTTAACTAAAGTGCCAAAAAGTACGGTTTTTCAAATTGCGAAAAATCAAGCGCTGCCACGTAAACGGCGTTCTGATTATGGGTGTCACAAAATATTAACAAAGCCTAATGAACATGCAATACGCGGCGTAGTTTATGACATGTATAAAACTAATGTGGTGCCAACAATTAAAACTATTCATGATACGATCATTGGTGACATGGGTATAAATTGTTCAATGACGACATTAAGGACATCGCTAAAAAATATGGGATTTCGCTATAAGAAGATAGATAAAAGACAACAAATAATGGAATCTCCGCGGATTAGAAAATGGCGATGCGAATACTTACAACAGATAAAAAAGTTTCGGGAAGAACAGAGACCGATATTTTACTTGGATGAAACTTGGTATGACACACATGATGTGGTTCAAAAAGGATGGACAGATAATTCTCGGAAATGCCAATTAGACATTCCACCTTCAAGAGGAAAACGTATTATAATTTTACATGTAGGCTCTGAGATGGGATGGGTGAACGATGGTCTCCTATTATCTGCGAAAAATATAAGAGACTGTCGATTGGACTACCATGAAGACATGAATTCAGATGTGTTTGAGTCGTGGTTTTCAAATAAGCTGTTACCAAATTTGCCACCTAATAGTGTGATCGTTATGGACAACGCCAGTTATCACTCAAGGCTTGCTGAAAAAGTGCCAAATAGTAATTCTACTAAAGCAGAAATTACAGATTTTCTTTACAAGAACAACATGTATTTTCAAGAAACTTACAATAAGAATCAATTACTGGAAGTGTTGTCCATTAAGAAGTTCTCTAAAAAATATGTAGTAGACACCATAGCTACAGAACTAGGCCATAGAGTTTTAAGATTGCCACCATATCATTGTTGTATGAATCCTATAGAAATGATATGGGCAGAATTAAAAACACACATTCGAAAACGTAACCAATGCCCCAAGTTTAGTGAGAAAATGATAGAAATAATTAAAGAAGAAGTTAATAAAATTCATGTAAATAGCTGGAAAAACTGTGTTCGGCGTGTGATTGGCATTGAAGACCAATTTTTTAAATTTATTGATATTCCAGAATTAATTATTAATTTAAGAGACAGCGATAGTGACGATTGGCCATGTGATAGCGATAACGAAAATTAATTTATATATTGTACTCATAATTGTTTTTTTTTGTATATATCAATCAATAAACTGTAGTTATTTGTTGCATATACATATTTTCTATAATTTTTTGTCTTTCTTGATTGTATCTTTTTTTATTAACAATGTTGTTAAATAAAAATAATAAGTTTTTAAACACTAACAAACATTGCGTTTCCGTAGCCGCATTTCGATTTTAAGGATATGGATTTGCTTGTGAACTATTACAAAGGGATTGTCGTGTGTACAACATAATCCCACCTGCCATGCTCATTAACCTTTAAGTAGTAGCCTGAGGCGTCCGAAATATCTTTGCTCCAACTATACCATATTTAACTTGAGTTTTAGGGATGCTCATCAAAATGAAAAAATCGATGCTCAACATCGAGGTCTTTGATGTATCGAATAAAAAACATCGATGATTTTTCAGATTTTAGAATAAAGGTATTTTTTAGAGGTGGGAAGTTCGATTCTTTTTGGTGAATCGATTCATTTGAGTCGTTCGTTTGAACCATATATATAATACACATATATTGCTAGTAGGGCCTGGAAACGTCAGAAAACATTACGGCGCCGACATAGTCTCACTTAGAGTATAACGCGTCTCGTGCGCATGCGTGAGAATTCGAACTCCGCCTTTAGAAGCGAATTTTAAACTTGCCCACTTCCCCATTGGCCGGACGACGCCGCCGCGCTTGCACACAGCTCATCATTATACATTGAAGAGTTGGTTGTCTGTCTCACTTCCTTGGTCAGTTTCCCACTCATAGTCGCTAGCAATATAGTAAGTATTAGATATATGGTTTGAACTGATTCGTTCCTTAATGAATCAGTTGGCTCGACACGAAAGTCGAGTGTCGAGTTGACTCGTTTACTGTTGACTGAACGAATGGTTTTCTACTTCGCAATAGCCGGTTTAGTTTGGTTGACGACTTTTTTTATTTTGATTCATATATTAAATATCATCAAACAGCAATTTTTACATTTATGAATTCATGTAGTCCTTAATTCCTTTCCTATTGGATTTAGAAAAATTTCGAAGTAGTGGTATTGCATCATAATTTCAAATTTTTGATTATGTTTCCGCGATATTTGAGTTGATACCGCAGCGTTCAGGCTTAGACGTTCGATTCAGTTCGAACTTCGCAAGCAAGAGTGCAAGCTAGGGCGAGACTCGCTAAAGTCAAGAGCGCAAACCTTGTTTCGTTCAGAAATCGGTCGGCGGTTGGTTGGCAAGTGAATCAGAACAGAATCGATTCTTTTGCAAAGACTGAATCGGTTCGTTCGATTCAGTGTACTGATTCGTTCTTTTTGAACGAATCGTTCGTGTACGATCACCTCTAGTATTTTTCGACTACCATTTTTTAAAGGATGCTATTATGGCACTTTCCATATGTCAAAAGCATGTTGTTATTGCATACTATGCACTAAAAATATCATTGCACACATCTGTCACTTTATTGCACACTTCTATCAGAACTGGTCATTAAATGTGGTGAGTTTTCAATTTAAAACAAGGAAAGCATACATACCTAACATGATTTTAATGAATTTTCAATTTGAAATGACGTTGACGTTTTGTAATCTCGTTAGCATAAATATGTGGCATTAAAAAAATCATCTAAAGCTTCTTTTTGCACTAGTGAGATTTGGTTTCTCACGCGTGCAAAAATGTGGCACTTTAGCTACTCGTTGTATAAATAACTATTAAATAATAATATTTCGAACAAAAATATTTATTTTTGCTGATTAATTACATTTTTTGACAGTAACTTTTTATTTACGTTATGGAATTATAGTTTAACGTTTTATATGAAAAAAATTATTATAACATAGATGCTTATTTATATGTCCCAAACACCTTTATCTAAAGATTGCAAAAATAAAAGTTGATTTCGTTCTTGCGACACGGTCTGTCCAGCTTTTGAAAATAATCGTTCGGAGGGAACTGATGTGCCAACCGTTCGGCAAGATATTTCAAAGCTACATTGTGTAGTCTAGGATAATTGACCTTTAAAGATCTCTCCATTCCTCTAACGCTTTGGTTGACAATGTAGCTAGAGGACTTCCTAAATATTACTTCATCGTCATGACTCTTGGTGAGAGATGCACTATGTGTTTTGACCAAGTCATAATGCATTGTCCATAGGGATGATTCCGATGATGCATTTATTTCTGAAATATCTGGCAAAACAAGAACAAATAGAAATTAATTGAATTTGTAGTTTGCATAAACTTACCCATTTGAGGTTCAGAGGTAAGATTTGATTCCACTTCCACATCTTCAAGAGTTAACTCCTTTAATGTTTTGATTGCTTTGGCACAGGATAGTGGGTTCTTAAAATGAATCTTTTTAAATCTTGGATCAAGGAGTGTACTCAAAGCCAGAAAGTGGACATTTTCAATTTGCCCAAATCGCTTACTACACTCTGCTATAACCGAACTGCGAAGTGTTGTAGAGATACAAGTTTCAGGTTTAAGATTTGTTAATGTTGTCATTAAGCAGTGCATCATTGGAATCACGGAACTCGTCGTTAAATATTTTTGTCCACATGCTTCTCTTGTAGCAGCTTCAATGGGTCTTAAAATTTTTACAAATTCTTTTAAGTTCTAAAATTTCCAGTGCGGTAACCATGGTTGGAGCTTGAGGATGTTTAATTAAAATTTCATTAGGCGCTTTCCTTTCATCCATGGGAGCAGCTCGGAGCGGCTCCAAACTCTCGCGCACCTCGTTCCTTTCACAAGGGCGTTTAACCTCGGAGTCGCTCTGGGCTTATTTCCCCTTTCCTCTCAAGGACCAGCTCGTTGGTCGGGGCGCGAAGCCACAGCCAGCCAGCATGGCATACTTTTAATTTTTAAAAGGCGCGAAGGCGAAATCATTTGAGGTTAGGTGCAACTTCTCCCTGGTTTTAAGTGCTATGCTAAATTTTTTGAAGAAAAAATGTCATCATTGAAATAAAGCCTCATCTTTGCGCAGGAACAGAACTTTTAGCTATAGGAATGTTAATTTTTTTTGTAATTGTTAGGATTTTGAATTTGTTAAATTTTATATAACTAAGTTATTAATTAAACATTTTATTAAACGCTTACCATTCCTACATCTAAATTTGTTTCATTTTCTAAAGCAGTTGCTATTAGGAAAACAAAGACTGATAGAAGAAGACAATTCACTTGTGATATTGTAACGGGTGTTCGCCGGCAAATTTCATTTTTAAACCTAAAATAAAATTTTTATTTCTTAAAATATGTTATTGAAAAAAAATACAAAATAAACCTTAATCTTTGGGAAATTATTTGTGGAACAGCACATCCGTCAAATGACGCCCCTCACGTCGTATCACTTCTTACAAACGAACTTGAAAATTTTGCATCACACGCGTAAGCATAGCAGGTGTAATCGCACAAATTTCTTGGGTGATGTTCTGCTTTAACACATCCAAAGTGGTGGTGCATTCTCGTAGACTTTTGATTTGAAATATCCCCACAAAAAAGTGGGTGTCCAGTGGCAAATTTCCTACGAGGATGCACCACCCACTTTGGGTGTGTTAAAGCAGAACATCACCCGAGAAATTCGTGCGATTACACCTGCTATGCTTACGCGTGTGATGCAAGATTTTCAAGTTCGTTTGGAAGAAGTGATACGACGTGAGGGGCGTCATTTGGCGGATGTGATGTTTCACAAATAATTTCCCAAAGATTAAGGTTTATTTTGTATTTTTTTTCAATAACATATTTTAAGAAATAAAAATTTTATTTCAAGTTTAAAAATGAAATTTGCCGGCGGACACCCGTTAGTAAAATAGTGGGTGCATACATTTAATTTTTCAGTATACTATAAGTTCTTAAAGTGTTGGAATATTTTTGGTTATAACAAAAAATGAAAATGAATATCAGCGAGTTTTTGTTACTGTTCAGCACCAAACAAAAATTTCTCAAAATAACGTTTTAAGGTTATGTGACTGTTTAAAACTTTTGGCGCGCGCTAGATGTGCGCTATGCCGCTAAATCGCGTTCCATTCACGAGCAGCACCGAGCGACTCGGGCTTCTAGCCGTCGGGGTTTGATGCACGCGAAAGGAAAGCAGCTATTGATTGCTTCATAAATTTGCAAAAATCTCTTAATCATATAAAACTTGGAGTTCCATCTGGTTGGGACCTCTTGAATTAACTTTTGATTTGAAAACTTTCTTAATTCGTCGGCAGCAACAACACTTTGTTTAAACCAAGTGATTATCCTTTTTGTTTTTGTAAATATTTGCTCAAATCCTGCTGTGTTTTCCATTGCCTTTTCAGCCATCAAGTTTAACGTATGAGCAAAGAATGGCAAATGTTTGCCTTTGTCAAATGCAATCTCTATTGCTTTCACTATATTTTGTCCATTGTCAGTTACTACAACAGTTATATTTTCTTTATGAATGTGCCAATCATTGCAAGTTTTTGAAATAATATCTGCTAAATATTGACTTGTATGTCTTTCAGCCAATTCAACAACTCCTATTGTGATAGAAGAAAAATCAGTATTATTTAGAAAATGTATTGTGAGCCCCAGAATACTGATTTTTCTTCTATCACAATACATTTTCTAAATATTGACTTGTATGTCTTTCAGCCAATTCAACAACTCCTATTGTGATAGAAGAAAAATCAGTATTATTTAGAAAATGTATTGTGAGCCCCAGAAAACTTCTGGTTTGCTGGGTGTCAGTCCAAATATCTGTTATAAGTGTCATATGTTTTACGTTTTCTAATTTTTCTTTTATTCGAGATGAAAGTATATCATATCTTGCTTCAATAAGCCTGGTAACTGTATTTCTATGTGGGATTTTATATAAGCGCGCAATTGCTTTCATCAGATGTTGAAAACCTTCGTTTGCAACAATTGAAATGGGTTGACAATCTCTACAAATCATGTATATAATACATTTTCTAATTTTCGATGCTTTTGCGCCTTGTTCAGAAAATGATTGTATATCCAAAAATGATTCGCTAATCAATTTTTGTTTAATAGGTTCAGTGCTTGTCTCTTTCTCAAATGGGAGGGTTTCAGAAACGCTAACTTCTTTGGATGTGGATGGTACTTTCGTTGATGTTGGAGACACATTTTTAGATGTTGAAGGTGTATCACTTGCCGACTTTGTTTCAACCGAACTTATTTGAGAAACTACACTAACTTTTAAAATATTTGGATGAATATGTTTTATGTGTCAATTTAGATTGCTAGTGTTTCCTGATGTTTTGAGTTTTTTTGCACAATCTGCAAGTTGCTGTAGTATCAGAATGTTTTTCAAAGTATTGCCACACGTCACTTTTCCGTTTCGGTGGCATTTTAATAAACACAAAAGCACGAAACCCGCTATTTAAAAAAGTTGCTTTACCGACTACTATAATCTGCAATCTGTAATACCTACTCTTCTCTCTTGCGTATTGAGTACTGCAAGTCTGCAAGTGGTCCAGTACCCAATACCGCCACCCAAATACCGAATATATGATATTAAATTATAAATTTCTAATATTGCATTTTAAGCCTGCTATTCCTGCTAATCGTCACATTGTTTAGCACCGGATCGAATGTTGCCGTTCGATGACATCATTTCGGAGGCCGTCTGGCTCCAAATTCAACAGATTTGCTAACAGATATCTTTGCATAAAATGCACTTGAACTTGAAAAGTGTGACAAGAGGGGTGCAATGAAAGTAGGCAAAGAAGAACAATACTACTGTCTTAAGTGTCTTATTAATTAATTACAATCATTATAATTATAAATATCATTAATAATGTTTGGCAGAAAAACAAAAAAAAACGATGTTTTGAAGCGTATTTATCGATGTATCGAAATACATCGAATAGATGACATCGATGTCCAAACATCGTACATCGAATGGTAAACTTCGATGTTACAGAAAAATCGATGCTTGATGGGCATCCCTAACTTGAGTCAGGGTTTCTCGAGGTCGCGACAACGACGTAGGCGCCGATTATGGTTGTCGTTGAGTGAGGGTGGTGACACACAGACAGCAATGCGAACGAGAAGATTTAATATATTTCTAACGTTTCTCTGTAGCTGACGCATTTTTGTTGCTTATTTTACAAAACTACCTTTATCTACAACTGTGCGTAATATTGCCTTTTAGTTGGCAGTTTTAAATTTGTAAAACGACTGTTTAATAATAACATGTTTTCATTAGTTTACGTCGCCAGTAGTAACGTGTTTAAAAGATTTCATTAGGCACGTTGTCAGTACCAACGTGTTTTTAAAGTTTTTATTTTATCCTATTTACGTTACTATGACAATAACTCCTTAGCAACGAGTTGCGTTAAGATCCATTTAACAGCACTAGTGTTGTTAAGAAAAATAACATACCGATACTTTATTAGCATTTAATCACATGTTGGCAGTACTGACGTGTATTGCTGGTGGCACTGTCAGTCTATGTCAAATTTGATAGTAATAGGTTAGGTTTTGTTTGTTATTTGACACAGACTGACGCAAAACTTAACCTGCTAATCTCGAATTTAAACATAACCTGACCGTGCTACCAACAATATAGAGTTAAGTGACATGGTTTTTATCCTACTAGTGATACCACCACAGCTATCAATATAAATAAAAATGAATACCTATTTCCCTAGGTCACGCCATAACTTGAGAACGACTTTACCGATTTTATTCATCTTTTTTTTAAGTTTTCTAATTATGTGTAGAAGGTTCTTAAGAAAGAAAAATTAAGAAAATTCAAAGGGAAAATTTCGAAAGTGTGTTGTTTCTATTTGCAGTCACACCGTGCTTAATGGTTTGAAGGGTTTCCCCATAATGTCATAATCCGCATCAGGTAACCGAAGGCGAAAGAGATAAGACACTAATAGCAATTTATGTAATTCCAAATGCTTTACATGAGTCGTCGCAGTCAGTCAGTCAGACATTCAAATTTGGTTTGTGCACAAGTGATTGTGAAAACAATTCCGTATCATTTTAGTGTCCGTTACAATGCCATAGGCACGACGAGTTAACATAGGTAGTCGAAGACAGTCAGCTGCGCGGGTATCTACTTTACTTACGAACCGCAATGATGACCAGCGCGCTACGGATAATGAAAATAGTTGTAGCTATTAGTAACATGTTTTTAAAATGAAAGAAATCGAAAATTCGAATATCGGAAAAACGTTTGCTGAACCCGCTGCTAATAACAGGCAAATCAATGTTCGGACAGGACAACGTCTGCCGGGTTCGCTACCCCTTAGAGCAGTGGTTCCCAAACTTATTTGGCTTACCGCCCCCTTTTCAGAAAAAAAAATTACTCAGCGCCCCCTGGATATCTGCATTCTATAAGCGAACAAATAGAAAGATATTGTAGTGATAGCTTCTTGAGGCTGATAATTATTTATAAGAGTATTTCTAGGTAGGAAATTATTTTGAAAGAATAAATTAATTAGCAATTAAAAAGTACAAGGGGGGATTTATACATGACAAGTACAACATAAATATTTGAGAATTGTTTAATAAATGATACATTAGATACAGTTACTGTTAAATTGTAAATATTTTATTAAAAAGGTTCGGGCATATAAGTTGAATTAGTTGGGATAGTTGTTTGGTAACATCAGAGCTTAGATTTTAATTTGTATTAACTGATAATTGGAATAACTAAAGTGAAATCCAAACTGAAATAATTATCTGAAAAAGTCGATTATGAAATGTTATAATAAAATATATCATATATCGAGAGATCCAAAAAAAAACTGTTCCTCATCGGGCTGTGGAAATTCAACTTATGAATAATATTTTGGTGACACTGTACGTCAATGTCAAATTCGATGTTAGCAGGTTAAGATTTGCGTCATTTTGTGTCAAAACTGACGGAAAACCTAACCTGATAACCTCGAATTTGACATTGACGTACAGTGTCACCAACATATTATTCATACGTTGAATTTCCACAGCCCGCTGAGGAACAGTTTTTTTATCTCTCGATAGAAATTTGGTATAAATTATTATTATTATTGCTAGAGAAAATTATATTTTTAAAATAACCAATTTTTTTCTGTATTTGTAACCTGTATTTTGAGTAAAAGCAAATTTGAATAATAAAAACCCTTTATTATAATGGTATTTACCTTTTGGATGGGGTAGTAAAGGATGTGATAAAGTAAAATTAAAGAAACGGAGAATAAACGAATTTTAATAAACAGACTGAATAAGTAAAGTAACAAATGGTATGAAGAAGAATAATAGCTATTTATGCAACAAGTGCTAAAAGTCGACGTTTATGCGCGAGACATGAAAATTATGAAACGAAGCCGAAGGCTGAGTTTCATACCATGTCTCGCGCATAAACGACTTTTAGCACGCGTTGCATACAATATTTTATCTACGACCTTACTTTTACCGTTATTAATCAATAAATATCGATTTAAGAAATGTTCGCATCTGCGACACTTTTAATTTATGTCATAATGAACAGTAGGCCACGCTGCGCGGGCGATTGTTTGCCCACGCCCGTGCTGTCAAGGTGAGTTACGAAATGTAATTATTGATACTCCACATATGACTGTATTCATTACATAACGCTTTAATTATTTCAAAAACGTTTTACCTGTAACGCAAGAAGCAACTAGAATAGCTTTACAACTTCACTTGCAGTTCGAAATTGTAGTTTTATAACCTCACTTCACTTTTAGCCCGTGTGCTAAAAGTAAACAGCTGATTTCTTTAAACACGGTAAACTATAAAACGTCACTTTTAATGAAACAAGCTAGCGCTAAAAGGCCTACTTTTAGTAGTGGTCGTAGATAAAAACATTTAATAATGGTAAATAGTCTTTATGGGATAAATAAATCTGTAACTTGCATTTTGTGTGTTTATTTAAAAAATAATGTTACTCTATGTTACACAACAGATGAAATATGTACGAACGGTTTTTGTTTAAGATTTCACCGCCCCTTTATTTTTATTCACCGCCCCCCAAATGCACCCGAGGCTACTATCGTCCCCCTGGATCTTTCCAGCGCCCCCCAAGGGGCGGTACCGCCCACTTTGGGAATCACTGCCTTAGAGGATGAAATAGGGTAAATAAACCTAAAAATCGATATGGGTGTCGTTATTGAGGTTTTTTTGGGACGTTGATTGAGAAAACGGCATTCATTTTTAAGTCCAAGACGATGGACATGACATAAAATTAAAACTTTATAGTGGTTAAACGGGGTTTCAGAGACAAATTATTTTTGGACAGAAAAACGTTTGCCGGGAAGGGACGAGAAGGGACGGGGCGGGACGAGACGGGACTGAATTTAACTGGACATGGCGGGAAGAGATGGGACGGGACGGGGATGGGATTGGATGACAGAAAATAATTAGTCATTATTTAATACACAAATAACGAACCTCGCGCGCACGAAGTCGCGGGTTACAACTAGAAAATGGCATACATTTTGAAGTCCAAGACGATGGACATGATATAAAATTAAAACTCTATAGTGGTTAAACGGGGTTTCAGAGACAAATTATTTTTGGGCAGAACAACGTTTGCCGGGCCAGCTAGTAGCAGATATAAGTCTCGCTGTAGTAAGTGTCATTAATAAGAATGTTTCCTATTTTTTGACAAAGATTAGTATTTTAGGATAAAATAAACCGTGTTACGATATACGTAACGTTATCTGCTTTCTACATTTCTCGAGAATTTTAAAGAACTCGCTCCTAACGTATCTCGTTCATTCAAACTATTCTCTCGTAATGTAAAAAGCTTGATAACCTTACTTGAAACGTAAATTACTATTAAAACACGCAAAATTACGACCGATTGCTGGTAATCCTAATTTACATTTTTACTTCCTTTTACAATAAAGATGCGAACCTTTGTTAAATCGATATTTATGGATTAATAACAGTAAAATTAAGGTCGTAGATAAAATATTGTATGCAACGCGTGCTAAAAGTCGTTTATGCACGAGACATGTTATAAAACTCAGCCTTCGGCTTCGTTTCATAATTTTCATGTCTCCTGCATAAACGTCGGCTTTTAGCACTTGTCGTATAAATATCTATTTTTATATTTACCGTGTTTTCTAGATTCTATCGTAGATAAAATATTGTACGATACACATGCGTAAAGCATCTTTAGTCACTTGCGGGGCTTTTGCTCGCTCACTCGCGTTTTAACGCTCCTCTACTCGTGCCTAAAGAGTAGCTTTACGCACTTGTATCGTAAATTACTATTTGTATTACTAAGTTCACAACAATCGTTACTTAAATACTGAAAATAAGTTCAATACGTTTGTAGCTATCTTACAGCTATCAATACGTTATGCTTTTCCTAAAAAACCTAAATCTATCATTCAAGCAAAATCGCAACTGGTTACAAAAAATAAGATCTCGCCTGCAGTATTTAAGGCTCCGTTATATTTAGACTCCGACGGGGGAATTGCTGCAAGCTTATAAATGTTATAAACAATTGTATAGATCGGAGATAAAATCTTCAAAACGCGCTGTTTCTGACCACAAATACCTTAATATTGACCGGTAGGACTTTGACCATATGACCAAAGCAGTCGGTGTCTAAGGTACCTGGTACTCTGCATGCCTAGACCTTGTCCATTAACAAACACACAAACCTAAGTAAACATAAGTATTCTCACTGCAAATAGACTTACGCTAAATGCTGCAGACGGAAAAAAATATTTTTAGTCTCCGTAACAACTCTGATTTTGAAAACCCAGAAAAAGTTAAGTTTTTGTGTGTATATATTGACCCCACGCCAACATGGCAAACGCATGTTGAATACTTAGCAAGAAAACTTTCAAGAAACACATTTGTTTTAAGAAACCTAGTAAAAATTGTCTCTTCAAAAGTAATCGTTGCTGCGTATCATTCGTTGTTTCCTTCTCAAAATAAATACGCTATATTAGCGTGGGGACACTGTGCCGATAGTGCCAGGATTTTTGGCTTGCAACGAAGGGCAATTCGAATAATCGCCGGGCTTGAATTTCGGGAAGATTTCCGACATGTTTTTCAAGATAAAAGAATACTTACTTTCCCGTGCGTATTTATTATATACGAATGCTTGATATATGCAAGGGAGCACGTCGGCGGTTACCCCAAATTCAAGCATAGGTTTGATACCCGACATAAAAATAATAAATGGATTGATTACCTGCACCTCAATAAAAGCCTAAACGGGCCATTATACCATGCACCGAAGTTTTTTACTTTATTACCTCCGGACATTCGAATACCAATTAATAAATTTAAAATAACAATAAAATTGTTCTTTTTAAAATCACGCTTTTACAACGAAATTTTTTTTGCGCGCGCATTGGCGATCTTGGGCATTTATAGCGCTTAAGCTTTAATTATTTTATCTGTTTTTACCTGTTTTATCCTCTACTAGCTTTTACCCGCGACTTCGTTCGCGCGAGGTTCGTTATTTGTGTATTAAATAATGACTCATTATTTTCTGTCATCCCATCCCATCCCATCCTATCCCCGTCCTCTTCCCTTTCTCCGTCCCCGTCTCCGTACCGTCCCATTCCGTCCCGTCCCGTCCCGTCCCGTCCCGTCCCGTCCCGTCCCGTCTCGTCCCGTCCCGTCCTCTCCCCTTCCATCCCATTCCTTCCCTTCCCTTCCCTTTCCGTCTCGTTCCTTTTCGTCCCGTCCCTTCATTTTCCGTCCAGTCCCTTCCTGTTCAGTCCCGTCCCGTCCAGTCCCGTCCCTTCCCGTCCCGTCCCGTCCCTTCCCCTTCCATCCCATTTCTTCCCTTTCCTTTCCGTATCATCCCGTTCCGCCCCGCCCCGCCCCGTCTCGACCCTTCCCGTCCCGTCCCGTCTCGCCCCTTTTCCTCCCGTCCAGTCCCGTCCCTTCCCGTCCCGTCCCACCCCTCCCCTTCCATCCCATCCCCCCCCTTCCATCCCATCCTTTTCCTTCTCTTTCCGTCCCGTCCGTCCCGCCTCGCCCCGCCCCGTCCCGTCCCGTTCCGTCCCTTCCCTTCCCGTCCGGCTCAGTCCCGTCCCGTCCAGTCCGTCCCGTTCCGTCCAGTCTAGTCCCGTCCCGTCCCGTTTCTTCCCTTATGTCATGTTCACCGTCTTGGACTTAAAAATAAATGTAATTTTCGCAATCAACGTCCCAAAAAACCTCAATAACGACACCCATATCGATTTTTAGGCTTACTTACCCCATTTCACCCCCTAAGGGGTTGATTTTTGGAAAATCACGAAATACGTGTTTGATTATTTGTTTTTAGGAGTGCTCCTACGAAGTTTCAAGTCGAAATGTCTATTTAATATTATTTCTCCATACAAAATTGGAACCCCCATTTTACCCCTTTAGGGATTGAATTTCGAAATATCCTTCCTTATTCCTTGTATACATCATAAAGGGAACCTCTGTGCAAAATTTCAGCTTTCTAGGTCCAAGGGTTTGGGCTGGGCGTTGATGAGTGAGTGAGTGAGTCAGTCAGGACTTTTAGAAATATACCTATATAAGATACAGTGTGTTTCACTTTACATGGAAGCACCCCTGTATTTTCTTTGTTTTTATATGAATCGATTTAAATTTTTTACCTTTTGTACAACTCACCAAGAGGCATCTATTCATGTCTTTGAGCTCAAATGACGTTATTAGCCTGGCCTACTACGATCAAGAACATGGGTCGCATTGTCAATATTTTGCATCGCATTAGAGTTACAGCAAAAAGTTATTAGGAAAAGTTGTTTAGAATCAAAAGAGTACCCCAGGTACCGATTTTCGTTTAATAATTCGAATTTTAATTTTTTATCCATAAATTTGTCAAAGTCCCAAATTTCAACTTTTAATTTGGTATCAAATGGTGCCATGGAGAAACGACATTTTTATTATTGTTGCAAACGTCATTAGCTTTTAATAATGGCTGAATTACGTTTAACTGTTGCTGAAAAACTAGAAATAATTAGAATTACTGGTGAAAATGCAAGATCCAATAGAGAAGTAGCTAGAATATTTAATGGAAGGCATTCAGGGCACGCACCTATTTATCCTGGAACTGTTTTAAAAATTAACCAAGTTTTTAATTTAACTGGAAATGTTGTCAAGCCCAGACCAAGAAGGATAGGTCGAGAGCATCCCTTGGAGAAAATGATTTTGGCGGCTTATGACACTAATCCTCGTACTAGTATTAAGAGATATAGCATTAATGTAACTATTGCACCATCGAAAATTGGGCTCTGCTTGCATCGTCAGAAACTGAGTGCCAGGATAAATAGGTGCACGCCCTGGATGCCTTCCATTAAATATTCTACCTACTTCTCTATTGGATCTTGCATTTTCACAAGTAATTCTAATTATTTTTACTTTCTCAGCAACAGTTAAACGTAATTCAGCCATTATTAAAAGCTAATGACGTTTGCAACAATAATAAAAATGTTGTTTCTCCATGGCACCATTTGATACCAAATTAAAAGTTGAAATTTGGGACTTTGACAAATTTATGGATAAAAATTAAAAATTCGAATTATTAAACGAAAATCGGTATCTGGAGTATTCTTTTGATTTTAAAACACTTTTCTTATTAACTTTTTGCTGTAACTCTAACGCGATGCAAAATGTTGACAATGCGACCCATGTTCTTGATCGTAGTAGGCCAGACTAATAACGTCATTTGCGCTCAAGGACATGAATAGATGCATCTTGGTGAGTTGTACAACTGGTAAAAAATTCAAATCGATTTATACAAAAACAAAGAAAATACAGGGGTGCTTCCATGTAAAGTGAAACACACTGTATATTATACTGTCTACTCTATTTTTTAAATTGAATTATGCCTTTTAATTAATAGTATCAAATTATTAAAATGATAGCGCCTTGAGAATCTTTCAGGGTTTTGGGTTCATTCATCTAGTTACTTAGCTCTGAGTTTGACTTTCAAATATTTTCTCAACTATTCATTCAAATCCAATTATCACTCAAAAATGTCAAACAATTGTCAACAAATTAATTATGAAATCAGAATGACAAATGTCCAATTCGAAGAACTGTACAATACAACCTTATATAAATTGGTAAGCTATTATTTCTATTTAATTGCACCTTTTTTTTTAATTTCTTTACTTGCTTTATAGTTGGTATACTTAAATGAAAACACCCACCTTGTATGGTCCTTATTTTACCTCTAAGAGAGCAATCCACCTACAATGCACAGCTCGGCCCCGTTTGTAACATGCTGCTAACACTCACTAACTGACAGCTGACTCCTGTTGCCCACAACTGATGGATCTCGATCACCTGTCAACTATCAGCATACACTGTTCGTGGCTCTGCTCTCGTTCCTGCCTCCTTCCAGAAAGGACGCTCCTCAAAAAATAGCTCTCCGCTATACAGCTGTCACAGATGTTCCAAACGTCATGTACCTTTACAGCACAGCCTGCCGCACTACACCAGATCTGAACCTGTCTCAGCAACACACCCGTCAATGGATCTTCTTCCTCCTTTGAAGCTCTTACAATCTCTCTAATCAGCAAACCCAAACTTATACAATCACTTGTCAAATTGCATGTTTTAAAATAAATCCATTTACAGATAACTCTTCAAGTCTTCTATTATATAACTAATAATTCCAATATTCTTCTGGTTTTACCATATGCTAATTATCTTCTGTAACTTATTCTTATCTACTGTAACTTATTCTTCATTTTTCATATTAACTTCTGCATATTTCTCTTATTTTCACCACGTAAATTTTGTAATATCCCCTATTTTTTCCAAAACAGTTTTAAATAAATAGGGTTTAAAATTCTACTTTTTTATTCAGATCAAATTCAAAATTACATGTTTCAAGAGTTGTTATTTTTCAATTATCCCAAACAATTTCTTAACTACCATATCTAATTGTTATTGCCTTCTACTCTTATAATTTTATCTGACATCTACCTACTTTACTAAATTAAATTCTTATCAGAATGTTGCATTCGTCATTCTTGATAATACCATTTATTAATTAAACTTTTTATTCCAAAACACCTGTAACCTTACAAAAACTATCATTTCAATAATACTTTGCTCAAATTCAAATTTAATTAATAACTTTTTATAGGCATTCTCAATCTATAGTATGAATCAAAATAATTGTATTATTATTCCAATTTCTTTTTAGACTTTCTAACTTTAACTAAAACCAACATCTTATGATACACTATGTGTTGGTGTTGTATCATAACAATATTTATATTGTTCTGACATGTGTGAATACTATGTATACTTAACATCAATAAATCAACTTCAACTTCTCTCATATTCGAATATCTCGATTGTAAAATACGTTATTCAGAATCTTGGGTAAAAATAAATCAGTTATCTACGGGGTCTGAAACCGAGCTTCTTCAGAAGCTAGCGAATAAAATCCGATGTATGACAACCGACGAAAAGCAGTGTGTTTAGCTCTTCGACGAAATTAGTATAAAGAAGGGCGTTGACTACAATTTCCGCTACGATAACATTGAGGGATTTCAAGATTTAGGTCACCTGTTAAGACTCCCGATTTTCGTTAAAAACATATCTATATTTTCCCATTCTACTCCCGTGTATCGCAGCAGACTTTAAGTCTTTGGGCACATTCCCCTATTCGTCTGACTGCATGATGTACTTTCAGGCCAGGTACCGACATCTGCCGCATAAATTGCACTAAATAAGGCATTTGCTTCAACACGGAAGCGAACGCTGTAACGCATTATCATAGTACAGAAATCCCGCTAAGCGCCTTAACAAATCGCTTGCAGATGGAGTCTGTGTTTAGTCTTTAGTTCAAAAGGCGAGACCGTTGGTATTAGATTTCGGCGCCTGTCAGGCGAGCGTTATGCTCGGGGAAGCCCCGCGCTTTGTTGCACGTTACATTTTGGGTGATGCAATTCAGCACTTCAAATAATAGATGCTTTAGGCATATGAGTGAGATGCCCAACGATGGAAAGTTTTACGCATGATGCAATCATCGAAATAACGCTGCGTCAAGAGCGTCCCTCGAGAGAGTCCGAACTACGCTGTCAAGCCGCACGGTTGTGCAAGAAACGCTAAGAACAAAGAACAACCCCTCTTGTTTTTAGGGGCGCGTTGTACCCTCGGGTTTGTGTGCAATTTCAAGTGCTTTTCGTTCCCTAAAGTTTCAAGTACCGGCGCTTACATTTTCACGCTTATATTAGCGGATCTTCAACGGGAACGGGTTCAAAGCATAAATATACAGGGTGGGCCGTTGCCATTTTGTCGTCCAGCCCATCCCTGCTTCTTCAACGAAGGATTTCGCTGCCACAAGTTTCCGAACCAGCTGGTCGGCCGCCCCTATCAACCCCCGTAGTGCTTGTGGAAGTACCACACCCCCTTATCGTTTGAGAGCATTGCCAAGAACGACGTAGAACACCCCAAGTCGAGATCTCCCGGCACCGCTGCATCAACAATAAAGTTGCTTGGAGCCTTATCGATGAATTAAGGTATTGCAACAGTAGTTATATACAGTGTGTTGCGCATATTTCAGTGGCGTGCGAAGTTTTGGAACTCTCAACCTATCGTGCATGTTATTTGCGGGCCGTGTGCTAATCGCACGAGCCATTACTTATTTCGAAATATAAGCCTTCAGCATAAGCTGAATGGAAGCCTGGCTCCTGGAATTGTTGTCGACCAGTGGGCTAATTTAAGTAAGCTTATTCCGGGATCTAGGCGACCAGCAGCTTAGCGGACATACCGCTTCCTTGGCATTTAGCCATTATTGTGTTGTAAGACCGTTTACTAACCCAGGATATTTAGCACTTGCTACTCGATCAAATTGGCTTCGGGCCTGTATATATTTTGGTAATAGATTGCCCATTTTTAAGTTATGTATTGCTTTTTCTTTCAAAGAAACGTGTATTTGTTATAACTAACGAGAAGTGAGGTTCTTGTTGCGTTGTGTATGTACAGGGCCCAAACAACTGGAGAAAAGACACCCGAAAGGTAGGTGTAAACGCCAGTGCCGTGGGAGCGCCTCTTGGAGTACGACACGACGCTGCTGCGATTGGTTTTCGGCTTTTGGCCAGTCATCAGTTAACGATAAAACATAACACCGTCAAAGGCCGTGGCGCCCTTCAATTAATCCTTACATCTTCGTCACCTATCACCCCGTTCGTGGTATCTCGCCCTGAACTGTACCCTAGAGTGTGAACCCCCCTCCCGACCGAGTTTTCTAGCCGAGGCATTTGGGCTGGAAGGTGCACGCCGGGGCGAGCGCTAGCGCGAACAATTGTTAGGGGTCGTAATGAGCAATTAATCCTGTAACACACCTCGGACGGGAAGATAAAGTTGCAACTCAGGCATTAGTTTTTATAGGGTCCCGGGTGGTGTAGTTTGAACAAGCGTCCACGTTCGATCAGTAGAGTTAAACAACGCTCTTTCTGGTGAGAACTTGGATGGGAGTTCTACGGCTGTCTCGTGGTACGGCTGCCACGGAAATAGTTGGTCCCGGATGTCACAATAACATCATGACAGTCGTTAGTGGGGTTGGAAGTCCCCATAAAATGTACAGCGACGCCTATAATTGGCCTAACGGCTGTTGGCTGAGTTCAAAACAAATACATAAATAGTCAGGGACTTATTAAAAATTGGAAACTTCCCATAAGTTACTACTTATCTGTAACAAGCGTTAAACATGAGGCTCTGCGTGATTTAATAGTAAAAAATATTGAGGCATTGAAAAAATAGGTCTTCCTGTAGGAGTTAATTTAGTGTTGTTATTATTCTTGCTGAAAAAAAAGAAGTTTTTTGCAGCTAGGGATAACTATTTACTAAATTTAGTTTTACATAGTTTTTCTTCACTAAAAAATAACCCCACGTAACTAAATCAAATATTTTGGGGGGTTTACCTACATGTAATCTGGTTACACATTGCTAGGTTGCAAACCTTGCATAAAACACGTAAAAATTATGCAAACACTACTTTTCGGTAAATAATAAAAACTCTAAAGTAATCAACATTTTATATTATACTATAAATCTTTAGTCTTCACATAAAAAATTTAATTTTAATATTAAGTCTTGGTGAAATTTCAAAAAATATTTAAAAAATTTAAAAATTAATTTTTAGCTAAAGTTGAAAAAAATAGGGGTTTTCTAGCCTTGAGATTGTTCAGTTAGGTAAAAATAACACACTCTAAAAAAATCTCATTGAAATCTTATTTAATTTCCGAAAAATTGTACTTTTCCGATTTTGACAAATTCGAGTATCTCGATTGTAAAATTTCTTCGATTTTGCCGATCCGCACTACCTTCTTAGAACGCGGCAACATGTAGCAACATGGGCAATTTATCTACGCGCTGGGGTAACTTGATGGTTGTGCCAGCTGGTTCAGGTAGAAAAACCGAAAAGACGATTGCTTTCTGCAAATGAATGCGAGAAACGTCGGTATGCAACCCATTTAACAACCTATACGTTGAAACCTATATGGCTGAGCCTCTTCTCATTATATGCTCTTTGACATATGCTTATCAGCTCAAACCGCACTTTGCATTCCTCAGTTCTTCTGATGGCCCACTTTCAAATTTTTTGATTTAGACTGTTTTTGGGTAAATTTTCGGCCATTATCTTGCCAGTCCTGTTTCGTGTTAGTTGGATCGCTCCTTATGGGGGCCTTGCCTCGTCGGCTTTGAAAGGATGCGTGAGGCATCGTAACCCCCTTGGAATGTTCCGGTAATTTGTGTGATGTTACCGGCATTTTCTGAGTCTTTGATTGGAGGGCCCCGCTCTGCGTGCTGGACTACACGATGTGGCTACTTTACATCTCAAAGTTTGTTGCCTACGGTTTCTTCCCTTTAGCTCGGTTGTGTACCTAGACATTTGTATTTTTAGTCTTTTTTTACTTCCCACCTGGAATCTTATTTCTATTGGTGTGATTTGTTCTGCCTGGGACATGCGGTGCACTTGCGAGCCTGCGTGCTATACATTCCTGTGGCTGGTTTTGCTGCGATCGCTGCCCCTGTAACGAGGGTCATCAGCAGCCTGCTGTCTCGTACCGTGTATACTTGAAAGGTTTTTGAAGCGTTATAATTATGTATTGTTTGTTGATTTGATTTATAAGTATGACCTATTAGATTTGCTATGATGGTTTTTTGTGTATTACGATTTGTGCTTCACTTGCGTAATTAGATTTTTGATTATTTGGTATAATTACCCGGTTGTATCTGCAGCCACTTTTAGAGTGCTTTAATATGTTATGCGGCTGTCTTAGTAATCACTTTCATGTACGCGTAAAAACCTAGTGCGTTGACGTCGATTTGATTTTGCTTTCTTCTGAGTCGCATCCCTCATTACTGAAGATTCGTGATCTCATGAACATTCGTTTGTGATGTCCCTCCAGGCGTTTCGGTCTTGAGCTTTTACGCTGGCTTCTTTATGTGGTTTATTGGTCAGCTTTTTTATCTGGTCAATCCACCTCAAGGGTGATCGACCTCTGGGTCTTTTTCCGTCAACCTTGCCTTGGACGATTAATCTTTCTAGACTAGTGTCATTTGTCCTGGTCACATGGCACATAAGATAAAATGCGCCTACGACATTCTTTGGAGAGCCTTTCGGTGAAATTAAGCTCATTGAGTATTGAGGCGTTCGTTCTTCTCGCCGTCCACGGTATTCGGAGCATGCGCCTCCAACACCACATCTCGAAGGCATCTATTCTATTCCTATCCGAGGCGCTCAGCGTCCATGTTTCTGCTCCATATAGGAAGATGGAATATATTAGTGATCGTACCAGTTTCATCTTGGTGGTTTTGGTTATATGTTTGTCTTTCCACACCTTTTCCAGATTTGTCATGGCGTTTCGAGCGATTGCTACTCGTCTTCTTATTTCTTTTTGACAACCGCCTTTAGAACTTATGAGTGAGCCTAAAAATATGAACTCCTCCACACGTTGTATGTTAGGCAAGCGATTTTCGGGCTGCGCTGCGTTACCCCTGTCTACAATCATTATTTTAGTTTTCATTATGTTGATTTCGAGTCCTAGGGCCCTGCTTTCCTTTATTACTCTTTGTACCAGTTCTTCCAATTCTGATTCGCTTGCTGTTATTAGTGTGGTGTCGTCCGCATATCTGAGATTGGTAATTTTTTGTCCACCAACCGAAAATCCTCCTTCGAAGTTTTCCAGACTCTTCCTTATGATGTATTTGCCATAGATATTGAACAGCCTTGGTGAGAGTATGCATCCTTGTCGGACGCCCTTTTGGATCTTGAAAGGCTTGGAAGTGTCATTGTCGAGCCTTACCACTGCTTCTGAGTTCTTGTATAAGATTTTGCTTTAGTTACGTCAAAATTGTGCTGCGGCTATGCTACTGCTTACGGGATTATTACTGTGTTTAACTGGCTGCCCGTTTCTAAATTCAGTGTCAAGTTTTGGGTTTAGAATGACTAGAAGTTTCTCAGAACGCCATATGAATTTCTTATAGGTCCTAGCACCCCTTTGTGAGATCTCATAAACTGCAGGTAACGCCCCGTCTAAATTTTGTTTGCAGTAAAGTCAATTTACTAAGCCAACTCTCGGGGTTGAACGTTGGTCTTATACTTGCACTATTCGCACCCGATGGATCGCACTCTGCTTAACGGAGTCCATTTGAATATTTAAAGCTTTTTGTTTTTGATCATAGGTTAATTTAGTCATGCCACGTGTTATGTCGATCTCCGCTTCACGGTGACCGCTGTTGTATTTATAATCAGATATGCTTCTGGCTGTAATCTGTCCTTGAAAAGCACTATAAGTTCAATTAAATTTCTTTATGCAATATAAATCTAATATTGAAATCATTATCCTTCTTAATCTGTTCATTTGTGTCAGCTTTTAACATAAAAGTTTTATTAAGTGAAATATAGCAGATATATTGTGTAGCAGTTTCATGCTCATGTCAGCAGACACGAGTAGTTTACTCATCATGCTTTAATTATTTCATGTGTTATATATTTTTGGTATTTATCACTGAATTACTTTTTTTCTCAGTTAAATTGTGTGTACATATTTGTATTACTGCAACTATTTTATAGTATCTCTTAATTTTTTAATTTTGAAGTTATGTGAAATAAATTATTAGATATTATTTATTTGATTTATGTTTTGGACACTTAACTAGGTGGTTACTAAGCATCTAACGCCCTTCTGGCTAGGCTTGAATTAAGTAGCACTATTCTTTGTTTTACAGGTCAACTTGCTGTGATACTTATATATTATTTAATGAACCTGATATACTTGTGATATTTGTTGGATTGTTTTTTTAAAATATTGTTGGTTTGCGTTTTTATGCATTGTTTATGGTATGCACTAGGGGTCGCAATACTGGTCCCTTTTACCAAAACTAGTATTTTCAATATTGAAGTTTTACAAATACCGGAATCCCGATATTTTCGATATTTAGAAAAGCTTTCTTCTAGATTCGAGATTAGAGCCTCTAAATTAGTGGTGACGATTTATTAAAGAAGTAAAAACATTAAGAAAAAATCACATTTTAATTTTTAATAAGCTTTTACCAATAACACAAATGTATAACTTTAGACTTTAATCAAACGAACAAAAATAATGTTCTAAACTTTTTAAATTAAATAGTTTTATTAATCAAATATTAAAATAATTTGTGTTCTTAATGTTTGGTCAAAATATAGAACATAAAAATGACGTGTCTAATGTTTGATCGCTTAATTTTGAGTGCAAATGGTTACAAAAGTAACCTGATGACGAAAACACCCGCTCAGACTCCACACTGGTAGGAAGAACAGACCTTAAGCTATCATACGCAACGTCTAGATATTTTCCTCTTGAACCGCAATTTTCAAATAAAGCTATCTTTATTTTTACCAATATGTCAATGTTCCATCAGTTGGTCTGGAAGTATTATCCTGAGCCTCAAGTTTCTTCTGTATTTGCGCATTCTAGTCCGCCCTCCGTCAGTTCCCACGCGATTTATTTTTTTTTAAAAGAAATACCGAAAATCCCGGTTCCTATAAATCCAATCCCGGTATTTTCAAGCATCCGTTTCAGTCCGGTGTCCCGGTAGTTTTGAAAGTTGCGATTCCGGTTTGCGACCCCTAGTATGCAATATAGATCCAGTCATGAATAAATCTCGTTACTAGTTACTATTTTGGTTTGCTTGGAATATCTCTTACCTTGGGGAGGTCCGACCCAAGGATTTGTCTACGTCAAGGACCTGGCGCCCTCTCCCTTAGTTTCTTTTTCAGCTTCGCCGGAACCCCGACCCTCTCGACTAGTTAGCCAACCTAGGCCAATACCAAATACAACTTTCGCCAACAGGTAAGTGCCGCCCTTCACCATGCTTTGTTACACGTATTTATAAAGTTATATGCCTGTTTCACCCACCTACCCTACAAGTACAGCTCTTATTTCACCTCACACTTTATTTCTAGAGAGAATGGTAGTAACACAATTATTTTGCTTAGTACATAACTTTATTGTGACTTGTTTTTGCCATACATACACTAACGGTCTTAGTCATCCTACTAGTACAACGAAGAATCTTCATAAAAGCAGTCGAGATTTTATCATTAACCTAGTTGCCTTTGTGAAATTTCAGTTCAATGACAATCCTTTTGAAGAATCACTAGTTAGACATTAACTAATAGGAAAGTATTTCTGGCAGTAATGAGAATACAGGGACAGATGGTAGGTTTTAATGCTTAAATATAATTTATAGAGTGTTAACCTTAACCATAGCATTTGTTTTGTTGCAAAATGTAAAGGTAGTTCTTTTGAAATAATCTCGATTAAAACTCAAGTCTATAGTTACTGGCCACTCTTTGATTTTTCAATAAATAAAAAACCTAGAACAGTTACACCGTACTATTTAAAAAAAATTAAGTTAACAAAAACTTAGTTTGAGTAAACTCATTTACATATGATGAATACCGTAACAACTGCTTTTATTTACAAGTTCTATTTTATCAAAGTTAACACACTGTTAAAATTAATTGTATTACACAAAACCTACCCTAAGACTAGATAGATTTGAACTGAGAAGGTTTGCTAGGCACCATTTTTACACTATACTGACTGCATGTACTGAAATGATCAAGACAAAAATGACCTTGGTGTTACAAATAAATAATCCTCAAAATATTACATCTTACATGCAAAATTACAACCTAATCTATACAAAATATAAAGGACAAAAATGGAACAGGTAAAAATAGTAAAAGACTGCGCCTATTAAAAAATAGCACCTCACTGGAAAAATAGTTCGCTTTGTTAGTATACAAAATATTTTAGCGGCCCTACAAACAATAAAAAATGGTCAGCACAAAATACAACAAATTATCCATAAATGCATGGAAATTTCCTCAATTCGAGAAACAAAAGACAAAATTATTTGGCATCCATCAATTCATTCGTTACACGTACAATTTATTTTTGATTGGTACTTCTTGTGGTTGATTGAACTACCTAATAACTTTCTCTGTTGTGTTCAGAACCTTAACAACAAGAAATCCAAATGCCGTTGCAATTGCCAATCCAATTCCTGCTTTCCACCATGTCGTAGTGTCAGTTGGGACGATGCCAAAATTACGGAGATTCCTTTAATGAAAAATCAATTAAATCATAAAAATGCAAAGATTATTGCTTTAGGTCATCATGCTGTTTTGTCATTTTTTATTGCAGCCAATATTTCATGCTGAAGCCATGTAATTGACGTCTAGTAATTTAGAAAGCAACATAAACTTAAAGCAAAGTAAACAATAAAAACCAAAAGCATGCAATTTTAGTGGACAGTTAACACCTTTTTTTTTAATTTAAATAGGAAATACAACATTTAATTACAATTACAGTATTATTCTGAATAAAAAATAAGTACTGGATGCAACAAACATTCAGTTTTAATAAGGGTTATGTAAAACTTTTATAAGAGTAAAACATTCTAAAAATAATTAAATGGTAAACCTGTAAAACTGGTTAAACCATTCTGATGGTTGTGGCCGCAATAATAGCATATGAACCATGCGACGTAATGGACTGTAAATAAACTATCGCTGTCACATTTGATAAAAAAAGTTTGACAATAATTGATATAAGATAGTGAAATTTATGTGCACTGAACTGTACATGAAATTATTTTCATTTAAAGCAAACAAAATTTTAAAAGAAATTAAAGTGCTTAAAGTAATATAAAACTATAACGAAACACCGCACAAATAAATTTAGAAGTTTGATAGAAAATTGCTGCACAAACCTGTGTCTATAAAACAGTATCCACGCAGCTTGAAAACGGCTGAAGAAAAATTATATTATTCAACATTTCATACGTAAACATTTCATGTTAAACATCAATTTTTGAGATGTTTAGTATGAAGAAGCATACTTCTAACAGACAGCACAAAATATCACCATTATAAAACATTGTTTTAACACATCTGAGTAGGTCATGAACCAAGCAACACCTAACAAACTATGAAGGGAACATAAAATTTCATTCAATATTATAAGAGGCCAGATATTTTATTTCATACAAATTAACATCACCTTATGAACAAGTATCTGGTCCGTTTCTAATTTCTAGAAACTTCCATGTTGAACAACACTAACATTTGCAGTTTGTGAAGATTTACATAGTTCATGACATACCGTAATTATTTAAAAAATAGTGAAGAGAAATTAACTTAACGTTTCGCAACATGCCATTTGTATATTTAGGAGAGCAAAACATGATTTTCTGTTTACATTTTTCCATATTTAATAAACAAAAAGCTTAATAAAAATAAAGGAAAAAATGTTTTCATTATTTTTTCATCTCCCCTACCCTTATGCTTGAGTTAAGTAGGCTGAGCCAAAAGTACAGCTAAATGGTTTTACCTTGGCCTGTAAAATGCACGTTAAGCTAGAAAGCGACAGTTAGTGCACCAAACTGATTTGTTTAGGATTGTATTAATACAGTTTACTTCACGATAGCTTTTAGCTTCCACTTCTTCGATGTTAGCTACAGAACAGAGGTCGTACCATGCATGCTGAACTATAGGTATATAATTCCTAGAAATTGCAGGGTTTTACAATAGAAAATCAGCTATTTAATTCGTTATTAATGATAAACCAAAGTTGTATAGTCTATCTTTTCAGTATATGTACTACGTGTAAAAAGCGTAACATTAGAATTTATTTTGTGCATACTTCGTGGCCGTGTAAAAGCTCCTCTATTAGAACGCGGTCGTCGTGCGAATGCAGCTTTAGCAATTATGTGGTAATTCACTTTACCAGCAGACTTCAGCAATGTTTCAGGCCGCTTCTCTTGTTTTCAGTTATCTTTCTCTTGCAAAAAGTTCGGTTTTGGGCCTCATCACCTGAGTGCTTTGTTGATCGCGTTTTCTAGCATCGTCCACCTGCAGCAGCAGATTTGAGCCCGTTTGGGGGCTATTTGCTTCCTGCAGAAGCATAATGCTCTCGGATAAGTAGTGTATGAGAGCAAAACATGATTTTCTGTTTACATTTTTCCATATTTAATAAACAAAAAGCTTAATAAAAATATAAGAAAATATGTTTTCATTATTTTTCCATCTCCCCTACCCTTATGCTTGAATTAAGTAGGGTGTGCCAAAAGTACAGCTAAATGGTTTTACCTTAGCCTGTAAAATGCACGTTAAGCTAGAAAGCGACAGTTAGTGCACCAAAACTGATTTGTTTAGGATTGTATTAATACAGTTTACGTCACGATAGCTTTTAGCTTCCACTTCTCCGTTGTTAGCTACAGAACAGAGGTCGTACTATGTATGCTAAACTATAGGTATATAATTCCTAGAAATTGGAGGGTTTTACAAAGAAAGTCAGTTATTTAATTCGTTAGTAGTAATAAAACAAAGTTGTATAGTCTATCTTTTCAGTATATGACTTACAAAGAAAAATAGTGATTCCATTAAATAAGTTCTTTACACACCAATAAAAACCGAACTAGACGAAACCCATAATGATAGAAAGTTAATTCTGAAGGATCTACAGCCATATGATGGCATAGTCTATCTCTATGGGATCACATTAATTGTAATAGGTAAAAACTCATGGCTAAACAACTGCACTAATCGAACAATTGGTTCCTTACAAACAAATTCATACAGAAATATGGGCGTCACCAGCTAAGCCTAATGTACAGGGTGTTTACTCAAATTTTGACAGCTTCTAGCAACTTTACTATTCCAGATAGAAAACAATTGTGCAGATAAAAATTGTAGGGTATCATCTAAACCGTCCGAATTTGCTATTTAGAGAAACAATTGAGCATCACGGGTGAACTTTTTGACTTGTTGTATACTTTTTTTAATGGAACACCGTATATATTATGTGTTTATTGGATAGCGCTTGAAATCCTCTTTTGCAAAAATATATAAGTTGCCTATAATTACTTCATACATTGTTGAAATATCCGCTATTAAAGAATCAACATATTACTAATTTACTATACGAGATAAATCACAGTAACCATTGAAAAACAAAGTTATCAAATGACATTACTGGCGGCATGCGGCATGGAACTTTTAGTTGTCAATTCGTTTTTAAATTTCTTTTTGGTATTAAAATTGTTGATTATTTCAATGGTTACTGTGTCTTCACAGATAATTGCTGTTTTGTGGTACGGGTTTTGGGTTTTCAATCGTTGAGAGTTTTGGGACATTTTGTCCTGGGTTTTTCCTGTTTGGATAGTTTTTTCTCTTGTTTAAAAATTTCATCAAAATTTTTCTTTCTGGTAAGGAAAGAGTTACTACGTGTAAAAAGCGTAACATTAGAATTTATTTTTAGCATAATTCGTGGCCGTGTAAAAGCTCCTGTATTAGAACGCGGTCGTCGTGCAAATGCAGCTTTAGCAATTATGTGGTAATTCACTTTACCAGCGGACTTCAGCAATGTTTCAAGCCGCTTGTCTTGTTTTCAGTTATTTTTCTCTTTGCAAAAAGTTCGGTTTTGGGCCTCAACACCTGAGTGCTTTGCTGATCGCGTTGCTAGCATCCTCCACCTGCAGCAGCACATTTGAGCCCGTTTGGGAGCTATTTGCTTCCTGCAGAAGCATGATGTTCTCGGATAAGTACCGTTGACCTAATGAGATGTGTTAATGATATTTGTAGCGCGGGTAATACGAAAGAAACAGTAGCTGTTCTTAGTATATTGTATATTTTACTGGTTTAATCTTAAATTGAGTATTGAATTTTGTTAATCACTGCTATTTTAGCGTTAATTGAGGGTGCACCTTTCGAGTAATACCTAATCAAAAATTATAGAATTTCTGTACTGGTTACTTTATTCACGATCACGATCAGCATATATCAGTCCACTGCTGGACTTAGGCTCTCTGTATTGTGCTGTGGCCATCCATTTGATTCCTGCGGTTCTTTTGAAATCCTCTCTCCATAGTGTTTTTGGTCGGGCAATACTTCTTCTTCCTGTTCTAGGTCTCCATTCCGTTAGTATTTTGGTCCATCGATTGTCTTCCAGTCATGCTATGTGGCCCGCCCAATTCCACTTTAATTATGCAGCTCTTCTTATAACATCGTCTACTTCTGTTTGTTTTCTAATCCAAACATTTCTTTTATGGTCTCTCAAAGTTATTTGCAACATCTGTCATTCCATAGCCCGCTGTGATGTTAGCAGTTTACTTGCATTCTTTTCCACGTTTCTGCTCCATAGGTGAACACTGGAAGAATGCACTGATTAAATACCTTCCTTTTTAGGATCGTAGGTATGTCAGACTTGAATATGTGTTTGAGTCTGCCAAATGCACACCAGCTTAATCTTATTCTTCTCGTAATTTCTGGTGTTATATTATCCTTTACGTTTGTAATCAATTGTCCCAGATATAATTATCAACGACTTCTAGTGGATCGTCTTCTAACATAATGTGGATATTTTGGTGCTCGTCCATATTTGTCATTATTTTTGTTTTGGTTCTGTTAATTTTTAGGCCTACCAACTGGGATTGTGTGTTTAGATCGATTATGATTTCTTGCAGCTCTTCATTACTGTTACTTATTAGTACGACGTCGTCCGCAAATCTGAGATGGTTCAAGTATTCACCATTTATGTTTATCCCTTTGCTGTCCCAATCCAGTTTTTTAACCCTTGCAATGTGAAAGCCGTATAATGCGGTTTGGATTTTTCGTGCCTCTGCTGCGAAAGCCGTATATATACATTGCAATACATCTTATGCGTGCGGATCCAAATATTTGAATGTTTAGGAGTTGCCGTTATGAAGAACTTTGGAGAGATAGTGTCTCCTTGCCTTATTCTTCTTTTAATTGATATAGATTTTGTGTTCTCCTGCATTTCTACGTATATCTGGGCCTTATTGTAAATGTTTTTAATTAAATTGGTGTACCTTCCGTCAATTCTGCAGCTCTTTCAAGATTGCAGAACAGCCCATATTTCGATGGAGTAAAATGCTTTCTCGTAGTCGACGAAAGCTATGTATACCGGTACATTATATTCCTTTGCCTTGTCCAATAATAATCGTATGGTTTGTAGGTGGTCGTATGTGTTGAATCCGCTTCGAAATCCTGCCTGCTCTCGGGGTTGATAGAAGTCTATTTTATTATTTAATCTATTAGTTATGATCTTCATAAATATTTTATACAATTGAGAGAGCAAGCTTATAGCGCAATAGTTATCTAATTTTGTTATGTTCCCCTTCTTGTGCAGTAATATTACCTCGGCTTCATTCCATTCATTGGAATTGTTTACTTTATTCAGCGTTGTTTAATAAATCTACTGTCTATACCATTCATTGCCTGATTTCGATACTGCTACCTTCTGTATTTCTGTTATAGCCTGCTGCGATTAACCTGAGTTTATAAGTTCTTGACGTATCCGAGTATATTTGTTGTAATTGAAAAACTTCTTGGCGCTCATTATATGTGGTAATTACGTCATTTAAAGAACTGCACGCCGTCTCCAGTGAGTCTAGCTGGTGGATCCTCAAATATACTCTTCGTAGCGTTGCGATATTTGAAAATATTCAAAGGCCTAATGCAGGAACAGTTTTAAAGAACAGTAATATGGGTTCTACTAAATAAGATTGCAAAATAGCTTAAAATAAGTGAAAGAAAAATAATAAGAGCAAAAAAGTACATGAAAACATGTTAAAGGTAAGGACTTAAACTTACACAGATGAATGATATTGAAGATTACTTACAAAAAATTAAGAGATAGAAATGGAAGTTAAAGCAATTCTCTGGGTTGATGAGACACTGAAAGAAGAAGGAAAATTCAATTTTAAAGTAAAGACAATTACAGGCAGACCTTGCCGTTTGCAGATTTGCGGTTCGCTGATTTGATTTTACGCGGGGCACTTAATGTGTACCCTTTTATTTGCCGCTTGCAATGTCATGGTACAGCAGTGTTTTCTGACACGGCCAAGGGATAATAATAATAATTTCCTATCAACAGCTGTGACATTCAAGATTTCGTAGTAGTATTGCAAGCAAATTTCAGTACTAATTCAATTGAGAAGCATTTCTCCCAACATTCCCGGCACTTACCTGCTTTCATTAATGCAGTGTTTCTTTCATTATTAAAGGTGTAATATCTACGTTAATCTGTGGAAAGTTTTGTTCATTTGCATGAATGCCAGGTTTTAAAGCCAGTTTTATTTTGGCGAGTGAAAGGGAAGAATTGCGATTCATTCGTATTGTATGCGTAATATCCAACATTTTTCCTTATGTGCATATAGTTGAGATTCCTTCTGTGCTTCTGTGCTTATAAAAAAAAAATTCTTTTCATTGTAAACATGTTTAATTTTTTAATGAGATTATTTAAAAATCAAACTGATTAAAAATAAACAAAGAAGTCCAAACTTGATCTGTCCTAACTATATTAAGACTCATGACAAACCATTGTAAACATTAAGTTAATTTCTATAAAGTATCATATAAATCACTCTTCGTAATCAGGGTGATTTTAAGCTATTGTTTCTGGGATGTTACAGAGCTAGGCAATATTTAAAACACTTATACAGGTACAGGGTGTCCATACCCAGTGTATTTTGCAGGCTGGTTCTACCGGGTGACTATAAATGATTGAATTTTTTTTTCTTAGGTTGGCACTGTTTATGTTGGTCACACTGAGAATCTATGTCAAATGCGCGGTTAGCAGGTTAGGTTTTGCGTCAGTTTTGACACAGAATGACGCAAAACCTAACCTGCGAACATCGAATTTGACATAGACTTACAGTGCCACCAACATAAAAAGTGCCAACCTAAGAAAAAAAATCTCAATCATTTATAGTCACCCGGTATAATTATTACAGTTAGAGAAAAACTAGTCTCGATATCTGTAACTGAGTCTAGTTCAGATGCTATACGTAGAATTTAAACATTTTCAAACCGAATTTGATGGGGCCGAGGGTGTTACGGTTAAGCAAAAATTCGGTTAAACCGGAAACATCGATGTACTATTGCGGAAAAAATAATTCGCACAATACTTAATCTAGTTACTTGGTTTTATCCACAGTGGCTTAGTGTGTATCTGACTATCTGACTACTTGTCATTTTTCACATTTTGGGGTTATTATCATATCACTAGTTTTTCAGGTTATGTTAAGAAATGGTGCTTCTTTCGCAACAAACTTCATCTGCCACACGTTGCAGTGACCATTCCTCTTCTAGTTTTGTGATAACAAAGTCTTTTTCGGTCTCGCTTAGAACGTGATTCGACATTTTAAGTTTTAATGGCAGAATGTCAGTAGTACAACTGACAATTCAGTGACTTTAGTCCACTTGATACACCCATACTTACACAAGGCAAACAGACCGTGCGAAATATTTTTCCGCAATAGTACATACGTAGTTTAAAGCCTGAAAATGCGGTAGATCATAAACAACGGCTTTATTTACGTTTTATTTTCAAGTACCTAGTACATACATATATACATATGTATATGCATACAAGCAGTTTTCTTGGAAATGAAAAGTGGCAGTTATAAATCGCATTCGCGTAGCTGTTTACTGAATATTCCAAGAATTATTTTCAAATAATTCATTCATAAATAAGAGCAAGATAAAAAATATTCACCGAATCTTAATTTGATTAATCCGGAAATTCTCGTTAAGTTGGGTAATCGGGATTCTAGTGTATCTTCTGTATTTGAAAAAATAAAGGAAAATATTATATACATTTTTTATCTAGTTTGAATCAGGAATTAAAATGACCTCACCGTACTGTTTCTACATTCTTTTGTTTTGGAGATTGCTAACGATCATGAGGGCCATGGATATCTCGGGCTCGCAGCATTGCATTTGTCAAATCTGTCATTTTGCATGTATAAAATGAGTTCATTTACATCGTTCTGCTCACGTTATTTATCAATGCAGGTAGTTCAATTTTGGTGAAATTATAATTCATAATTCACTTTCGCTTGCAGCGCAGTTTTTATTTTTACTCATAGCAAAATTAACAAACCGTAACTATTTTAGGAAAGTGATATTCACTACTGTCTTGGAAAATACAGTTTCCGCTTTGAAGTTTAACTAATAAAACAGCAATTTTTAAAGTTCAGCAGATCATTATCAATGAACAACCTGGAGGTGTGCTAGACGACAGTTGCGGAAGGGCAAATCGGCGGCCCAAACCTGCCAAGTTTCAGGGCTAATTCCTACATGGAATGTTGCGTACCGAATTTTGTTTTTATTTGCCCAGAATATTTAAGTTACTCCACTTACGGGATCAGGACTGAATCTTTCTCCTTCACAAATAAGACCTCTGAGAGCACATCGAGTTTTAACTAAACAACAAATTAAACACCATGGCCAAGTGGCCAAGTATACAACCAAAGAGTAAATACAAAATGCGATACTTTGAGAGTGTCCACGACTAGTTTGGGTGACCTCTGAACCTCTCGTTCTTCATATTGGTTGTGCAAGTTTTTTTCCCCCCCTTCCCTAAGGTTTTCTACTGTTCCCCCCGTGGAACTGCTGTGCGCATTACATCACGAGGGGTGCGGGCGTCATTTAAACTATCATAGCTTAACTAAGTGAAAACCTAAGCGCCCCGACCGGAAGTCGAACTCTCTACCGAGCGCTCGAGCTCTCACTGTGACCTCGACTGCGAGTGGCAAAACCACTTGCCCATAGAGGCGCCGGTTGTGCAAGTACCTGGGTACTGTTATGATAGCGTCACCAGATTTTAGTTGTTAGGTGAAGCATCAAACAAAAAAATAACAAGTTATAAAATATATCTTCACGCGTTTTATTCAGTGCTCCGTACTCAAGATATAATGTGATGAATTGTTTATCTGTTTGTTTTACTTCGGTACAAAATTAACAAGTTAAAATATAGGGCAAATCACCACACAATTCTCCGGTTGGCTTGCCTGTCAGTAATTTAAGGCTAGTTAAAATTAAATGTATTAGCTGATGTTCAAAACGGTTGAATGCCCTTTCTTACTATTTTATTAAAACTGCAATATTATTTAAGCTAGCTCTCGGCACAACACAAAACTGCTTATCTCAGGTTGGGTTCAGAATTTCACTATATTCACAAATTAGTAGTTCATTTTAAATTATTCGTCCTTGAGTAGCTCATATACGCGGTTCTGGTAGATAAAATTTACAATCTGTCAGATGACACCAAAATTTCGCCAATGCAATAGCGATTACTTGCATGTTTAAAAAAATATCACGAAGTTAACAAGAAATCGTCAGGTAATTTGATTCTATTATCGCTTGGCAACAAAACCTCCACTTCATTGTTACAGGGATGACGTAGATAGGACACCATCCATTCCCTTGTTTCTGCTGCTTGGAAATCCGCCAATTTCACAAAATTTGATGACGCTATGCAATTTTTGGATTATTACGGCGTAGCTAGACCCTTGGATATACAATAGGCCTCTTCAGCAAGGTTTAATCTCGTATTTTATTAAGTTTCCCAAACTCTGACACTCAATTTATAGCTAATTCCTACCTAGTAAAGATTTCAACTTTGCTCAGAGATGGTCGCAGATGACGCTGCTGGAATTTTTCTGCTGGAAACACTCCCCTGGCTAAAACTTTCATTCAGGATGCTCCTGCAGACCCCGCTGATGTGATGCATGCAGATCTATGGCTTCTGATGCTTAATTGTGCCGGATTCAAAGTTCTAAAATTTCAGTTGTCGGCTGCCGATCTTCAGTCGCAGATGAGATTGGAAAATTTATAATTTTATCGTGGCGGAAAACGCCACAAACACTTCCACTGGTGCACGGTGATGTGTACAATAAAATGCAACACTTTTTATAACTGGTAAACAAACACTTTTTATTTGCAAACATATTAATTTTAAGAGAGCACAATTTCGCTCAAACTGTCTTAATTTATCATTTTTTTCAAAAACGAATCGCGTTGCTTTGTTACCGCGATAATTTTTGTTAATTAGAAATTAGTTTTGATAGCAAAATACACAAATGGAGTAAAGTTTGATTACCTAAATATTAAATTAACGTATTCTTAAATCTAAAAAATATTGTCATTTGCTTATAACTATCATTGTTCCTTCCGTTAAGCACACAAATGTTTTAAAATCACTGCTCTGCTTTTTCACTTTGTTTTATAAATGTACTAGAAATTGAGTTCAAATTTACACATATTGCTCGCTTTCCTGCTTTTCCGTTGCCTATTTCGAGATTGCTCTTTGCAATTTTCTCTTATCCTTTATTCCGATCTCATTTACCTTTCAGATTGCTTGCCATTCACTGCCCTGTACTTTTATTAATAATTACGCTTATTTAGTCTGCACATAACAAACCTTTTGTGTCAATAAATTTTGTTTGGCATGGCGTTAACTATTTACAAACCTATTATTAATTATATTACTTTATTCCAACTTTCTGAAATATGCTTTTATCCATTTAATTATTACTTCTCGCATCTCATTACCAATGCATTTAATACTTTTATTATTGTTTTAAATTGCAATTCCATAAAATATCCTAACTCTGTGCTTTATTGATTTGGTTAAATATTTTGCACTGCAAACAGAGCCAAGTTGTAGGCTTAAAACAATCTCAATAAAGCTTTTAAATTAAGGGATTACTTACATATCAATCATATGAAGTAATAACCTTAATAGTACTCTACTCTATGCTTGGGGCATGAAACATGGTGAATGGTGGCCAATTATTAAGCCGAGAGTAACCGAGAATTGACGATGAACCTTAACTTGAAATTGGTTGTGATCTTTTTTCTTTCTCAAAAATTAGCTTTTCAACTGTCACCTTTTGTATTATTCACTCCTTGATACAATTACAGATTTTTGAAGAGGTAAAAAGTAACTAGATAATAGGTTTCATTTTACATCTTGAAAACAAACTGTAGGAACGGTACGCTGAAGCCAACATTAATGTTTGATTTTTCATAAATATATTTTTTTAACATTTTAAAGTTTCAAAATTTGGCTAACGATAAAAAATTATTCAACAATGAGACTGAGACATAGCCAAATCGTTTTTCTAAATGTAATAGTTATGCAGATAACCTGCAAAAAGGTGAAATATGGATACCCTGTATAAATTGTAATAGTTTTTTATATTACAAATAATTTGTGCCTAGCTCAGTTTGCCACTTTAAAAATGGGTTAATTAAACTATAAAGTACTTACGGGAAAGCCGCCATGGTTGCCAGTTTTACATAAACGTCCTTCCGAACGTGTCCTTTAGCACTGAAAGGTTGTGGAGGAAGAATTCTGTATTTCTGACAGAACGCTACTGGTTGCAGTAAGTAGTCCTGCTTCACTTCATCTAAGTCACTTTTACAAGAAACCATTAGTACGGGAATTTTACTTTCAGCGAAATATTTCTGAAAACAGTCAAGTTGATTTTTCAGTCAAATATAAATGGAATCAACTTACAATATAAATACGAGCGATGTATTCAAACGACTTTGGATTACTGACGTCGTACATAAGACATGCCACATCACATTGCACCTCATGTGGCAGGAGAGGATCAGACACGTTCCTGACATTAATATCACGTAGTACCATTATTTTTTCCTGGCCGTAGACTTGCACCACATTTACAGTACAACTTGGGGTGCCAGTTGTGTCCAAGCGAGGATTTTTCTGATAAATGTCGACATTTACTTAAAGGTTACATATAGTGTAATCGATTTAAATCGTCCTTACTTCAGTGGGTGAACGAATAAAGTTTCTGCAGAACATAGACTTTCCAGAATTACTTGGCCCAATTACATGACATTGATAAACATTTCGACTCGATTGCTTCTTTGCCAAATCTAGTTTCTTTTCTCTTGTGACTAAAAAAAAAGACACTCTTATATAATATGTCCAGTATATCATGTTCAGGATTTCGTAAACAGTAAGAGATAAGATAGCAATTCAGTTAAATCATTTAGTTTCTTTAAATGAGCATCCAAAGTGGCTATGGTTATTAGACAGAATTCTTTTTCCTTTTTAATAACATTTAAATTTGATAGATTTAACCAAATTTCGATCTGCTACCCTTGAACTCAATGAATATGCTGTATAGCAAAGTCAAAACAAAAATCTTACCTTGTACAGCAGTTACCTGGGTTTCATTCTCATAAATATTATAACCTAAATATGCTAGATATTCAAAAGTACGAGGAAGATCAACCAGCGTCATTAGAGCCCACTGGCACATGTAGCCTTGATATGTTATCCAACCTTTGTCGTTGGTAGGTACCATAGCACTGACGTCTGCTGCCCATGCAGGGCTTGGACACGTTGAAAACAAGTCTTCAAACTCTATCGGCGAAAGTGCCTGGTCTCTATCTTTATCATACCGTTCAAACATATGTGACAGAAATTGCTGTCCTTTATGTGATAATTCAGTAGTGCATCCAGATGGAATTTTTAAACTAAAAGTAACATATTAAGCCGGTTTGATAAGAAGTTAAATTACACATGAATTGTCAAGTTTGAAAACACTTGTAGGTATGCAGATTTGAATGCACTTTTATTCCTAAATTTAGGGTGCGTTATTGACGTTATAAATAATTTACACAATTTATTTGAATGCAATGGTGTTAATTAGCTATTTTTGTATTAAGAGCGTGAAGGAGGCGATTTTGGCCCGCGGCGGAATTATAAGCCAGAGGCCCGAAGGGCCGAAGGATTATAAAACGCCAAAGGGCCAAAATCGCCGTTCACGCCCGAAATGCAAACAAGATTTTTTGTAAAATCCACCATAAAGCTTTGAAAAATAAATGGCACGATTCGTTCTCAAAAATCAAATTGTTGGTTGCCAATGTGATGCTGGTTTTTTAAGCCTTAGGGCGCAAAAGGCATTATTTACACCCGCAAATTATTTTTAGGCCTTAGGGCGCAAACGGCACTATTTACGCCCGCAAACTAATGCATAAATGACCATATTTTAGTACGATTTTACAAAAAAATATTTTCATATGGATTTTCACAAAAAGTTTATGTAAAATTTAACATCTTGTCAATCAGGCTTTAGGTATGATTTTAATTTATCCAAGAACTTACCTTGGAAACAAATATTCCTTAGCCATGTTTAGATTATCATTGTATCCAAATTTTCTTAGCACTGTCCACGTCGTTTCATTTCTACCTCTTTGAATAAACAAACTATGCAAGTACAGGAAACCCTTCATTGTAACACAGTTGGTTTGAACACCGTCATCCAAGTTCTTCCTTAATACACCTTTAACGTCATCTAATACTTGTGGTTGTAATGGAGCATTGAAACATCTACTTTGAAAGTTATTCAATTCAATATCATTCAACAACCCATCATTATCAATATCACATATTTTAAAAATGCGAATTAAAGCCCTTTGACAAGTTTCTGTTAGCTACAAACAGAGAATACATTAGTTCGCTTAAATATAATTTCACTTGAGCACTCACATCTGCTTTATCCACACTATAAAGAGGGCCGGTTGGATGTAAAACTGCCTTTTGCGCATAGTAAAACATTTCTGATATGTTCTTTAATGTTTTTGCAGAGCATTCGATGCATGTTTCTATTTCAGCATAATCTTCCATTATGACATAAACACCCTACATCACAATCGTATCGTTTAGCAATAGAATTTTCATTCTTAATGATACTTACATCTATAGTGGAATAATCAACTAGGTCTATTTTATTTCCAACTAGTACGATGGGGCAGTTGCCATCCGGGTGAATTTGCCTTATAAGTGGCAACCAGTATGAAGAAATCCTGTCAAATGATTCATCGTTATCAACAGCATACACAACACAAATAACACTGGCTCTCTTAATCTGATCGTTAAGCTGTTCGTCAGTTTGTTCCACAACAGAGTAATCCACAATATTTGTAGGTACTTGCTCAGGGGTCACATCGGCAGGGATTGTTATTTCTTCCGCTTTAGCTGGTACATTTTCAGGAAATTCTTCACTCACGAGAGAGAGAATTAGAGAGGTTTTGCCCACACTTCGATCTCCGACCAACAGAATGCGAACATTCCGTTTACATGGCAGTTTTACAACCATTGCCTGCAAGTGAGGTTAGGTCGTTTTAAAATTTAAAAAAAGGTCCAGCTATTGATGTGTTCAAAGGATGTTAAATAAATAATCGATGCTAATGAGTTATGCAATAATTACAGTAAATGTTAAAAATACAGATGACAAAGCCTTTACTTACGTACTGTTAAGTAGTATTTGCAGTCATCTACCTCACTTGAATTTCGTGTAATTTCAAAAAACTTCAGTTTATACGAACCGGCAATTCACATACCGACATGTTAATAAATAATTAATTAGGAGAAGTAAATACTAACGGTAAACTGCTAAAAAGTCAACAAATTTACTGTTTGCCCACCAACAGTTTTGACTTTTGACACTGACACTGCCATGTCACGTGAATAATACAGGGACGGCTTTTATATATTTTGAAACTTGAAAATGAGAGCTTTTGGACGGAGAGACAAAAATAGTTCCGTCATTTCATCAAGAAAGTATCCCATGTTTAACATCGCTGATAATCATGGGCGCCGTTAGAAAACTTCTCAGGGAGGGGCAATATTTTTTCAATATTGAGATAAGACAATTAAATTCATAGAGGGTCTAAATAAAGAAACACTTGATGCGCACCTAAAAAATTCTATTAGTTTTTAAAATATATAAAAAAATACTACAGGGTTTGGACAAATACCTGTATTACCAACACGTTTTCTGTATCTAAATTAAAAACAATAAAATCATTACGTTCTTTACTACATCTTTATTTTATGGTTTGTGCATCAAAGCTCACAAAATAGTGAAGCGTTAGTAATAGCAATACACAATAATGCAGACATACAATTAATTAACAACTAAAATAATAGATGCAAAAAAATACACATACCGTGTAAATCAGATCGAAGTCCCAAATAAAAAACAATGTAAACCAGGATACACAATAATCTAACAGTAGTAACTCAACCAGAGAGCGAATAAGACTAACTTGAGATAAGTAGTGCATTTATTTTAAATATTTGCTAACATTCCGTGCAGGTGCACTAGGATTTGGCGAGCCATTGAATTTATTACTTGAACGTGTTTAGACACAAGAAAACCCAACATCAGTCGGCCCTTATACATATAAAGTCGTCAATAAACGGAAATTTAACTATTGTTTTGTATCGCGCTGAGTGACAAGTTTATAGACGCCTCTCATCTCGATATTTCGGTCATGGACTTATTTCTGCCTATTCAAAGAATCGGTTCTGTAAAGTGAGCGAGCCCTTGGAGCGGACAAATGAATAAATCGTTGCTGTTATTACGCACACAATATAATATTATTACACCCTATGAAAATAATTTCTGTGCGGTGAGTTCTGATAGCTCGGCGGTCAGCGCGTGGTGCGTAATGGTGGATTATATTATTTTTGGAAAAATGTAACGGCGCCCATGCTGATAATTGATTCGAAAGTCTGCCTGGTTTCCGATGGTGGAGGAAAGTGCAGCAGGGATGCAAAGTGGTAAAGATGACAGATAAAATAAACGTATTTGGTAGCACTGAAGTGTATTGTTGGTGGCAACGTCAGCGTATGTCAAATTCGAGATTAGCAGGTTAGGTTTTGTTTGTTATTTGACAGAGACTGACGAAAAACCTAATCTGCCAACCTCGAATTTGATGTAAACTGACAGTGCCACCAACAATACACTTCAGTGCTACCAAACATATAACAAGTATCACAGGCGACTAATTATAAATGTATTTGATCTCTCGGTATTTTTTTTTCTTATGGTCCTAGGGAAAAGTATTCCTAGTAGGTTATGTTTAGTTATGTGAAATTGACCTGACGATTCTCGCACCTCTTATTATCCAATAAGATACAATGAGTTTTAAAATTCAACCAATCATGTATTTTTATAGTGGTAAAAAATCAAAAATTTCCCTTGGCATTTTATTTTGGTTACTTGTATCCATGGAAACCACCAAATATGTTGTTTCAGTCAATGCAGTATTTCAAAACGTAATTTAAACTTGTGCATCAGCATAAATGTCATATTCATTGCATGTGAAATAGTCTACAAAATATATTTCGGGGCATGATTTTGCTCCGAAAATGTTTATCCCAAGCTTTGTTGTTTCTTGGCAACGTTCCTCCGCAAACTAACTTTGACAAATTCCTTACCCTTCGGCTTAATTTTCTATATACTCCAGATTTTGATTTTCAATATCAAAACTACCATTACAACAAATTTTGTAGTTGACGCTTTGAAACGTCAAAAATCAAAGTCGTAAATATGAATTTTCTTTATTTCTCCGAAACGCAACTGAACAAGGCATTATGTAACTAGCGTTTCTGCAAATACCCTTTATTACTACAACTACAACTGCGGTGCCACGGTACGGGGTTCAATCCCGACATCTTGTAGCTGGCGAGCGGCCTACCCAGTCGTTCAAAAATTGGGTACCGAAATCACAGTTGTGGAAGTAGAGCAGTCGTCGAAGGCGTGATGCTAACCACATCACCTAGTACGCCGTTAACGGTGTGCCAGATTGACTGAGTTTCGGAAAGAGATATTTCGGCGACCCTGACTCACCCTGTCTCAGGCCATGTTCCTACATAGAATGAAGTACCCGAACTTTACATTATTTTTTTTGTTTAAGGGTCTCTGAAAGCTAAAAATTATCTAGCCATTTTACCGCACCAGGATGTGTAAAAACACTGTCTAATAGTAAAATTCCAGTTACGGTGGACGTCAACTGTGTATGAATGTGTTGTTTACATGAGGCCAAAATGGTATATTACACAACTAGTTCAGAGAAGAGATGTTTCACTGAACAGGTACGGCGCCATACGAGTTTAGTAAAACTACTTTCTAACACGTTTCTATATCTATACTATTTTGTTACATTTCATATGAAATGCAAATTTTCTATATAGAAGTGACATTAAATGTCAAAACATAACCAAGCTGAGCAGAACTCGTTTCTATGAACTAAAGCACAATAAGCAGCTTCAGTTGACGTTATGCGTTTGGGAGTCCTGAAGTGTATTGTTGGTGGCACTGTAAGTCTATGTCAAATCGAGTTTCCCAGGTTAGTCTGTGTGAAAACTTATGCAAAACCTAACCTGCCAATTTCGACTAATAGTGCCACCGATAATACACTTCAGTATTGCCAGACGTAAAACAAATCGTTGTTGCTATGCTGTAATGGTTGCTATGGTGCAAAATACCACTTTACTCAACGATTGTGAACGTAAAAATGTAGTACATTACCATATGAAATGCGATAAAAGATGTTACCTGGTCACCACACGACTTTCTTTTATTGCTTGTAAAAATTTATTTTGCAATTTTTTCAAAAACTACACATCTTACAAAAAAATGTTCACAAAAGTTATAGATTTCTTACATGTATGGAAATTTTGCGAAATGTACAGATTATGGAATGAACCCTCTCCATAGGTACACCAAATGTACGGCAATTTGACTACACGACACATCGCAAATAATTTTATTATAATTCTTCTAAACAACACACTGTGCAGAAAATACCTTGGACTATTCAATTCACCTGTCATCTGCCAAAAAGTGACCAATGAAAATCCAGAATTCTGACGTTTCTTGACCAATCAAAAAAATATCGGTGGATATATCTTCCTAGAAGGTATTCAAGTGACTATTTTTAACAAATGCGATTTTTATTAGAAAAAGTCAATATTAGTGTTCTGTTACTATAGAAATTGCGTAGTTTGTTGCTAGGTTTATTGAAAACTAATTTGAAAAAGTAGTTTGATTCATTAAATAGTCCCTCGAATACCATTCTTAGTCAAAGTTAAGTAGATTATTTTTGCGGTGGTATCACTACTCATTTCCATTGCGCTTAGGATTAGGACTCGTGCTAGCGCACTCGTCCTAATCATACAAAAGCGCAATGGACATTCGTGACACCACCGCAAAAATAGTCGACATAACTTTGACTACTCATTGTATTATAAGTGAATTATTAATGCTCGTGTTGTCGTGTATAACAAATAAAATAAATTTTCCCAGATTTCATGTTTTATAAATTTATGAGTGTTGTTGACATTCCAAATGCCGCAGTTGAAAAATAGAAAGTAAAACGAACAGTATTGATCCGGGTCCGGTACATTTATTAACTTATTATTGACCTGTTACAAGTATAATCACAATATATGAACATTAGCCAGGGGGCCATTGGAACTATCTGCCAGAAAGCAAGTGGATGTGTAGGTAATACATAGACTTTAATAATCTAATCAAGGCTTACCCTAATTCCGTATTTTTTTTATGGTATGGTAATATTAAAAACAAAACGAGTAGCTACCTATTATATTACACTCGACGTAAAATAAAGTGCCTTTCCTTTTTAAATTTTTCTGTGTGTACGGTAATAGGGACTCCTGGTAAATTTGAACTTGCTGGTAAGAAATTTCATTTTTAGAATGTTGGCGACGCTGACTAACAGTAATATTTTAGAGGTTATGGGAAATTTGTTACGGTCTTAAACTGACTTTACGACACCGCACCGGCTCATACATAAACGAAACGGCCGGCGCGTGCCGTAATGGACGAAATCGGGACGAAAGTTCTCCTAGGCCGCTACCCAGCCGCAACAAGATAGGCCGGCTAGACTTTCAGTGGAGTTGGGCGGGTTCTTAACGAGATTATCTAAGGGTAACGGCCAGAGGGTCGGTAAATAACGGTAAAATAAAGAGGGCGCCACCAAGCCTGTCATAACCCGGATAACCGGGCCTGGGCGGTTAGACGGGGGCGAAGTATTCAAAACACTCCGTCGATAGGGGTACTCGTGAATTATAAACTCACACAACGATTTCGTGATGGCAAAAATACTTAGATCATGAAGTGGGGCTTTTTCAGCCACGGCAATGTCACCACCAAGCTTACCTGCACGCTCTGATCTCACTGGCTCCACCGTACATTTATCTCCTCAATGATGGGCGCACGCTGAAACAGAACATGCACAAAGCGACCAAGAATAAAGCGTCTCTTAATTAGATAAGCGTCTATTATTCGATTCTTACATTGGGGCGGCAAAGCGTGCCGCAAACATTGCGTTAATTCTTATAGATAAGCATCAGCTGATGGGCGCACTACTGTTACTAAACAACACCCATAACTGTACAAAATCAAAAGCAGTTTGACATCTGAGTCCCACAAAGGGAACGTTTGTTCATAAAAATGCTCACATGATAATTTGGGCAAACACAGCAAAGCCCAAGTGAGGGAAGTGATTAGATCAAAAATGAGCGAGCGACGCCACTTCGCGACAACAATTTAAGATGCGAAGGGTACGTTTTTAACGGTGCACAAGATTTCACATCAAGTTCGCGCACATGCAATTTTACCGCGACCAAACTGGCGTTGCCGCCTTACAGCACGTATGCCAAGAGTTCAGCAATTATTCACATGATTAAGCGCACAGCTCGCGCACGAGAAGTTAGTATGATTCAATGGTTACAAATACCTTAATTTTATTGGTGACGGCCCAAGAGATCGGCATGCGGTCCAGCTGGCGGAAAACAGGTTGCCTGTGGCAATTCATTCGCCGCTAAAACGGCCGACGTGTGAATGGCCTGGATGCGCCCCAAAATGGCGACAAAGGCTGGCGCTTCAACAAACGCCGCTACGACGGCCAAACTAGCCCAAGTGATGTCCTACCTCAACGGAATCCTCGCACAACGAGCTAAAGGGAACACTCCCTTACGTGATGACGTAGAACCGGGCATGGAATTCCATCACACCTACGCCTTGGCGTAATAAGATCGCCGCTAACGACACCCACACACCTCCCTTGTTCAATCGCCTGAGTTGAACTCTCGACTCTCGCTTAAGGCGAAACAGTTTATCAAACACTTGCTGAAGCAGCACGAGACGGGAAAAGGCTGACGCCCCCGCCAAGGGCGGGAGCGCCGCACGAACACACACTCTATCCGACCTCTTAGATCGACGGCTCTCGGCTCAATGCCCCGCAGTGGCGTGAGCCAAAACGGCGTTACCACGTGACTCTCGACAGCCAATGGCGATGCGCCCAATAAAACAAATAAGTTCCGGTGACAAAGACAGCGCGAGGCCTCGCAGTCACACCATCAGCGTAAATTCTAGAAGGTTCGGAAATCCTGCGAGCGTTAACACCCGACTGTCAAAGTACCAACAAAGGGGTGCCCCGGATGACGAGAAATACTGCGCTTGAGGCCAAATATGTGCAAAATCACTATTATGGAATTAGGCGATGAAGCCAAATAAGTAACTAAAAGGGTTTAACATACGGGCACGCTGCCCTAAAGCCTAGGTGGCTAATTAAAATACAAAATGACCTGACAAATTGTACAACAAAAATTAATACTGTAGAATGTGTATCCGTACAAGCCAAATATCATAGCCTACTGGTTTGGAAAACAGGAGTGAAAAGGTAGAATCTACAGAGCGACCAAAAATAAAATTGATCGCAAGAGCCCATGCAAAATATTACCACTGTCTACATTACACTTTATAAAATTACTGTACTATCCATTCACAAAACTCGTGAACTGTCAAAACGCTGTCAAGTTGGTACCTTGTTTAAATTCTGTTTTGGAACTTCTGCTTGCTGATTTTGGCAGCACTGAAATGTTTGAAATTTAAAAACTTGACTTATGTCACACTTTCTTGTAAAAAAATAATCTCCCAAATTCTTTAATTTTTGTGCATACACTTCAATTGCAATGGAACAGAAACGAAAGGGGGTTATATTATTGGAAAGAGAAAAAAGGCTATAGTTGATTATTACAAGGAAAAACTAGAAGAAAATAGTTTTGACTTTTGACACATGTACCATAACCTTAACTGTAAATATTACTAGAAATCACTAGATCCGAAGTACATTCCCAAAAACACTGTAATTTCCAGGTACACTCAGCAAATATTTAAAAAATTTGACATTGACAGTTCATGAGTTTTGTGAATGGATAATATGTGATATTACATTTTAACTCCATTTTTTTTAGATTGTGTCAACTGATTTAAATATAATTGTGATGTTTCAGAGTTTTCTTCAGAGATTTCTCTACTTTTGCGCACTTTAACTGTATTAAAATTAGGCTTTGAAAATAGTCCTTTACAATTTCAGTTTGCTGTTATTCTACACTCACCGGCACGAAAAACGGAGCACTTGCATTTTTTGATTAGATTTAAAATTGTATCCCTTTGTGATGTTTTATTATTACATTTATTATTATACATTTATTATACATTTAACATTATAACATGTATAATAAATGTATAATAATAAATGTAATAATAAAACATTACAAAGGGATACAATTTTAAATCTAATAAAAAAATGCAAGTGCTCCGTTTTTCGTGCCGGTGAGTGTAGTTTTCAAAAATATTACAGTATAATATTGGCAATATATCTGTTTTACATTATCTCTATGTGGTTGCAGATTGTGATATTATGAAGGCATAATTACAACTCTCATAACATGATTAAAGAACGATGATTATATAGAAAGTTAATGCAATTACATTTCATAAAACATATGTCAATTACCTTTTTTTTCCAAACCAAACCATCGGATTTTTCTGCATAAGTCAATTAAAAAAAACAATTATTTATGTTCTTTATGTGATTCTGAAATTGCATTATACGTTTATCATTAAAAGTGTGGTTGACATTAATAATGGTAACAGAATCAACTTGATTGTTAACATCTACAGTATTTTTTTAAGGTTAAATAGGATTCAATATCACAGTAGTGGAACAAACACCGCCGCAACCTCATCAATGTAGAGAAGGGGGGACCCAGCCAAATAGGGGCCTGAATGGCTCAGGCTTCTAGAGGGCAGAGACGTTTTGATATAAGTGGGCCTGGAGGGCCCATACAGATTTTTTACGAGAGCGGCCAAACACTTTTTGCTCCGCCCCTGATCACAAACATTATAATACTGTCTGAGATATGAAAAATATCACTTTTTTAAATGTTTTACTCTGCAGTTCAAGTTTTCTGGAACGACTAATGTAGATATTTTTACAATTTTCTGGTTTTGTTGTTAAATATTTCTCTAGTTCTGCAAACGTTGTACGTTAAGATTCCTCTTTAGAAATTTTGTTTGCTGATTTCTTTTGAATGGCCAGTAATTTTAAGTAACCGAATTTTGTGCCATAAAAATTTGTAATATAAAATTTGCTTTATATTTCCTCGTAGTACAGAATTATTTTTTAAATGATCGTCTCCAAAACATACTTAGTTCTAAGCATAATAAATCAAAATAAAGAAATCAATTTGAAGTATAAACTGAAAGTAATAACAAAATAAAATAATAATTTGTCCTACTCTGAGTGGTGTATTTGGGTCGGAATGCAGCAGAACGACGTTCCAGTACTTGTTTTTGTAAAGATAGAATGTGTTTTGGATTTTTTTCAAAACGTCATAATAGAAAATCATCAATGACTAATATCATCTAAATATGTTTTCACACTTACCTATTTATATCAATTAGCACTACAAGCTTTGTAACTCCTGGCTTTTTGTACTACCTCATGCCATTTTTACCTGTCTGTTGCTTTTATTTTCTCATCTTTTTATGTTGAGCCATTTCAAATCCCCTCTTACTCCATTCTTATCATCGAAAGTTATTTTCACACTTACTTATTATATTTGTATGCTCATGGCTTTTTGTACTATCTCCCGCATTTATTTCCTATCTTTTGTTTTTCTTTTCATCTTTTTACGCTGAGCTGTTTCAAATCGCCTCTACTTCCCTACTCCACCTTACTCTTGGCCTCCCTCCTCCTTACTCCTCCTAATTGGCTTTCTTACACTTTTGTGATACCCCCCCTTCTCCCATTCATATCATGTGCTCAACCAGTGTTCTAATTATACCGGGTGGCCATAAATATCTGAGATCCCGGTAGCCATGGAATTAGCTACTTATAAATGTTGGTTAGCATTATATTTCAAATACGATAAGTATTGGTACCTATATAATGTAATAAAATGCAATAAGAGGAGGGGGAATGTGCCCCGGATTCTGCAGTTTAGCCTGCGACTCGATTATAAAAATATCCTGTTCTAACTCCATTACTTATTGCAATCTGTAATAATTTTTGACAGATAGGAATTTAGTTCTAATGACATTAATGACATTTAGTGTAGTTGGATTCATCACTTTAATAAAGCGGTGTTGATTCCAAAAGTAATGTGATATTAGATATTTATGGCCACCCGGTATCTTCTTGAATGTTCTCACTTCTTCATTGCTTCGCCTGTACAACACACCATTTATTTATTTTTCTCTCAATATTTTCTTCGCACCTGCTCCTAATCTAACTTGCTTATTATGCAATATTATTTCTGCAAATAAAAAAGTGCTTTTTGGCATCACTTTCTGTAAGTAGTGCACCCTCTAGAAAACTTGGATGCGCCGCTGATTGACAACCGTTCCGGTACTGTTTTCTTAAGCAATACACCACTGCCTACACTTGCCGCAAAGTTAGTAGTGATATAATTTCTATAAGAGAAATTTCAATACCTTCTAAATGATTAGAATACATTCATAAATGCATTTTGATTGAAATAAATACAAATCGAATATTGTACCTATGAGAAGTAGTATATCCAAAATATTAACTTTGTAGCATACCTACTACATATTTTCTATCACCTTTTAGAATGTTTTTGAAAAACCATTATACTTAAAACATACTCCGAAAGTAATATAGGTACTTAGTGTCTACATGTTCAAAAATATATAGTTTGTAGACTTCTTATATAAGTTCCAACGGATTATAATTCTGTGGAAAAGTTAATTATTAGTGACTGCTAAAAATAGATTATAATTTATTTAAAAATAATCTAAATTAATAATTGTAGTAGAAAAATATATAAATACAATACATACACTAACTTCTAAATAACTACTATTTAACAAAAAGATTACATTATACAACAAAAAAATACTTCAAATGTACAACAGCTCTAGTGAAAGTAAAATGATGGAATGTAAGCTGGAACATATTAGTGCAATCGAATATAAAATTAGGTACAAATATAGTAGCATCAAATCTCTTTACATCAAAACCACTCATATTATGTAGTTAAAATTTAACTACTGTCATATGCTTAGAATAAAAGTACTATTAGATGCTTTGATATGACTTCTTATATTATTTCACTGACATTATCCCGTTGCTCTCTTAAAATTGTGTCCAAAGTTTTATACACATTTTCTGGCAAATGGTCGAGAAGCATCCTAGGCATAACTTTGAGCTCCATGAATTCTTCAGCAACTGCCCACCGCATTTCGTAGCTTGGACCCCCCGTTCTTGCTTTTCTATAAATAAAATGTACATAAAGTTAATAGTATCCTTTACATAGTATACAATATAAATATTAAACTTCTGTCAATTTGAAATGAAAGTTACCTAATTCTAACTTTTCCAAATAAAATTGAAAATGTAGGAACGGATACAGCTCACAACTAAAATATTTGTGAGGTTCTCATTTTGAACTTTACCCATTCTTATAATAAAATCTCACTTCAATCTCAGATTCCGTCAGCTTATCTGTAAAATATTTTAAAGGTACAAAATTGTTTTATAAAATTCAGTTTACTCAATTTCACTAATAAAAAAAGTTACTATAGAAAATAGTGTATATGTACTAGTGCTCATTAATATCTAGTCATACAAAGGCTAAACATAAAAATACTCAATCTAAAACGACATGCTTAATTCGGACTATGTATATGTAGAGGGTCTAGTATGGTCTACACATTACCCTTTTGATGTGACGTAACAATTTTCTCTCTTTATTTAAGTAGAAGGAACTGGACGAAACAAAGAAACTGCAGTTTTTGTCCAAAATGACAGTAACATAACGCACAATAACAAGCAAGCGGGTAAGCCTAAAATCTTATTTCAAACGTTAAGAACTTCTTCGAAGAGGAGAAACGTTGGATCACATAGGTCAAGACTGTCTTGTTGGTTTGAATAATGTCCTATTTAGAGCATCCCTTACATAAAAGGTTAGGTGTATGTCAAATTCTTTCGGAAGTCTACTATCTACGTGCGATCTAAATGATCTTTTTGAATTACAATGCAATATAAGACATACGTTTTAAAAGCTATGTTTTGTTATTTCCGACGTCACAGAAAAAGGGTAATGTGTGGATTTTAGTGGCTAGCTGATTATTTATCGCATAATATGATGACATTTAATTATTTTTGCGCTACCAACCTATTTTTACTGGTTTTCGGGTTTGTTATCTGTGACGATAAAGTCAACTTCCCGTATTCTTGTTGGTTGGTATGACAACAACGAAATAACAAGCCTGTTATGAACATTGTTTTGTATTTGGTTACTATAAAAACAACAATCATTCTCTTTATTTAGGTAAACTATATTTGTCATATTAAACGGTATTTTTATTTTTATTAGTTGATAGCGCAAAAAGACTTGATAAGGTGCATTACTGGAACACTCCTCAAAAAATAGCAAACCTCAGCCTTTTAACTTTTTTTAGCCTGCTCTAAGGCACTTACCAATCTGTAATACTACTTTCCTCTAAAGAAAACTGAGGGCTACATGGTCTGAATTCTAAATTTAGTGCATCTAATTAATCCTTAATCATCACAAATTTGTGCCTATATTGCTCTTAAAAGACAAATATTTTCCCGCTGCATACAAAAATTGTAAATTTCTGGATGCCCTTTTAATTTTTTCATTGCAAATAGAGGAATATTTTAATTATCTATGTCTATGTTTACAGTAGTGCTTACAGTTTAAACTACAGTTATGTTCCCTCTGATTCATCTACACATGTCAATTTTTAAAATGTAACGGGCGCTACGTGTTAGTCGAATATCAACATGCAGAAAAATTTTAACAGACATGAAACAGTAAGAAAATTCTGTAAGCAAGAACATCCAGTAAGAAAAACATCAACAGAAACTCTCAGTCATTATAACAAAAGGAGATAATTAATAGACAGAAAAAAGGTTTTTAGAGATAAAGAATTAGAGAATAAGAGAACATTTAACTTCAGTGGTATGAAAAAGGCGTTTCTAGAACTAGAAAGTGAAAATTAAAAAGGACAACTAAGAATGCAGTTAAATTGTGTTAATGAAGAACTGAAGAGAGCTAGGCATCACGGATTGGCACAATTTAGTAAAAAAAAACGTATACAAAAATTGTGAAAAAAGCCATAAGCCTTAAAGGCTTGCGATGGTATTATATACGATTTTCGTTGTATTCACATTTGTGAAATTCTGAAAAACGGCTTCCTATTACATCTAGAAAAATGTACAATATTGTGTTTACGTGTTTCTCTTGAATAATTAATGAAACAAAGAACTAGCTAGCTATGCCATTCGTATAGACAAAAATTCTTTATAAAATGTTTTCAAAATTGTCTTTATTCGCTCTTAGATACATATTATAAGAGGCATTTTATGAAAAGAGATTTCTAAGGTCAACACCAGGATATACGCTTGGAGATAGAAAAAATAACATATGAATTAGACAAAAACTTTACATCTATGACATCAACCAAAAAATATAAGAGAACAGGCAAAATTGGTTACAACATCTAGAAAGAACGGACTACCAATACACAGCACAAGGAAAAAGAGATATAGGTCATCCAAACCACAGATGGAAAGATCAATACCAGAAAAAAAACTATACATATATAGTCGTAGTACATAACAGACCTTGGTCCAAGACAAAAAGATGGATGAATGAATGAATGAAAAAAAGGTAGTTAATATATCTATAGAGATACTACTCAAAAAAGTTCTTCAATTTCACGGTATATTTTGTACTCCACATGTTTATTTACCAAGGCATGGTACATTTTCAATGATCAATACCAGAAAAAAAAACTATACTTATATAGTCGTACATAACAGACCTTGGTCCAAGACAAGAAGATGGATGAATGAATGAATGAATGAAAAAAAGGTAGTTTATATATCTATAGAGATACTACTCAAAAAAGTTCTTCAATTTCAAGGTATATTTTGTACTCCACATGTTTATTTACCAAGGCATGGTGCATTTTCCATGATCAATACCAGAAAAAGAAACTATACATATATAGTCGTAGTACGTAACAGACATTGGTCCAAGACAAGAAGATGGATGAATGAATGAATGAAAAAAAGTAGTTTATATATCTATAGAGATACTACTCAAAAAAGTTCTTCAATTTCATGGTATATTTTGTACTCCACATGTTTATTTAACAAGGCATGGTGCATTTTCAATGATCAATACCAGAAAAAAAAACTATACATATATAGTCGTAGTACGTAACAGACTTTGGTCCAAGACAAGAAGATGGATGAATGAATGAACGAAAAAAAGGTAGTTTATATATCTATAGAGATACTACTCAAAAAAGTTCTTGAATTTCAAGGTATATTTTGTACTCCACATGTTTATTTACCAAGGTATGGTGCATTTTCAATGATCAATACCAGAAAAAGAAACTATACATATATAGTCGTAGTACGTAACAGACATTGGTCCAAGACAAAAAGATGGATGAATGAATGAATGAAAAACAGGTAGTTTATATATCTATAGAGATACTACTCAAAAAAGTTCTTGAATTTCAAGGTATATTTTGTACTCCACATGTTTATTTACCAAGGTATGGTGATTTTCAATGATCAATACCAGAAAAAGAAACTATACATATATAGTCGTAGTACGTAACAGACATTGGTCCAAGACAAGAAGATGGATGAATGAATGAATGAAAAAAAGTAGTTTATATATCTATAGAGATACTACTCAAAAAAGTTCTTGAATTTCAAGGTATATTTTGTACTCCACATGTTTATTTACCAAGGTATGGTGCATTTTCAATGATCAATACCAGAAAAAGAAACTATACATATATAGTCGTAGTACGTAACAGACATTGGTCCAAGACAAAAAGATGGATGAATGAATGAATGAAAAACAGGTAGTTTATATATCTATAGAGATACTACTCAAAAAAGTTCTTGAATTTCAAGGTATATTTTGTACTCCACATGTTTATTTACCAAGGTATGGTGCATTTTCAATGATCAATACCAGAAAAAGAAACTATACATATATAGTCGTAGTACGTAACAGACCTTGGTCCAAGACAAAAAGATGGATGAATGAATGAATGAAAAACAGGTAGTTTATATATCTATAGAGATACTACTCAAAAAAGTTCTTGAATTTCAAGGTATATTTTGTACTCCACATGTTTTTTTACCAAGGTATGGTGCATTTTCAATGATCAATACCAGAAAAAGAAACTATACATATATAGTCGTAGTACGTAACAGACATTGGTCCAAGACAAGAAGATGGATGAATGAATGAATGAAAAAAAGTAGTTTATATATCTATAGAGATACTACTCAAAAAAGTTCTTCAATTTCATGGTATATTTTGTACTCCACATGTTTATTTAACAAGGCATGGTGCATTTTCAATGATCAATACCAGAAAAAAAAACTATACATATATAGTCGTAGTACGTAACAGACTTTGGTCCAAGACAAGAAGATGGATGAATGAATGAACGAAAAAAAGGTAGTTTATATATCTATAGAGATACTATTCAAAAAAGTTCTTCAATTTCATGGTATATTTTGTACTCCACATGTTTATTTACCAAGGCTTGGTGCACTTTCAATGATCAATACCAGAAAAAAACTATACATATATAGTCGTAGTACGTAACAAACCTTGGTCCAAGACAAGAAGATGGATGAATGAATGAATGAAAAAAAGGTAGTTTATATATCTATAGACTTAGAGATACTACTCAAAAAAGTTCTTCAATTTCATGGTATATTTTGTACTCCACATGTTTATTTACCAAGGCATGGTGCATTTTCAATGATCAATACCAGAAAAAAAAACTATACTTATATAGTCGTAGTACATAACAGACCTTGGTCCAAGACAAGAAGATGGATGAATGAATGAATGAATGAAAAAAAGGTAGTTTATATATCTATAGAGATACTACTCAAAAAAGTTCTTCAATTTCAAGGTATATTTTGTACTCCACATGTTTATTTACCAAGGCATGGTACATTTTCAATGATCAATACCAGAAAAAAAAACTATACTTATATAGTCGTACATAACAGACCTTGGTCCAAGACAAGAAGATGGATGAATGAATGAATGAATGAATGAAAAAAAGGTAGTTTATATATCTATAGAGATACTACTCAAAAAAGTTCTTCAATTTCAAGGTATATTTTGTACTCCACATGTTTATTTACCAAGGCATGGTGCATTTTCCATGATCAATACCAGAAAAAAAAATTATACATATATAGTCGTAGTACGTAACAGACCTTGGTCCAAGACAAAAAGATGGATGAATGAATGAATGAAAAACAGGTAGTTTATATATCTATAGAGATACTACTCAAAAAAGTTCTTGAATTTCATGGTATATTTTGTACTCCACATGTTTATTTAACAAGGCATGGTACATTTTCAATGATCAATACCAGAAAAAAAAAACTATACTTATATAGTCGTACATAACAGACCTTGGTCCAAGACAAGAAGATGGATGAATGAATGAATGAATGAAAAAAAGGTAGTTTATATATCTATAGAGATACTACTCAAAAAAGTTCTTCAATTTCAAGGTATATTTTGTACTCCACATGTTTATTTACCAAGGCATGGTGCATTTTCCATGATCAATACCAGAAAAAAAAATTATACATATATAGTCGTAGTACGTAACAGACCTTGGTCCAAGACAAAAAGATGGATGAATGAATGAATGAAAAACAGGTAGTTTATATATCTATAGAGATACTACTCAAAAAAGTTCTTGAATTTCAAGGTATATTTTGTACTCCACATGTTTATTTACCAAGGTATGGTGCATTTTCAATGATCAATACCAGAAAAAGAAACTATACATATATAGTCGTAGTACGTAACAGACTTTGGTCCAAGACAAGAAGATGGATGAATGAATGAACGAAAAAAAGGTAGTTTATATATCTATAGAGATACTACTCAAAAAAGTTCTTGAATTTCAAGGTATATTTTGTACTCCACATGTTTATTTAACAAGGCATGGTGCATTTTCCATGATCAATACCAGAAAAAGAAACTATACATATATAGTCGTAGTACGTAACAGACATTGGTCCAAGACAAGAAGATGGATGAATGAATGAATGAAAAAAAGTAGTTTATATATCTATAGAGATACTACTCAAAAAAGTTCTTCAATTTCATGGTATATTTTGTACTCCACATGTTTATTTAACAAGGCATGGTGCATTTTCAATGATCAATACCAGAAAAAAAAACTATACATATATAGTCGTAGTACGTAACAGACTTTGGTCCAAGACAAGAAGATGGATGAATGAATGAACGAAAAAAAGGTAGTTTATATATCTATAGAGATACTACTCAAAAAAGTTCTTGAATTTCAAGGTATATTTTGTACTCCACATGTTTATTTACCAAGGTATGGTGCATTTTCAATGATCAATACCAGAAAAAGAAACTATACATATATAGTCGTAGTACGTAACAGACATTGGTCCAAGACAAAAAGATGGATGAATGAATGAATGAAAAACAGGTAGTTTATATATCTATAGAGATACTACTCAAAAAAGTTCTTGAATTTCAAGGTATATTTTGTACTCCACATGTTTATTTACCAAGGTATGGTGATTTTCAATGATCAATACCAGAAAAAGAAACTATACATATATAGTCGTAGTACGTAACAGACATTGGTCCAAGACAAGAAGATGGATGAATGAATGAATGAAAAAAAGTAGTTTATATATCTATAGAGATACTACTCAAAAAAGTTCTTGAATTTCAAGGTATATTTTGTACTCCACATGTTTATTTACCAAGGTATGGTGCATTTTCAATGATCAATACCAGAAAAAGAAACTATACATATATAGTCGTAGTACGTAACAGACATTGGTCCAAGACAAAAAGATGGATGAATGAATGAATGAAAAACAGGTAGTTTATATATCTATAGAGATACTACTCAAAAAAGTTCTTGAATTTCAAGGTATATTTTGTACTCCACATGTTTATTTACCAAGGTATGGTGCATTTTCAATGATCAATACCAGAAAAAGAAACTATACATATATAGTCGTAGTACGTAACAGACCTTGGTCCAAGACAAAAAGATGGATGAATGAATGAATGAAAAACAGGTAGTTTATATATCTATAGAGATACTACTCAAAAAAGTTCTTGAATTTCAAGGTATATTTTGTACTCCACATGTTTTTTTACCAAGGTATGGTGCATTTTCAATGATCAATACCAGAAAAAGAAACTATACATATATAGTCGTAGTACGTAACAGACATTGGTCCAAGACAAGAAGATGGATGAATGAATGAATGAAAAAAAGTAGTTTATATATCTATAGAGATACTACTCAAAAAAGTTCTTCAATTTCATGGTATATTTTGTACTCCACATGTTTATTTAACAAGGCATGGTGCATTTTCAATGATTAATACCAGAAAAAAAAACTATACATATATAGTCGTAGTACGTAACAGACTTTGGTCCAAGACAAGAAGATGGATGAATGAATGAACGAAAAAAAGGTAGTTTATATATCTATAGAGATACTATTCAAAAAAGTTCTTCAATTTCATGGTATATTTTGTACTCCACATGTTTATTTACCAAGGCTTGGTGCACTTTCAATGATCAATACCAGAAAAAAACTATACATATATAGTCGTAGTACGTAACAAACCTTGGTCCAAGACAAGAAGATGGATGAATGAATGAATGAAAAAAAGGTAGTTTATATATCTATAGACTTAGAGATACTACTCAAAAAAGTTCTTCAATTTCATGGTATATTTTGTACTCCACATGTTTATTTACCAAGGCATGGTGCATTTTCAATGATCAATACCAGAAAAAAAAACTATACTTATATAGTCGTAGTACATAACAGACCTTGGTCCAAGACAAGAAGATGGATGAATGAATGAATGAATGAAAAAAAGGTAGTTTATATATCTATAGAGATACTACTCAAAAAAGTTCTTCAATTTCAAGGTATATTTTGTACTCCACATGTTTATTTACCAAGGCATGGTACATTTTCAATGATCAATACCAGAAAAAAAAACTATACTTATATAGTCGTACATAACAGACCTTGGTCCAAGACAAGAAGATGGATGAATGAATGAATGAATGAATGAAAAAAAGGTAGTTTATATATCTATAGAGATACTACTCAAAAAAGTTCTTCAATTTCAAGGTATATTTTGTACTCCACATGTTTATTTACCAAGGCATGGTGCATTTTCCATGATCAATACCAGAAAAAAAAATTATACATATATAGTCGTAGTACGTAACAGACCTTGGTCCAAGACAAAAAGATGGATGAATGAATGAATGAAAAACAGGTAGTTTATATATCTATAGAGATACTACTCAAAAAAGTTCTTGAATTTCATGGTATATTTTGTACTCCACATGTTTATTTAACAAGGCATGTACATTTTCAATGATCAATACCAGAAAAAAAAAACTATACTTATATAGTCGTACATAACAGACCTTGGTCCAAGACAAGAAGATGGATGAATGAATGAATGAATGAAAAAAAGGTAGTTTATATATCTATAGAGATACTACTCAAAAAAGTTCTTCAATTTCAAGGTATATTTTGTACTCCACATGTTTATTTACCAAGGCATGGTGCATTTTCCATGATCAATACCAGAAAAAAAAATTATACATATATAGTCGTAGTACGTAACAGACCTTGGTCCAAGACAAAAAGATGGATGAATGAATGAATGAAAAACAGGTAGTTTATATATCTATAGAGATACTACTCAAAAAAGTTCTTGAATTTCAAGGTATATTTTGTACTCCACATGTTTATTTACCAAGGTATGGTGCATTTTCAATGATCAATACCAGAAAAAGAAACTATACATATATAGTCGTAGTACGTAACAGACTTTGGTCCAAGACAAGAAGATGGATGAATGAATGAACGAAAAAAAGGTAGTTTATATATCTATAGAGATACTACTCAAAAAAGTTCTTGAATTTCAAGGTATATTTTGTACTCCACATGTTTATTTAACAAGGCATGGTGCATTTTCAATGATCAATACCAGAAAAAAAAACTATACGTATATAGTCGTAGTACGTAACAGACTTTGGTCCAAGACAAGAAGATGGATGAATGAATGAACGAAAAAAAGGTAGTTTATATATCTATAGAGATACTACTCAAAAAAGTTCTTCAATTTCATGGTATATTTTGTACTCCACATGTTTATTTACCAAGGCTTGGTGCACTTTCAATGATCAATACCAGAAAAAAACTATACATATATAGTCGTAGTACGTAACAGCCCTTGGTCCAAGACAAGAAGATGGATGAATGAATTAATGAAAAAAAGGTAGTTTATATATCTATAGACTTAGAGATACAACTCAAAAAAGTTCTTCAATTTCATGGTATATTTTGTACTCCACTATAGCTTGAAAGTATTTCTGGTATGATCAAGTTTTTATTTCAACAGACAGACTGAAAGGAGATAAAAACTCGACGATTAATTTATTGTTGAGTTTGTGTGATAATAAATAAACTCTGCAAAAAGGAGAGCAAAAAGAAGTATTTTTGTTTCTGAAAATGTCGCTGAAATCCATAGAATTTATTACTAAATGAGGGGAATCCCTCACTTCAGTGGCTGTTAAAATAATCTACAAATCCACTAAGTACAAACTGAAAACTTTTAAGCCAACTATGTAGTACGTACCAAGATAATTTTATTAATATCAAGTAATAATAGGCAACTTCTAGACACAAATTTTTATCTTCATGTAAAAATTTCAATTCCGTTTGAAATGTTAATTTTTTAAAGATTTAAAACACTAATTTTGTAAACTATTAATTAATTAACGCATATTCAGCACTGTTAGTGTTATTCGGAAAAAAGCAATCTTAACGTCAATATGCATTTAAATAATTATATTTTATGTTGCTAAATTTATTATCATTTTTAAAAGTTGAGTAACCATAAAAGATACAATAAAATATTAAAACAGCAGCTGCGTTATCCGGCCCTGCAGTAAACTTTGTGTTTATTGTTGATCTAAAATAGGCTAGTTCAAGGTCGCTTGCATATAGAAATAGGATCTGAATGAGCTCTGAACCCAAAAATAAGGCACAGGTGATTGACCTTGCACTGTTAGGTCAATTTAAAACCGTAATGGGATACAACAAAGAAAGCTTACCTCTCTGCTTTGGTCTTTTTTCTACTAACTATATGTAAAATGCGCCCAGCCGTAAATAGTCTCGTACGGGAAAACCTTCGCTGACTGATGTCTCTAGAAAGCAAACCTGCTTCCTGGAAGTAAATACTTTTATATAACATTTCCGCCTTAGACTAGAGCGACAAAATTAGATCAGCAGCTAAAGTACACCTTTCTTTGTATTAAAACGGGACAACGGCTCGAAAGTGGTAACTGCCGGTATATTTTACCAATTTTGCATTTTGAAATTTTCTTTCGACTCTCGATGAATATCAATATATGCCACCTGTTGTGCCGTTTATACAAAAAGTGGGGCTCATTTAACAATGACTGCTTTATTTTATCGATACATAATTGGTAATTTACAACTTACCGTAGCAGTGGCGATAGTTTGAATCTCCCGCCGTTCTATAAGGGGCGATCTGCCGGGAGAATTGGAAACAACGTCATCTCGCCACGTCGTTTCCAGGTCGCCGGGGGGAACCCCGAAGAGGGCATATCCGCAGCCATTTAAAACCACGCGATACTAGAAGAGTTTGTACAGCAACTTGCTTAAAAGTTATATTTCCACTCACCTTTGGTAAACAACTCGCGTGGAGCACCTGAATAATTCCAGTTCTTAGGTTTTCTATGCTGTCAACCCCAAGTCTCATTACGAAGTCATCGCCTACGCCGACGGTGAATATAAAGCTTTCGGTTAACTTTGCTGCTTCTCTGCTAAGCAATCCAGCTGTTGACAAATGGCAATTAAAAATCTCAACAATTTGACTTAAAGTTGATGAACAATGTGATGACAGGAGAAAAAAGGGATAATTGAAAAGTGGGGTAGGTCAGTATAACAGTTACGTTTATAGGCGTCGGCAGAATCTTTTTCAAGGGGATGCATCGAAAATAAACTGTCAGGGTTCGGTGGTCATTATATTTCAAAATCATTGCCATATTTCTACACTAGAGCTTCGGCAACGTAAATTCATTATATTTTAAGAACTTAATATTAATTTTTTCGTATTTCAATAATTTTTTACTGGTAGATTGTTTTACTAAATCTTCGACAAAATTTTCGTGGGTACTATGAATAATTCAACAATTCGGACAACAGTTGTCGCCTGCTATTAATTGTCGATGAGGCAATACATTTTTTCGTAACTTCTAAGAACTGAATACTGAGTTAGTTCTTTAGAACAAGTGAAGATCTAAGTTTTCTCTAATATAGGAGTGTCCGTTATTGTGCATGTTGAAGATTAAAAAGACGCAAAGGTAGTATTTGTCTAGGTCTTAACAATAATTGAATACATACTTAGTTCTTTAGAACAATCGCAGATATGAATTTGTTACGTCTCAAAATCGTTACTAAATGAAAATAAAAAACCCGCAACAATGATTTGCTCCAGCTAACTTTCAGTTGCGACAAGAACGGTTCGAGGTACCTGAAATGGGTTTTTTTGCTACTTCAAAATATGGGTACGTCGAAAATTAATTATGGTGGGGGCGCCACAATGTTAAAATCAAACTGTAGATCTTCACGACGTCTCTAACCTCGAAGAAACATCAACGGAGTCGTATGAAAAATGGTGAGCTGGACTTGGGTCACTTACATTTGCTTTCGGCTAATATTTCACTATAAAAAGACGTTCTGCACGCCTGCCGTACAATAGAATAATAAAAAATCACAAACTAATATTTAAAACGCTATAATGAACACAGCAAGCTACAAAAAAATCTGGTGCAGTAATCTTAAGATTGATTTCACTAATTATTTATCTGTCTGAAGTTACGTGAATACAAGGTAATATGGAAAAATATATTTCAAATACGCAAATGACAGCCAAAAGCCATTGAAATTGCCCGAAGGGGTTACTAAATCGTAAATACAGTAATACACAAATTTAGACTGCCTCCATGGCGTGAAGGGAAAAGGCATTGTCCAGCAGTCTTCTCACCAGATGTGTATGATATTCATAGAACAATCGCGAAGAAAGGCGATATGGCCAGGTCAGCAAAAGAGGCTCAGAAGTGACGAGAAGATACACCTGGCCAAGGATACGACAAAAAGCGGGATGGCGACGGTAGACGTTCCCACCCCGATGGATGGAGATATAAAATCGATATTTGAACCGACGATAGACGAGACGATAAAATACGAGCACCCCAATTGTTAATATGCATATCACAACTTAATAAATCCGAATTAAATTGTGTTACCTTGTGGCCGGTAATGTTATGCTTGCGAAAATACCACAGTCACGTGGGGACCTGGAGGCCGCAACCGAGGCCTATTTTTGAATACCGATCGAAAGGCAAAATTTGCAATCGACAGCAAGCATTCCTCTCGCGCGGGGCGTAACGACACACAAATGTAATTCACCGCGAAACTATCTAGACGTTGTTAATGGCAGCGGAAGTCTTCTACATATTTGCGGGGTGCTTTCCCGATGCCAACTCAGCGGGGTTTACGGCGTCGCTGTTTTGAGTTGCATACTGCCCTGACGCTTACGAAACCATATGGGCAGAACCGGATTAGCCCTAAATGAACGAGAACTAATTCCACGGGCGGCGTTAATAATAGATATTAACTTAACAATTTTTCTCTAATATGAAAGAAACTGTCAGTTATTGTGCATGCTGAAGATTAAGAAAACAATCGATTGGAACATGAAAAAATTTGAACCTAGGTCAACATGATTTTGGTATTTTTTTTCCAGTTTATACTTTGCAGTTGTGTTCTAAGTTTTCTTCCATATAAAAAATATAACATAAAATATGATATCTATTCTAGGTATTTATATATTCTTCTTGGCGTCCATGGTTACGTTACGTATTAAGATAGTATGACGATTCGAAATTTTTGTTGTATAACATCGTTAAAATCCAGCGGTTCCAAATTAATGAAATTAATACGTTTGACTCGTTTTTTTTTCTATCCTTCTCATTGACTGAGCGAAGCGAGGACTTTCAATACGACTGGGCGAAATTCATGTTCCACACACAGCGACAAAACTTATGAACGGATAGCCATGAAAATCTAGGGAGATGTTCTATGAAGCCTTAGAACATTGGTGACAGACTTTGGTTCTATTGCGTTGCAGCGCACAAAGGAGGTCCAAACACGGCAAAAAAAAAAAAATTGAAAAAACGGCAAACCTTTTTTTATAACCAAAATGGCTCCAACGATTTTGATCATTTACACAGATGGCATTTCCTTCTTGCTCATAAGTCAGTATCTACCCAAACATTTCAGAGAAGGAGATGTCTGGGGGCAAATTTCATTTCTGTGCTTAGTTTATGGGAAATAAAAACTGGAGTTGAGCGAGGTCTACTGATCCTAGTAAGGATTTATGTTAATGTGTTAAAAATATATGCGAGTGTCGGTATCCGCTTAGGGAATTTGTGACATTGCATTAATTTGTGACATTTCAAAAAATTACAAAAAATAATCTACTAATGCTATTTCAGCTTGTACTATACTGTAATTTTACTAAACAATTAATCTATTGAAAGGAATAATCAATATTTTTGGCCTTGCGCCATCAGATGAGTAATTAACTACTTACCAATAATTACACACATTTACTGACATATTAAAGACTATATGATGACGTACTTGACGTAATGGTAGATACCACAACTCTCATAGATATCAATTATACTAGTCTGAGCGGCGGTGACACTAAGTCTAGTGTGATAAAACTTTTCAATGTCATATATATCATTCGTTAGGTCATTGATGGGGAAACACAAAATGGCAGTGCTGCCACGTGTGGACCGAACGGCACTATAAAAAATTATTTAAAAAAAAAGATTTTTTTTCCAATATCTAGTATCATAAAACTTAAGGATTCTGATTGTTCCTCGAGACAGGGAAGGGGTAGGGCTTTAAGAAAAAACAGTGCTGCCACTCCCCGAGCGAACTCTTATCAGCGACAGCAGAGAGATAAGTGATCCCTCGAATCCTATTTTCTAGTATCATCGAACTTCATACAAATTCAAACGTTATCTGAAAGATCATAAATTTCTGTGTAAGAAAAACCGCTGCTGCCTTTTCCAGAAAGTGAAGAAAATGGCGGCAGCAGCATTTGAAAGTCGCGATTATCGCAACCGAATTTCGCGTGTCCATTCAGTTTTATCAGCATTAATCCGGTTTTTTTTCGATTTGTACTAATGAAATACTCTGACATCGTAATTTCCAATAAATTTTCAATGTTGTTGATTGTTTAAATGAAATTCTATTTTTTATGTAATATTTTTGGATTTTTCCATATTTTTCATGTTTTTTTCATAGTTTCCGTGCTTTTAATTCCAATTGAGAATAAATTAATTCTATTCGTTGAAACAATACTTGCGATCATTGTTTAAACAAATTTGATTCTATCAATTATTTCAAAGTCATTGATTTTTGGGCCGCTTTTTTAGTTCTCTTCGTGTTTTCACAGCAAGTACGAATCCGTTTCGCATTTGTTTTATTCATGCCATTTATTTGTCAAGACAGGGATTGTTTGAACAAATTAGAAGTATTTTACTGGAAACAAAGATTTTTGAGCTATTTTTAAGTAGAAATTGTGTCTGCGGCCTTGATTTATTTTACCAACTTACTTTGTAGGACCCTGGCTGTGCTATTCACAAGTGGCACATTCTGATTAGCTAGAGGGTAGCAAAATGACCTACAAAGCCCATTCGTCGGTAGTTTATATGCTTTATGCTCACTTTCGTTTGAGAAGCAGTCAGCAACGGTCGCATCGCTGTCTTTTTTTGTAATCTCAGCGTATGTTACTTCTTCAAAAAATGCTTTGTTTCGTTGACGATATACTATCTTTGGCAACAGATAACAACGACGAAGATGACAAAGAATTAGAAGTTTTGATTCTGACCACAAAAACTAGTGATAAGTTGCTTCGACGCTTTAATTGTTAGCTACTCCTGTAATTTTAACTTTTAATAGAATACCAAATTTACTAAATGGGCAAATTGTTTCAATAACAATTCATTGCGGACTTTTCATAATCTTTATGTTTTTTATAAACCAACATTTGTATTCATAAATCTAGAAAGAAATTAAATTCGTTTTCACGAAACGCGACTATTACCTATTTAAACATGCTTCCATTCTTTTACAGTTGGTGAAATAAATCAACGCCGGAGACTCAATTTCTGCTTAAAAATAGCTCAAAAATCTTTATGTTCCAAGTTAAATACTTCTAATTTGTTCAAACAATCTCTGTCCTGATAAATAAATGGCATGTTTCAATAAAACTGCGAAACGGATTCGTACGTGCAGTGAAAAACGCGAAAAGACCTAAAAAAGCGGCCCAAAAATCAATGAACTTGGAAGAATTGATAGAATCTAATTTAGGTAGAACTAATTCATTCTCAATTGGAATCGAAGGCTTGGAAAATATGAAAAAAAACAGGAGAAATAAGGAAAATTCGAATAATATCAGATAAAAAATACAATACCGATTGAACACGCGAAATTCGGTTGCGATAGTTGCGACTTTCAAATGCTGCTGCCGCCACTTTCTTCACTTTCTGGAAAAGGCAGCAGTGGTTTTTCTTACACGGAAATTGATGATATTTCAGATAACGTTTGAATTTGTATGAAGTTCGATGATACTAGAAAATAGGATCTGAGAAACAATCAGAATCCTGAAGTTTTATGATATTAGATATTAAAAAATAACAAATTATAATTTTTTATAGTGCCGTTCGGTCCATGCGTGGCAGCACTGCCATTTTGTGTTTCCCCATCAATGACCTAACGAATTATATATATGACATTGAAAAGTTTTATCACACTAGACTTAGTGTCACCGCCGCTCGTACTATACGGTCCATGTCCGTGACGATTAATGTAGTAACAGATGCAGTTCAGCAAAACAATATTTCAAACTAAAGTTACTAAATCTTCAAGTTTCAGTATTCGGGATTATTTTCCGTGCATGATACGATAAAATCTGATTATGTAGGTACAATGGATTTTATTAATTTCAAAAATTGTGCTGAGGGTACGTATCTATCTTCTATATATCTCCTGCACTATGCCATGTATTAATACGAAGGCTGTTCTGTTAATTGTTACTGTATTAGGTCATGGATTGCAGTTTGCAGTTGTAACTTGGAGAGGTTGGAGTTAAAGTGTATAGAAAGACAAATTTTAGATTTTTATACGTCATTTGCAGTTCACTAGATAATGGAACTGCCGCGGAATACTTTTCAAGCAATTTTTGTCTACGATTATAGAAGAAGTTTGACATATGACCGCAGTCAGTTACTCGCTCCATAAATTTAAACGTGGACAGTGTACGTTGGAAGATGAACCAATACTTCAACGACCTCTAGTACTTGTTTGTGCTAAAACGTTAGTTCTACCGAAAAGCTGAAGAAAAATTGCAACAGAACTCCCAAATAGATCCAAAAAGTACTAGATATTAGTTAGATAAATATTTTACATTAACACCTAGGTTGTGAGGAGGCAAGCATATCTACATTTGTTAATCGAAGAACTAAAACAAGCACGGGTACTGGTGCAGATTTATTATGTGAAAAGTAAAATCATCTGTAAGGGGTTTTACCCAGAACTTTTTTCGCAAGTAGACGTGAATCAAAGGAAAATAGGAGTTAATATATCTTCCCGTTCGTAATAATGCTGAAACAATAAACGGAAACACTTGGTAATGCGAAATACATCAATTTTCGATTAAAAAAAGATTACCGTGGACGGGATTCGAACCTCACCGCCTGCGAACGAGCTTGCGAATGCAATTTCAATGATCGGCGGTAGCCCGCAAGTAAGAGGTCTATTCAGATTGGCGGTAGCGGCGCTGATTCTTGGCGGTTTTTAGATTAATAGGTATTCATACAGTGTGGTAGTACCACAGTAAATTTGCTTTGTTAGGGATGTTCAAAGGCGTGTAAATTACAAAATGATAATAGGTTTTTTAGAAATATCCACAACTTCACAAGTAGTTCAGACAGTTCTGTTGAAGAGTAAGAATCAGTTGTGGTAGCCTCTGAAGATGATATTCCCAGGAAACGGAAGCGTAGGTATCTGAAGACATGACGTGCCTTACACTAGGTACGTAGTATAAATGGAATCAACTATTAATGTGCTCTGAAATAAGTTGAATTAGTTGTTCCTTCATTTTATTACATAATGTCTGCATGTACAGTCGTGTTCAAATAAATCTGGGACAACTTTGTTTTCCAAATGTAGGTTGTATTAAACGTTGCTCAATATCTCCATTAATTTCATGTTATCAGAAGAAGGTTTAATTTACTTGTGGAAGTTTAAAAGTAGTTGTATTTTCAAAGAAATCCATGGAGATATTGTTCAATTTTTAACCCAACCTATATTTGAAAAAAAAATGTCCCGGACGGTACTGAACTGCTTATTTCACTCTAAATTATTGTTTTGTCTTCATTTAACCGCGCGGTTTCATCATAAAAAAATTAAAAAGCGGGCGTTTGCTACCGAGGCCACCGACGATGCCTGAAATCGGTGAGATGCGGCTGCCTTAAATACAACGCATTTATAGCCGTCCTTTTTTCTTTTCTAGAACATTTACCCTCTATCTGTTGATCCCAATTCTCGTAAATCCTGAGATATGTGGAAATAATCACTTTTATCTATTTCTCAGTTAAAGCAAAATTTATTTTTTAAGGTGCTCACCCTGTATATGTTGGGCCAAAATATGCCCTTTTTCGTTGAACCATAAACCGTGGCTCGTTCTAAAAGTTCTTAATTTCGTACTTGTAACATAAAGCTACCTAATACTTAGTTTTTATTTTGGGCCTTTTATGCCCTTTTAAAATAAAAAATGTCAGTTCAAAATTTAGGAAATTTTGTGGTGGTTGGGAACACTGATGTGATAAATAAAAATTCAATTTGGAGTTTGAAGTTGTCAACTTTGTTTTGCAAATTTTTATTACATTTAATTAAAAATAAGTCTAATAGAAGATTTTTATGTGCCCCGCCTGAAATACGAGAAATTGCTGAAATTACCGTCAGAAATTTGATGTTTGATATTATAACATTGCAAAGCTACCAACCTGGAACAGTAAATTATACTAGGCTATTAAAGCACTCAAAAGAGTAGCGATAAGAGTGTTTTTGAAGAAAGAAGGTGGTTCAGTCTCTGAAATTCATGGAAGACTTGTAACAGTGTATGGTGATTCGGAAATCAATGTTAGCAATGTGCCTACATAGATTGGTGAACAAGTTTAGAAATGGTGAAACCTAATTTTTGATAAGCCACGTCCAGTTCAGGAAAAGGAAAATGGAGGAAAGAAAGTTGCTCATCGATGCGATGATTCGTGAAGATCACATGCTTTGGGAAGTGAACCTTCTATATTCTAAGGATCTATGGGTTCCATACCAGTTAACGGAAGAACTATAATCTTATAAATATTTTCGAAGAACGAGGATCAGATTTTTTTGAAAATGTTACGGGGGATGAAACAAAATCAATCGAAGGAATGGTTTCATACGTCGTCACCACGGCCAAAAAATTAAAGTGCAACCTTTTTCCTAGAAAGTTATGGCAACTGTGCTCTGGGCTCATAAGGATGTTAATCTTCTCGAATAGAATCTTCTTTCTTGAAACACACACGAAGCACAATAAAGCCAGCGATACATATTGACGTTAAAAATAGTTTTTAGGAAGTCACTACAAAGAATTACAAAAATTGCACGGCATTGTTTTACACCACGATAATGCAAAACCCCACAGAGCATTTACCTACCACTCAGAAAACAATCCAGAAAGAAACGCGGATGGTCAGTTATGCTTCATTTAGCTTGTAGTCCTGAATTAGCTTCATCGAACATTCACTTGTTTGGGCCAATAAAAGAGTTTCAAGCTGATCAAATTTGACTCACTTGAAGTGAAACTGGTTGTAAAGAGGATTTGAGGAATGGGTTAAAAGGTGCTAGACAGGTTTAGACAGGGAACGACCATAGGGTTATTTTCAATCACCATGGAAACTACCTAAATAACATTCAGTAGTATCCATGGTGATTTTCAATCAGGCGGCTGCGCCTCGGGTTATTTCTAGGCAACGCACCTTCGGGTTGTTGTTTGTCAATTATTGCGAGCAATTACCCTTGGTAAATTATAGCTGAAAATTAGTGCATTTTAGCTTAAGTTTAAATAAATAATGTAGATTTTCTTTGGATATTTCTTCATTAAAAAAAAGTTAGACCAACAGCATTACTTACGGTACATATCTCGTACATAGTTTGCTCCCTCCCTATTCTGGTAGAGGTAGAACAATGAAAGCTAAATGTTGACAACTTTAGTAATCACTGCGAAAATCATGCATACAATGAGGGTTCGTAATACTTTTTAAGTCGTCGTGTCTATTGTTAGGATAACAATGAGACGATGTGTGGGGCTTCATTTAGCGAATACGACGTTAGATAATGCCTGATTTTCAATCTGTGGCGTCTGTTTGCTTAGAGGTGCTGGAAAGTCAATACATTTTCTTGTTTTGATAATTATAAGATTCTTTTTGCAATCATGTACTAAAATGTAAAATTTTTAGTTGTTATTATTAATATTAAAATGTCTATGATTCGTCGTAAATTTGTATGTCACATAACCTATAACATATACAATTTTGTGTTTATTACAGGATTGCAAAAAACAATGTACGCAATACGTTGACAAAATGAGTTTTTCACTCATCAAATCGTGAAAATAACCCATATTTTGCAATTTATCTATAAATAGCTATTTATATTACAAGTACTTTTTTGGACGAGACGCAGTTTATGGCCAAGCGAACAATGCACATAAATAAGGAGACTCTAACACCCGTATGCATAGTCGTTCGCCTGCGGCTCGCCGGCGTCTCGCCGGAAATTCAAATGTATCAATAATATGTTGGTGGCACTGTAATTCTATGTCAATTCGAGGTTAGCAAGTTCGGTTTTGCGTCAGTCTGTGTCAAAACTGACGGATAGCTTTTCGATGCAGTACCAAAAAAATTATTTCAACGCAAGATAACAAATACCTATGCGTCAAGAAATAATCACTTATAATACCATGAGTAGTCAAAGTTATGTCGACTATTTTTGCGGTGGACATGAGTAGTGATACCACCGCAAAAATAATCTACTTAACTTTGACTAAGAATGGTATTCGAGGGACTATTTAATGAACCAAACTACTTTTTCAAATTAGTTTTCAGTAAATCTAGCAACAAACTAGCAATTTCTATAGTAACAGAACACTAATATTGACTTTTTCTAATAAAAATCGCGTTTGTTAAAAATAGTCACTTGAATACCTTCTAGGAAGATATATCCACTGATATTTTTTAGATTGGTCAAGAAACGTCAGAATTCTGGATTTTCATTGGTCACTTTTTGACAGATGACAGGTGAATTGAATAGTCAGGCCTATTCCCTAACTTCAAATCGAATAGAAGTGACTCAAATCGAATAGAGGTAGGGCGATCGAATAGAAATGGTTTGCAATTCGTATTCCGTAACTCCGCTGGGCTTCGATCGTAGAAATGACCCAAGCCGCGTCGGTAGAAATCGAACACGATATGTACGAGCTCGTCGAAGTTACTGAAAACGCATCGAAATTGCTGTGGCACCTGCGCGGTGCTGCTTCAGTACGACTTTCGCGGTTTTTATGAGTTTAGACAGTTGTTTTTGTTTTGCATTTGAACATTTATTTACTTATGTTTATGAAATAAATAATGACAGCGAACGAGGTAAATGCAGGCATTTTTCTTGGAGGAGAAATTAAACGGTGAATTCAATTATAAGTGTATATCACATGTAGTTAACCTATAAAATGTTTTTACTTTGTGAACCTGTACGAACTTTGTTTCAATTAATTTGATTTTGCAGGCAGCTATTTCAGTTGGAACGACGTTCCATACGAGATAGGAGCAATCCCTTTAAAATTCCAGGATTATTTATAAAATTATATCGGTTACCAACACATTTAGTTATCAATCTTATAAAACACATTAGCGTGTTTTTGGTAGAACCACAAAGAACTACTGCTGTTCCAGATTATATTAAGGTCATTATAAAGTAGCAAAACATTCTGTCAGAAAATCGTTAAAATTTATTCAGGCTAGTTTACATGCACGCGGGATGTTCGGCGTGATTATTTCCTGAATAAATAGATAAAATTCAGTTGGTGAAGCACTTTTAATAATCAGGCTAAAATTATTCACAAGATATTAAATTTTGACACATTTTTAACAGCGGTTAAATTTTGACGTTTAAATTTTTATCATTATTAAACTGACAGAAACCATAGTGATTACGCATTACTATGGACATGAAGGAATAATCACTGTAATTTCTACCACCAACTGGAACTATTCATCCTCGTAACACTGCAAATAAATTGAAATAGCCGTTAGATTAGACCGTTGCTTGATCAGCTGTTTTTCAAACTGTACCTTTTCGTTCTGTGGCGCAGGTCGGACTCTGCTTTAAAGCTTATTATTGCTTGCTAATGCAGCGTTGCCAGATCTATGTAAACAGCCACCGATAGAAATCGTCTGAGCGCCAGTAACCGACTTCTATTACGGTTAGGGAATACCGATCCGATTTGACCACTTCTATTCGATTCAAGGAAAGTTAGGGAATAGGCCGAATGTTACTTGATGTTTAGTAGTGCTGAATCTTTTTGGAAATCTCTTTGGTGATTTGTGATATTCATTGAATCTTTGGTAATGCTGGGTAATCTTTGGAAAACTGAGAAAGATATGACAATCATTGAAATATTTGGCAATGTCTGATCATTTTTAGTAATCTTTGTAAATATTTGACAGTATTTTATATCGTTTAAACATGAACATCTTTTATTCGCAACCATATATGTAATGTTAACATTCCTGACCTCATTTGAGTGGGGGAAGTCGTACATTTCAGTCCGCTACTTCCCGCTCAAGTGCGGGAAGTGAGTGCGGGAAGTACATTCCCGACCGCTGAGTAGGTAGGGACACTGGGAATCTCGTTGATCCATACATGCGCGTCACAACCTGACGTATCATAATATAATAATTTTTCCAATTATTGTTTAGAATAAAGTAGTTGCGAATAAAATAGTATACAAACCTCGACAGGAAGTTTCCTTAGTCTCGAGATAATAACTAATCTCTCGACAGTAATGAAACACTTCCCATCTCGGGCTGTAATATACTATTGTGCACTTCTCACTCGTTTCATAAAATATTTTATCTACGACCTTAATTTTACATAAATATCGATTTAACAAAGGTTTGCATCTATGACAGTTAGAATTTATGGCCCTGGTACGCGGGCGAATGTTTGTGAAACCAATACTGTCAAAGTCAGTTATCAAAGGTAATTATTAATACTACACATCTGACTGTATTCATTACATAACGCTTTAATGATTTCAAAAACACTTTACCTCTAACGCAAGACGTAACTAGAATAACTTTACAACCACACTTCCAGTTCGAAATTGTAGTTTTATAACCTCACTTCACTTTTAGCACATGGGCTAAAAGTAAACAGCTGATTTCTTTAAACACGCTAAATTATAAAACGTCACTTTTAGTGAGAAAAGCTAGCGCTAAAAGGCCTACTTTTAGTAGTGGTCGTAGATAAATTTCATTTCAAGTGCAATACATTATAACTTGTACCATTTTGAACGCTTGGATATTACGCAAACGATTAAAATTATATTTTTTTTGCGACCACTACTAAGAGTCGGCCTTTTAGCACTAGCTTGGTTCACTAAAAATGACGTTTTATAAATCAGCGCTGTTAAAAGTGAAATCAGGTGTTTACTTTTAGCACATGTGTTATAAAGTAAACAGCTCGTGTTGCATTTAGAATTTTGAACTGGAAGTGAGGTTATAAAGTTATTCCAGTTACTTCTTTCGTTAAAGGTAAAGTGTTTTTTAAATAATTAAAGCAGTATGTAATGAATAAAGTAAAATGTATAGTATTATAATTACCTTTGATAACTAACTTTGACAGCTACCGGCTGCAGAAACAGTCACCTGTGCCGTCAAGGCCATCTCTTTACTATGACATAAATTCTACTTAACGGTAAATGCATTTATGGATTAATAACAGTAAATTTAAGGCCGTAGAAAAAATATTGTGTGCAAACTCGTGCTAAAAGTGTTTATGCACGAGGCATGTTATGAAACTCTGCCTTTGGCTTCGTTTAATAATTTTCAAGTCTCGTGCATAAACAAACATCCACTTTTAGCACTTGTTGAGCAAATAGCTATCAGCATCCTTATATACAGTGAGTTTTCGATAGTTTAAAACAGGAGAGAAACTTGTTTATTAATAGTTATTAATCACAATAGAGTTAGTGGTACATCCTGAAATGGTATCTATATGATTCACGAAAGTGTTTACAATGTGTGCATTTTTATGACCTATATTATAAGCAGATGTTTGTATCTTTGTCATATTTTAATATTTATAACACACCGCAATATTTATAGCACACCACAAACTTTTATTGTATGCCTGTAAAAATACAAGAAATATTTACGATATTATAACTAGGAGTCTCGATCTTGATTCCCGTTGATAACATTTAAAAAGAGATGAGCATTCTTCAACAGAATGACTCCGAAAAACCAAAAACAAGGAGTGATATAACAATGAAGCAAAATAGAGAGCGTGCTTATTTTTACTGCTAAATATGTTTTTGTGCATGTTAAGGAAAATGGCATTAAACAGAATAATAACATTAAAATTCGGGTAATACCGTTAATGGCTTGCTGCGATGGATATTAACGTTATTGGCCGGGCATCTCGTCAATAACTTCGTATAATGACCAATGATAATATAAACACAGTCCGAAAATTATTGTTATTCTCCGGGTGGATACGCACGGCTGTGTCAGATGATATATGTATCTGCAGGTTTTTTGTTCGTTTTTGAGTGTGCAGCAAGTTTGAGTTCTGTGGAATGTCAAATGTAAAAATACAAAAATCGTGTGTAGATCAGCTTAAAAATTAGTGTATCGTGCGTGTATCAATAAGGTTGAATAATAAGTAAATGAATATGTTCACTGTTATATTTCAACATTGTCCATTACCGGAATTTACCACCAGTGTAGACCAATAAAGTCATTGCCCGGCCTTTAACGGGAATGACATATTTACTCCTTTTATTGAAACTTATTTTTTGTGAAAAACCATATACTTTTACATACACCACAATTAAATTTAAGTGCGTACCTACATCACACATATTTTTATATCAAGTAAGACATTGGTATTCTATATTCTACCAGTTTGGCGTACACACGCTGTGTGTATTTCAATAATAAGTAAATTCTCCAAGAAATATTAATACTTGTCGATTCAAGACAAGATACTTTCCACTAAGAAATTGTCAAAACAAAAACATCTCTCAAGGGGTAGCATTACAGCTGTTTTAAGGGATTTTGAAATTTTTTCATCCATAGGAAATGAAAATGACCTACCTTTGAAACTATATCTAGATGTCGGCGGAGATTAAATGGGGAGGAAAGCATACAGTGAGAGTTATTCCACGCCGAACATATCAAACCCACACACAATGCAAAAGATTGAAATTTTTTCAAACCAGGTATAGTATTCCAACCAGAAATTGGAAAGCTATTTAAAATCAGGCCAGCATTGAGAACAATTAGTCACTTCGTATTTTAATTCAGAAAATTACTGTTTGATTGTCATTCAGTGACACTTCGACAGTAACCTTCAAATTTGACAGATGCATTGGGAAGTTTAGAAGACATATACGTTTTTCAATATTTTCTATGCTACTATACGGTTTTAAAAACTCAACTAGTACCTACTTAAATCATGTACAATGTTACAATGCCTTAACAAAACGATTACATATACAGTTTGCAGATGAACTGTCATTACTTGAAAGCCGATTGACAGCAGAATAGTATTTACTGAAACCAACTTAGACATGACTTACACTTTTCATAGTGTACTGGATTTTAAATAGCTTTCCAAATTTTGGTTGGAATACTATACTCCTGGTACAAACAAATCGAACATAGGTAACCATCGACACTTTTAAGGGTGTCTAGGTAACCACTATTGTCACCGTTGTTAGCTTTTCCCTATGTTCGATTTGAAAACTCTCACTGTATAGGTCACTAGTGGTTTTAGCCGAATACTATTAATATAATCAGCAAAAAGACCTACCTGGTGTAGCAAATGCGTAGACCTTCAGATCAGGATATTTGGGTCGTATTTTCAAGGCAAGGAGGCAAGCCACCCCTGCGCCTAGGCTGTGTCCAGTTAGGATCAAGTCGTATTCGGGGTACAAAGCAAGAGCTTTATCGACGATTCCCATTTCTTTCAGTCTTTTTGCAACGTAGTTGGCGCCTTCTGCCATTCCCTTGTGAGCCATCGTGTCCGGAGGAAGTCCCGGGACGTCGAAAATGTCGCACGCAGCGCTCAAGTCCGTAAAAATGTCACGAAGCGATATAGACCCGCGAATCGCTATTACAATGCTGCATGTTTTGTGGTCCACTATCACGCAGAATGGCAACTGAAAAGAACGAAAGTTGTACTTTTCGATACATTTTCGAAGGTGATGTATCAAGCTGGGAAGGAAATTACTGTTTTATGGAATTTTAAAAGGAAAACTGCGCTATCTTTCATGTCACTGTGGCTTTTGCGAGGATACTTCAACGTCAAAATATATTCCTTTACACTCACGCATGTTATAGATATTAAAGTATTATGAACATCTTAACGGAACGAGTTTTGATTACCAGAACGAGGCGGTGACCCGAGTTCTGCGGCAATCAAACGAGTTTCGTAAGCAAATGTGTATTGTTCAATATTTCATCTTCATCAATAAATTCTGGTTCAATTTTATAGAAAACGAGTGTGGTAATATCTATTACCGCACTTAGTGCGGTAATACAGCTCTTAACGATACTCAAATTAATTTAGTAAATAGTCTATAACAACACCGATGGAGATAGACATTTGCAAAATTGCATGTACAGTTGTTTTCACATACCGAAAATATAGACACCAAGCTACGTTGGAAAACTAACATCAAAAAAGGGATGAACTAGGCTTCGCTGTCAATATATAACACGCCCCTACAGTTGTTTTCACATACCGAGAATATGCAGGGGCTGCCTGAAACAACTGTATGTAACGGGTGTTCCATTTGAATTTGTGGTCTAGTTAGCTGTAATGGTTGTTTATGGAAGATCACTAGATCAACAGACTATGTGTAAGGTACCGCCCTACCATTTCTCGCGTGAGACAATTGTAAGATAAAAATAACAAATACAAATTTCCCAAGTGCGATAGGGAAGGCAGTAGTTTTTGGGGATTTTCTTTTCGGTGTAACGGCACTGCTGTAAAGTCAAATTATTGTTAGATTGTGTTTTTCATTCCCAGTTTGAGAAAATTGTTTGAAAAGGACAGATAAAAAAAAATCACTAATGGCAGTACCTTACACTTAAGTGAATTAATCTAGTGACCTTATGTCGTAGCGTATTCTAAACGCACATTTTTAATTATCATAATGCTGTCATAACATGTAACTGCTTTTTGTATCCTGCTTTACCAGCAATAGCAACGAACATAAATTTGACGTTAAATTACTTGTTATAATAAGTACTTTCCATTACCAAAACATTTGTGTATTAATTGAAGCAAATATGGAATTAAATATGATGTTATGTGTCCAACCACATGAGGTAATGCGCGACATGACTTCAACAATTTCAAAGTTAACTAGATGAAAAATTCAAATGAACACCCTATACAATATCTTGTCGTTTATCCCTCTATAGAGGGTATCCGGCAATAGGATGTCCTTAGCTTATTACGATGTTCGTCGGATTATATTAAGTCGAAAGCTTTGCCTTGAAAGTGGTGAGATAAAATACACATCTTCGCTTATACCAAATTAATTATCACTGTAAGCATAAAAACGAAACTAACAAACAATTATATTCAAGGGCCGGGGTGACCACTCTTAATTTCTTAGTATTTTTTAGCATTAATATATGTGGCCATATTATGACATTTTTGAATTCCCCCGTAAATGGCACTTAGAAATAGTTATTTTTGTATTAAGTATGCGAAATGAGTGTTCTTTGCTGCGCATGAGAATAACACTATTAGCAGAGACCGTTAGGTCGAGGCAAAAAAGTAATTCGAATGCATCAAAGAACCCTTACTTCGGCCACGAAATGCAAACAATATTTTTTTTATATTTACCGTGTTTTCTAGATTCTATCGTAGATAAAATATTGTACGATACACATGCGTAAAGCATCTTTAGTCACTCGCGGGGCTTAAAACGCTTGCTCACTCACGTTTTAACTCTACCCCACTCGTGACTTTACGCACTTGTATCGAAAAATGCCAAAATGGCATGGCTTGGTGTTACTGAAAGTGACACATTGCACAGGTCACCTGAAAAGGTCACGTGGAGCGTGCGTTTTCCGTCTTGAAACACTAGTGCGACATGGTCTCCCGTAGCAACTAAAATGCGCGAGAGCGTCAGCGCCAATTCGGCATAAAACAGCGCGCAAGTCGCGAAACAAGCCGGTTCAAAAATCTGGTAAGCTAATGTCACAGAAATAGTATGACAATTTAAGTTGATGTTTAAACAATAATTGTTTCATTTTGCGGTTAAAAGTGGTAAATTTGGTTTATATTATAAAGAATCAATAGTATATTGGTGGTCGTCGGAAAAGTATAGTGTATAACACGTGCTGATTGCATATTTCACACTTCTGCGAATGAGCCACTTGCCTTCGGCTCGTGGCTCAACTATCGCATTCGTGTGAAATATCCAACTTTCAGCACTAGTTAGACAATATACTAATTCCACTACTGTCAAACATGAATATCGCGCCCTAATACGTAAAATACGTGTTTTTCACGTCGTCAATGGTAATGTAAATAAATAAATATTTTGTTTAAATCTGATGGGATGTGCCATTTCCATCATAATTTAAGGACTTCTTGAAAAAAGCGCATTCTAACAATTTTGAGTAGCAAGACATTCACCAAAAAATCCGAAAATGCTATAAAATGGCTACAAATAAAATAGTTAATAGATATCATGAAATTCAGGATGATCACTTTACCAACCCTGAAGACGTAACTGCAAGACACAATCCTACTAAAAAATCATTATTAGTAATTATGTATTACCAAAATTTCGTTTGTATGTTGTAAATATTTTTTACTTTTTATAAGTGGAAAATGACTATTTTTCATCTTCTTCTAGCAGTCATATCTCCCTAATTTCCCTGGTTTTCCGAATTCATGCTCATAGAAAATCCCAAACTCCACAATCCGAAGATCATCCTAGTAAGCTACGGGCATCATACCACAGGACATCCTGTATAAGACACACATTCATTACCTCTAGTTATTCTAAACAAAGTAATTGCTTCTGTATCAAACATATTCGAAAAGTAACACGTAAAGTTTGTAGCGCTGCACTTTATGGAGATTGGAATGAGACCTGACAGGTTAGAGTCACAGATTATCTCTTCCGAAATTCATTCCTCTGGTAGATATTAAACGACATACATCACGCCTTCGACGACTGTGTTACTTCCCTACCACCACAAACGTTGTTCCGTACCCCATTTTATATTCGACACAATTTTGAAAATTTATCCAGGTGTCAAAAGTTTCAGAAAGTCCTACTATTACGTAAAAATTAAAACTGGAAAATTGATCAGGACCTCAAGGTGCCCAAAATGTTAAATTCAATATTTCACCACAGAGTAAACGAAAACCCAATCAAGTCATACCCTAAATCCTTATTTTTCAGTTAGAAATGTATTATCTATGTGTTAGTTAACGAAATTCAAAGTTTAGAACATCCAAGAATAAGTAAAACATGCTTATTTTACCATATTACGATTTTAAGTAATGTACCTACAGTTAATTATTTTAAAAAAATACATTTAAAGAAAACTGGCACTCCTCTTTTCTATCATTCAGCATGTTAGTATTGCTGTAAAGAGTTAAGTAGTGTTGTTTTAAACTGCAAGTTATCTTGCTAATTGTCCGATTTATCTTAGTGTTCATCCCGATTTTGGTGTTCGAATTGTCCGCGTAAGTGAGGTACCTATTAGTTTTACACTTGGTTACGTTTGAGAGCATCTGATTAATTTACAGGAGTCAAATTAAGTTAAAGCTTATACAACCAGTGTAAGTTTGCATGCGGTTCTTGCTCATGAAAATACACAATTTGCATCGGTTCTTCTTTCACTCATTCATTTTACCAGCGGTCAATCGTACATATAAAAAATGGACAACGGGGATAACAATAAATCATGATGGTTGTTCTCCTTGGAATAAAGCTAATAAATGCCGGTACTCTTTTACGTCAGGCAAACTTAGAATATTGAAAAATTAATCTTGTATTTTTAAATACTTTTATTATTCATAAAACATGGTATTGCTTCTTCCAGTATGTCTGTGACAACACAATTAATTATCGAATTTTATCTTTCTGATTTTTAATTATTATCTACTACTAGAAAACATTTAATATTCATGTTATCTGAAATTTGAAATTAGATCTGTATATTGTTTTTCAGAATTGGTCTGTAACGAGGGTGAAAAAATTTCATATAAGTCTTAAAAGCGTAACAGACATCTATGGATACGCGCTTTCTATGGTAATTCTAATAGTTATATAAGGTGGCCATATTCTCCCCGTTCCATAATCTAATTTGCTTTAACCGAGAACAGAAATTAACTATACAGTGCTTTCGTCAAGTTCAAGGAATAACTTTTGGAAAAAACGCTGGGACGCGTCGATTTTTATTTTTTCAAATCAAGTCTATACATACAGGGTGACCCGCGTAGGAGGTATGACGTGATCAATGTTTTTTTTTTAAATGGCAACCCCCTTTTTTACTTCCTTTTACAATAAAGGAAGTATTGGATTCACCCCGAAAATTCGAAATTGAGTTTTCAACAGATTTTCACGTTTTAGACTCCCCTGAATGCAAAAAACATTTTTTTTCATTGGTCTGTCTATGTGTCTGTCTGTGTGTCTGTGAACAGAATATCTCAAAAACAAAAAGAGGCATGGCCTTGAAACTTCATATATAAGTTTTGAGTACTAAGTAGATGCGACAGCAAGCTTTTGAAGAAAATCGCATAACCGGAAGTAGGTGTTTACTCTTGTCATTTTTCAGTTTTTTTTCGATTTTTTCAAAAACGGGTCTAACGATTTTTTTCAAACTTCACATTTTTATTACATTTGTATTGATGTCAAATAGGTGATTTTCCAGTTGAATACTTCTAAAATGGGTTTCTTTTGTTTTTTTTTCTATTTTTTTTATTAACTCCTATTTTAAATAGAACACCCGCTATATTATTACATTTTTGAATTCAGCTTAAAATTCTAGAGAAAATTTGTATTTTCAACTAACGCTCTATTTTGTACCGTTTTTGTAGAATTTGTAATTTTTGAAAATTTTTGACAAATGCTTAAAAATTAAAAATACAATTCTGGCTAATTATAAGATCACTGTAAAAGAAAGTTGTGTGCGTGTATCACACCAGATTCTTTATTACGGAATTTGAAAGAACGCATTTTTTTACTTACGTTAAGATGATTTTTGAGTATTGATTACATGACCAAAAATTAAGAAAAAAATTTAAAACTGAAAAATACTAAATTTAATTGTAATGGTAACTTCAAAAACAACTAAATTAAATGTTCATATTGTGCACCGTTGTCTGCCTGGCAGTAGCAAAGACGACTGATGTTTTTTATTGATTGCTGTCATTAATAAAAACCTCAAATCATATTTCCTAAAATTAAATTTCGCAATTTTAAAATTGTTTTTCTTAATTGTTGGTCATGTGATCTATACGCAAAAAAATAGCTTAGCTTATGTAACAAAATGTGTTCTTGCAAACTCCATAATAAAAAAAGTAGATAGCCATTTAATATACCTCCTATGCGGGTCACCCTGTATGCGTTTTAGTTGAAAAAACGCGCAAATAAAAATAAAAATCAAGGGGTTCCAGCGTTTTTTCCAAAAGTTATTCTTTTAATTTTTGAGGAATTTATCCACTACTTTACGAAAGCACTGTATAAAACCAAGATTAGACCAGTAATACTCAATTTCTTATTTGCGCGTGCGCACACGTTTAAATTGAGATTTTATAATTTCCAATCTGATTTAAAAAATTAAATCGCGTTTCTCTATAAAGACAGCTATAAAAATATGTATATATAGGTATGTATGGGGGTCGTTTTAATGTCTCGCGGGATATGATATTGTTACACCATTTTAATGCCATAAGTAGCGAGGTAGATATTCACTCAGATAGTATACGGAATATCCTGCAAGCATCCCGTCAAATTCCTAATTGATAACAGTATTCGCTGTTATTATCTATCATCTCTGATTTAGATTAAAATTATTCAAATCATTCATAATTATTTCTTTATTCATGATGAAATGTTTATTTAATATTTGTATTTTCTAAATATGTATTTGTTATTCTTATCGATAGTACCTAGGGTTAAGTTGGTTTGATATTTGTAATTTTAAATGTAGCTGAACTATTCTTTATTTTTTGTTTAATAGCTATATATCGTTTTTGTTGCTTATTAATGTATTTTTGTAATAACGTTTTTGTATGATTTGTCCTATAATTGGCTGCCGCTGTTGGACAATAAAGATTATTATTATTATTATTATTATTATTATTATTACATAAATTTTTGAAAAGGGTTAAAGAGAAAAGAAGTTTGCTAAGGTATCGCAAAAATGTTTATCCGCAAACGTCATAAAAGTGACAACTGATGTGTCTTATTGACAAGGTAAAAGTGTCACTTTATCTGACTAAGCAGATAAAATAGCAACTTTTGCGTACTTTATGTGCCTAATCACATAAAATCGTTGCTCTCTTTCTTTCTTTCTATGTTTGTTCGCTATCTTCTCCGAAGATACTGGACCGATTAAATTGCATAATGGCTTAAAATTTTGATAATTTTTGGACTTAGATCGTAGGCCGGTTTTTATTTTCTAAAAGAGTACGAAAAAGTTTTAATTTAATTAAATCCTTTAAGCAGCGGAGCGGAGCATCTGTCGCCGTGGGTTATGGTGTGACAGCTGCTGTGGCCGTGTGCTATTAGCTCGGGTGATTCAGTATGTTCATATATCATTATAGTAGCGCGTTATTTAAACAACCGAGGTTGGCGGAAGGGTAGAGTGGTCGCCTGTCACGCGGGTGGCCCGGGTTCCATTCCCGGCCGATGCATCCTTTTTTTAAAATTTATATTGATGAAATTTATCTAAATACGTTTGCGAATAAAATAGTATATGTTATTCGGAGTAAAAGTGACTTTATGTGGCTTGGCTGAATTATTTGCCTCACTATAGTTCGGCTAAATAAACTTCAGCTTCGCCACATAAAGTATCACTTTTACTCCTAATAACATAATCTACTATTATATGATTAATGCCACTTTTAGGTGTCAATAAAAAATGAAGGTGCAATTTCCAATATAAAGTCTTATTGTAAAGACGAATATGGGGTTTCCATGCGGGTTAGCAAGGATAGCCGATATTAAAAAATTATCAGTAAAAATTAAACATTGAGACTGAATCCGCGATAATTACGAACAATGTATCAAAAGCATTGCGGATGACAAATGGGGTTTATCGCTCAATGTCGTACAAAAACTACAGCGGGAAAGGAGTATATTCGACATATCTTGTGTTTCATATAAAAACGTTTTTGTGAAAATTGATTGTAAATAAATTCCAACGAGATAATGAAAAAAAGAAAAAAAACTACATCATGGTCGATTTTCGCTCATTTTAATACTAGGAGTTTTGTCTACAGAAACGAAACAACCATCAATGACGAAACGAAAACAATTTACAATCAATTTCTGAAAAAGATTTGTGTTACAATTTAAGTAAATCTTTGCTTCGGTTATTTCGGATAAAAATAACACAACAGTAATCTTTAAATTATCAAAAACGTAAAAACAGTAGATTACTATTATTATTATGCATTTTTAAGGGAACTATACCAGAAAATTCTGGATGGCATTATCAAAAATATCTTATTTTTGCAAAACAAACACGACAACAAGCGAAATTCCAACTTTTATGCAAAAAAATCTATCCACATTCGGGTCTGAAAGTTTAAAAGACGTACGAGGCGTGTTCGTAAAGTAAAAATACATCGCCTCTAGGACGGCAAGAAATACCTATATTGCTGCTGAATGTGGCTAAACTGGTTATGACTTTGATCATTTTTCTTTCGTCTGTTAGTTAGTACGAGAGTAGATTTTATTTGAGTTATATGTGAGCGACAGTTTTTGAAAATAGCGAAACCGATTCAAAATACCGACAGTAACGACGTTCGTTTCATAACAGGTTTTATACAATCAAAATTCAGCTAAAATTCACAGATAAAATTCTGCTATTTTTGCAGTTTCTTCACATGAAAACGTTCTACGACAATGATGAGGCGGGGGAAGTCCTGACATGCTTCGACGGATAGGCCTGTATACGAATAACGATACGGAACGATGACTATTTATTTCGAAAATACGGCTATAAGGTGTATATAATATGTATATGTAAGCAACTCTCTATTAAAGAAATAAATATATTCTTTTAAATTCTTAAGGTGTTGTATCTGTAGTTTACGGACATGCCTCGTACCAACGTTCTAGTAACTACATGATTTTTAAATTCCATTATGTTGAATAAAATAGTATATTATACATCAAGGTAGCGAAGCGCAGTATTATAACCTGAGCGCATATTAGATACTTCGCGCTGCGCGCTCAGTATCTAATATGCGCTCAGGTTATAAGACGATTCGCTACCGTGGTGTATATACTATTTTTTGCACTACCAAACGGCTTAATACCTAAATTCCCAACAAATTTCGAAAATATTTTAACTGTCAACCTGACAATACAGCTCTTTAAAACGTCAAAATTAAAATAGTCATATTTGGTAACTTAGCAATTTATTAGTTACCACGGTGAAAATTGTTTTTTTACTTTTTCTCCCTTGGTGGAGAATAGTAGATTATGCAATGAGGGAGAGAAATGCGTTATTTTGCTGAGGTACAATTTCTGACTCGAGGGCGAAGCCCGAGAGTCAGAAATTGCACTGAAGCAAAATAGCATTCTCTCCGAGTTGCATATACTATTTTTTTCACGTTGCAGGAAGATTTAAAACGAAAACCCGTTTTTTTAAACGTCATTTATTGACATTTTAGTTACAATTATTTTAAAATTAGTAGCCTTTGCTAAATTTTAAAGTTGGTGGCACTGTAAGTCATTATGACAAGAGCTCACAATTATGTCAAATTCGAGGTTAATAGATGAGGTTTTGCGTCAGTTTATATCAAAACTGACGCGAAACCTAACCTGTTAACCCCGAATTTACCATAGATTACCATAGATACGGTAACATTTTTTACTTTAGTCCCTAGGGGCTAAAGTAATTACTTCTGTCCCTAGAGATAAAATGAGCTACTTTAGTCCCTGAAATAAGTGACTAAAGTGCCAACTTTAGTCCCGCAAGTGCAAAAAATCAACTTCACGACCTAAAAATAGGCCAATAACGGTGCGTTCTGAGACTAGTAGTGCAAAAAAGTATTTAATGGTCCACCAGTTTTATGACGTAGGCTAACTACATAGAATGTTCTAAAAAGAATAAGATGCCATCTAAGAGAATAATCTTCTTATCAAAATAGATCTATAGCGTCAAAAATCCCTGAGTAAAATATTTAGCCTTAAAAAGTTATGCTCCCAAGATGTTAAAATTTTATTTTTAGATTTTCTCACAACTCAAAAACGACTTATCGGATCCAGTGCAAACTTGGCATGATATAGTTTAATTAATTTTCAGAAATCTTAATTTACCTGAAATTAGATCTAGGTGTAGGGCTACCGTACTTCCACTTGGCATTAAGGGTGATATTTTTTTATCTCCATATTTTTGGTACAGCAGGTGAGATATTTTAATAGATATAATAGATATTTCAATGTCACATAAAAACTGTGTAGCTACTTAATTTGTATAAAAAATGCAACGACACTTATTTTGTGGAATAAAGTATTAGTATTTGTTATTTAAATTTCGCCCCGGTATAAATTCGGCGCGTATGCCTATGATATCATTCCGTGAGTACAGTACACTGCGCGGCACGTGAAACGCATGCCAGCCAGGCAGCCACAGATCTGCGGGGGCGCAATCCAGAGAACCGACGGCCGTCAACTGAGATGCATGTACGAACGGGGTGCTCTTGCCCTACGTGATGTATGTGTGCGATTGTAGAGAAGTTATTTAGCGGTATATCGTTTAATCGATCTGTTGATCGATCCTGCTGGGCGCTAACCAACGGTTGTGGACGTCGAATTTCTCGCACACGCAAAACAATACATTCCTGGTATCTCTCGTGCCCCAAGTCAAAATTCCCCTATATATGCCGTTCCAACGAACATATTTGAGCGTCTATCGTGACCCAGGTCAGGCTCGCTATGCAGGGCCGTAGCTACCACCGGAGCAGCCGGGGCAGCGCCCCAGGGCCCCCGAACATAGGGGGCCCCCGAAGACGGAAGAAGTTATTTTTACGAAATTGTCTTGAAACAGTTTTGAATCAAACTTAGCCTGTTTAAACGCTAAATACAGTTTTATATTAAACTCAATATGACAAGTAAATATGTGTTTTGTCTGTTTTAAATACCTATTCTTCTATCTTAACAGAAAAAAAACACCAAATAGTAACCCTATTAAAAAAGTCTTACTAAATGAAAGTGGTGTAGAGGTAAAGGGGAAGATGGGGGCCCCATAATTATTTGTTGCCCCAGGGCCCCCCAGCCTGTAGCTACGGCCCTGACGTTAGACATATCTTTTGTTTACTAAAAATTAAAAACTTGCTGTGTTCGGTTTTGTAACCGATCACCCAGTAATTTATGACAATTTCGGCAGGTGAAGATAAAAAATCACTTTATGATTGTCCCTCATCCTAATCCCTCCCCCGTGCGCAGTTCGAGTTATAGTGAGGATCAACCCAGGTAGGAAAATATGTTGAGCGCAATTCGAGTGTTGGATTTAAATGGTTTGGTGCGTAATTCAGTTGCACCGGAAGTTATACGCGTTTTAATAACCAAATTTACCTTTTAGTTAAATATTTGACATAATAAATTAATCTTAATTTTTCGTTGATCGTTTATTTACGGGTTTCATTAATGCATGGAAAATCGTCTATTAATGACTCTTATTAATGAATGATTTTTTATTAATGAACGATTTTAGTCTAGGTAATCAAAGAGACCATTAATGTCAAAACTTTAAAAGTTTCATGGAATAAAATTACATTTTCTTTAAATTAATAAGATAGGATCAACGAAAAAATATTGTAACCAACTCGTATGTTAATCGGCGATTAATAATCTCTACAATTAATGCGCTCGCTAACGCTCGTGCGTTAAAGTGTCTCGATTATTAATCGCTCTCATTAACATACTTGTTTGTTAATAGTTATTAACGACATAAGGCCGTTAGTAAGCATCTAACAAACAAGGGTGAATTTGTGGCTGCGGCCATTATGCCGAGGCTAATGCATTTATCCGAGTTAATTAGATGTGATAACGGCCGTATGTCGTTAAATACTTTTCATACCACCCACAAAAATTAAAATTTAAGGGCAATTTAAATGAAAAAGTTAAATAGTATTAGGAACGGCTGTTAGAAAACTCGTCTTATCAGAGTCACCTATGGAACAAAATTAAGTTTGGCAATACTGAAATTTATTGTTGGTGACACTGTAAGTCAATGTCAAATTCGATGTTAGTAGGTTAGGTTTGGCGTCAGTTTTGACACAGACTGACGCAAAACCTAATCTGCTAACCTCGAATTTGACATAGATTGACAATGTCACCGACTATACATTTCAGTATTGCCAATGTTAAAATGTTACTGTTTTGCTATTTCTTAAGGCCTAGGCTGTTAAGTTTATAACAACCATGGCTGTTATGGGAAACTTTTCAGTCAGGATGACAGTTCTGTTATTGACAAATAACAAGTAGGTGTTATGAAAATTATTTAACTTGCTATTTACATTTAGAGGAACGTAAATTGACAGCTCATTTATATAATACTTAATGTAGTCAGGCAACCATTGAAATTTAATTCGTTTAGATTGAAATATTATTGATTATCAAAAATAATCAAATTTCTATTAAAATTTGGATTTAGACTATTTTTTGAGCAACTTTCTTTAATAACATTTTAGGTAAAACCAGGCCAACATCTGTTTCTCATCGCAGCAGGTTACTAGTTTGCGGTAAGATTATTTAAAAATTGCAAAAGTAACACTCTTTAAAGAGTAGTATAATGGACCTAAATTTCAAATCGTTCAGAGAATAAATAGGGAAGATATAGGGGCTGTAAAGATGAGAAGTAAACCACACTGTATTCCAAATATTTTATTTACAAGATTACAATACTACTAAATTTATGAGAAACACGTTTTACAAAATTGTATCGCGATATTGCATGCATATCTAACTGCACAATTTTGGTTTCAATGGATTGCTGCTTTAACATAATTTTCCGTCTTATATATTTATTTTCATTTCGCGTAGTTGATTTGATTTTTATACTATACGTATCGGTTTGCATTTCTAGCAACAATTTTAAAAAGTAGTGTATATTAGGTAGGGTATGGGGATGAATTTTCCCTTTTAAATTTGGAATGAAATTCGCAAGTGTTGGTCGTTCTTGCAATGGTGGTAGTTTTCGTAGCCCATATTTCTGACGGAAACGTGGACTCATTTTCAATGTAGTTATCAATTAAACAGCCAATAAACTGAATAACTGTAGAGTCATCCGGTTTTTCGCTTATAAGATCTTCTACGAAGCGATTCCCCACTTCTGCTGCCGGAAGAAATGTCTCATCCACCTTCCATCCCTATTATGTGCATTTACCAATAATGAAAAATTGTTACCTAAATTACAGTCGTTGATCTAACTACCTGTAAGCACTGAGCGCAGTTCAGTAGGAGATTAAACAACCCTTTTCATGACTAAAATACCTGTCGCTACTCGGTGCGCAATTCAAGTGCCACCCTAACTTCACATCATCAAGATGGCTTATGTTTGTTTAAAGGTTTTTGTCTCAGTATTATATTGGTTATTTATGGTTTTTGTTTTACAATTTATGACAGTTATACAATGTTTAGAAATTTGTAATTTTAAAAAAATCAAAATGGACCAGGTATGGGTCACGCCAAAGTTCAAACAATCCATATCCAGTAATTTACGCCTCGCAATTTTCAGTCTCATCAAAATGAAGCAAAGCTGACCCCATCATCACAGAACGTACATGTCGAAGCAAACCCTGCAACGACGTCTGACCTTATCGCAAGTTCACAGTCCCGAAAACGGACAGCCAGCGATGATAGCATCAACAAAAATCAAAGCAACGAACATGTAGGTCTATCATATATTCATTGTTGTTGTTGCTGTTAATCAGTTTTGTAGCAGGCGAATGGCTTAAATATCCATGCTGCCAATGTCGATGGCGTCCCCAGTAAGAAAACGAGTAAAGTTGAAGTTACACAACCACGATCAAAGGTACATTAGCAGTAAAATTGCGAATTATCAGTTTTTGAAATGGACATGACAATGTTCTTTCAGCATGATATTGTGACGTCAACGCCCAAACCAAATCCGTGTGCACTACCAATATGCAGTATTAATCATGCAACTACAACTCAACTAAGCCCTATACAGAACCAGTCGTTGCCATTATCAGGATTTCCACATAATCCACTTACAAATATTGTAAAAATGCTAGAAGATGTGCCCAAATTAGTATTACGCTATACTGAGTAAGTTACTTGAAGTTACTGTGTTTTTTGCATTATTTTTGAGATGTTGTAAAAAATTAAGATTACAAGAAAAGAGACGTAGGTACAACAGAGCCAGTAGATATAGAGAGTACCGCCACGTCCGCCATGTTTATTCCTCTGACATATGCGTGACTTTGTGGTTTGTAACACAATTCCGTCAACGTGACGTTTGTTGGCAATCCAAAACTTTACTTAAAATTGGCAAGACTGTAAGTCTATGTCAAATTCGAGGTTATACCTGCATTTTTGAGCCCGTGCGTGCACGTCATCAATCCGCCTTTTAGTAAGGTTGTCGGTACCAACATTTGAAAAATATAAAACTACTTTTTTTTTCAATAAAACAATGATGAAAATTGCTTTTGCTAATAATATAGCTTAATATATTGCTAAGCCGTACATTTTTCTGTTTTAATATTTCATAATTTCCATGAACAATAGCAAAAATTATAATACGTAGGGGTACTTTGTGTTTTCAAGTTCTGCTCAGGGAGTTAATACGTACACATGTCACTCTTTAAAACGACTTATCGAGAGATCCAAAAAAACTGTTCCTCAGCGGGCTGTAGAAATTCAACGTATGAATAATATGTTGGTGACACTGTACGTCAATGTCAAATTCGAGGTTATCAGGTTAAGTTTTCCGTCAGTTATGACACAAAGTGACGCAAATCCTAACCTGCTAACTTCGAATTTGACATTGACGTACAGTGTCACCAACATATTATTCATAAGTTGAATTTCCACAGCCCGCTGAAGAACAGTTTTTTTTGGATCTCTTGATATTTGTTATAGTGGTTTTGACAGGTGTTGACAGTGACATATAGTTTAGCTTTGCATTTTAAAAATCCGTTGTTTACATAACGAACATTGCGAACAAGTTATACTGTCGTTTTTTCACTGCTACAAATTACTTTGCGGAAGAGTTTAGCTGCTGGAAACGGGTGGTGAACTCTAAGCTAAAATGTCGACCGCGTTGCCCAGAAAGTCAAAAGAGCTTGTTGCCGCTTTAATAAGATATTTTGAACGAGAAAGAGACAACGGTGGTCCACTTATACCGCTAACTGCTGTGAGAGAAGTAAGTAATTTACACCTGTAATATACTTACTTACTTAATCTTAGGACCTTTCTACCCTTGCGGGTGTATGGTCAGGGAGTGGGTAGGGTTTTATTATGTCTTCGGTGTCTTTCTCCATTTCCGTTCCCATTCTTGCCTATTTTGTACTCTATGCCTGCCTTAAAGGCTGCATTCCTAACTTCTTCCCTCCACGAATTTCTCGGCCTTCCTTTCGTTTTCTTTTTATGTGTGCGTGCTTCAGATATTCTTCTCACCGTCTTATCTTCTACCATCCTCATTACATGCCCTAACCATCTTAACTGCCCTTCTTCTATCGTATCATAATTCGTAATATAATGACCAACTACATTAATCGAAACTTTCTAATGTTTTGGTGTTACAGAGAGTTGCCAATGCTTTAAATTTAAGCATACGAACAGTCTCTTCTACTTCGCAGACCTGCAAATCTGGTGAACTTCTGCGTAGCCCTAAAAAAACAAAAAACCGAGACAAACCTGTAAGTGATGTCGATGATTTCGATCAGGTTGCGATTCGTAATGCTGTATACACCATCGTTCAAAATAATAAGTTGGTGTTACTCTAATGATAAAAATGTAAAAAGTATTTGAATTTTGGGTTGTTACAAAGTTTGCCGTTTTTAGAGCAATACATTACCCAAAAAACACTTTCCCAAGTTTTAAGAGAAAAAGATATCTTTCATGGTTCAATTAGTTCGTTGAGAAAAATTCTTCACAACATTGGTTTTCGTTATAAGAAAGATGACCCTCGCAGAGGATTAATGGAATTACCCAATATTGCATTATCTAGGGTTCGTTTTCTGCGAGAGTATGTGAAAAATTTGCAATCTGAAAGTGGGCGCCTATGTGTATTTTTAGATGAAACTTGGGTGTTTGAAAATGGAACAATTTGCAAATCATGGCAAGATGACGATGTAAGAAGCGTACGAAAAATTAAATCAGAAAGACGCAGGTAAATGAGTTACTAATTGTAGTAAACAACTATGTAATTCATGCTTGAATTGTTATAGATATATAGTACTTCAGCAGGAAGCAGTGGAGGGTTTATTCCTGAGGCATCATTAATTTTTGCTTCAAAAACCAAAGATGCTGACTACCATGGTGAAATGAACAAAGAAAATTTTCTAAAGTGGTTTAGCGAGCGATTATTGCCAAAATTGGAAGAACCTTCTATTATCATTATGGATAATGCGAGTTACCACAGTAGTTTAATAGAAAAATTGCCAAACTCTTCCTGGAAAAAGGCAGAAATACAAAATTGGCTGCAAAAAAGAAATTTAGAATTTCCAGACAATGCTTTAAAACTCAATTTACTGGAAATTGTTTGCACGGTTAGTTTTGCTTATTATTTATGAATTAGTTTGAAATATTATTTTACATTTTATAGCACTACATTTTTTCATAGTAGTAATTCTTGACATCTTTGTAGCAATAAGCCTGAAAAAATTTATGCTATTGATCAAATGGCCCTTGAGCATGGACATATGGTTTTGAGACTCCCTCCATACCACTGCCAATTTAACCCAATAGAAAACATTTGGGAAATTTGTAAACAATATTACAACAAACACATTGGGGAAGAAGGTTATGGCAGGGAAAAATGTCTACAAATGTGGCAGAAAGCACTGGCAACAGTTACACCTGATATGTGGAAAGCTAATGTAGAAAAAACAAATAAAACTATTGTCGATTGGTGGAATAGGGAGGGTGGTTTCGATCGAGAGGATCAAACACCTGTAATAGTCGACCTCGAGGATGATTCAGACGATAGTGACGTTGAATTTGAATCTGAATAAACCAACCGCTAAAACAGCAATGTTGTCCCCTTAATATCGAAAAGCTTCTTTTAAATTAAATTCATTAATAACATGTAAATCCATGTTTAGCCTGAAGAAGTGTCTAGATATTAAAGAATGAAACGTTGCAAATATCTGTCCTATTTCAGTAATTGTTTAATAGTATACTAATGTTGTATTTTTAACTCATTGTTCTTCTTAACTACTTGCGTTTATTGTTTTCCACTCTCTAAACTTGTGCCTGTATTAAGTTATATTTATGATCTTCTTTATTGGATTTGTGTTGTCTATAAAATTTAGGGGCCGGTTGCAGAAAGCAATGTTAAGTCCGGTGTTAGCTAACATCGCGTCAAAGTGAACAAAATCGCATCAAATTTTGTTTACTAATGTATTAGTTACCATAAGCATTTGAGATTTGATTCGTTTTTGTTCACTTTGACGTCGCGTTAGCTAACACCAGACTTAACATTGCTTTCTGCAACCGGCCCTTAATGTTTTAGTTAGAACTACAGACCTAAGAGATAGAGTGACAAGGTCAACATGACACACACACACTCAGCTCACACAATGGTTGCTGTGCAAGCACAAAAGGCGCGCTCCAACTTTGTATCCCGAATCCGGGGCAAGTTGAGCATTGTACCCCCAGATGCAAGCACATAAAGCACCAGTCTCGACACCGCAAGGTAAAGCGAGGTTATCGATTATACATACATATATACACAGTTATTTAAAAATGATAATGAAATGATTTTTTTGATTTAGTTGTTAAAATACTGCGCAATTCCAATTATTATTCTTTGTAAAAATATGTAAATTATTTTACTATTATAGTCAATTTATTCTTTATTTTATGTGGTACTCAATACAATGTTTTTATTAAAATAAATCGAGCAAAATTGTATTTTTAATTGATTTTAAGTTGAGCACGAAAAATTACATAAATACCTGCAGAGTATTATAAGTAGCCTCAACAGGTAAATAACATATACAGCAAGTAAGCAAAGTGTCAGTTACAGGAAAATGCACCTAGTCCGTATACCTGAAGTGCGCCAATTCATTTCACACAAGCTACACATCGTTCAAGTTTTTAAAGTGCTGATTTTCTAAGGTTGTTTGGTCACTTAATTTTACATTAATTGATAGTTGTCAACATTTACAATAAAATTTTATGTAAATTAATATGATGTTAGTCTTTAGTTTTCCTGTTGTGGTTTTTCCTTTCATCTTTAAAATTTTAATTTAATATATTCATTCAATTCTGTTAAAGTTGTATTTTATCTACCTTCACTTCACGTTAAAATGCAATTTTATCGTCTAGGCTACAAAAAATTACATATTCACATTGTTGGTAGCACTGCCAACCTATGTGAAATTAGAAATTTGCAGGTTAAATTTTACGTCAGTCGCGTCAAACAACATACTTTTAGTGACTGTATATGGCTCATATAAACATACTAGGATATGATGTCATCAATATGGTATGACGTGCACGCACGGGCTCAAAAATTCAGGTATAGCAGGTTCGTTTTTGCGTCACTTTTGACACAAACTTGCGCAAAACATATCCTGCCAACCTCGAATTTGACATAGACTTACAGTCTTGCCAATTTCAAGTAAAATTTTAGACATACCTCAATCAGTCATTGCTGGTGGGAATAAAAATGGCGGCGATAGCGGCATTTTCACGGATCAAAGAATGACGGTACTCTCTATATCTACTGGCTCTGAGGTACAATATCTCTAATAGCCCGGGAGCCAGCGACATATTTTTGTCAGTTATTTCCTCCCGGTCGATAATTTGAGAATCGCTTCATTTAGTTGTGCCGTGAAGCGCAGTGATCGTCAGCTGCGGGACCATGGTCGGGATAGGCGATAGCAGCCACCCACGCACGTATAAAAAAAATTATTTTCAGTGATTTCCTCCCGGCTGAAAATTTGTTAAATAATAGCTTACATATCACTTATACAGGGTGACCCACGGGAACCTTTCCATTTAAAAAAAAGCATAACAAAGTCAATTTTCATTAAAAAGTTTTATTTAAGGAATGTACATGTTCAGGAGAATATGCCATTAATGTTATGTAGCAAAAATTATGTCTGGTAGGTGTCGCCCGTCTTCTCCAATGCAAACTTCCAATCTATCATGCCTTTCACACCCTCTCAACATTTTCCTCTGTTCGTGCGTTCGCGGAGGACCTGGTGACATGTTTTTCTTTATATCCCCCGTTGTTCGTAATTGCTGAACCTATTTGAACAATGGTAGGTCGACTAGGGACAGCTCCATGCTAGTCAACATTGGAACGACCACGAAATGCTTGTTGATCTGCTATCACCCAATTGCCATTTCAAACATACGCGTCATAAATAAATATCTGTTCTTCAACCCACCCATCCATTGCGACTGGAGAGGTGAAATGGCAACTCCTTGGGAGGGTAATGACCGCTCCCCCATTCTCCGGATACCTCCCATTCCTGCGCACCATCGTAACGAAAATGACAATACTCCCGTCGGTCACCCTGTAGTAATAAAAAAAGTCAGCTGGCTGAATGGCGCAGGAAACCTCGTCAGCTGATGCATTTAAATAGGTGAGCGGCCGTCAGACGTGGCTTCCGCGCTACACCTTTGACTGCATCAGCTGACGACTTTCCCGTCGACATACAGCCAGCTGACTTTATTTTTATCAAAACAAATATTCTTTGTATTTTTACACGTTTATACAAGCAGCTGACGTATAATCCGACATCAGCAGCCAGCTGACATTCTTTTATTACTATAAGTGATATGTAAGCTATTATTTAACAAATTTTCAGCCGGGAGGAAATCACTGAAAATAATTTTTTTTATACGTGCGTGGGTGGCTGCTATCGCCTATCCCGACCATGGTCCCGCAGCTGACGTTCACAACGCTTCATAGAGCAACTAAATGAAGCATTATACGAATTATCGACTGAGAGGAATTTGGCCGCAAAAATCTGTCACTGGCTCCCGGGCTATAACCTTTTTACCTGTCGGTAGTGAGGCACAAAAAATATTACAATCAAAACTTTGATGTGTTCAATTTTTTTTAAACTTTTGTAAACATGGAAGCATAAGCATTTACAATATTTTTTCAGAGACCAAAACGTGCCTAGCATGACACATGAGACTGTAAAGGATTCCTCAGTACAAATTATAGAACATTCATGTTGTGATGCCCAGCGAAGGAACGATTTCCACATAATCCACTTACAAATATTGTAAAAATGCTAGAAGATGTGCCCAAATTAGTATTTTTACAATATTTGTAAGTGGATTATGTGGAAATCCTGATAATGGCAACGACTGGTTCTGTATAGGGCTTAGTTGAGTTGTAGTTGCATGATTAATACTGCATATTGGTAGTGCACACGGATTTGGTTTGGGCGTTGACGTCACAATATCATGCTGAAAGAACATTGTCATGTCCATTTCAAAAACTGATAATTCGCAATTTTACTGCTAATGTACCTTTGATCGTGGTTGTGTAACTTCAACTTTACTCGTTTTCTTACTGGGGACGCCATCGACATTGGCAGCATGGATATTTAAGCCATTCGCCTGCTACAAAACTGATTAACAGCAACAACAACAATGAATATATGATAGACCTACATGTTCGTTGCTTTGATTTTTGTTGATGCTATCATCGCTGGCTGTCCGTTTTCGGGACTGTGAACTTGCGATAAGGTCAGACGTTGCAGGGTTTGCTTCGACATGTACGTTCTGTGATGATGGGGTCAGCTTTGCTTCATTTTGATGAGACTGAAAATTGCGAGGCGTAAATTACTGGATATGGATTGTTTGAACTTTGGCGTGACCCATACCTGGTCCATTTTGATTTTTTAAAAATTACAAATTCTAAACATTGTATAACTGTCATAAATTGTAAAACAAAAACCATAAATAACCAATATAATACTGAGACAAAAACCTTTAAACAAACATAAGCCATCTTGATGATGTGAAGTTAGGGTGACACTTGAATTGCGCACCGAGTAGCGACAGGTATTTTAGTCATGAAAAGGGTTGTTTAATCTCCTACTGAACTGCGCTCAGTGCTTACAGGTAGTCAGATCAACGACTGTAATTTAGGTAACAATTTTTCATTATTGGTAAATGCACATAATAGGGATGGAAGGTGGATGAGACATTTCTTCCGGCAGCAGAAGTGGGGAATCGCTTCGTAGAAGATCTTATAAGCGAAAAACCGGATGACTCTACAGTTATTCAGTTTATTGGCTGTTTAATTGATAACTACATTGAAAATGAGTCCACGTTTCCGTCAGAAATATGGGCTACGAAAACTACCACCATTGCAAGAACGACCAACACTTGCGAATTTCATTCCAAATTTAAAAGGGAAAATTCATCCCCATACCCTACCTAATATACACTACTTTTTAAAATTGTTGCTAGAAATGCAAACCGATACGTATAGTATAAAAATCAAATCAACTACGCGAAATGAAAATAAATATATAAGACGGAAAATTATGTTAAAGCAGCAATCCATTGAAACCAAAATTGTGCAGTTAGATATGCATGCAATATCGCGATACAATTTTGTAAAACGTGTTTCTCATAAATTTAGTAGTATTGTAATCTTGTAAATAAAATATTTGGCATACAGTGTGGTTTACTTCTCATCTTTACAGCCCCTATATCTTCCCTATTTATTCTCTGAACGATTTGAAATTTAGGTCCATTATACTACTCTTTAAAGAGTGTTACTTTTGCAATTTTTAAATAATCTTACCGCAAACTAGTAACCTGCTGCGATGAGAAACAGATGTTGGCCTGGTTTTACCTAAAATGTTATTAAAGAAAGTTGCTCAAAAAATAGTCTAAATCCAAATTTTAATAGAAATTTGATTATTTTTGATAATCAATAATATTTCAATCTAAACGAATTAAATTTCAATGGTTGCCTGACTACATTTAAGTATTATATAAATGAGCTGTCAATTTACGTTCCTCTAAATGTAAATAGCAAGTTATAGTAATTAACGTATTTAGAGGGGTAACCCAGTCTTAACATTCGAGCATATTTTTACCACTCGAGCGAGCGCAGCGAAGCGAGAGTGGTAATTTATGTGAGAAATGTTAAGACGGTTACCCCTCGAAATGCGTTCATTAGTTTATTGTTCATTGAAGCAATAATTTTGAATCAATAATAATTACTAAAAACTGCTAAATCGAAATCGGACTATCATGAATATGTGTGATGTTGCTATAGTGACTGTCGTAAACAAAATAAAATTTTTTCAAATGGAAACGCAAAACGAGTTTGTGATTCCGGATGAAATTAAAAGGATTGCCGCCTCCGCCACGGAGGAAATTGTCCCTTCGACATCCAAAGCAAGATACGAAAGAGAATACTCCGCGTTCAACGCTTGGAGAAACCAAAAGGGCGTTAAAGGAGTAAATGAGGAAGTTATTTTGGCATATGTCAAAGAGAAGGTAAAAGTTTCTATACTATTCCCCCTAATTAAATTATCTTACATTAATTAATTTTTTAGTCTGGGAAGTCGGCGCCATCATCACTGTGGACGTACGTTTCTATGTTTAAAAAAATGTTACAAACAAAGGAAAACATAGATCTTGCAAAATTTGGACTAGTTAACGAATTTTTGAAGAAAAAATCCAAGAATTACATAGGCAAGAAATCTTTGATATTAAATGTAGACGATATTAAGAGATTTCTTCGAGAAGCACCAGATTCGACGTTCTTAATGATAAAGGTCCGTATTGGAGGGATTTTATTTTAGGTTTTAGAGTGTGTATTTTAGGTTGTTACTATTATGGGCTTCTTTGGAGGGTGTCGTCGCGATGAACTTTATAAGATGAAGTTTACTGATGTGGAGGACAAAGATTCCATACTTATTGTCAAATTGCCGGAGACGAAAACAATCCCACGTATTTTCACTGTGGTAGATGTAGAAAATGAGATTTCTTATTTGAATTTATACCGAAGTTATATCGCTCTAAGACCAAAACACACGAGCATTGAGAAACTATTTATTTTTTACCAATCAGGAAAATGCAGAGCTCAACCAGTGGGTTTGAATAGTTTTTCAAAAATGCCCATGAAAATTGCTGGATATCTGGGACTGGAAAATCAACACTTATATACTGGACATTGTTTCCGACGTTCGTCAGCAACGTCTCTAGCGAATGCAGGTGTTAATATGACCACAATGAAGAGACATGGAGCGTGGCGCTCCACATCAGTGGCGGAGGGTTATATAGCTGATTCCATCGAAAATAAAATCGACATTGCAAAGAAAATCGGTATGGGGAAGATTAAGGATGCCCCAGCAGAAAGTACCATCGAAGAACCATTACAGTCAGTGGTTGATCAATCCTTACAGTCAGTTGTTGATAAATTACCAGTTTCTGGAGCTTACTTTAATAATTGTACTTTTCATTTTAATAATAATTATAATTAGAATTAAACACATTTCGTTGACATGTTTTTTTATTGACATAAATGTGCATGCATGTTAAATAAGTGGATGCTAAATCGAAATCGGACTATCACGAATATGTGTGATGTTGCTATAGTGAATGCATGTTAAATGAGTAGATGCATGTTAAATGTATCTTAACATTCGAGGACGCGAGGGGATGCATGTTAAATGCATCTTAACATTCGAGGACGCGATCATGTTAAACACTGTTTAACATTTCAATGAACAATAATAGTATATTATGTATCAAGTTTTATAAACGTCATTTTAGTGACGAGTTTTATTAATCACGAGCGAAGCGCAGCGGAGCGAGTGTTTAATAAAAGAGTTACTAATAAGTTTATAAAACGAGTTGCGTACTATACTTTTTCTACGACCACAAATTTAGAGAATATAGCATAATATTATTTCATTAAAACTTTGACATTTATTATATTAGGTTAAATTATGCTTGACAAACGTCAAAGTGACGGTTGAAAACTAACTTGATTTTAGTTTTGGCTGTGGCTAATAAAGCAAATACTATTTGAACCTAACTTCACCCCATGACTAAAACATCGTTGCCAACTTCAGCTCATGACTAAGAGGCTCTTTAGTCATAGGTTATGAAGGCATGATTAAAAGGTCACTTAGCGACGTGTATGTTCGTATGTTAAATGGCATTTTAGTTACAGGAGTAGAAAATAGTATATTATGTATCAAGTTTTATAAACGTAATTTTAGTCACGAGTTTTATTAATCACGAGCGAAGCGCAGCGGAGCGAGTGTTTAATAAAAGAGTGACTAATAAGTTTATAAAACGAGCTGCATACTATACTTTTTCTACGACCACAAATTTAGAGAATATAACATCATATTATTTCTTTAAAATTTTGACATTTATTATATTAGGTTAACTTATGCTTGACAAACGTCAAAGTGACGGTTGAAAACTAACTTGATTTTAGTTTTGGCTGTGACTAATAAAGCAAATACTATTTGAACCTAACTTCACCCCATGACTAAAACATCCTTGCCAACTTCAGCTCATGACTAAGAGGCTCTTTAGTCATAGGTTATGAAGGCATGATTAAAAGGTCACTTAGCGACGTGTATGTTAGTATGTTAAATGGCATTTTAGTTACAGGAGTAGAAAAAATAATTTATTGTTCATTGAAATGTTAAACAGTGTTTAACATGACCGTGTCCTCGAATGTTAAGATACAGTTAACATGCATCCACTCATTTAACATGCATCCACTCGCGTCCTCGAATGTTAAGATACATTTAACATGCATCCACTCATTTAACATGCATTCACTATAGCAACATCATACATATTCATGATAGTCCGATTTCGATTTAGCAGTTTTTAGTAATTATTATTGATTCAAAATCATTGCCTCAATGAACAATAAACAAATGAACGCATTTTGAGGGGAAACCGTCTTAACATTTCTCACATAAATTACCACTCTTGCTTCGCTGCGCTCGCTCGAGTGGTAAAAATATGCTCGAATATTAAGACTGGGTTACCCCTCTTAATACGTTAATTACTTTTCATAACACCTACTTGTTATTTGTCAATAACAGAACTGTCATCCTGACTGAAAAGTTTCCCATAACAGCCATGGTTGTTATAAACTTAACAGCCTAGGCCTTAAGAAATAGCAATACAGTAACATTTTAACATTGGCAATACTGAAATGTATAGTCGGTGACATTGTCAATCTATGTCAAATTCGAGGTTAGCAGATTAGGTTTTGCGTCAGTCTGTGTCAAAACTGACACCAAACCTAACCTACTAACATCGAATTTGACATTGACTTACAGTGTCACCAACAATAAATTTCAGTATTGCCAAACTTAATTTTGTTCCATAGGTGACTCTGATAAGACGAGTTTTCTAACAGCCGTTCCTAATACTATTTAACTTTTTCATTTAAATTGCCCTTAAATTTTAATTTTTGTGGGTGGTATGAAAAGTATTTAACGACATACGGCCGTTATCACATCTAATTAACTCGGATAAATGCATTAGCCTCGGCATAATGGCCGCAGCCACAAATTCACCCTTGTTTGTTAGATGCTTACTAACGGCCTTATGTCGTTAATAACTATTAACAAACAAGTATGTTAATGAGAGCGATTAATAATCGAGACACTTTAACGCACGAGCGTTAGCGAGCGCATTAATTGTAGAGATTATTAATCGCCGATTAACATACGAGTTGGTTACAACGAACATGTAGGTCTATCATATATTCATTGTTGTTGTTGCTGTTAATCAGTTTTGTAGCAGGCGAATGGCTTAAATATCCATGCTGCCAATGTCGATGGCGTCCCCAGTAAGAAAACGAGTAAAGTTGAAGTTACACAACCACGATCAAAGGTACATTAGCAGTAAAATTGCGAATTATCAGTTTTTGAAATGGACATGACAATGTTCTTTCAGCATGATATTGTGACGTCAACGCCCAAACCAAATCCGTGTGCACTACCAATATGCAGTATTAATCATGCAACTACAACTCAACTAAGCCCTATACAGAACCAGTCGTTGCCATTATCAGGATTTCCACATAATCCACTTACAAATATTGTAAAAATTCTAGAAGATGTGCCCAAATTAGTATTACGCTATACTGAGTAAGTTACTTGAAGTTACTGTGTTTTTTGCATTATTTTTGAGATGTTGTAAAAAATTAAAATTACAAGAAAAGAGACGTAGGTACAACAGAGCCAGTAGATATAGAGAGTACCGCCACGTCCGCCATGTTTATTCCTCTGACATATGCGTGACTTTGTGGTTTGTAACACAATTCCGTCAACGTGACGTTTGTTGGCAATCCAAAACTTTACTTAAAATTGGCAAGACTGTAAGTCTATGTCAAATTCGAGGTTAGCAGGTTCGTTTTTGCGTCACTTTTGACACAAACTTGCGCAAAACATATCCTGCCAACCTCGAATTTGACATAGACTTACAGTCTTGCCAATTTCAAGTAAAATTTTAGACATACCTCAATCAGTCATTGCTGGTGGGAATAAAAATGGCGGCGATAGCGGCATTTTCACGGATCAAAGAATGACGGTACTCTCTATATCTACTGGCTCTGAGGTACAATATCTCTAACCTTTTTACCTGTCGGTAGTGAGGCACAAAAAATATTACAATCAAAACTTTGATGTGTTCAATTTTTTTTAACTTTTGTAAACATGGAAGCATAAGCATTTACAATATTTTTTCAGAGACCAAAACGTGCCTAGCATGACACATGAGACTGTAAAGGATTCCTCAGTACAAATTATAGAACATTCATGTTGTGATGCCCAGCGAAGGAACGGGGGTGTTCCAGTAGCAGAAGATGTCATCCTAATAAGTGATAGCGATAATAGCAACATAGGAACTTCTATACCTACAAATATAAAAACAAAATCAAGAAAAAATAATCAGGTAAATAATCTAATTTCATTAATGGATTCAAATTCAAAAATTACTATTCCAGACAATACTTTAATAGTAATTCTAACATTAACATTCTCATTACTCTACAGGAAGAGCAGATACCTACTTCTAGTATTCATCTTCCGGATTGTGCCATATGCTTCGAGGCTCTCGACAACAAACCGGTCAGCTCTACAGTTTGCGGCCATATTTTTTGTACTCCTTGCATTACGAAGATTATAAAGTCTAAAAAGGAATGCCCCACTTGCCGCACTCGACTGACAAAATCAAAGATACACCCTCTTTTTATTTAATTATTGTGATGTGTAGTTTAAATATTAAACTAAACGAAATGCTTGTAAAATATATTGATTTTGAAAAGATGTGCGAACAACTAATTTTAAAATATTTACATTCTGTATGATTTGAATACTAACAACCGAAGAATTAAGTGGATATTCAATTCAGATGGTGTATTAATAGTTATTTGTGCAATTAATGATGAAAACGATACTTTTGTATGAGTTTGAAGGTAAAAAATTGTTTTCATACGAATGGTATACGTTCTTTTTTCCATAGCGATATCTTGTAATTTAAAATTTGGTCGAGCCGGGCTTGGTTGCTAAGTGATTAAGTATTCTAACTACTGATCTAAAGGTCGCAAGTTCGATTCAAGGTGCCGGTAAGGCATTAAAAAATAAAAAATGCTAATGAAAGCTACAGAATGTCATCATTCGAAAGTCATGTACAGCCGTGGGTCCCATGTTAGTACGAGGTTTAGCATTTAAAAGATCCCTTGCTAGGGTTTGAATCCTTTTGTCGCGGCAAAATTCTAAGTATGACTTTCACCGTATAACCAAAGTACCTGGTGTCGAAGGTACTTGGTTCTCTGCATGCCTAGACCTTGTCTATTACAAACAAACAATATTTGGTCGAAAAGGACTAGAATTTACAACTGTCAAATTGGCAATTCACAATTTCTATAAAATATGTAGTTAAAAAAACGTATTACTTTCTTTACGACTTTTCCTTAGAAGAACAATTATCATGAACTTTTTCGAACTTAACTTATACCTGTGCAAATCATTCTTTTCAACAGAAAATTGCTGCTCTAATTTTTTTAGTGCATACACTGCTAACATTTCTTTTAAACAAAGATCGGTAAAACACCGAACTTCAGATCATCAAAAACATCGCTGCGTGCAATGGCTTTTCTTTTAAAATTACATATCGACAATTTGATCAGAAAACAAAATTGCACGTTCGAAAGTTCATAACTCTGGTCGGTCTTAGAAGTCAAGGATCCAACGAAACGTACATCAAAATTCCGTTTCACCCGACTACAAAGGGCCTAGGAACATTTTTCAAGATTCAGGCTATAAGTTGTTTATTCAAATTGCTCAAAAATATTCTTCAAATAAATACAATAAAAAGTGTTTATTTTGCTATTGTTCAATCACTAATTCAGTATGGTCTATCCCAGGGCCGTAGCTACCACCGGGGCAGCCGGGGCAGCGCCCCGGGGCCCCCAAACATAGGGGGCCCCCGAAGACGGAGGAAGTTACTTTACGAAATTTTCTTTAAAAAAGTTTTGAACCGAACTTAGCCTGTTTAAACATTAAATACAGTTTTATGTTAAACCCAATGTGACAAGTAAATATGTGCTTTGTCAGTTTTAAATGTGCATTCTGCTATCTTAACAGAAAAACAACAAATAGTAACCCCATTAAAACGGCTTACTAAAAGAAAGTGGTGTAGAGGTAAAGGGGAAGATAATGTGGGGGGCCCCATAATTATTTGTTGCCCCGGGGCCCCTAAGCCTGTAGCTACGTCCCTGTCGCTATGCCTCCATGTTGATATTGTTTACACGTTGAGACAAATAGTTCCTGTCTTTTCTGGAAAGCCTCTACAGAGCGTGTACATGCTGCATGTTAATACCTTTCCTTCTAGTAAATAGAGTTTACCTACATAAATCGGATATTTTTAGTACATATGTGTGTTATTCGACTGTTCGCTTCACGACGCCAGCTTGAGCTTCCCTCCCCTTCAGGGAGAGCCTTGAGTATTGTCCATAAACATGTTGGATTGTGACTAGCCTAATAAGTTTGATAAAGTATAGGTTGTAACCGTGACGTCACTTTAGGGCAGTTTTCCTTAAATTATATCACTGCATGCAGGAGATCTTATGAGTGAATTTAACGTTAACAGGAGGCCCAATGTAAGTCTATAGGCAACTTCAACGATCCCCCTTTGTCGAGGTCGTACAATGATACTTACATGCTTTCGGCATCCCTCCTGAATTGATTTAGATAGCATGATCTACGCTTTCAGAATAGAATTGCGCCCGTGTTCCTTTGTAGCTATCTGGGGCAGTCGTGGTTGATTACTTGTCGTAAATAATAATAATAATAATAATAAATGTTATTCTTTATAACTTAAACACAGAAAAATATTAGTAGAACCTTAAGATGAAGTTCATTTTAAATTTTAACATATTATCACAAATGGAAAGAACGAGCTATAGATAGTTTGTATGACGTGCTGAAGGTAGTTATTTATCAACATGGCAACGGTTTACTTCTTGTCATACGCCACTTTTCATGTTTGATTCTCCCAAACTGTTATATTGATTTCGTCGTTCTCTGCTGAAATACTAATTTCCAGAAGTTATAAGCAATTATTTCATGTATTACTGTTACAGAAGGGTATCGATACTGGTGTTAAGACATATTAACGGTTGCCAAAAATATTGGTAGTTTCAGTTCCACAATATGAGGTGTGAACGTTATGCGAATATCACCAGTATCAAGAATGTGTTAGTGAAAATCGAAAGATATAAACCTCGCGCTCACGGAAAGAACGAAAACAAATTTTCGAGCTTGACCCTTTCGTAATCGAATACGCCAATAAGCCTATCTACAAGGTGGAAAAAGACGTTACCTGGAAATCTTATATAGAGGGTTTATATTCTTCAGATTTTAAAGTGGCTTTTACCTTTGTGAGTGTCCTTGACGTGCATACGGACATAATCTTGACAGTTTAAATCGCAACGAAGTTAAATAATTGTATTTTTGAAAAGTTTCTCCATGATAATTTCGACAAAATGAATCAAATCTGAATTAATTGTTATTTCTGATATGCGTATTTATATCACACATTAATCATTACAACATAGTTTTCTTTTTACTTCCTTTACGATAAAGAAAGTATTGGATTCACGCCAAAATTCGAAATTGAGTTTTCAACAGATCTTCAAGTTTTAGAGTGCCCTGAACCCAAGAAACATATTTTTGTTCATTGGTCTGTGTGTGTGTCTGTGAACAGAATATCTCAAAAACGAAAAGAGGTATGGCGTTGAAACTTCATATATAAGTTTTGTGTACTATGTAGATGCGACAGCAAGCTTTTGAAGAAAATCGCATAACCGGAAGTATGGTGTTTACTCTTGTGATTTTTCAGTTTTTTTCGATTTTTTCAAAAACGGCTCTAATTATTTTTTTCAAACATTACATTTTTCTTACATTTTTAATGTGTATTGATGCGAGATAGGTGATTTTCCAGTTGAATACTTCTAAAATGGGTTTCTTTTGTTTTTTTGTCCTATTTTTTTTATTAACTCCTATTTTAAATAGAACATTTTTGAATTCAGCTTAAATTTTAGAGAAAATTTGTCTCTTCAACTAACGCTCTATTTTGTACCATTTTTGTAGAATTTGTAATTTTTTAATATTTTTGACAAATGCTTTAAAAATTAAAGATCACATTTTTGGCTAATTATAAAATCACTGTAAAAGGAAGTTGCGTGAGTATATCACACCAGATTTCTAACATTGAAAAGCACACAGAATTTAAAAAATTTATGTAAAGCCTTTTCGTTTTCAATATACGTATTGTCGTGGTTAGTAAATTCGAGCAATTTTTTAATCTTTTGTGATTAACACTTTTTATTCGAGGTTAGCAGGTTTGATTTTGCGTCAGTATGTGTCACGTAACAAACAAAACCTAACTTGCTAAACTTGAATTTAGCACACTGACACGAAAAACACGTAATGACACTTCATCGCTATACTAATTTACTAAGTCAGAATTAAACAACTTAAATTAGGCCAAAATCATACCAAGAGTTACAGTTTATTATTTTATTTATTCTTATTTATATAAAATGACTAAAGAAATGCCAAAGTTAGCAACTATTATAGAGAATATATCATCATAAATAAAATGTAAAACTACCTCCTACTATTATAAATATCCGATTAGGCGTGATGGGAAGTCAGTAATAAAAATTAAGTGTTATTACGTACCTACCTAGGATATTCAGGATATCTTGCAGCAAGGATTGTATGAGAATGCAGCATGGAGCATTTAGCGTGAAATATGCAGAAAATTTCTGTACAATTTATTTAAATAAAACCCATTATATGTGATGGAAATTTTCTTCGGTTACATGAGCATCTGTTTATTTATTTCTTTGTTACGGTAAAAGTTTCCCTAGTTAGCGATGCAGTTTTATTTTTGTCGATTTATGTAGCCCAACGAGCTAGCAATACCTAAGCGTATTTAGAGTCGAGAAAAGTGAAAAATTATCATTTTGTATCTTACTACTTCTACTATATAACAAATCCAAAATGGAAGCTGTTCTACAAGTATATCAAATCTAAACATTTCCAAACCACGGGAAATATGCGTAAGAACATCTTACTTTAAGGGCCTGCTTTTCAGAACTTGCCTAAACTGTAGCTTTACATTCAATACAAGGGTACGATTATTGTATATTCTATAGAAATGTGTGATTTCAGGATCAGTCACAATTGTAGCACCAGTTTTAAACCCCCTAAATTGCAAAAAAATATCTCACATACTTTACATTTAACTTTTTGGCAACTTTGGAAATATTTCGTTATTTTAATCGTAGAACCGGCTTTCAAATTTCGTATTCCATAAGATTTAGTATTTAGTACGTAGAAATAATTACTGTTATTCCTGTTTGTTTTTGGATAAGGTCTTAACATTTTATAGAATTTCTTGTCATAGAAATTAGTTACAGTGTGTTTGAAAACTGACTTATCTTTGTAACTAGTTTTATTCAAATGTAGCAATGCTTCACTAATTCGGACGTTGTTAATTTGAAATTTGTAATAATTTGGAACTGGTTTTCTGATGTCAGTAAAAAAGCTGTTGCATTTGTAGACTGTATATAGTAAAAGACAAATAAGGCTGGTTCTTCATAATTTCGAATAACATCTGTAAAAGCTTTACTCAGAACTTCCCTCACAAGTGCAAGTAGTGACACTAAAAATTTTGAAAAATCAAAGAAAACTAGGGGTAAAAACATCTTAACGCTCCTAACAATGCTGCAACAATAAAAGAAAACACTTGCTAATGCGAATTACATGTATTTGTAAATAAAATAAACATTGCAGGCGGTGGGATTCGAACTCGCGCGATTCAACGCTTGGTAGCAGCCCGAGCTCTTGGCCACGAAGTACCGCCTTGCATTTGCCCTCGCGGCCTGATTATATATGACTTGCTTATCGTTGTCCATTTTTGTCTCTTTTACAATATTTACCCTGTATCTGTTGGGCCCCATTTTCGTCACGGGAAATTCCTGAGCTATGTGCAAATTATTACGTTTATACCGGGTGGCCATAAATATCTGAGATCCCGGTAGCCATGGAATTAGCTACTTATAAATGTTGGTTAGTACTATATTTCAATTACAATAAGTATTGGTACCTATATAATGTAATAAAATGCAATAAGAGGAGGGAAATGTGCCCCGGATTCTGCAGTTTAGCCTACGACTCGATTATAAAAATCTACTGTTCTAACTCCATTACTTATTGCAATCTGTAATAATTTTTGACAGATAGGAATTTTAGTTGTGATGACATTAATGACATTTAGTTTAGTTGGATTCATCACTTTAATAAAGCGGTGTTGATTCCAAAGGTAATGCGATATCAGATATTTATGGCCACCCGGTATATTCCGCAGTTAAAGCAAAAATAGACATTTTATTTTTTGAGGTGCTCGACCTGTATATACTTGACCGAAAGTATATTCGGTTTTGAGCCAGACATATAACCCGCATGCCAAGTATCGACTTCCTTCAACAAATAGTTTTGGTGCTATACCACCAATAGATGGACATACAGACGGACAGATCGACGAACAGACGGACAGAGAGACAGATAGAGACGGAATTGAAAAAAACATGTTTTTCGTCATCTAGAGACCCTTATAGGAATCTCGGAAGCTGATTTTTTCACGATTACAATACTTCTTTCGTCACAATTTTTGTCCCTCCAAATTTCCCACACAAGGCAAAACAATGAAGCAGTCTGAATCTAATAACCGCAAACCATTTAAAATTTAAATTATCCGTTCTGTAAAAAATATAGCATCTGTACTAATATAAAGTACGAATTAAATTTAAAAAAAAGTATATCACAAAACCCAATTAATTCAGATCGCTTTATTTTACTGTAGTAGAATTGCAATCAATGGTTGCCTTGGATTTGAAGCAGTCAATTTCAAGCAAATGTTTTGTAATTATGATTTTTACTGATTTGGAGCAGCTTACCTATCAATTAGTTTGAACTGGATTCATTGGAAGCAATGAAAATTCATTCGTGCTACAGAAAATCCTAAGGTCAAAGTTTTTTAAATGGAAAAATATGGCAACAAATCGCAGACTCTCAAAAAACAGAATATTTATAAGCACAATGAATGGAATTTCTACGTAAAAAATAAGGTGTGATAGGAAAAATACATGAATACACCGAAATTAGAAGACGTTGTATTAGGTAAGACGAAAAAAACCTACGACCGACGTAAGGGAATTTGAAGAAAATGTGGGAAGCTAGACTAGCAAGTAAATACCAAGAAAGTAAATCCTAATAATATTGAGGAAAATTGAGGAAAAAAAATTATTGACTTACAAAAGTGCAAAAATGAATAAGAACACAAGTGTAGTGACATGTAGTGCGTTATTTGTATCGACCGTGTGTCGTTTTCGCGATACAAATTTATACATTTCAAGAATAATTTCTTTTTAGCCATTTGTCATCCACTGCTGGAAGTAGGCCTCTCCTAGTTGTTTCCAAACTGTTTTCCGCAGTTCGATGCCATGTTTCCGTCAATTCTTCTAATACCGTCCACCCATCGTTTCTTTGGTCTGCCCACATTTCTCTTTTTCATTCTTGGACGCCAGTGTAATGTAGCGCAGCTGTGCCAAACGGCCTGAAAACGTATTTCGTGCAGAAGAGGCCATACACCAAGGAATGTAAAATTTAATTGTATAATGCGCTACTAAATGAGCTAATAAAAGTGAAGTTTGAGACGTGGCGGTTCTAGAGAGAGTCAATTGTGCGCGTGCAGTTAAGAAACATACATAATATCAAGTTTGATTTGTATCGTCGAGTAAAGAATGGAAATTAACTCTCCTAAAGTCACGATGCAAAGATAGGGTTGCATCAGGGAAAGGGAAAGTCAACCCCGTTGGACAATACAGCCATAAACGGCCGCCTCGACTATTAATGAGTTAGGCAAAAGTGAAGAGTAAACCCATTGCTAGGACAGCGGACAATAGGACTCTAAAACTGCAACCGAGATTCCTTTTCGAGGCAAATGGGAAAGTCAACTTTTTTGGTGGAAGTATTTCACATCCCTCCCATTGAGCGAGCAACCTATATAAGCGTAAATAATTTGGTTTTTAAGGGAGTACTTCTGCACATTTCGACTGGACTCACTTTGAGCAAATCGAGGACCAAGGTCAGATTCTAAAGATTGTTATAAATAAATAATTCCGTCTCGAAAATCAAGCTACTCGCTCTGAGTGTTCTGGAGGCTATTTCGTCAGTTTTCTTAAAGCTTAATGCATTAATTAGTTTCCGGTATTCGTTTACACGACATTCACCGTTCGTATTTGTATTTAAATGAATATTGACGTATTTACATATGTTGGTATTTGTATGTTGTATGTTATTGTTTTACACAACCGGCTGCATCTTACTGTCTTAATTCCACAGTGAACAGTAGTGAACAGCATTTAATAAACCTCATAACAGCTCCTAAAGTGCAAATCACTTTAGTGCCATCATACTTGGCCAGTCATTTTCAGTTTTACGAGCAACGTGACCAACTCAACTCCACTTCAAGCATGCAACCCCATAAATCACATTAGTTACACCAGGTCTACGTCGGATTTCGGTATTTCTAATTTTGTCCCTTATTTTTACACCTAGCATTAATCGCTCCATTGCCCTCCGAGTCACCTTTAGCCGTTCTAAAATCCTTTCTGTTAATGCTGCAGTCTCTACGCCCTAAGTTAGACTGGTAGTATGCACATGTCACTTGTCCCCTAAGGCAAATTGATATATCAGGGTTTTTCAGAATTGTGTCTTCCAAATGCGGCCCATTCCAAACAAATGCGCCTTTGAATCTCTGATGTTTGATTTTCTTTTCACATTTTTATAATGTGACCCAAATAAACGTATTCATCTAGTCTCTATTGCATTGTTACTACAAATTGCCTGTTGCTGTTAGAGATAATTTTCTTTTATTTACATGAATTTTTAAGCCCGCCCGCTTGGAGTGTTCATCGAGTTCAGCTAAAATTTTTTGCAGTTCATCAGCATGAGAGCTCATGAGTACTATATCGTCGGCATATCGAAGTTGGTTCATATATTTGCCGTTAACATTTACACCCTTCTTCCAGTCTAATTGTTTAAACACATTCTCGAGTGCTAAAGTAAAAAGTTTTGGAGACATTGTGTCCCCCTGTCGAACACCTCTCTGTATTTTAATTTTTTTGGGTCTTTATGTCTTCGTTAATATTGTTTATTTCGTTATTTGTGTAAAATGCAATTTCTGTTTGGCAATTAAGTACAAGCAGGACATGCGCAACAGCGGTGGTTGGGGCGCATCCCTAGCAGCCACTCGGGATGGACGAGCGGAGCGAAGAGATCAGGGCGAACTGTCCAACTATGCGGTCGTCCCTTCGAAGTTGTATTCTATAAACTTGTTTTTAATATTTAATAAATTAGTTAGTTAAATTAAAAGAAGTCTTCATTTATAAACAAATATTTATTTGCGATTCTATATATGTTATAAGCTCGGTATAGCGTGAATCTATTCTAGCACCATTTAATGCTTCGAATATTGCCCAAAGTTCCACCGTATCAAAGGTTTTTTGGAAATCGATGAAAGCCATATGTACGGGTTTATTATACTCGGTACACTTTTCAATCAGTGTTTGTATAGTTAACGTTCCCGATCGTTCGAATGTTCTCATGCAATGTGCATATAGTCTTAGAGGTTTCTGTAGGAGTTCTCTATCACTCTCACAATGTCTGCTGTTCCTGTTAGTATAGTACCGTTATGATCTTTCATTTTACTTATTCTTGATTTCCCCTTTGCTAGGTTAGCTTTTAATAATCTCATGTTTTTGTTATTCTCTATCGTTTTTTAAATTTGTTTTGCGTTATACTTTCGTATGCCTTTTCGTATCTTCTGCATAATGGTTCTACTTATTAATTTGTGTTCATATGTTCCTCTAGTGAGAGTTCTCCTTTGTTCTATGAGTTTCATTGTTTCTGCACTTATTTTCTTACTTTTAATTTTTTTTCTGTTACTTTTTACGGCGACCTGGATAACTCTTGTTATTTTATTAGCGATTTGGTTTAGTTCAAAACGTCTTAGGCTTTCAATTATTAGTTTAGTTTTTAGCTTTTCCTGACATTTTGTGTGATTTCGTTTTAAGTTAGTCTTTTCTCTGTTTCTGGTCCTCTAAACCATTTTTCTGCGTTTTGATTTTGTACCAATTCTAATGGTGGCTCTCACTAATCTGTAGTCACTGTCAACCTGAAATATATTTAATACAGATACGTCCATTACTACATTTCTGTTAGAAATTATAGTCTATTTCGTTTTTTACTAATCGGTTGGGACTTTGCCACGTCCATTTTCGTTCTCTACATTTTCGAAAAAGGTATTCATGCAATATATACGTTCCCAGCCTAGACCTATATTTTCGTCGGTTTTTCGGATTTTGGCGTTTAAGTACCCAATTATCAAAAGGCACAGAATCATTTAGTAAACATAATTTAAAGATCACGTGATCCTTAACGGCTGGCGACCGTTATGATTCTTAACGGGCGGCGGCTATTGTGATTGACTTTTCATGTGTTTTCTCGGTGCAGTTAAAATACAACAACGGTATAATATTACGAACAATGATTAAACTATATTTCATAACGAGGAAAACACTTAACATGTACAGAATTAAATAAATAATTCGAGAATAACTTGTTTTTGTTATGCCAGACGTATTATACGCATCCAATTCAATTACTAATATTATGGCGGACATGAAGAATCCTGCTAATTAAATACAATTAACTTTGTTTAATGCGTTTTCATTCAATGTAAATTCAAATAACACAAATATTACATGGTTTGTTTTTGCGCCACTAATTTAGGATTACGTGTTTAAAAATAATTGATGACAATGACAAATGTTAGTTACACACTTTCTCATTAATTCTTTTCAAAATATTCATCAACACAATAATAATTTTTAATATTACTAAAAAAAAATGTTAGAAATAACAAATATAAGGTAGGCACTTTCTTATGAACTGTATGCAAAATATTTCAAATACAATTCAAATCTACGCAAATATTCGTCAGTGGTTTTACTTCCATTTTTGGATTATATTTGTAAGTTGCTTTTTTATTTCAGAATAATGTTCAAATTATAAACAACATTTCTAAGCGAATAAAATATAACGTCGTTCATTTTCAACAATGTCACCAATGTACCATATTTATATATAATTTCGCGTTCAGTTCTATTTCTGAAAATGTGGAAGTTTAGAAGAATTACATACTAATTTACAAACTCAATTAAGGTTCTCTTGCTTGTGTACATTTACATCAATATTTATAAGCAAGTATGCAAGTTTTTTGTTAAATAAAGCAGATTTCGTCCTACGCCCATCTGTATTATTTTTATCTTAGTGAATAATTTATATATACATAAAAACGGCAACGATTAAAATTACATTTTCACCAGAATAACATTTGGAAATTAACAACACAATAGCGATTCACTTTCTAAGATGTGGAGAATGTGAATTTATAGATATTTTATGTCATTAAAAAGTGAATGAGTCATAAATTGTGTAACAAGCCAGCAATTGAAAGTAACACCACGCTATGTTTGTTTGTAGCTTCAGAAAAATGTGCGCTGTTCGTTAATAAATGTTTGTATAGAGAACACTTTCATATCGAGACGTTATGAAATGTAGCTGAACAATATTTATTAATTAATAATTAAATAAATAAATTTTATAATCCATACGAACAATAATAATTGTAGTGGGTTGCACATATAACCTACTATTTCGAACACGAGCTATAATTTGGCAACTGATTAAATACACAACTATGAAAAGGACAATGTAATGGAAACTCAGTGATGGATACTGATACTGCATCGCATACAGCATGATTTAGGAAGAAGAGACACTACTTAAAGAGGTGATAGTAAACGCTGTTATAAAAAAAGATCTCAACTGTTTTGACTTTGGCGTAGAATAAAATTGTCAGTGTCGCTTCCCAATAAATCTGCGGCGCAGTTCGTCGGCCATGCCTTCTCTAATAATTGTCTTGGAGGCGAATAGTATATTATGATACTATACCTTTTCAACTTCAAATTGGGACTAATCAATTTCAAAATGGAAATACACAATTTCAAATTGAAATAAACAATTTCAATTTGAGAATAAACAACTTCAAATTGGGGCAACTTCAAATTGAGAAAAGCCTTTTGTTAACGGTAGTCTTTACAAAATGACGATTACATGGTTGTGACAGGATGGAACACCAGCAACAACTAACAATAATTAGTTCCGTCCTGTCACAACCATGTAATTGTCATTTTCCAAAGACTACCGTTAACAAAAAGCTTTTCCCAATTTGTAGTTGATTAGTGCCAATTTGAAGTTGTTTATTCTCAAATTGAAATTGTTTATTTCATTCTGAAATTGTTTATTCCCATTTTGAAATTGATTAGTCCCAATTTGAAGTTGAAAAGGTATAGTGTATAAGTATGCCTTTAAAACACGTGCGACGAGTATAAGAGCACGACGCAAAGCGGAGTGCTTTTAACGAAATATAAAACTTAGTTCGGTGACACTTTTTCCGTCACATTGTGTTAGATATTCTAGGTTATGTTGACATTCAAACTTACGGCAAAGCGTGTTTTAATATAATATTAAAACACGCCACCAATGGCAACGTACAAAAAAGACGTAATTCGGGCGCTAATATTAAGAGTGCTACAAAAGTCACTTTTGACACTAGAAACTGTGCAAAAAGTTGTAATTTTGACACGATCGTAGAAAATAGTATATTATGATACTAGTGTACAAGTACGCCTTTAAAGCACGTGCGACGAGTGTAAGAGCACGACGCAAAGCGGAGTGCTTTTAACGTCGCTAGTGCTTTAATGGCACTTATACAGGTGTATCATACACTATTTTTTCTACGATCGTAACAGAAATATAAAAACTTAATTCGGTGACAGTTTTTCTGTCACATTGTGTTTAGATATTCTAGGTTATGTTGATATTCAAATTTATGGCAAAGCGTGTTTTAATATACGTAGTATTAAAGCACGCCACCAATGGCAATGTGCAAAAAAGACGTAATTCGGGCGCTAATATTAAGAGTGCTATAAACGTCACTTTTGACACTAGAAACTGTGCAAAAAGTTGTCATTTTGACACGATCGTAGAAAATAGTTATTTATGCATCAAGGACGAAAAATTGGCTTTTTATGGACGATGGCTGCAATTGCTGGCCGAGGCGATAGCCGAGGCAAGCAATCAGGCAAGGCCATAAAAAGCAGCTTTCGTCCGAGGTGCATATTAAATTTTTCCATCGACCGTCATAATTTGAAAAAAAAATGTGAAGTCCGAATTATAAGAGTTCTTGAGGACGAAAAACGTTTGCGGACGAAAAGTGTTTGCGGACGAAAAGTGTTTACGGACGAAAAGCGTTTGCGGCTGTAAAGTGCGGCCGTAAAGTGTTTGCGGACGAAAAGCATTCGCGGACGAAAAGCATTTGCGGACGACAAGTGTTTGCGGACGAAAAATTAATGGTGTCCAAAAAAGTAACATTTTTGGTACGTAAATGCGTCCGTAAAATCACATTTTATAGGGAGGTCGACGGAAATAGTATATTGTATGTTAAGAGCTGAAAGTGCATTCTTGCCGCTTGCGCATGAATATTGCTGGTTGAAACGAAGTCGAAACCAGCAATCATGCAAAAGCGGCAAGCGCACTTTTAGCTCGAAATATACATACTATTTTTTCGACGACTGAGCATATCATTAAAGGAAAATATCAAATTTCCCTTTATCGCAAAAATTAATTGACAATCAAGTTAACATTACTCGCGCAGTCTATATGACATGTGACGCGATTATTTCCACAAATGACGGGCGTTGTCAAGGAAACATTCGGACGTGGCTACCTATTTTGTTCACGCGGAAACCCAAAACGCTCGGCGAGCGGCAAAAAGATGAAAACGCACGCTCAGCGGCAAATGTCAACTTTCTGTTGTCAAATGACAGTGAGAAAAATCTACTTTCGATGTCAGTCGTCGAAAAAAGTATTTATAGTTTCTCCAAAAAACAAATTGCCAGAAGCACTGAAAGACATTGCTTTGGCTGCATGCACAATAATGTATTATCAGCACTGTGAAGCTCATCCACATTTAATTCGTTTAGTGACACATTACATAAACCAGATTTTTCAGGAACGAAGAACGGTGAAATTAGCTGGAAATCGAAATTTCCGATAGGGGTGGATGCAAACTGAAACTATACAAAATAACCACAAAATCGACTGCACGCATTTTTGATGCTATCATCTTTCTAAATATGTTACTTTAGCCCCTGAATCCTATATATACGTAAGCGTGATACGCTACATACAATGGGGAGCTATCCAAATTTAACAATCGATTCTCTCAGTGAGAACATTTAAATAGGATAGGTGAAATAAGTGCATAAAATGTACACTAATTACAGTAATTCCTTTTATCATTGCATTTTAAATTGTCTACAGAAAACTTAAATTGATTTTTATTACTGCAACTAAATCATATTTACTTGAAAGAGAACTACATAACCAAACACTAAGATAACGTGTGACCGAAAACGTTCGTTATAGAGTAGGTACTGGAAGTAATTTTTAATTTATGAATAAAATTATAAGCTTGTTTGAAAATTCAATATCAAGTTTTATATTTAAGTATAAACATAACTGCATTTATAAACTAGGAACAACTTTCAATGCCTACTCGATGACTACAGTTTGGGATAAGAGTTAGAAAAAATTTGTAAAGGGCTTTAGCCAGAACTTCCCTCGTGGACATTGCGACACTAAATAATTTTAAAAATCAAATTAAGTTAGGGGTAAAAATATCTTCACGTTTCTAATAAATTAAATACATTTTAAAATAAAAAAAGCATTAGCGGTGGTCGAATTCGAAGGGCAGGCGGTAGTGTATGCAATCCCAACGTTTTGTGGGATATTGCAAGAAGAATGGGCTATTTTTCTACCTGCGCTACGGAGCACTACTTGAACACATGCGTCTCGGCTACCTTAAATACAACCTCATTTTAGCTGAATAGTTTTTATAAATACGTGTTTATAAATAATAACTAGAATGACGTCAGCGGATGATAAAACTATTTTTCGCCCGCTAAAATAACGTGAGCGAGCGAAAATAGTTAGTTATGTATCTAAGCCGAAAAACTGTTTTTTTATGAATGATGCTTGCAATTCCGAGGCAAGCAAGAAGGCAAGGCCGTAAAACCAGTTTTCGTCCGTGGTGTATATTAAACTTTTCGTTGACCGTTATAATTTGAGAAAAAATTAAAAGGGGAATGTGAATTGTAACAGTTTTTCGTACGTAAATGCGTCCGTAGAATGACATTTTATAAAGAGGTCGAAGGAAATAGCTACAAGTGCTAAAAGTTGATGTTTATGCACGAGACATAAAAATTATGAAACGAAGCCGAATGCTGTCGAGTGCAATAACACTTTTAGCACGAGTTTGCATACAATATTTTTTCTACGACCTTAAATTTTCTGTTATTAATCCATAAATGTCGATTTAACAAAGGTTTGCATTTATGACGGTTATAATTTATGTCATAATAAAGATATGGCCTTGACGCGCAGGTGAATGTTTGTGGAGCCAGTACTGTCAAAGTCAGTTATCAAAGGTAATTATAATAGTACCCATCTGACTTTAGTCATTACATAACACTTTAATTATTTAAAAAACACTTTACCTCTAACGCAAGAAGTAACTAGAATAACTTGACAACCTTACTTCCAGTTCGAAATTGTAGTTTTATAACCGCACTTCACTTTTAATACATGAGCTAAAAGTAAACAGCTGATCTCATTTTAAACACGTTAAATTATAAAACGCCACTTTTAGTGAAAAAAGCTAGCACTAAAAGACCTACTTTTAGTGGTGGTCGTAGAAAAAGAATTTTATCACCTAAAAGACGAAAGAAGTATGGCAATCGCGAAAAAAATCAGCTTCCGAGATTTCATCAGATCTTCATGTTTCAGGGTCCCTGGACGTTGAAAAACAGGCTTAATTCCGTCTGTCTGTCAGTCTGTCTGTTGGTTTGTAAATCTGTCCGTCCGTCCATACGTCCGTCTGTAAGCGGTATACCTCAAAAACAATTTGTTAAAGAAAGACGATTTTTTACATGCGGATTATATGTCTATCTAGTTCGAAATCGAGAAAATTTTGGTCAAATATATACAGGGTGAGCACCTTAAAAATACAATTTTCTCTAATTTTGCTTTCGCTCAAAAACTATTAATTAAATAAAAGTAATATTTTGCTCGGGTTTACCCTTAGCGAAGAAAGAAATATTTTGGGCCCATCTAAAAGACCAATGAAGTATTATAATCGCGGAAAAATAACCTTCTGACATTTCTTCAGGTCTGCACGTGTCAGGGTCCTTAGATGTCGAAAAACAGGTTTTCTCAATTCCGTCTGTCTGTATATCTTGTCAGTTGTCGGTATAATTAAAAAACTATTTCTTGGAGGACCAGGATACTATGCATACAGATTATGTGTCCCTCGCATGAAATCGAGAAAATTTTGGACAAGTATATACAGGGTGAGCACCTTAAAAAAATATAATTTGGTTTGTTTTTGCTTTAACTGAGAAATCGATAAAAGTATCTAGCTCAGGCTTTACCCCTGACGAAAATAGGACCTAACAGATACACGGTAAATGTAGTAAAATAGAAAAAAAGGGTCAACACTAAATATGTAAGGCGTTGTATGTATATTTCATCTCACAGATGCGAGATGCCCTCCGTGGCGCAATGCAACGAACGGGCGGTTAACTTACGGGATATTTCCAAGTGTTGAAATCGCATTCGCAGGCGTTGAAGTTTGAATCCCATCGGCGGTAATGTATTTTTAATTTGAAAATTGATGTAATTCGCTTTACCAAGTATTTCCTTTTATTGCTTCAGTATTATTACGAACGTGAAGATATTTTTACCCTTATTTTCCTTTGATTTTTAAACTGTTTAGTGTAACAACATACAACATCCACTTGCAAAGGAAGTTCTGAGTAAAACCCTTTACAGATTTCTTCCCGTGATATTTTCAAAATTTTTAGTTTCAAATCTTACACTTGCTAGAAAAGTTCCGTGTAGAGTCCTTCATCGATTCTTTGTCGTTCAGTTTGATATTTGAGATTGGGTTTTCCATATTTTGTAAAACCCTAAGTTTCTGTCCCATATCTATGTGTGTGGTGAATTTTCTGTCTCTATTTTTGAATATACAACTCAGCCTTCCAAAGGCCGCCCAGTTATCGTTCGTCCAAGGTATATTTGTGGACAATTTCGATGGTTTCGTCTTGTTGGGTTGAGGTTCTTGCATTATTTTTATTTTATTCATGTTCATTGTAAGCCTAATTTTTTGTTTTTTTAGTTCTTGTAACATTTTCATTAGATCGTTTGAATTGTCTGTTATTAATAGATTATTTATTTTTTCGCCATTGGTCATCAGACCCCAGTTTCCCAACTTAGCTTGTTAAATACGTCTTCCAATGTTAGTGTGAAGAGTTTTGAGGATATTTTATCTCCCTGGTATTCCTCTTCCTACATTTTACTACGTTATTATCATGGCTGTTACAAATAGCAAAACAATAGGGTTATTTTTAATAGTGCAGTTTATTTCAGCTTTAAAGCTTTCTTAAACCCAGAAGTTAATATCTCCCTGTACCGTAAAATGGGCAACTAACTAATTTTCAGTTTAGAAAAGTAAATGCAGTCATATTTTTTATTCATAACAAGGGTATTACTACTCACATTATAATGATTATTTCCTTCATATCCATGATAATGCGTAATCACTATGGTTTCTGTCAGTTTAACAACGACAAAAATTCAAACGTCAAAATTTAATCGCTTGTGCATAATTTTAACGTAATTATTAAAGGTGCTTCACCAACTGAATTTTATCTATATAATCAGGAAATAATCACGCCGAACATCCCGCGTGCATGTAAACTAGCCTGAATAAATTTTGACGATTTTCTGTCAGAATGTTTTGCTCTGAAGAAATACATCTCGTAAATTTTCCGCCCCAAAATCCCTCGTGCTACGCACTCGGGATTCTTGTTGAGCGGCAAATTTACTTAACATATTTCTTAGCAAAACATTCTGACAGAAAAAGTCAAAATTTAATCGGCTACTTTAATGCACTTGGGATATTACTGTTGATTATTTTGCTTATCATTAAAGAATAAAGAAATAGAATGTAGTAGTAGTGAACTTCGCCCCATATGGAGATTAATGTGCATTGTAATTTTTCTCTTCAGTTAAATTGACAGCAGTAATACGAAGAATAATACATTATTCAACGTTTATTTTGAAAAATTGATGGACAAAGAAGCAGCAATTTAAGTTATAGTAATAGTCAAGAAATAAAACACATTTTTTTTAAATAGTACGTAGATACGTAGAAATGAAGTGGTTTACATCCATAAACATGCATAAATGTCACTAAAATAGGTATTTATGTCCCAAGGACGTAAGAAGGCATTTATGGCCTGCGGCATGAAAATTAGAGCTTAATATGGCGTAGCCTCAGGCTTTAACATGACACGGCTCAAAGACGCTAGTTACGCACGAGTTGCAAACAACATTTTATGTACAGACCGGAATGTTAACAATTAAAACCAGATTTATAATTTTTATACATTTTGGTAACCTACCATGTCATTGTTTGTCAAATTGACAGACGAGACCTTAAGCGGACCGTAAAGTACTTCATCGCCCTTGGGCTAGCTGGACATATTTGTTGTAAGACTCATTGGCGCCCCTTTGTAATAATTATTGAATTTAAGATTTTGTAAGGAACCCATGCTGTCTTCGTTGCAGCTGGTCAGCTCGCAAATGTGCCTATGAAGCCACTATAGTTTGAGTATTATTTTGACAAATTTTGGTATCTACCCCATTTACGCTTATATATTATCAGCATCGTGCAATTATATACACCTTTGTGGATTAAGAACGCACTCTTGCAACTGAAAGTCTAAATCAAATAATACACATTTAAATCCATGAGTGGCTACCGAATGCTTTAAATACTTAAATAATGATGAGAAAACTTGTCTACATTTTAAGGGATTTTTTGCAATATTTGAACGTATATTCGGTAGCAGACAGTAAAGCATGAAAATGTATTCTCAAACAAAAAACGTGTTCATCTGCATTATACGCTAAGAAAAACTGATTAAAAACTAGCTTTTGAGCTCACCGTTTTTAAAATTAAATGGTAAATAAAAAATTTACAAAAGATAATATTTTAACGTATATAATAAAGCGCACTGAAAGAAAAATAACTTTTGCTAGATCGAATTACTTCTGAAGTGTTTTAAAATTATGCACAATATAGCTAAAAATATCTTAATGTTGCTAATAATACTAAAATAGTAAAGGGAAACGCTAAGTAATGCGAATTATATTAATTTGCAAAAAAATCCAATGCAGCCGATGGTATTCGAACCTGCGCCCTCAAAAGGATTTTTCTTTGTACTTTATGTCGCTGGACCAGGACTGGTAGATAAACGCACATGCCTATCGTTGCGTTATAAAGGACGCGGTGACGGCAGCGCCCATTGCGGACGAAGTACGCTCAACTGGTGCCGATGAAAACGTTACCCACGCACGAAGGCACAACACGTGTTTATATAAGAGTAAGGATTATGAAAAAGTGTTATATTTTCTCCATTTATTACAGTTAATTGCAGCACTACTTTGTGTAATCTCGCTATGTGTAACGCTTTATTATTCTATTAATTAAATACATGGTGTAAATGTTGAAACTGGTGGCTACAGTTTTTCTAACAATGCTCGGCATTCCATTATGCTTTATTAATTTACGGAACAACCGTATCACTTATATATTTTGTTATACACAGTATTTGCCTGTAAATTTATGACTTATTTTTTTGTCATTATTTTTGTTCTGAATGATTTTGTCCAAACGTATAGTTCCACTTAAAGTTCGGGACGATATGAAATATCTAAGCCTAAAATAGTTATGATTTAGAAAAAAACCACGGCTAACATGTAATGCACATAATAAACTCTTACGTTATGTGATAGATTTTAAAAGGAAACGATTCGTTCAAATACTCCTTTACGAAATGTAAATCCTATTCAATTTAAATTTTAACGAAATAATTTAAAAGTTTTTTAACATTAATTGAATGTTTTATAGTAAAGGGCTTCGAAATTCTAGATCTTCCACCTTTCAATTTGGAGCGTTCTAAAAGAATATTGAGTTTCACGAAATAGCATGTGTGCTCATTTAAGCTCTAGTTAGGAGTCTGTACACCCGATTCCGATAATGCTTACCTTCGGTGGCGAAACTCCGCAAATTTACATAAACAAGACGACTTACCTCAAATACATGATTGCGGAATGACGCAAACAGAATGTCTTCCTGTCGTATCTTGGATATGTATTTAACGCCGGCGAGATGACACAGGCAGCAATTATCGTCGATAATCATGCTGCTTTTACTGCTAAAGCAAGCACAACACGTTAATTCTCCAACAAGCCGACACAGCCCCGTCACGCAGTGGCGGTACATTACGAAGGGCCAACCGTAGGCGGCTATGGATAGGCGAAGAAAATGGCGAGCGTTTTCCAAATTCATCCATCGGGGAGCTAATGCAAATATCCTACTCATATCTGGAAAAGAAAGCACTCATAGAAGAACCAATTCTGATGGCTGATGTGCATGGTCAACAAACTTACTTGTGGTCGTATGTGGCAACCACTAGACAGAGGAGTTTACTTAATAGAAACTAAATATTCTCATTCACGCGATTTAACTAAAACATCAAAATTAACTTACCACAAGTATATTTAGGTTCATCATCAGCAAGCATCTGTATCCTCCTCATTTCTCTAGTTTCTCGTTTCTGCTTAACCCTAAGTAAGATGCATCCAGCTACAATATCGGAAGGAACCAAGTCAGTGCTGCGAAATAGGTCGCTCAAAAGAGCAGCAACTTGTCTAAAGGCTTCGTTGCCATGCTCGTCGGACCTTAACCAGCAAAACGCCCACCGGAAGCGTCTTTGCCAGATACTGGTAACTTTCCGATGGCGAAGCGATTCTCCACCACCGGGCGTCTCTTGGACTTCATGATAGCGCTTGGATCCTAGCGGATCAAACGTTAGGGCCATACCAAAAATGGCAAGACCAAACAGAGCCCAGTTAAATATAGCCAGTGCTGTAACAAGAAAATATTAATTAGTCCATTGGCGATGCGTTTATGACTGAATATTACCTTCGATGACCGTCTTGGAAAAATGTTCCTGGTGTTGACAGACTACGACGTCTCCGCAAAACGCCCACATTGTTCCAAAGACGTTTAGGACGGTTTCTGGTATGATAAGGAACAGTTTCAATAGTAGGATAGGGGGTACGTGCTTTCTGCTTTCGATGTTTGTTATCGTGCCCTGGGCGCTCCGGTTAACCAGGGCAATAAGCACTAGAATAACGACGGCCAAGAGAGACATCATTCCAACGATGTACGTGCGGACATACTCGCCCCCTTTTGCACATTCCCACGTATAATCGTAGTATCTTATGTACACGGCTACTATTAGAGAGAGCCTGAAAAAAATCGTTCTTATTACTTATTATATCAAAACACTTACAAGTCATGAATTTATATGCATACATTTAAAAAATAAAATCACCAATTTACAGTAAGACTTTACTAGTGATTAAGATTTGACTCTAAATATACGATTAGCATATCACAGTCTCCTGGAATTCTATTTTGGCCACTAATGACTAAGATTAAGAGCCACTCATTTGACATTTTTGAAAATACGTTGTCTATTCGCTTCAGAAACATCAATCAAAATTGAAACTTCAGTTTCGTTTACGATTTTTTTGACGGTTTAAAAACGTGTGTATGTATTAGATGTACCGCACAAAATAACCTTCGCAATTGATTGAAATTTAAGAATTTGGAACCTATGAGGTAACATAATATTCATTTATAGTCCGTATCAAAATTAGTTTCGTAACATTGAAATTTCCACACAAAGAGAGTCGATATTTACTTCAGTAAGACTAAGGAATTGGCAATATTTTTGAAAAAGCAGATAGTACGACTAGTGATTTTACCTTATAATTAATTTTTAGAAATATGTTTTTCTGAGTAGAATTAAAATACAAATCGAGAAATATATTACTGCAGGGTTAGAAGTGATTGTTCATCTACTTTATACTGTAAATTATGTGTCGTATATGTAGCCATTATAACTATTAGCTCATCCGTTCCAATTCATATGAAAAATGACAAAACAAATACAGTTATTGCATATATTTCTAGTGTTTTTGTGAAAGTACTCATTTTCTTTATCTGACTATATAAAAATACTTTTTGAGGTGCATAGATGATGTAAAATACCCAGGTAATTATTTTTAGGGGCAAATACCCAAAATGGGTATTTACACGGATATTGATAGCCTGATTAACAAATATCATAAATCTAACTAGTGTAATTGATTGGTAAGTGAAGGTGCTCTATTCAAATTTTATAAAAATTTAGAATTAAATACTTGCACTGTGAACATTTACCCCCCAAAATATACAACGTTATTATATAATTTTGTGATTCTTTTGCCTTATTAAGATTGTTTCTTAATATATACAGGGTGTTCCTAAAAAGGAGGTCAATCCGTTAACCACATATTCCTTGAGCAAAAATATGATGATTTAGCTCAACTTATCTATATATAAAGTTGCTTAGTTTAGCCGCTAGAGGGCTTTAAAAATGATTAACTTTTAAAAAATTTTTAACCCCCTGTATAATCACTAAAATTTTTTTTTTCTGATTAGTTACTTTAATTCAAAAGCTATTCCCTCTCTTTTAAAATTTTAGTTGGGTGAACGTTTTATCCAAAAATGTTTTTTTTAAATTCCTACAAGCCTAGTGTTAAGTCACAATTACTTATTCAGGCTTGTAGGGATTTAGAAAATATTTTTTATGGGTAAGCCGTTTACCCACCTAAAATTTTCTAAGAGAGAAAATAGCTTCTAAATTAAAGCAACTATTCAGAAAGAAAAATTGGTAGTGATTATCCAGGGGGTTAAAAAAATATGGGTGGATAATTTATTGTGACAAAGTTTTTAAACACCCTGTAATTTTCGAAATTAAAGTTTATTCTTCAGAAAGCTGTGGCTTACTGGTACAAACGCATGGAAAAAAAATGAATAAAATATTTTTCGACTTATTTGAAAAAATTTAAAAAAGCTAATCATTTTTAAAGCCCTCTAGCGACTAAACTAAGCAACTTTGTATATAGGTAAGTTGAGCTAAATCATTATAGTTTTGCTCAAGGAATATGTGGTTAACGGATTGGCTTCTTTTTTAGGGACACCCTGTATACAGGGTGTTTGTAGATCGCTAGACAGCTCATAACTTTATTAATATCTAGCGTTCTGCACCCAAATTGGGGGCGAAATAATTCATTTAATGCAATTTGTACAAGAGTGATCAATTTTGTGTGCCGATTTAATTTGGGGTTAGCTATCAACAAAAAAATCCACATAAAAAAGTCGCTTATAAAAATGTGAAAACCCTACTACTGGCTTACTTGCGTCGCCCTGAGTCGATTGACACCAAAATCAGCCAATTCGGCCCACGGGTTCGCTCTCAAAGTGGCGTCAAGCAAGCAAGCAAGCAATGAAAATTATTATGTCGGATAGAGACATTGAAAAAAACTTTTTTTTAAATGCCAGTGCGGAGTCTACAAATTGACGTAAACCAATTTAAGCCAGGGCCTCCTATTTTTGCTCAGTGATACACGACTTTGGTTTTTTAAATGAAACACCCTGTATATTGTTAGATATTAGGTATCAGCGCTAAAGTTGCAGCATTCTTAAATTTAAATTTAGGAACTTATTATTTTTCAAAATAAAAAAAAGGTGTTTAGCCAAAATAGGCCATGAATTATGCAAAATCACTAACAATTGAACAAGAAATGCAAAACCAACTTCACTTGCTTCTAAAAGTTTCTCCTGGCCAAATTATAGCACCAAACGTACTAAAACAATTGAAAACTATGTTTTTTAAATGGAATAATATGAGTTTCATTAACCAGAACATTTATTTTTAAATTGTTTTAGGTATTTTTGATTTTTTAAAAGCTAATTCTAAACGAAATAGCAAATATGGTACACCGTTGGAAAGCCCTTTTATTGTAGTTTTCAACTGTTTAATGAAACTCATATTGTTCAAATGAAAAAACATAGTTTTCAATTGTTTTAGTACGTATAATAAAAGGGCTTTCCAACGGTGTACCATATTCGCTATTTCTTTTAGAATTAGCTTTAAAAAAATCAAAAATACGTAAAACAATTTAAAAATAAATGTTCTGGCTAATGAAACTCATATTATTCCATTTAATAAACATAGTTTTCAATTGCTTTAGTACGTTTGGTGCTATAATTCGGCCATAAGAAATTTCTAGAAGCAAGTGGAGTTTGTTTTGCATTTCTTGTTCGATTGTTAGCGATTTTGCGTAATTCATGGCGCACTTTGGCTGACGTTTTTTTTTATTTTCAAAAATAATAAGTTCCAAAATTTAAATTTAAGAATGCTATCATAAAGCACTTTCAATGCTGATTTCAAATATATAAAAATAAACAGGGTGTTCCATTTAAAAAACCAAAGTTGTGTATCACTACGTAAAAATAGGAGGCCATGGCTTAAATTGATTTACGTCAATTTGTAGATTGTATACTGGCATTTAAAAAAAAAAGTTCTTTTCGATATCTCTATTATTAATGAAGTTACGAGCTGTCTAGCGATCTACAAACACCCTGTATATACAGGGTTATTAAATTTATATGCTTACCATTGGGATTTCGCAAACGGTAAGAGACACAAAGTCTTAAATTGGGGAAAAGTTTCTGATTCTAATGCTGCATAATATTAATTGACCTAACCGCCTTAGTTATTTAGTTATGCCCAAATAAAGAAAAGTTTTTAGTTTTTTACTTCCTTTTGCAATAAAAGAAGTATTGGATTCACCCTAAAAATTCGAAATTGAGTTTTCAACAGATCTTCACGTTTTCGAGTCCCCTGATCCCAAAAAACATATTTTTTTCATTGGTCTGTCTGTCTGTGTATCTGTCTGTCTGTCTGTGTGTCTGTGAACAGAATATCTCAAAAACTAAAAGAGGTATGGCGTTGAAACTTCATATATAAGTTTTACGTACTATGTAGATGCGACAGCAAGATTTTGAAGAAAATCGCATAACCGGAAATTGTGATTTTTCAGTTTTTTTTAAATTTTCTCAAAAACGGCTCTAACGATTTTTTTCAAACTTCACATTTTTACTACATTTTGAATGTGTATTGATATGAGGTAGGTGATTTTCCAGTTGAATACTTCTAAAATGGGTTTATTTTGTTTTTTTTCTATTTTTTTTATTAACTCCTATTTTAAATAGAACACCCGGTATATTATTACATTTTTAAATTCAGCTTATAATTCTAGAAAAATTTGTCCCTTCAACTAACGCTCTATTTTGTACCGTTTTTCCAGAATTTGTAATTTTTGAAAATTTTTAACAAATGCTTATAAATTTAAAATCAAATTTTTGCTAATTATAAGATCACTGTAAAAGGAAGTTGTGTGCGTGTATCACACCAGATTTTTTCTATACGTTGATTATTATGTTACTTAGAATAAACCTGAATTGACATTATTAGGACACTTTTTAAAGGAGAGTTCAAATCTGATTTTAGAGTTTCATTTGTTTTCATAATTTTCAAGATATGGATACTAAATGTACATCAAAAATAGCTATGATACTATTAAGAAGAGCTTATTTTCGTCTTTTCGTTGATATAAGGTTTGCTACACTTATTTTTATAAATCTCCGAATCTCACATAGCTCGGTTATTTATGAAAATAAGTGTTGCAAACTTTATATCAGTGAAAAGGGAAAGCTCTTCGTAGTGGTGCCCATAGACTTCATTGATGTACATTTACAATAAGAAAGCTAGGTTTGGACCTCTCAAAAGTTATGAAAATATAAGATCATATTTTAACTCTGCTTTAAAAGGTGGCCTAATAATGTATGATAATCAACGTATGACAAAACAGACAAAAAATCAAAATCTTTATTTTCTGAACATAACTCAAAAACTAAGGCGGTTAGGTCTAAATACTTTTTTAAATATTATTGAGCATTAGAATCTGCAACTTTGCCCCAATTTAACCGGCCTTGTATCTTACTGTCTTCAAAATCCCAATCGTAACCACTATTATTAATCTTAATAAATATAAACACAATTCGTTAAAAACCCTTAACCACACAAGTATTTAACAATCGCTAAATACATATTTCGACCGCTAGGCTATTACCTTCAATAGCCTTGAAGAAAGAGACTAACCCGACAAGTTGGCTGGAATAAACCTCTAAAGATAATATCTCCGCCAAATTACAACCGTACAGTTGGCTGAGACGAACGCCCGAAGATATGCTCTTCACCAAATCACCAGTGAGAGTAATGTTAATATAATGTTTATCTTTCAAAAATGGAAACAAGCCAGAAAATAATGAAGTACAAACGATATAAATAACCTCATTAATAGCATTACATCTAAGAATAATCACAAAGTCCCTCTAGTTCTTCTGTAAATTCTGTCGGGTGCAATTTTTTGCGTCTAATTTTTTTAAACTTCGGCAACTACAATGTTTTTCCTTAGTAAACGATTAATTGGCTTGGATGCATACTTGTTCAATGTTACAATATTTAAACTGTTATTTAATATAATATATTCTAGTGCATTAATATGCAGTTTGCTTTATAAGATAACACTAAAGTGAATAAAAGTTAGCTTAGCTTTCTAAATATTACAAATTTGATAAATACCCAGTATTTAGGTATTTACCCGAGGCAGGGGTAAATACCCAGGCAAATACCCATTTATAAATACCCTACCCAATAGGTATTTACCGGACCACATCACTAGCATAGATACAAAAAATAATAGCTATTTACGTTATTAGACCGGCAGCAACATTTTTATGGCCGCGCCAATACTTTACAGGTCTCGCCCTACGGGCTCAACCTGTATGTTTGGCAAGGCCATAAAAATGCTACCGGTCGTGTATCGTATAAGATTTTTTAGGATACGAGTCCGGTAGATAAAATTTACCGGCCGGTAGTTCTACTACTGGTCTAGGCCGGTAAATTTTATCTACCGGCCTCGTTTGTAACTATGTAAACGCTAGTTACCAATGCAGTATCCTAAAAAGTCTTTTAAAAGTTTAAATATACAGGGCGAAATAAAAAAATAAGTTCAATAAATTGCTCTGCAATTTTTGTTTAAAACAACCTGAAGTTATTAACAACAGTTGCTTCCATAGTTTTACTAATACTCTATAGCAATATTAAGTATTTCTGTATATCTAAGTGAGTTTTTATTCATTATTTGGCATGCAATTCTACTCTTGGTTTAATGTTTCCGCATTTTCAGTCACTTCCTATGTACTGTGACATTGGGCGCTGGACATTTCGAGAGTTTGCAGGAGACAATGAAAGGACCCGATCGCGTACGAATTTCCATGAATTGTCTCAAACCTAGAACTGGCGCACAAATATACAGGGCCAGATATAAAGAACATATCTTGTTTATTTTGGCAATAAAAACAGAAAAATTCTATCATTGTAACAATAATAATTAAGAATATAATTTCTTAAAATATTCTCATATTTTTACGGCCATTGTAAATCGTACATTACATTTTTAATAGTGTTTCCGGTTCAATCGCATATGGTAACAAATTTGTAGTTTTAAATAGAACAACATCTATTTTTTAATTTTTAAATGGAAAATAATATTAGCTTTAATGGATAATAAGAGAAACATTCTATATATAGTTAATGTTTTAAATACTTAAAAATCAAAGTGTAGGCGTTTTGGTAGACAATAGTTGGGACTTCACAACATATTTACTGAAAAAGACTATTATACAATATTTACTTCAGATACTGCTTGAAATTTCTTGTTTCTCTGGTATTGTATTTATCTACATTTCTGCTTGACGTTGGATGCTTTTCGATACGTGATTTAATTTTCTTCTGTCAATTTCACGTTATACTTGATATATTATATTTTGTAATGTTTTTGCCATTTCCATATCTTTGTAAATAACATCTTCTTTCCACAGAGGAGTAAAAATCAGTTTCTAGGTTACAAACATTGTGAAGAATTATTCATTATAATCATTGTACGCCAAATAATGAAACTGGCATTATAAGAAACGTTTTCGTTACATAATAGTTATTTACTATACAAGTGGGATAAGAGCGTCATTAATATATACGTGTGTGTAAGCACACAAGTATATTAATGATGCATTATCACACATATATTGTCCAAATTTTATCTACAACTGTGTAAAATTGAGAAAAGTGCATTAAGAGAAATGTCAGATCTGTCATTTTCAAAAATATTTTAGTAGGAAAATATAATTACGTCATTCATTTGACACTATTTCAGTTAGGTAATGAAGACACAACTGAGTGGTGTAATGAGCTTAATTACCTAACGAAAATAGTGTCAAATGAGTGACGTAATGAGTTACTTATCCCACTGGAGTACATAAACATAGTTTAAATGCTGCTAAATATTGCAGTATAATTCATACCGACTGTAATGCTTTATTTATGAAGGTACTTGTTTCTTGTCTTTATTATTGAGGTCGTAGTAAAAATAATATGTAGAGTGATTCATCGCTTTGGTCATTAAATTACATAGGATTTATCCTGGAACGGCTAATACACCATTTCGTCAAGTCGTAGTTTTCAAACTAATTTACTTTCGATTCAATCGTCCTGCAACACACAGTGTACGCACTGTAATTTAATGAAACATGAATCGTTTCTCGTTTATTTTAGTTACAATTTTACATTCCTATTTTCCTTTCTGTTAAAATGACAGTTTTTCTCACAAATATTGATTAGTGCTGTTTATTTCGACAATGACGTTTTCAAATATCAAGTAACAATCAATTAAAATTTAAATGCTTTGCACAATTAACGGAAAGATTTGAAGACTGCTCTAAATACGGTGTATTACTTGTTCCGTAAAATTAGCACATTAAAATGTAGGTATAAACTACCTACACAATATTCTGAGTGATTCATGTGCGTATTATCAAAATTTAAATAAGCTGCTCAAAACAATTGAAGAATATTTCATAACACTTCAAATATTGAAATAATTGCAAATGTTATCTTAACTGCCTGTTTTTTTTTAAATTTAATTTTTACGAAATATCCTTTAATTGTTCTGAGCAGGTCGCATTTCTCTTATCTGTGCACGTTTTTATGCTAAAATATACGGTTTGTAAGAAATAGCTCAATATAACGCGTTAGTTTTAGCAAGTATTTCCAATGAAGGAATTTATAAATTGGTTATATCCAAGTTTAATCATTAGAGATACGTCAAATATTTGCTAAATTAATTACATTTCAGTAGCGGTCAGCAGGAGCGCTTCTTTATTTGAAGGCGGTCGTCGTGCAAACGCAGCTATGTGGAAATATGATTTACCGGCAGACTTCAGCAGTGGTTTCAAGCCGTTCGTTTTGTTTTCGGTTGCGTTTCTCCTACAAAAAGTGGCGTCAGCCGGCGGCATTCCTATGATACTTTGTGCTCCAATGGTCACGTTTAGCCTTTAGCTTCGGGTATTTTGAAATGGTTCTCCTTCGTGGAAGCTTCGCTTAATGTGGATACTGGCCTTGGACTCGTAGGTGGGACAAACACTTACGCGTCTTTGAGACGGTTCATTTATTACAAGATTGCTAGCCGTTCTGGCCAATCGCCTGTAATTATAGGGTGTGTGAATTACTTCACTTTCGATTTTGGTAACGTAATGCAATTAGCTGAATTTTCCGGTATTTTTAGCGTCACCCGGGGGTTGCGACCTCGCTTTCTTGAGAAGTCGCATTTCCTCCAGGCGTCATCCGAGAGATTTCACCTACTTATGAAGCCCTCTGCTTTTGGGAGCCTAGCGCCTGAGTGCTTTGCTGGAGACGTTTGAAAGCATCCTCCACCTGCAGCTGTAAGAGACCGTTTGGGGGCTATTTGATTAATCTCCTTCAGAAGCGTGATGCTCTCAGATAAGTAGCGTACGACCTATTGATCTGTGGTAGTGAATTTGCACCGCAAGTACTGGGAAAGTGTGAAACAAACTGTAGCTGTTCTTAGTATGCAAATTTACATTCCACTGATTTAATCTAAGATTGCGCTAAACACTGCTATGTTAGAGTTAATTGGGGTTGCACCTTACGAGTAAGTAATGCCCTTAAAAATTGTATTCTACTGGTTGCTTTATGCAGCGTTGCTTAATAAACCTAATGCATTTTTTACACCACTCATTGTCTGATTTCGTTACTGCTACCTCCTGTATTTCAGATATTGTGTTATTGCTGCGATTAAACTGAGTTTATAAGATCTTGAACTATCCGATTATATTTGTTGTATATTAGTTGGTAATTACATCATTTAAAGAACTGCACACCGTCTCCACCGAGTCTAGCTGACAGGCCCTCAAATATGCTCTCCTATAGAGCGTCTCAGGGTGACAAGACAGCGTGGAGAGAATAGGGAATGCTTTTCTTATGGGAATGTCGCTCCGACGTTGCCACTTCTATACAACGGGCGATGTACGTAATTGTTTTGTTCATAAACTTGTTTGAATGCCACTGACAAAACGTACCGGGTAATGAGGGATTATAGTTAAGCTGTCTCTATTACAATAGCCGGATTTGTTTGTCTGTGATCGGTGCGTTTTTTCTACAGAACACTTTTGTGGAGACATATGGCATCGCTGTTGGTTGCTGTTTGCCATAAGGCCCTGTACTGTCTAGTCACCCTGAGACGCAGTATAGCGATGTAATATTTGAAAATATTTAGAAAAACTAGTTAACAAGAAGTGGCGCTAACAAACTGCTTTCAACATTTCCAACTTATGAACGTTTTTAATACTTCTTTGCCAATATTAATCCTTCACTTAAAACGTCACATTTCTTCCTTATTCATCATGTGCCGAATCCGCTTAGCAAATGTTGGCTATCATGTTGGTAATTTTGACTTTATTCGCAGCTTCCGGAATAAGATGATGTTGATTTGCCGGACCACTCTCAGAGGTTCTTCAGCCAGAATGTTCTCCTTCTGCCTGGTCCTATTTTTCCTAATATCTTGCCTTGTATGATGAGGTATACGACGTTGTACATCTCGGAATATCACATTGCATGGGCAACATACTCTATTTTTATTGTTTTTACTACTTCAGGTGTTTACCCATGCGATTCAACACTTCCTCATTTCGTACTCTGTTCATCCAACTTATGCAAATAATCCTTCTATATCTCCACATTTCAAACAATTCCAATCATTTAAGAAGGGTTCCAGTCTAATTTTTAGTTGTAAGTTTATAGTTCTGCCTCTCAGTATATGTATATCTCATTTTAAAGAAATCTGCTCTCACTTTCACTATTCAAATTCTAATTTCTTTGCCCATAACCCAGTTTTCATTTAAATTGCACACTAGATATGTAATATTATCGGTGTTTTCGAGATTTATGCCGTAAGCTGTGATTGGTGTAATGTTTACGAGTTTCTTGCGAACAATCATATAGTTTTTCTAAAGAGGAAAAAGTGGGATTTCTACAGTAATTCATAAAAAGTTGAAAAGATTTGTTAGCAACTGGAAAGAAATAAGCAAAAGAATAGTAACTGTAGACATACAATTATTTGAGAACGAAGTACTGGTGTATGCTTCTGTAAATAATGTAAGTGTCGAAAAGACAGAAGACATTCTAGTAGAACAAATGACCATGTGATTACTACAATACCTACAAGAAATGAAATAGTGTGAATGGGAGATTTTAACAGCACAGTTGGAACAAGTACGAATAGTCAAAACGTAGAAAGATATGGCGAAAAAGATCAAAATGATAACGGCAGTCGACTTACAGAGCTTTGTAACCAATTTTTCCTATGGTTTCTTCCAACATACACACATACATAAAATAACTTAGGCACAACCTATTTGAGGACTAGAGTCGATTATAGATTATGTTGCTATAAGACCACAGATAAATGTTAAAGTTATAAATGTAGGGGTGCAGAGAAGTGCTTAATGTTCATCAGACCATTTTGTGGTCAAAGCTAAATTATACGTTTAATATATTCTGAATCCTTTACATGCTGATCACGATAAGACATAAAGTAACATACCCAAAGCTTAATATGGATAAGTTATGTGACGAATCAATCCAGATCCTTGACAAACTGAGATTAGCTAAATATGACAAGTTAGAGAAGAAAGGTGACGCTGAAACCCTATACACTAAGTTAAAAGAATATTTATTCTTGCGGCGAAAGAAGCACTACGGGAGGGCAATACAGAAAATAAGAAAGATGGAGATGAGTGGTAGAATGAAGCCGTTAAAAATGTAGTAGACGAGAAGAAAAAAGCACACGGAAGATGGCTAATAACAAAGGACGCAGAAGACAGGAAACAATATGTAAGAACTAAGAAAGAAGTAAAAAAAGAGGTGTGTAAACAGAAGAAATTAATGTGGCAAATCAAATACGCAGAAATTAAAAGATTAATGGGAAGCACAAGATCAAATAAAGCCTGGAAAGAACAAATGAAAGTAATTCAATACACCCAAATAAATTAAAAATTAAAATACTGGAAACAGTATTGCGGGTGTTTGCTAACCAAAAAACTAGTAGAATATTCAGATTCAATATGATCCCTTCGAAACACAAAATGAGAAATGTGCAGACATAACTCCAGAGGAAATTCAATCTGCATTGAAAAGTAGAAAAAAACAGAAGATTACCAGGTCCTGGAGGCTATCCGATAGAACTAATCAAGTATTCCTCTGTTATAGTACTAGAGATTATACAAAACATATTTAGTAAGTGTCTATAAGGAGACTAAATTCCAGTGGAATGGAAAATGGCCTATATAAGGTCAATTACGGGAGAATCAGAGTGACATGTGCTATTGGGCGACTGTATGGACGAGTAATCGAAAGAAGAATAGAGATGGAGCTAGACGAATCTGAAGAACAAAAAGGATTTAGGGCAGGGCAATCTTGCAGCGACAATATTTTTACTCTTGCGCAATTAGCAGAAAAGTAAGTTGCCCCCATAATAGGGATGGGCGCGTGACGTGACGGGTCACGCCGGGCCCCGTCGTAAACGTGACTAATATTTGAAAATCGGGACGTGAACGTGAATAAAAATTTCCAAGGCGTGATTCACGTTTCACGTTAATTTCACGTTAAATATTTAGTAATGAATAAAAGATTGCAGGGTGCCCCGCTCATGCGTTGCCCTCACATGTGGAAGATCTAGAGATGGAGCTGCGCATGCACTGTGTACAGTCAATGGGATCCTGTCTTAATAACTACCCCGCATTCGCTTGTAATATCCCACAAAACGCTGGAATCGCATACGCAGCCGCCTGCCCTTCGAATTCAACCACCGGTAATATTTTTTTATTTGAAAATTTATGTAATTTATTAGAAACGTGAAGATATTTTTACCACTAGCTTAATTTGATTTTTAAAATTATTTAGTGTCACAATGTCCACTTACGAGGGAAGTTCTGAGAAAATCCCTTTACAGATTTTTATTGGTTTTAAATCTGAACATTCTGTTCTATCTGAATTTTAATTTTCAAATAAAAGCTGCGGGTCAGGTCGTGAGTGGCGGGTTACTCCGTGAATGTGAGTGAACGTGAGCCTTAACGTGCGTGAACGTGAGTGTTTAAAGCAAGCGTGACACGTGCGTGAAGTAAGTGAATACTCGCTCACGCGCCCATCTCTACCCCACAATGAAGAAGTACACCTAGTCTTCATAGATATTAAAAAGGCATACGATGATACGATAGCATCCCTATACAAAAACTATGGAAATAAAATATACCTGAACACAGTAAAGCAGATGTACAAAGATAATATCAGCGGAGTGAAAGTCGGAAACTCACTGTCAGAGACATCAAATGTACTAAAGGTTGCTCCACGTCACCCATGTTATTTAAAATAACATGTGAGCAAATTAAGACGAAATCAAGCTTGGTTTATAAAACAAAATAAGGCATGTGCTCTATTACTTTTGATGTTTTAAATATGACAGTTATTATAATAGTAGAAGTGTCAAATTGTTTAAATTATCACATTTTAAATTACACATGTGTAATCAAGAACAAGTTTTTATAATCGAAATGATTGATTTAGCAGATGTAACATTGTTTAACAGTTGGGTATTATGTTAATTTTCAAATAAAATTTTTACATGACAGTTGGTGACAGTTATGGAATGGTTTAGGTTATTTCATTCTAGAACATTAACATAATGTGAATTAATAATCGACATATGTTTCAATTTTCAAAGCCAAGCTTGATTTCACTTTCATTTGCTCACATGTTATATTTGAATGCAGTGCTACATAACTGGAAAACGAAGTGCAATCAAATGGGCATCCCAATGGGGACAAGACCCTAATGCGAATTTTTCTTCCCCAAGCGATCGATTTTTAGTGCAACGACGTCAGTATACACCCATTTAATTTAATAGCCAGACTTATGAATCACCCTGTATAATAAAATTAGTTCAAAATATGGGTAAGATTTATATTTATCCCTGATTTGACGCCATTTGTAATTTAATGCCGTGCAAATGATGACAATTAATATATTCTAAAGCACATTAATTTTATTATCTATGGACAACCTCTATACATTATTTATTGTAATTTTCGCATTTAAATAAACTTGTATTTTAATTAAGGAACATGTTTCTGATATGAACAAAGCTTCATATAATACATGATTTATCTTGCAAATTAGTATATGGCTTCTTGGTCTAAAGCTAAAGACTCGAGAAGTACTTTAAAGATACCATCACATTATATTGTTTCTTATTCCGCAGAGACTGAATATCTCATATTACTACTTCAAGCATGCACTGTAGTATTCCTTAAAAGATGGACTATCTCACTAACATGCTATAGAAATTTCTAAATGTATTTTTTTATAAAGAGCAACAGCATATTAGCATAATAGTGATTGGAAGGTGCACTAGACGGTTTCTAAAATTATCTAACATTGTCTGCTGCTACAACAAATTGATTTTATGTAAATACAAATCATTAAAAATAACGATATTTAAAGCAGTGTTCTGTTGGCCTTTGTTTTTGAAATCCACGAAACAGAAATAAAGTAGAAACGTAAGAAGCGTTTAGCAATTATTGACGAGATTCTAATGATCAAACTCCGATGCAACTTAATTGTAATTTCCTTCAGCAGCAACTCTTGTTGAAACTTACGGGTTTGTAATGAGAATCTATTTTTACGATTTTATTTTAGTACAAAATCAGCAATATTTATAAGGATTTTTTTTTATTAATACGACTGGTTATGAAAGAAAAAATTAAAAATAGTGTTTACATCACTTCCTTCCACATCTACACGTTTGGTTAATTGCTTTTGGAATTGTTGCTTTATTATTTATTATTTACAAGGCACCTCTTCTTTGATATTCCGAGATTTCATCTTAAAAGAAATAGTTACATTTCAAGTTTCCTTGCTTATACAATTAAGAATATGTCTATATGTTTTAAAACTATATCAGAATAATCTTCAAAGTTTAATTGATTTCCTCAAATTGAAAGTGAGCTACAAAATGGCGTAGCCTCAAATTTCTATGCCGCTTTTCTTTTATTACATCCATTATAACCACCTATAACTGTTTTATCTTGCTCAAAATAACCAATTTTCAGGACCTCTTTGAAGTTTCTAATAACCGTTGCGTTGCCGTGATGTTTCATACAGACCCTAAATTTCTTAGGTATTAAAATTAGAGAAAGATTTGAATCTTTAATGTGCCACTGCATCGATTTCAGATCATTATATATGATAACAATGTACCCATTTTTCATAATCAGTCGCAATTTATTTCATAACTAAGTCCGGTACACTAACACTCTGTGGTACATTTGATATTTATGTAGAAATCTAAAGACTGTTGCTTCTGAAAGTTGTGGTTGAGCTGTTTATGCAATCGGGCATCTCCAACTCCCAAACATTTAGGTTTTTTCCACAATGTCAGAATTAATGACCTCGCCAAGTCTTCCTGGTTGGGAGTCATCTGCGATTCTTGACCCAATCTAAACAAGTTACACACTCGCAAATTGTGGATTGGCATAAACTACTAGCATTTCTTTATGGTAAAATTTTGGACTCTTAACGAGTTTTTATTACAATTAACTATTCACTTGATATACATATACTGTCACAGTTGAGTGTTAACTGCATTATCAACTTCACAATATTTATTTTCTAATGTGGGATATACTTTCTTGGGGCAAGCTCGCTTTAAATAAACTCAAATGAAGAGGTAATACAATAGAGGCATTATATCAAGTACGTCATCAGTGGCGTAATTGGAGGTAATAAATCCTACCTCTTTTAGAAAACCCGTGAGTGAGAATTATACACTGTGTCCCAAGATAAGGAGGGCTAGTATGGGGATTTCGTTAATAGTAAGAGATATAAATTTGGTTAAATGGAAAAAAGTGGCCTAATTAAAGGACCAACAAAATGACGCCTTGGTGTGATTTTTAGTTCTTTAAAAAACCGAATTTTTGTATTTTTAATTTAATTTTTTTCTGGTGTTAATATTAAAGTTAGAGTGAAACTGACAAAACTTCTTCATAGCAACTTTTAATTGACTTAAAGATTACGCTATCAATTTTGATCCGATGTTTCGTCTTCCAGCAACCATCATCAACTTTTTGAATTTTGATAATTTCAAAAAACACCATTTTCATCACTCAATATATCTGATAGGGGCTTAATAGGTTTTCAGACAAGCACAAATTATTTCCGTAAAGTTGTTTTGAATAACCAAAAATTAAAAGTTTTACATTTCATGCCGACTTTTTAGCGATCATTATTTAAGTTTTATGTATCAGCAACTGTAGTACATGTAAGATAAAATCGCTTTCTTTCATTTAAAGTAGGCTTTTCGATACACATTTTAGTATGGAAACTAGATCTTTATGAAAACACATTCATACACAGTGGACGTCCATCATAACTTCGATTTTACGGTTAGTTAGTGTTCCTACGCATCTCGCTGAGGTAAAATGAACAGAAAATTTGTAGCTTTCAGAGACCCTTAAACAAAAAATTTGCTTTGTTGTAATAAAGGGTATTTGCCGAAACGCTAGTTACGTAATTCCTAGTTCAGTTGAGATTTACTGAAGCGAGCTTGCTTAATGGTAACTGTGATTTCGATATTCAAAAGCAAAATCACGAATTTATAGAATATGTTAAAAAAATATGTCCATCAAAAAATGTAATACAATACTCGGCGTGTTTAAGCATTTTACAGCGCTCGGATTTATTAAAGCACTTCGCTTCGCGTCGTATTTCAGAAATGAAAACATCGCGTTGTAAAATGCAACCTACCGCACTTGTAATATGTAACCTACCGCACTGGTAATGTAACTAACAATAGTATAATCAAAAATTATTTTCATCTAGTGTGGCTATGGATTAATTAAGAAATAATTAGGAAAGCGTATTTTCTGGACTCGGCGGCTTAAAGTACTAGAACTGAAGGCCTCGTATTTCAAACAGCCGCCTCGTCACCTAAAGATTCACTTTTTTGACTTGTTATGTAATATACTATTATTTAGTGCTTGTGGATTGTTAGTAGTTGTGTTGTTACACCGTTTTTATTGTTACTTTCTTGTCGTTTTACGTTATTAATTGTGTTGTCTCATAGCTCTTGGTTACTTCGTTATATGTTTTACGTATATCTATAATCGGTAGCCTCTACTGCTTAATCATCGACATCATTCGTAGGTGCATTATGGCGTGCATTATTTGATCTTATGCCCCTAGTATAACTGACAGAAATCCTACCAAGTCCGTTACTATAACAACCGAGGGGTAGTTGTTCAGCATTTCCTGGGAATTGGGATTCCTCAAGAGCCTGTTTTGAGTCTTCCCTTCATTTCTAAGCTCTTAATCTTAAGCTTCTAAAACCCGTAACCACAAGAAAACCTATCTCACATTGCTCTTTGTAATTAGGGCCAAAAAGCCGATTCGGCGCAGCCCTTTCGGCGTTAAGACGCTTCGGCGCGGATACGGTTCGGCGTGGAGACGTTTAGGCGAGAGACGTTTCGGCGCAAACACATTTCGGCGCGAAAACGTATCCACTCCCACCAATTTATGTGTGCGAAGCATTTCACACGCTATAAATTAATAAAAGCACGCCAGGTAGCAAATTAGCAAGAGAAGTTTCAAGTGAAGCACTTGCTTGTACTACGAGTTTTAGAAGTTCGACCAATAGAAAAATTCTATTCAAATGTTGCTAGGTAGTGGCTTAACTATTTCTGTTCGGTGAACAAGGTATAGTTATTGGCCAGTTAGGTTAATCCTAATTTTAAACAAGGTTACTTACATTTAATAACCTTTGACATTTTTTACATTATCCGATGGCTGTTTGAATTTCTGATTGAACTGTTGATAAACATACATCTCCTGGCATGTCATTGCAATTAGCATAAGTGAACTACGAATCAAATTGTGATTTGAAGATTAAATTACTGAAGCAACGAATTGTGTTTTTGTTTTCAATGTCGACAGAGTCTATATTTACAAGATTCAACTGCATGATTAGTCTTAAAACAATTAATGCCGAGCTTTAATATCTTTGGTTAAAATCGGGCAACCGGAAGTGGTACTTTTATAATATTCGATAAAAATTAAGTTTTATAGAACAAGAGTGTCGTTTTTGGAAAAATCACAAAATTAGGTGCCGAATCGGCTCGCGCCTAAACGTCTTTGCGCCGAAAAGTCTCCGAGCTGGAACGTCTCTACGTCGTACTGTCTCCGCGCCAAAACGTCTTCGCGGAGAAAGAGCTGCGCCGAATCGGTCGCGCCAAACCGGCTGCGCCGAAACGTCGTAGACCGGTTATACCATGCGTTCTTGTTAGAAGTATGCATAGGGGATATTAGTATGTATACTAAAAAGAAAAAATCACTTATTTTGCCACAGTACGCTGTTTGTTTTAAATTAAAACATTTAAAATTGAAGTTTGCTCTATAACTGGTGGTCTACATATAGGGTAAAACATAAAAATAAGGGAATATTTCTTTTTAGTATACAAACGAGTATCTCCTATGTACTTATACTTTTAAAAAGAACGCATGGTATATTAAGCATAATATGGGAAGATTTTGGACAGGAAATTCAATTAATTGCAATTAAAAAAATATTATATATTCCAATATTGAATAACAAAGCGCATAACTACAAAAATGGTGTGCCAGTAGTCAAAAGGCAAACCAGACCCCTATGGTGCAACAGTAGTAGAAAAAGAATCTGGGGCCAGTGAAATATAATATGACTGAGACGAATATACCACAGGAGGTGGAAGCTGAAATCAAAATTTTGAGTTTATGAATTAAACAGAGTAATAACAAAGATTATATAATGACAAGGGGCTCAGCCACAGTAATATTAGACGTATACGCGATAAAAATCCGTCTTCCAGAGGTCGCTAGTGTGGCCACCTATCCAAGGGCTTACAAATTAAACCTGTTGGGAACTAGAATCATTTTACTAATTTCTAACTCTTGTTGATTTAATAGTGTTGTCGGATGAGCAAATATAAATGCTTTGCGAAAATTCTAAGAACTAACATGCGAGTATAATCCCGCACTTGACATCCGCACTATCAAATCGGCGGTATACGTTTCTACCTAACTCGTAGCAAATTGACTATGTTTTGATCTTACAATTTGAAAACACCGACCAAATTCTTTGCTGCATATTATCCTAAAAAAAGATAAATTGATGCATCTGCAGCGCCCTCCTGTCACGTTTAATTTAAAATGGAATAATTAAGGGCCAGTTGAATTTCTATATTGTTATGGGAAATAAAAAAGACTTACATAAGAAAGTACGAACAGAAATATCCGACTCGATTAAACCGCAAGTTTAATTATTTTTGGTTTTTCTTCTCCTTCCGAGATTTCTTCAGATCTTCACGTCTCAAGGTCCCTTAATTCCGTCTGTCTGTCTGTCTGTTGGCAGTATAGCTCAAAAACTATTTGTCGGAGGAAGACGATATATTGCATACATATTATATATCTACCTCGCATGAAACCCTTACAATTTCATACAAATATATACAGGGTGAGCACATATAAAAATAATTTTTTGTAATTTTTGGTTTAATTTTGAAATAGAAGGAAGTAATAACTTTCACATAGGTCAGGCTCTACATTTGCCGAAAATAAGACTCAAGCGATACAGGATAATGTCACAAAAGAGTAAAAACGTTTCAACAATAATCCCGCTCTGTTCAAGAGAGGCGCGTGCCGCACTTATTTTTATAAGGCTTGATGGCGCAGTTGGAATTTCGCTGCAGTTACATCCGCTGTGGAGATGCGGTTACGATCGCTATGCAGGTGCGGCGGGTTCAAACCCCAGCGGGATTAATTTCTTTTTAATTTGCAAATTGATCTAATTCGGGCGAGGGAAGTTCTGGGTAAAGATTTTTACAGATTTTTAGATTAATTTGATAGTTTGGGATATTACCTTTAAAAAAATTCTTACCCAACTATAAACCTAAAGTTAGTAATTAGCGAGGTATTAATATTAAACGTATTCTATTTTTACAGAAACAGCATTACTAATTAAGAGTGAAACTGATCGCACACGGCCATAAAAATAATGACACACAAAGAAACAAACAAACAAATACACAAATGCTTAATACGAGTATATGTCAAAATACGATTGTGTTGAACAAATCTGTTAAAAATAAATTAATTTTCCAGTCAAGAACGAATGAATATGCTAAAAGTATAGTTTTTATGTCAGAAAAATTCTCTATGGTCAGCTGAAATGTATCGAAATCGCATCTCGTATATTTGCTAAATTGGAAATAAAATTGCGAACTTACGGAAGCTTTTCTGCAAATCCAGGAAATCCTAAACGTAAGAAAAATAACAATAGGAAATTTCCCGATGAAGATATTGTATTGGCGCATTTCAGAGATGATCCGCATATGTATTTCTATTTCAATAAAGCAGATATTCATTCAAACTAAAGCAAAGTTTTAGATTGACATAAATTATATGTTTATTTGGCGGTTGCCATTTTTTGTAGCCTCTTAAGATATACTCAGTTCAAAGTGCTATTGGCTACATAACTTTAAACGGTAATAGATCGTGAATTATTAACCCCAGGCCCCCAGATAATTTCATAAACTGTCAAATTAATTTAAAAATACGGGGCGTTCCATAAAAACACCAAATGAAACTTCCGGTTTAACTAAAAGTCGTTTGTACTCTACAAATATGTGTTACAGAAAATGGCGTAACTCTTCTGTATAAAAGTTGTTCGTTTTTCTCATAACAACGGAGAAATTCAACTGGTCCTTAATTCTTAATTTTCAATCAAACTGTATAGGTAATTCCTTTAATAGGCATCTCGCATAATACTATAATGCTGAAGTTGTTTACTATTTTTACTCTATGGCTAGCTAAATAAAAATGGACACTAATAATAGTTCATATTGAATGTCAAACCCGTGACTTTCAAAACATCAGGAAATCGCTATAATATTACGATATATCTTACGAAAGTAACGATCCACACTATAAGTATGAAAAAATCGTCCAACAAAGACCGAGGTATGAGATATCGAATAGCAGTTGCCCGGTCCCAAGTTCAGAATGTGAAAGGAAAAGGATTCCGGACGAGGCCAGCAACCTACCCGGGGTAAAACCATATACATAGGTATATATTTGCTCACAGAACCGAAGGAAACAGGACGGAATAATTTGATGACGACTAAAGCGAGAAAAAGGGCAAGATCATGGAAAAAACATAGGACTATATCACGAATAGCATGCTGGAACATTACGACATGGAACGGAAAAGACCAGGAAATCATTCTAGAGTTGAACAAACATAAGATAGATGTATGTGCCTTATCTGAAACGAAAAGGAAAGAGCGACACAGCGAACTATGAAAATTACATCTTAGCTTATTGTGGCAAAGCAACAAATGAAAGAGCACACTCAGGCGTAGAAATACTACTCCACCAAAAAGTATACAAAAGCAATTAAAGACATCGTATATGTAAGTGACAAAATTATCACAGTAAGCCTCAATTTAAACCAAACGGTCCTGTGTGTATATGCCCCGGACATAACGAAATCAAAGGAAGAAACCGAAAATGTCTACAAGGACCTGCAGAATACATTCGATAATACCAACGAGACTCAAAAAGTCATCTTGGTGGGAGATCTAAATGCTAGAATAGGGAACGAAGGATACCCGGAGTGAAGCAAAGATTCAATGAACCAACAAGAAAAGAAAACGGCGAATATCTTATCGATATCTGTGCCAGGAACGAATTAAGGATAAACAACACATTCTTCCCACATAAAAACAACATAAGTACACATTTAACAATACTCGAGGGCAAAAATCAAATTGATTACATAATAACGAATAGAACAATAACTCCATCAGATATACTGAATGTACGAGTAGTGAGTGATCTCTGCTAACATAAGTACGGATCATAACTTAGTACTGGGCAAGATGACCATAGAAGAACACATAACAATTAAACACACACCAGTATATCTCGAAAAGTATAACTTAAAATCATTGACATACAAAGCGCCAAGGAACTATATGCAAGAAGACTAACTATAGTAAGCTAGTAATGGATGATTTTACAAATAAAGACGTAGAAAATACCTGGAGAACCCTAACAAGGTGCATAACAGCTGCTTCAGTTCAAGTTCCTCGGAGTAGAAATATCAAGCATACATGCTCCCACGCAGGAATTAAAAACACAGACAAGTAAAGCCGCAGTTATATCCGGATGTATGGAACGACAAATACATGCGAACGGAAAGGTGAGGATATGTAAAATATGTGTAAGACCGATACTGACGTACGGAATTGAAACAAGAGCAGACAAGAACAGAACTAAAAGTATGAGAAGAATATCGGAAATGAAAACGCTAAGAATTATAGCAGGAAAGGACACTTAGAGACCGAGGCAGGAACGATGAGATAAGAAGAATATGTGGAGTGGACGACGTAGTCAGATGGGGACGTTACTGGTACGACCATGTAAAGCACATGAACGATGACAGATTAGCCCGAGCAGCTCTCGAGGGTAAACCAACGAATCGCCGACCACCAGGAAGACCCCCGAAAAGATGAAGGGATAGTTGGCAGTCCACATCTCAGGAGAATTGAAAGTTTGTATCTAAGAAAAATAAACAGACCATGTTAGGTCTAATTAAAGAAGAAGAAGAAGAGTATCAGTAAAAATAGAAGAAGCAGAATAAGGGTGTCGTCAACCAAGAAACAGTATGTTGTTGCTAATTCAATTTGAATAAAGGTTTTGACATACTTTAAGGTATCTACTTTGGGCGGTACTGAAAAAGTGACATATTAAAATAATACTGTTCAAAGCTACACAGATCTTATATAGTACCTCCAGGAACTACATAGGGTGATTCATAAGTATGGTCATTCAATTAAATGGGTATATACTCACCTCAGTAGAAGTATGGGAATTAATTTTTCTATTTTACTGAAAACTAGGAAAGAATATTAAAATGAAAATTGGCGGATCTTTCTCAACATAAGTTCAATTCTCAACTCTTAGGGAAATATTAGCGGGGGGGGAGGGTTAAATTAAGTTTTAGTCGTTTTTACTGAAAACTGGCAAGGGATATTAAAATTAAAATTGGAAAATCTTTTCTATCACTAGATGGTTTATTTATAAAATGTTTGTTTTAGGTTTTACTTATGCCTTCACGGGATTGAAATGATAAAAACCTAATTTTTATTACCCTTTAATATATCCGCTATGGGTTGAAAATTCAACCAATTTTGGGCCATAATATGACACATGGCTTTTTTTGTCATATAATTTCTATTTTTATTGCCAAGTTCAATTTCCGCTGGCTTTTGTAATTAAGTAGATTTTAATTGATGATAATGTGTTTGTACTCGAAAGAAATTTGAAGTGTGTACTCATAATGTATACCCACCCACCTCCCTAAACGAAAAACACTCCGCCGCACCTGCATTCAAACAATTTTAATCAGTCCACAGTACATTGAAACGTTCACATCAACGAGAACGTCGAGAAACAAAAACAGATAAATTTCGCAAACTAATTTCCCTAACACCGCTAATTTCTTCCAACAAATTTCCCCTGAATTGCCCATTTATGTGCAAAGCTCCAACAAATTCTGGCAACGCCACAGTTTATTCGGGATTATTAACCCTCCGAATTCCAAACACACCGGACAATTAGAATTGAAGGATGTTTAATGTTTGCGCCCTCGTGGGTATCGCAATTTAGAGCTTTAAGAGGGGGCCGTCAGACACGATTAATAACAGATGGCGCCGTAAGCGAAAAGCAGACCTTTCTAATAATGTCATTATTTTAAATTTAAATGAATATCTAAGTTTGGAGGAAACACTAAAGCCATGAAGAAATACCTATAATGGCAATAACAAAGTTTCAATGCGAAATGGATTGTTTTAATACAGTAACTCATCGTCTGAAATCATAAAAATAAAAAAAAAAAAATCACCTACAAACATAATAATTTGTTATTGCCACTAGAAGGCTAACCACATAAATTACCTAAAATTTGAAATCAATCTATACAGTCTTTATTGAGAAAATGGAATTTTTGGGCAAATTATTTACAACTCCATGACCTCTACATGCCTTTGTGCATATAACGTTTCAGCTATTGCCACTGAGATGGCGCTGGCTATTATATGGATAGCTATACAGGTTGCATAAAAATTTACACTTCCCATATCTTTTTTAATAACTGGAATAATTGCAATAAAGATTTGAATTTTTTTATGTAATACAGTAAAATCTCTCATAAGCAGACACCTTCGGGACTGTAAAAAAGGGTCGGCATAATGGAGATGTCTGCTTATAGTAAAAAGTAAAAAATTAAACCTACTAATAGCTAGTTGATAATTTGTTACATTTTTTGCTTGATTATTTCCTTCATACCTAAACTGGCCAATCATAAAGTCCGATTTTCTGTTGTTTATGGCATTACATAGTGAATAAAATCCTTGCTAAAACTTAGGGGCGATTAAAGCCCGCCAATTTGAAAAGGGTAATTTTGATTAGGATAATGGAATATCTGGCCTAGAACACTTTCCAAGTGATAGTAGCATCGAGTATGATGTATTTCACTAGTTTGACTTTCAGAACTAGGTACTTTCTGAAATATTGCTTGGTAGAAATTAATTTTCTGATGTTTTTGACTTTTACATTGACAAATATTTTAGAATTACTGAGCATCGCAGTGCTTCTTGTATTGCGTTATTATGGTAAACGAATACAAACAAATTCATTTCGTGTCTGAAAATTGCAAAACGTCGCACCATTCACAATGAGTACCAGTAAAGATTTTTTGTAGTCATTAATCGACAAAGCAATCAAAAATAGTGTCCCCGTCAATACAGGTACAACTAACAAATCAATATGGAGGCAATTCACAGCATTTGTGAAGAAAAAAAGTATACTTTGCACCAGACTGCATAAATGGAATATATTACTACTGTATTGAAAAACTGGGGGTTCAAGGTGAAATTGTTGTGGGAGAACATGCAAGACCAGAATCTTCCTGACAATCATGAATTGTTTACTAAAATTGAAATAGCTTCATCTATTGTACAAACTTTACCAAAAATAATTAATACCTACTATTCCTTACTCAGGAAACTATATTCAAAATAAAATGTAAATATGCTATTTTGATTTAATTTAATCTCATTCAAGAAATAATCTTTAAATATAGGTACCCCTCATACAATTATTCAATCTTATCAAAATTATGCAAAACTACATTGTTAGCAAAATATTACTTTTGAGCAAATGTTTTAGTTATTAATTCAAAATAAAATCCCTCAACCTTAAATTTCCCTAACAACCAGCTTTGCATAATTTTAATTGATTAAATTCATAGTACTCGGGATATAACCTATGATTACAGATTTATTCTTCTTCGCTGATTCATCGGAAACATACAAGCAATATGAAACAAAGAGATATAGTATCTGAATTCAAACCGACATTGAAGTTGTACCTATATAACTGTATTTTATTTAGATACATAATAATTGACAAAGTAGATAGATAACTGCTCATTTATTTACAAAAAAGAACCAACAGGGTGTAAAACAATGTTAACAAAATAGTTAAAATACACTGAGTTTACAATAAACATATTGAACAATTTAAAAATACCTGGCTTTACAAATGAGCACAATTTATCATAAAACAACCGTTCCCTTTTTATTTTTAAACATTTGAGGAGTATTTTCATTATCATTACTTAAATGAAATTAATAAAATTGTCTATGATCATTTTAATTTTTTTTGCAACCAATATTTATAAAACTCCGTTATTGCTGTCCACATAGAACTCAAAATAAGCCGATGTAACCCAAATTACTTATACACAAAACTCCACCCCTGAAATGATGAAAAATGCTTTACCGCGTCTCTTGTATGAAATTAAAATAACAGGTAGGCTTTGAAAACATCATTTTTAAAGATTGACAGTAAATACAATGTGATTGAGGTCATCGTCCTGAGCCACAGTGGTCTAGAATTTCCTCTTGACCTTGTACCTAAAAAAAGCTTAATAACATTTTAATTTCCTTATTTGAATAGATACTCACTTGATAATAATATGAATGATTCCTTTTCAAACGTATTATCGGTCCTTTCTTTTCTAAACAAATGCTACTTTTTTTCAAGTTTATCACCTCATCCAAATTGCCCTACACAGTTTAGTTGAATTTGGTCCCAACTCTACTACTGTGTTTCCAGTAACCGGACAAGGTTGCTTTGGAGTAGTGTCACATTCCACTCTTAATGGATCATTCCAAATTCTAAAATCAGAAATCACAGTAGAATATTAATTTACATACTTTGTTGCATGATATAAATACAAGGGTATGCTCGAGAGATGGTAACCCACTGCGCACGTGAACCACATGACGTCACATTCGTACGGTCTCGGGCATGATTATCATGGTCTCGGGTATATCAGGAGGGCTTCGGCATGTTGGACGATGGTTGCACGTATTGCACGTCGATAACCCTAACCTCATTTATACGGTTTCTCTCCTGTGTGGATTCTTGCATGTCCAACTAAATCGCGTTAGAATTACTATAAGGTTTTTCTCCTGTGTACGGAAAAGAGTTATAATGTACGAGAATCAATAAAACCGCGTATTATTCACACGAAAAATAGCATTTATTACAATTGCGTACGATTTCCCTCCATTTCACCATTAATTTGACCCACTACAAATGCAAAATACGATTTTTCCGGGAGACTTTTAAAACGTAACTTTCAAATTGCCACCTATTGATGACGTAGCCTGGTTCACGCTTTCTCATTGGTCGTTGAGAAAAGCTGCGCTCGAGCATACCCTTGTATTTATATCATGCTTTGTTGTACCATTGATTAATCAATGGTTGTACTCTTACTGGCCATATTCCGAAGATGATGAGATGATATAACGCCATATTCCTTTTCCTGTAACTTTCTTAACTCCTGCTTCGTATGTCCTTGATTTCAGGCAAGAAGACTATACTAAGGAGATGCAACTTCATATGACGGCTGTATATAAAAGCGGCCCTTATGTCGGGGATAGCCGTCGCGGCGCTGTCGACAGCGTGTACTGCCGTTCGAGAGTTGGAAGCGAGCTAAATTAACCTGTAATCGCGGTTAAAAGTCAGTTTACGGTTGTTAATCCAATGGAGTGTATTTCAAGTGTGTTATTAATTGTTAAAACATGGTCCGAATTTCCAGTTACACTCAGCAAATGTTTGACATTGACAGTTCACGAGTTTTGTGAATGAATAATTGTACACCACGGCCGCCTTACTTGTCAGCTTTTAGCGGTCCGCTTCGAAACGGGAGTTGCGTGTCCTTAGTATAGTGTTCTTGATTTCAGGTTTGGAGTCCTAAAACTGCAACAATGATCATACATAGATTCTATTCAATAGTTAATACCTGTTAAGCAACTTACAAAGAATTTCCATAATTACTGGTGATGTCATCAGTGTTATTGGGCCCTTCATAACTAATATTTTCTGTCAATAATCTTTGTGTGTATGTGATTTTATTTGATGATACAAACCAATCTAAAATTCTAACAATATCATGTTATAGCAACTAATGACACACAAAAATCACTTACTTATATTTCCACGCAACATCACTGCTACCAATAAAATCAACACTTATTCACTATTCACACGCACCGAAGGCTCGTTTGGTTTCAAATTGCGTTCGAAACTGCTGCACAGGCAGAAATCCTTGAGTAAACACAGACAGCAAAACAAACTTGTGGGTCCAGGCCCAAGTAATTCTCAAGTTGCAATTTCAAATAAGCAATGCGAAAGTGCCATCTGTTATTGTGTAGTGGCAACCACCTATCATACTGCAGATTTCAACATACTAGTAGAGCCAAAAATAAATATTCTTAATAATGAACATTACTGCCATCTTACGGCAATTTAATACGTCAAACTCTCCCACTCCTCTGACAGCCTGCTCTTAACTTATTTTGCTTCGTTAAGCGGATAGCCTGAAACCAATATCGGAAGCTCAATTACGACCTCCCAACTTTAAAACTTGTGCGGCATGTAGTTACGATGAGTTAATGCACAATTTAATTTGTGCTTCATCTCGAGCGACTATGATTTCGTAATGAAATGTTAGAAACTTGATGGAACTTTTAATTGTAGACGTTGATATATTATAGTGGAAATTCTGGAAAATTCCATCTATCGCTAGGATGAGAAGTCTGTGTTTAGCATTATAGTTAAGTTGGCGTGCTATATGAATAGAAAATTGATTTGCAATCGTTACTCCGTAAGTCAGCCAGTCTGGTACAGAGTTTGCTTATACGGTATGCACTAATAGATTTTAATGAAGTAGATATATTGCGACGGTTTTGAAATCGAGGGTGTCCGTTAACAAATCTCGAGCATTTCAGGACCTAAAGAACAAAATGAGCAACGGCGACTCTAGAATTTAAAAATCGTACGCTCCCTGGCTACCACGCTAACATCTGTGGTAGTCGCTAACCCCTAACAAGAGAACTCTTCCTCACTTTCGACGGATAAGGCTGGCGATCTATCAGGCCTAAGGGCAAAGAGGACTTATAGAACATGGGGTTAAAACAAGCCACTGGCCTATAATAATAATAATAAGAAGTGTACTCAAACTTTTATTATTGAGCGTATAATCTTTGATGCAAATGTATCAAAATCTACGCACTCGATACATACGTATTTGTGGAAGCTATTTTACGTTTAATTGTTTTGATAGCAAAATCCAAGTCCTGATGTCATTGACGTCATTAGGTAATTCCATTGTTCAATTATCTGAAAATACGATAAGTAGTTGAGAAAGATTTTATAATGTACAATCCATTTCTCAATTATGCGCATCGATTATCATTTTAAGCTTGTGCTCAATAAATAGACAATACGATTAAATAGAGTTGTTTCAAAACTGTATTGGAACTTGTAAGTAGTTTATAATTCTTCTTTGTGCTCTTTTAGCCTCGCTTACAAGGTGAATTATGAAAGGAGAGTGCTATATTTTAGAGGTTAAAACCTTCAAAGGTGATTGTGTGGAGGCTGAGGAGAGTCTCCTTTCTTAGGTTGTCAATCCTATGGATTGGTTTTCTGCAACATTCTCCTTTACTGCTACACCTTGGGTCGTCCTGGGGTATTCTTCCCTTCTATTAATCCTTCGGCGATTGTTTTCAACAGTTCTTCATGTCCATTATATGTCCTACAAGGTCTCTCTTCTTCTCACAATAATCGTCCAAAAGCTTCTCTTATTTTATTTTTTTCCAATACTTCCTTATTGGTTATTCTATTTATCCAACTTATTCTGAATACTTTTCTATAGCACCGCATTTCTTCTCGAACTGGATACATGTGTCCCTCTGTATTAGTGCTGTACTTCATATAGATGTCTGAAGTAGCGGTTTCTTTTTTTCTCAGAGCTTTTCTATTTGATGGAAGTATTTTTTGCTTTTAATGAGCATTATTTACTTTTTCTTACTGGGCTCCGGATGAAGAATAGACCGAGGGAATCCCCTGCCTGTCGTAAGGGGCGATTAAATTGGTCGTTAGTCCCAGTGCTCTCCTATGTACCTAAATCCTAGTATTGTCCTTTCCTTTAAAATAAATAAATGACAAGCCCTGGTGCGGCATGCTGAGGCCGATTGGCATGCACTGATAAATACTAGGAAGTGTATCTCCAAACAAACCATTCAGATAAACCAACAAATCCTGGATCAGAAGAATCTTGGACGAGGTTGCGTGTCCAACCCCCAAAAAATGGAACCCTTCGGTTAAAAGAAGGTAACCCCTAAAGAAAAGCCTCGGTCCTCCAGGTTGGGATTGGGTATGCGCCAGCTAACAATTTTCATACAGCGAAGAGGATGCGAGAAACGACTCCGGTTGTAATAAAACTCGCTATTATAAATATATATATATATATCTATATTACTGTGATAAGGTTTTATTTTAATACGAACTACGTATATGCCGTAGGTCACTAATACTTGCTATGCTCTTGTCATAATATAATAGCTCGATAATTAATAAAAACTTAAATCTCAGGCTTTTATATTTTTTTGTATTCGCTCCCCAAACTGGTTACTTTGGAAACTGTCTAGGATCCTCAAAATGGCCATTTAGAGGCCTTGTACTTAAAGTCGTCATGGCAACATTTTAGCGGACTCAAACATTAGTTGCCATGACGACTTTAAGTACAAGGCCTCTAAATGGCCATTTTGAGGATCCTAGACAGTTTCCAAAGTAACCAGTTTGGAGAGCAAAAAATACATTTTCGCGCGGCCTCCTAATATAATGCCGCGTTAATGGTAATTGAAACTGTTTGGAGAGCTAATACAAAAAAACCTTGTATGCAACACGTCCTCAAATGGCTTTAGAGGACTCATCTTCATATTACAGACTCGGCTGCGCTTCGCTCCGCCTCGTCCGGAAACATTACGACTCGTCCCCTAAGCCTTTCTTTGAGGACTAGTTACATAAAGTACTATTTTAATGAAAATGTAATTTACCTTAGCATTCTTTTGAGCATGTGTTAGAGTTAACTGCGTTAATCCGACTCGTATCTCAGGTTACTGTCATAAAGTAATTTAATACAATACGAGTGATCTGAATACATTAAAATAAATCAAACACAAACAGGGGCAAAAACATTAATTTTTTAGTCAGGTAAATAAAGAATTTCAGTAGTCAGATCAACATAAATAAAATTTAGTAATAATCTGGTCGCTAAGCTGATTCTTAATTTTACTCAACAAATTACCTTGGTTTTAACTTTTAATAAAACAAAGCACTGTAAACAACTCCTTGAAAATTAGCTGTTACCCTTAGTTACTGATGCATACAAATCATGAAAACAATTGTTATATGAAAAATGTTATAATAATTATATGGATTTTATCAATAAAAATGCATTTTTCTTTAAATAAATATGTCTGAGCTCTACCATTTTAACGTCGTTTCTGTACAGAAAATAACTTTAACGCACTCACGATTCGATACTGCGGTGCTTTCTGCGTTGCTGATCCTTTCAGCCAGAATTTACGCTTCCTAGCGTAACTCCAACTTTTCTGAACTGCTTGCGGCTGGCTAAATGGGCTGACTCCGGTCCTGACGTACCACTATTGACCTTGGCTACTCAGTTAACGGCTTTAAATTGCTTTAGTTACGCAATCAATTCGACCACTGGTTCAAACACTGTTTTAATTTGTTTTTGCGATTTTAAATCACTTCACAGTACGTGGAAATTAATAATACGTCGCTCTAAGTTAACAATTTTACAATAGGTGCGTATTTTACGCCCAATAATTGTTCAAACAATTAAATTCGAAGGAGCTCGGTCTTCTTAAAAATGTTTGGCTCTTTCTTTTTGTTAACAACAAACCATCATCTTTCAAAATTCCACATTAGCCCAGATTGCTATCCAACATCCTAACTCAGGTAAGTGAAACTATTTCAATACATTATTTACTATATTTTACTAAGATGCATTTTTTAGATTGCAACTGTTACACAACGTTTGGAATGTCTGCAGATATTTTCAATGAATCCCAATTATGAGTGTCTTTCAACACTTGGCATTGCATTGTTAGGATACAACACATCTTATTAAATAAAAGTATTAACTTTACTAACTCAATAAAGCTTAATCGTTTAACTCTACGTTAAATTCTAAACGTTACTCAACTTTTACGTAGGTAAATTCTTTTACATCAAAAATTAACACGACTTAGTAAATTCTGTTTCAGATTCTATTTTCTAATAAGGAGCCAATACATGATCATTACAAAAGCTTTTTGCTTTAATTAGCATAATGTATAAACTGTTAGTTTTTTAAACATTTATTTATATTTATACGAAATCGTACCATAGTAATACATATATACTTTTGCTTGCCCCATTCTTCTCACAATTTAGTATTTCCTGCTTTCCCCATTTTTCGTAAGTAGCAGAACTCTTCTACATTTTCAAAATTATAATCCTTTTAACATACTTGTGGCATTTCGTCGTCGACCAGTTTTATGGCAGACTATTATTGAGTCCTCGCTCTATTTATCTTGATTTTATATTCCTTCAGTACCTCATTCTTTACGTTTAGCGATGTTTCTAATTCCTTTTTGTTCTCTGACAATATAGCAATGTCGTCAGCGTATTTCAGCATGTCGATGTGTTCTCTCCGTATGTTTATATTGTAGGCCAGTCAAATTAGATATTTACTTGGCAAAAATACTACCTGAAAAGTGAGAATGTAGTTTTATAGAACAAATCACGTAGAATTGAATGAACTAAAAAGTAACAGCTGAATTAGTGGAGAAGTGATTCAAAATTGCGGTCAAAGTAATGAAAAAACGGTTTTTTGCATATAAAAGAGCAAACAAGCGATGATTTTTTTTCAAAAAATATAGACTTATGTAGTTTAAAAAAACAAATAAATTAAGCTGTCGACGGTCAAAATCGATTCATTAGAAAAAAAGTAATCGCTAAAAAACCGCCGAAAATTACCGATTTTTCTATTGTTCTTAACTTAAAAATATATATATATATATAACGTTGAAATTTTCAGAACGCATAGTACTCGATGAGCAGCAAATGCACGATTTTAAAATTTGTGAAAATGTTGATTACTTTTTGCATAAATAATTTTTTTCGAAAAAAATACGTTTTTGCAGAAATTGATTTACTCAGCTTGCAGAAGTCGTATAGCAATCAGCATAGGCTTATTTTATTGCCTAGGAGTTATACTACCACACACAATATGAGCAGAATTTTTTTTGCGCTTGCAAATATGTGCAAATTTAATTTGAAGAGTGATCTTTTTTTTTAGGGGCACAAAATGTTGAATATTTTTGTCAATTTTAATTGTACCGAAATTACATAAGCACCATTCGATAGCTGCCAATTTTCTCCGAAATTAAAAAAGATTACAGTACGACCCATACAAGCCGAAGAATTTTTCTTTTTTAAATTGCTGCACATTCAGTTATTAATATTAGCGGCTGAAATTTGCGCACAGTTTAGCTGAAGACTTCTAGTGTAATATAAAAATTATTTCGCAATTATTGACCTTGTATTATTTATTGCGAAGTGGTTTACATTAGGCGTCGCAAAATGCATGTTCGTTCAGAGCGGTGCCGTGGCGCGTAGCGTTGAGCGTTGTAGGGAGAAACTCGGAGTAGGCCGCTCTACTTCGGCGTTTACTCGCTCTGAAGGGAACATGCATTTTGCGACGCCTAAAATATAAACGGCTTCGCAATACATAATACGCGGTCAATAATTGCGAAATAATTTTTATATTACACTAGAAGTCTTCAGCTAAAGTGTGTGCAAAATTCAGCCGCTAATATTAATAACTGAATGTGCAGCGATTTAAAAAAGAAAAATTCTTCGGCTTGTATGGGTAGTACTGTAATTATTTTCAATTTCCGAGAAAATTGGCAGCTATCGAATGGTGCTTATGTAATTTGGGTACAATTAAAATTGAATCACTTTTCCAATTAAATTTGCACATATTTGTAAGTGCAAAAAAATTTCTACTCATATTGTGTGTGGTAGTATAACTCTTAGGCAACAAAATAAGCCTATGCTGATTGGTATAAGACTTCTGCAAGCTGAGTAAATCAATTTCTGCGAAAACGTATTTTTTTCGAAAAAAATGATTTATGCAAAAAGTAATCAACATTTTCGTAAATTTTAAAATCGTGCGTTTTCTGCTCATCGAGTACTATGCTCTCTAAAAATTTGAACGTTATATAGAATTTTTTTTTAAAGTTAAGAACACTTGAAAAATCGGTAATTTTTATCGGTTTTTTAGCGATAACTTTTTTTCTAATGAATCGATTTTAACCATCGACAGCTTAATTTATTTGTTTTTTTAAACTACATAAGATTATTTTTGTTTGGAAACAATTCATCGCTTTTTTGCTTTTTTATATGCAAAAAACCGTTTTTCCATTACTTTCACCGCAATTTTGAATCACTTCTCCACTGATTCAGCTGTTACTTTTTAGTTTATTCAATTCTACGTGATTTGTTCTATAAAACTACATGCTCACTTTTCAGGTAGTATTTTTGTCAAAAAAACGATGTATTTTCGACAATTTGACTGGCCTATTGTTACTCCTATGTGGGGGAGACTACGAAAATTTAACGGCTACATGCTTTACCATTCCGCTACCCGCTTTAAAACAAACAATAACTGAAGTTTTTTCTTTAAAAATGTATGACATCGAAAGCGTTCCCAAATGTTAGTAACTGGTGTGATATAAACGGGTTGTTCAATCCATTGTTTGATGTAAATATGGTCATTGCATCTAATTTGCTTTTGTTACGTATTTTTGGTAGAAAGTAATACATTCTGGAAGGGATAGACGACGATATAGTATGCAGTAAATATCAACTATTATATGAAAGATGTTATCACTATCTATGTGGTTAGTCTTAGAAAACAAGCGATAGGGCGTAAAGGGCTCAATTTTGTAACTGTTTGCCCAAGCATCATCAAAGAAAATCAACATTTTAAACACAGCATTTCCGGAAACGGTGTATCGAGTATCATGGATCTTCATAATTATTTAGTCCGGTGAAAACCCGTATGCTATTCGAAATACTACTACATCAAGGTCTGATGAAATATAGCGAGAAATTAATTGGTTCGACCGCACATTTTATCAAGTCGTTTATGTTTAAGGTTTCTTAACAAAAGCTCCTCGTTTTATTATAATATGGACTATAAATAAATAGGCGTGACACGAAGTTTTTACAGGCTTTTGCATCAGCCTATTTCTCAGCAAACTTTAGATATTGATTATAGTCCAGGCAATAGGTGGCAAAAAGTGTACTCTGCATTACAAAACCATCAGACTAGGAGCTTCGACAATTTAGTAAAAAGTGGAGTGCCACAGGAATCAGTTTTTGGACCCATTTCGTTTTTAGTTTACATAGTCGACTTAACTTCAGGTATCGAATCTCCATCTAGTGCTTTTGCTGTTTTTCCTTTGATGAACGCTCATATTTTGCAATCCGATCTACATAGAATCAGTGAAAACATAGTTACTAACACTCAAGGTCGACAAATGTAGGTACCATCCTACATAATATTAGTACTAACAATCCAAAAATGGAATATGCTCTAGAACAGGGGTCGGCAACCTTTTTCGGACGGCGGGCCATTTTCAAAATAAATTTTTTTATGCGGGCCGCACATTCAAATGTAACTTAAATAGTGCTTTTATATCATATACGAGTATAAATATTATTAAAAATAAATATAGAAAAAATTTATTTTTTATTGACATGCTATAATAACAATAATGTTAGAGAACAAAAATTTTACAATTCTTAAAGGGGGAAAAAAAGAAAATACAATTCCAATTAAATATGTATAAATATGTAAATATAAAATATATAAATATAAAAAATATAAAATATTGTAGTGAAACGTCATACGGCTGTCAACATGAACGCACATATGAACATACAGTAGCAAACTGGCGAAATGAAAGAATTAGTGATGGGCCTATCCGGAATGAATAATCGGAAAGTTTCCGATTGTTCAAAAAATCCGAAGGTTCCTATTATTTCGGAACTTTTCGGAATTCGATTATTTTACTGTTCGGTGCACAAAATTCGGAACTTTCGGAATTCGATTATTTTACTATTCGGTACACAAAATGAGAAAACGAAATGCCAATTTGAACTGAACGGAATACGGAATGTTGTATTGACTCACTTGACTGCTAAATGCTGGTTGGCGAATGTCGACGGGTCGCGCCGTGTGCGCACTTGTATGATACGTGAATGGCACTAATGGCAGTGGTATTTCGTAGATTAATTATTAGATAGTACACCTACAGACTTCAAATTCAAGTATTGTTTTATACTATCTATTATGTACTTTATGTGCTATTAAACTTTAAAATATCACTACCATTTTCCGAAAGTCTATTAACGTAACTACTGTAATAATTTAAAAAATATTTTATTTCCTCATATCCCACTGTGCGACTCAAACTCATAAATTGTTTTTTATGATACTGCATTGCTAACTAGCGTCTACATAGTTACAAACGAGTCCGGTAGATAAAATTTACCGGTCTAGACCAGTAGTAATAGTACTACTACCAGTAGTATCTACCGGACTCGTTTGTAACAATGTAAACGCTAGTTACCAATGCAGTATCCTAAAAAATCTTATACGATACACGACCGGTAGAATTCTTATGGCCTTGCCAAACATACAGGTCTCGCCCTACGGTTCGACCTGTAAAGTATTGGCGCGGCCATAAAAATGTTGCTACCGGTCTAATAGCGTAAATAGCTATTACTGACCGTCCTACAAACCCAAATAATAGATGCCAACGCAGATAAGGGCTTACGGCGCGACGGCGAGTGCTCTCATCGTAAATTTGCACGCACTTCATCTTTTTTCCGCTTGTTGTTATTTCGCTCGTTTTCCCTTGCTTGCATTTACGGAATGTAAAATAATCGGATGATATTCCGATTTTATAAACATTCCGAAATGGAATATTCCAATTATTGAAATCATCCGATTATGCCCATCACTAGAAAGAATGCTACACTTGCTAAGCGAGACGTCGTATTCGCTGGGGAGTGGGGATTAAACTTGCGCAGTAAAATAGGTTTCCCACTATGCTTCTGTTTGTCGTGCATTTTTGTCACCGGCCACATTTCGGCACGCTTACGCTCTAAGTTTGTTGATTTTTCCTAAAGTTATATTGGTGCTTTGGCGGGCCGCGCAAAAAGTTGCAGAGGGCCGCATGCGGCCCGCGGGCCGCAGGTTGCCGACCCCTGCTCTAGAAGGAAGAGCCTTAAAAAAGTTTCAGAACAAACCGATCTCGGCGTAATTATTAGCAGTGATTTGGTCTTCCCATATTATTCATCTGGTTAAAAAGGCGAACTCGCTATTGTATCTAATTAAAGTTAATTTCAAGAATTTCAAACCAAAAGGTTTTTGAAGATTTACAAAACATACATGCGGCCTATATTAGAGTTTGCTGCTGGTGTCTGGAATCCTTATTTATTTAAGGATATAGAAATGTTTGAAAGCCGTACAGCCACAAAGCTTGTTTTTGAATTAAAGACTCTCTCATACGATTAACGACTTACACGTCTGAAGATACCAACGTTGAAGAGGAAAGATGCAATCGTGGAGGCTTAATAGAGACTTACAAAATTATGCATAACTACTATAGCTACCAGTTGCCTAAAATATTTGTGCTTAGTGAAAATGTGAACTTGCGAGGTAACACTTATATAAGTTAGTTCATCAGCGTTTCCTCTGTCAGTACCGCTAAAACTTTTTTGTTCTTCGTGTAACTATAGTGATCGTTTAGATATGTTTTTAAAATTTTGTTAAGTTTATCATCACATGCTGTTAGATTTAATTATGTTTTGCACTGTGTGTATATTTGTTTGTGCTAGATAAACGGCTACGCCGCCTCTCGCTTGTATGATAATAATAATATCTTCGATACGAGCTAACGCCATACCACAGAATAGGTAACAATTGTTTTGTTACCTATTCTGTGGCCATACCGACTATCCCTTCTTGATGGATAAAATGCGAAAAACAACCAAATTTTCGCTATATAAAGCTTTCGCTCCATTTCAATAAGAAATCAACTCTGAAAGCAGTGTCTTTCTTGTTGATGGAGGACATTTACTGAACAAAGTTGTGTGGCCTTGCAACGCATCGTTTGCTTCAATTAGCGCAGGTTACATACAATATGTGGAGAGGCAATACAAATCAAACGTAGTTATCGTTTTCGGTGGTTAACCTATAGACGTAGTGGAGAGAGGTACGAAAAGTGCTGAACGTTGTCATAGATCTAAGAAACGCATGTCAACGAACGCTGTGTTTTATAAATCGATGATTATGACAGTTACACAGTATAACTTCTTATCTAATGACGAAAATAGCTCTAGGTTCATCTTCATGTTAAAGAAGAAACTTGAGGACGCGATTTACCTAGTTAAATAAGCAGGGGGAGATGCAGATACACTCATTGTAAATACAGCTATCGAGATGCCATCCTCTTCATTATTGGAGTGTGTAGTGAAACTAGTACAAATACTGGTACCGAACAAGATTTTAGCGATCATGTTCCATCAACATCCGATATAAAAACAAGAACCTATATAAAACAAGAGGTCCGCGTTACTTACTGTGGAGTCGGTCTACAGGGGATACCATGTAAAAAACGCACAGTTTCAAAATATTGAAAATGAATCTGAAGTAATATGCAGAAAGTAAAACCAGTATCATCGAAACTATTGATCCTATGAAATGTACACTTTTACCAAGTTTCTAAAACTACCTTAATACAATCAAAAACTACCTATTGTCTGAACTACTACTCCAGTTTCTAGATTTCACTCAAGTGGATGAAACTTGAACGATACCATATGTGATATTGAGAAGAGCCCGAGTTACATAACGCTGAAAAACAGTGACAATGTTGTTACGTGTAAAAAGTATATTAGCGTTGGAATTTATTTTGTGCATAATTCTTGGTCGTGCAAACGCTCTTTTATTTGAACGCTGTTTTCGTATGAACGCGGCTTAATCGGCCGCTCGCATATTGGGCTGATAGTTGGTTATCTGCATTACCGGCAAGCTTCATCAGGTGTTTTAAGCCATTCGTTTTCTTTCGATTCGCCTTTTTAGATAATGAATCGTCTTGTTGCGACCTGAATAGCGACCCTTGTCATACGTGGCCTCGAATTGGCAAGGCGCATTTAATGGTCGTTCGCCAGAAAAGCCTGAATTTCAGGGTAAGTTAGTTTTTTGGTAATAACGTTTTACATTTTGGCTTATTGCGTCTGGCATTCCTAGCTTTTCTTACCGCGGAGTATTGGGGCTCCGTCGATTCCGCCTATTTTTGGAAGGCGTGCATTCCCTCCTGCTTCTGGGAGCATAATTTGATATTAGGCAACATCATCTGAGTGATCCGCTGCTGATCTCGGCCTGCACCATCCACCTGCGGCAGCAAAGCTGTAAGAGCCCGTTTGGAAGTTATTCGATTCAAACACTGCAAAAGCTCGAACTCTCATATAAGTAACTTACGACATAATGTTATTAAAGCTATTTATAGTATGTAATTTACATCTTGTTTTATCTTGGATTACCTGTTTAATTGTGTTAATTACTAGCCTGTTATTTCTATTTGGGGGTGCACCTTTCGCGCACTGCTTATGTCATTTATTGTCTGATTTCGTTACTGCTCCCTTCTGTATGTAAGATATTGTGCTACTGCATGCTGCGATTATTTGACTTTATAAGTACTGGACCTATCTTAGTATATTTGTTGTAATTTAAAAACTTGTTGGCATCCATTGTATTTAGTAATTACATCGCTTAAAGAACTGCACGCCGTCTTCACCGACCCTAGCTAGCGGCCTTGAAATATACTGTTGTAGCTTTGCTATATTTGAAGATATTGAGAATAATTATAGTTAACAATGTACCTGGTGGCCATAAATATCTGTGATCGCATTACCTTTGGAATAAGCAAAGTTTTCAAAAATGATTAATTCAACTACCCAACCTAAATATCAAATGTCATTGACGTAATCGCAACTGACATTCCTAGGTGTCAAAATGATTACAGATTTCTATAATTCATTATTATAATTGAAATATAATGCTAACCAACATTTATAAGTAGCTAATTCCATGGCTACCGGGATCACAGATATTTATGACCACCCAGTATAAGGGTATAGAAGTTACTGTAGGTTATGTACCTATACATAAATCGTTTTGTATTAGCGAGTGTATGGAATACCATAATACAAACCAATTTCCAATACAGCTTTGATAATTTAAGATAATTAAAATTAATGTAACTTTTTATATGTGCCAGTACTTGAGTTGGCAAGTAATTCAGCCATCGGTTCGCTATTCCCCCAAGGACGTCAAGCTATTGATAGTAATAGTAACTCGATATCAGGCAATCTTAACATGATGTGCCTCAGCGAATTTCAATTTCTTTTCCATAAAGAACATCTGTTATGTCAATTTTGTGCAAAAAATTATATCGTTACAGAGAATGCATGGAGATAGCAGTGACATCATTGGCTCCAGAAAGTAAACTGAACTGGAAAAGAAAGTTTCTTTTCGCAGAATTGTGGTTTGTCCACTTGAAAAGATAAATGGGGAAAGGCGATTATAAATTCCAGTAGCTATTATTCGCTCCACCCCATGTTGACCCTAATCACCCCAATTACTGATAAACTTTCAGTACCTTTTATTGTTTACATTTTTAGTTAACACAGCTTTTAATATCTCCTACCCTCAGTAAATTAATTAACTAATTAAACCTCGTAAATTAAGTGAATTGTTATTTTGAAGGTTTGTTCGTTAATTTATTTTCCCTCAAAACATTTTCCTTTTGTTACAACTTGTGTAATGAACTTATATAGTACTTTCGGCGAAAACCAATGTAAGACTTCAAGAACTAATTTGTTATAAAAATTATTCTGTACGTGTTATCTTTTCGGGGACTTGCCTTTTGAGATAATTTGCATCTAAAAACAAGATAATATGCCACCAGCCATTCTCTTTCACAAAAAATTATATTAAAAAACATTGGATGCTAAAATTTTCGTAACACATATGACTGCACAATTCATTAGTACTCCTGTGCGGCGTACTATGTAACATTTGGTATTTTTGTGCTTGAACAATCACATAAATACAGAATAAAATTAAAAAAGACTCGACTTCCATCAGTTGCAGGAGAATGTAGAAATGCCTACACGAACAGTTAAAAAAGATGAGCTGATTTGCATACAACATGTGTTACAACATATTCAATGGCAAAATTCGTATTGCTTTTATAAAAATGCAGGAACTGAAATAGTCTGGAGAATTAAAATATACAAGGAAGCGTGTAATGTATGAGAAGCCGTTTTCATATTTTCAGACTCGGCTATTTTTGATTTTGGTAGAATTAAAATTGTTTTTGAATCACATATGCCCTGGTACTATACATGCCAATTTACAGAACAATATAATATTATTCATTTCATTAACTACCAGTTTGTGTTGTCGCGCATTGTTACTCGTAACTTATCAAAGTCGAATACCGAGCTGGCATAAAATTCCTTCCAGACAAAAGAAAAATTTAAAAAATGGTTCTTGAAGAGATGTTGACTGTGTTGAAACGATTGTGCTTCAAAGTCAGCTATTATTGAATGGTCAAAATTATAAACGTGATCGGGGCTATTGAATAATGATTCCCGTTCAGGTCGCCCTATCGATGTGATCACTTCAAATATCGTAGAAAAAATCAAGTATGTGGTAACTGAAGATGCAAGATTGAAGAAGCAGTAATTAGCGACTTCCAGATTAGAACGAACCATATTTAATTATCATGAGTTCTCGTATTGGAGATGAAACGCGGTTCCATTATTATGTGATACTGAAAGGGGCTTTGGTTAATGCGTTCGGGCCCCTTTATAGATTAAGATTCCTCAAGTCCCAGGCCGTCCTTAGTGGGATATCAAAGACACCCTGTAAATCCTGCGCAAATTAGGAATTTTCTTTTCACGCAGAAAAAAATTGAAGAAATTGTGCTATGGACACGAACAAATCTGGTAGCACGTTTCAACAAATAGTATCTTATCAGTGAGTGAAACAACAAATAAGTCAGTATACGCGAGTACAATTTTTGTTTGGTACATGAGCACATAATCGCGAGTGTGATAATTCTCACGAGCGCATAATGGCATTTCACTCACGTGTGATATATGACGTTTTATCTTACACTAGCAGCTTTTGTACAATAAAGTTCTCAAATGGTAGAAACTGTCAACCGTCATAGAATTATTACGTCTTGTGACTAATAGCTTTTTTAGTAATTGAAAACGACAAGTACTTACACCAAATGACGCTATTTCGAGATAAATTACTTGAGCACATATTAAATTTTACATAATTTTTTACGAACATGTATGATAAACGATAAAAATGTATCTAATCTCATCGGTATGAATGACTTCTCGTACTTTGACTTCACACCGCCCATCATATCCCGTACAGGAACTTCCGGTACTGCTTTTCTTGCCTTTTGCTACTTAGTCTTGAAGTTTTTAATGTGTTAACAAATACGTTTATATTTTTTAAAATATTCGGTCACTAAAACCCAACAGTTTTCAATTGGTTTTAATTCTGGATAATTAAATGGATTTGCTTTTTTGTACATCCATGTTGCTGCCTTTCTACTAATCTATTGCTGTCAAACATATAATTTTATATGCATTTTAAAATTTGAATAATTGACCTTAAAATAAGGACTGTTACTTATAATTATAACAATAATAACCCGTTAAAATAGCATTTTGAACATGGTAGAAAATTTCAATCTAACTATATAATTGTTAAAAAACAAGGGCATCTTCTTTTTTATATTAGCGCAAATATTTTTTGAAAGTACTTCAATTATGTTGTTACAATATTTCTCTAAAACTTGAATAATCAAACCTACAACCTTTTGAATATTTAATGTAAGACTATCTTTTTTTTGGTAAAAAACGGCAACATTAATCAGTCAAATTTTTTAGTGAAAACGCACGAAAAATATCTTTTTAAAGTCATAACATTGCTATTTTCTATCGTAGGAAGATAAAAAGCAAACCATTTTACAGATAATTCACCCCCATTTGGAAACCTTCAGGGAGAATTATAAAATGGGCGCCTGTATTACGGAGGCAAAATTCAGGTACAATGACGAACGCAGTTTAAAATTGTTATTGAAACGGTATAGTACCTGTATTCAAAAGGAAGGGAACTGTATTGAAAAATAAACTTTCCAGTCTTTTGTTTTCACAACCATTCTGGAAATATAACCTTGGTATCATTTTCAATTATGAATACAAGTACAAATATAACTTTTAAAACACAAGAAATAGCAGATTCTCGTGTTAAAGCAAAATTCTGAAGGATAATAATCCATCAAGTTGTTCGATAGACCATAGAAGCAATATAATGAGAATTTAAAAAAATAATTGTTAAAGTTTTGAATTGATTGAGTACAATTATAATCGAAACAAAAACTTTTAGGATAAATATGGGTCTTAGGATTTCTAAACTAAATGTGATTGTGCTTAGACTATGTAATCATTCAGGTTTTGTTTGTTATTGCAGGTATAGATTTAATGACCTTACATGATTTAGGGATGTTATGGAAAAACGAATTTTGTTAATATTTTAATTGAAAACTTCTTATGAATGGTTATAAGTCTATGCGCTTGTTTTGTTTATTTAGACTTTTGAAATAGTTTGTTTTTCACTGTTTGTTATCTTCCTATTTCTTATAAGTACCAGATACCTTAGACATCGGCTGCTACTGTCTAAGCCCTTTACATCTTTGAGAAGAGCACTAAATTTATTTTATTATCAGTAGACACAAAAAGATATGCAGCCTGTTATTACCAAAATATGCGCATATATTGAGATGATTTAAAGCTCACAATTTAATTCTGTATGCAGAGAGAAATATTGAACAAAATCAATTAAAGCACAGAGTTGAGATATTTTATTTAATTGCAATCTAAACAGTACTTGAAGTTATTAAATGCATTGTAAATGAGATGCAAGAAGTATAATTAGAGGGATAAGGGAAGCAAATATCAGAGGTATTGAATTTGAAGTTTGAGTAAAAGAAAGTAAAAGAAAGATTTAAGATGGCTAATATAATATAAGTAATATGATAGCTTTGAGCATGTTTGAAGCCGGACCAAATGAAAGTAAATAATACAAAAGGTTGGTTATGTGCATAATGAATATGAGCGTAGAGTTAGTAATAAACGTACAGGCCAGTGAAAAGCAAGCAAGCTGAAAGGTAGATGGAAATTAAAGCAAGATAAGATAGAATTTGCAAAGAGCAATACAGAACGAGGGCAACTGAACTGAAGAATAATCAGTGACGTGTTTAAAATTGAACTCGAGTGCCAGTGCATTTTAAAACTAAGTGTTCATAGCGGAGCAGTGATAAATAACGTTTTATGTGACGAGAAAGAACAATTTTTATATATAAGAAATAAAGACAATTTCTAGTTTTAAGCAACAAACATGTCAATCAAATGTTATTCCTTTATGTGAAATTGTAACTAATACTTGTTTCCTTTAAACAATATCAGATCGCGGTTACTAGGTAACGCGATGCTCTTTTGTTAAATAATAAGAAATGAACTCCTGTAATTGTCAAGATGGGGGCAAATGGTGCTTTTAAATTTTAATGTGTTAATACAATAACAGTTGAGCGCCAGCGTGGCTCGGTGGTTAGAGCATTGGACTGCGGCGCGGAAGTCTGGAGTTCAAATCCCAGATCGATGCCTGGCGGGCGGCCTACCCAGTCGCTTTAAATAATTGGGAACCTGCGTTCGAAAGAACAAGGGGTAATAATGCGGTTGTCTAATGCGTGATGCTCACCACATCACCACGTGTCATGAATTTTACGCGCGACAGCCGGGTGTGAGAGCGAGGATACGGAAGCTCTGACCTTCCGCCTTGCAGGCCAAGCTCCTTCATGGTGTTAGTGCCTCACCATTATTATATACAATAAAAGTTATTTGCCAAGTAAAAAAAGTATAGACAATTATTCTACAAGTTACCGGGCACATGTTGAAGTGTTAGTAAAAGTTCTCCGATAAAAAAGGTATAAAATTAATCAAACTAAGATTGGCTGGAGTTCGGCCCCGAGCACCTGGATATTTAGAGCTAGGACACCGGTCCATTTGAACCAGAAACCAGGGATCGCAAGTCCTACAGGTCAGGAAGAAGTGTAAGAGCATCCCAGAACAAGATTTGGGTTCAGGGAAGCGACTTAAAGCGAATTAGGACATCGGCGTCACCTGCACCAGCTCCGAGACGAGATCGGCGAGAAGGTAGGATTTGGCACGTTTTTATGTGGTTGGAGTCCGGAAAGCTAGTGTACTTCGAGACTACACCTTGCTGAAGAGATTTATCGTGTTTCCGAGCATCTAGATCCGTCCCAGTTCGAGTAAATCGAGTGGTGTCACCAGAAAGAGATTTGCGGAAGATTTGCTTCAGTTTACCTGTGGTTTCTTGCAAATTTCGCTTTTGAATATCAAAATAAAGCGCTGTATGCACTCGCGAACCTTTTGTGGTTAAGTCAAATTTGTGAGGTTATGAGTAATTGAAGCGAGTAGCGCGGTTGTACTAAAATTTGGCGTATTTGAGCTACTCTGAGTTAAATATTCTAAAGAATAATGTTAAAATTAAACTCAAATTTGAACCTAACCTGAGATATTAGTCTTGTGTTTTGCCAAAGAACTATTCCAATTCGATAAAATATAGAAAGGGGCAATTAACCATTTTATTTCGATTAGCTTAAGATACTGACAGGCAAAGCTTTACGTTTTTTTTTAATTTAATACAACTACCCAGGTATTGTGTGCTGACTTGCCCTATTTAATTATTTATATTTTCACTAAAACCTTGATTAGTTGAGGGCATCATTACAATTATCAGGCGCTGCAACGTGGAGCCTTTACAGTCATTTCAATATATGTACCCTATTTTGTAAAATATATAGACAACTTTAGAAATATACATGAGCATATACCATCTCATTTACTTTATGCAAAATTTAAAAATGTTTTAATTACTTGTCGATTTATCAAAAACCAAAAAAATAAATAAAAAAAGCATGAAAACGTATTTAATTCTTTGTTTTACTGATTTTAATTCTTACAATGATTTACATCAGAATTAAGTAAATATTTCAATAAAAAACATAGACAACACCAACAAACTTCATAAATTAATCATCGTCCTAAAAACATCTCACAAGTAAATGCTTTTTTAAATTTTCTAGAAGAAATTCTTCTTCTGCCTGAAAACATGGAATTAAATACTGAAAACGATCTTTCAATGTCTACAGGTGTACAAGGAGCACTTACAAATTTTAAAATAACATTATGAGGTCCTCAAATTCACATTCCAAAACGTGGCTTATATTGTTTAAGATTCGGGTATGGTTTAGGGAGTAAAGCAGTTACTTTTTTTTGTTAGATTAGTAAAAATATATTTCGACTGTTGTAAGTCTTCTTCAGTTTACAATTATTAAAAACAGTGTAAGTTTTTTGTAAAATAAATATACAAAGTTAATTCGTTTTAAATAGGCGAATCAAAATAATTTTTTAAAATTTACATTAGAATAGCTTATTAATCATTAAATAAGGTTCTAAACACGCATACAACATGAAATGGATGTATGTCTACCAAAATGCGTCAGATTTTGATTCTCGTCACGAGTTTATGGTCTTATGGCCGACCTCAAACTATTTACAGATTAATGCATATCAGATAGATTACAACCATAGAACTACGTAATGTAAAGCATTTTGCGATGGGGCCGTAAATGAAAAAAATACAACAATTTCAGCTAACTACAATCTTGGCCCGTAGTTGGGTCGCAGCAGCCGCCGATGGTTCCAGAATATAGTAGCTTTCTTCGAAGCAAAATGTCCACTGGCTGCCCGAAATCTAAGGTGAGTCAGTTCGTGATTAGTTCTATGTGAGCATAATTTGTTTAGACCTTTTCACGCTTTTCCATTTTATCGTCTTTCTTTTCCCTTGTTTTCTCCGTTCTCAACGTAATTTTTCCTGCTGTTCACCCACATGAAGCTGTCCTATCGTTCTCCTTCAAGTTTTTGGATTCACCATTTCAGTCGGAGCTGACGACGGCGAAAGAAAAGTCCATGGGCGTTCGAAATAACTGCAAGCAAGCAAAAGATCGACCACCTGTGGTGTCGATATCTTTAGGTACAGCACGATCGTTAAGGTAGATTTTCTACTATCGGCTGCCCAGCTGCGCGCTCCAGATGAAAATGTCTGGTGATGCCCACCAGCGAAAGCTGCTCAACCTTGTTTTTAATGTAAATGAATTCGAGAGGCAGTCGTTTTCTTATCGACGGACGACTCCTCGTCACCCACTGTTTGTCATTCCTTCCTTTGTGTATCGTGTAAATTTTTCACATAATTTTATTAACTATAACACGAATAGCAGACGGACTGATCCGCAGTATTCGGCAATTACAGCCAAGTTCTGTGTCGGAATTGGTCGACAAGATTTCCAATTTTTATATGAAAATGTTGCGTTCGACAAAACTTCTTCGATAACACTAGCAGCAAGCGGTATTGTTTTGTAACTTTGCCTGGACGGCACTCGTAATCATTTATTGAGGACCTCGATTACTTCGCTTGATCGATTCCGTATGCAACCATCAAAATAAAACCTTTTGCTCGCTGGTCCCGGGGTAAACAAAGACATAACTTAATAAAAATTTACAATGTAACACAAACAAACCTTGTTTTAATGTGAATGAAAAATGGGAATGTATCAAAAGTACTCTTTTAAATGTAAGTGAAGAACAATTTAAAACTATTTGAAAATAAAGCAAAACAGAACTGGAAATTAAAAGACGAGTTAGCGAAGATTGCGCCCGCCACTACCTACTATTGAATTTATACTCTTAAGATATTTTCATTGAATCTGTTCAGTAACCTAAACTTCTATTAAAGCGAATAAATCTACCACTTAAGCAGCACAGCTTTAAAATAAACATTAAATAGAAGTGCATGGTCGTAATCAAAGATTCTCCAATAACGTATAGTGTCACTACGAAGAACAAACTTGTTGAACGACTCTCCAAATACAAATCTCAGCACATGCATAAATCAAGCAAACATTTAGACACCAGACGCCAGAATTGAAATGGTTCTCGTAAAAATGAATATTTTATTAAGTAACAAAAATTGAACTCACCTGAATGATGAAATATTACATGATTTATGTGCTGCTCTGTGATGCGAAAGGTTAAATCATCTTAAAAAATAGAATTCTTCGAATAGTGGATATGCCGACGCATGCTAACGATACGATACACTGCTACAGTTACAAATAAAGAAGTCCTGACTGAAGTATGCCGAACAGCAGAAGTAAATTTTACTATGAAGAAAAGGAAACTGGAATATTTTGCCCGTCCTAACAGGCGACAGAAGTATTGCATATTACAAAAATAATTATGTAAGGCAAGAGATCGGTAGCAAGATTAAGGATGTCATATCTAAACAACTCCAGAGAATGGTTTAAATGCACTTTCCTTTAACTTTTTAGTAGGGCAACGTCAAAAATGAAAATAGTACACAATCTACTGAAACAATATCGGTAACGAAAACTATCCACGCTAAAATCCTCGCGGTATGGTGTGGAGGCCCAAAATATGAAATATAACTGTACCTTACAAAGGCTACTAACCATGCCAAAGTGGCATTTGCGAAGGTTGCACCCACTCATACACTGATATCGAGTACACCGCCTATCTTCCGCGGTATTACAGGTCTGCCTACTAAATAATTTTCTCGAGACGGGTAACGACAGTTTGCTTTTGGCAATTTTGTTACTCAGCATATCTTTGAAATTAAACCCAATTTCATTAAAAACGATATTGATACGAACGTTTAAGACCATTCTGATTATACAATTTCATTTTTGCAAATTTTCCTGTGTATACAATGTCGTAGGAGACGTTTTAGTACTATATCTCATGTAAATTTTCATTCTAATCAAAATTAAAGTATTGAATTCTACTTTGAACTTAAGCTAATAACCCATTTTGGTTTTTTTAGAGAAAATTTGATGAAAATCTGTACTAGTTGAAGCAATGTATTATACTAATGATGATTCACCCACGGTGCGTTAACAAATGCGGCGGGGTTGGAAAAACACAAATACATTATTAATCAGATAAAGGTATAATGCCCCATTTCATTTTGCGTTACCTTATTAAATAGTTTCTCGAGGCAGTTTGTTTTAGAATATGGTTTTCCATCGCGCCCCGCTCGACCTTCGAGATGGACTCCTGCGAAGAATTTCTCGGTGCGACGTTTTTTTCGATAGAGAGCCATGGTCAAGGTAGGCTAGGCAATTTATTTAGAAGCAACCTCCGGGGATTTGGCATAGTTTTAACTAGCAGGTTATGGAAGCTTCGAGTTTCTGTAACAATTGATGTATGCACAGCGGCGTCTCTTCAACCACGTTCAGGCCGATATCAGCTGTGGTGAGATTTCCCAGATGCGAGCAGTTTGGCGGCGGCTTGAATTTCCTTCGGCTACAGCAGCCGCCTGCATCTGCTTCAGAGCAATATTCAACAATTCGATGGAGACACTGGCGAGACTCTCCATAAGATCGCTATGACAATGCATTGATTTTCATCTTGATTGTTTTATTTATTGGTAAAGGGCTATTGCCTAAGAATAAACAGTTCCACCAAGGCCTTCGATTATCAAACTGTACGAGATAAATACTAGTTTGTTTGCAACGCGTTAAAAGTTCATGAATTAGGGTGGCTGAAATTTTGTATGTACTTAATACTTATTTCCACGAGCGTCCTTGGATTATTGTAATTTCAATTATAAAAATGTGCAAGTCTGGGCTCGAGCGCTTCTTTATGAGCGCAGCCGTTAATGTTGCAGGCGTTCAGAATTTTTAATCTGTTGTAAACAATGTGTTTCGAATTTTAATCATTCATATTTGCATGCTATGATTTGGGTGATTCCAAGTTGAGCTATTTATTAAATATGTTATTAGTTTTTCTGGGCTTATTTGAGCCTCCAGCTCTAATTATGATGTTAATTGCAACATTGTTGATGATATTAAATTGTATTAACTGTTGCTGGTTTTTATTTTCTTTGTACTGTACTACGATCTCTCATGAATCTGCTGGTATTCTTTTTAAGATTTACATTGAAGTAAAAGGGTTACAAGGTAGGTGGTGATTTGATCGGTAGCTAGATTTGTTTTTTGTTGTGTTTAACGACTGGCGCCATTTTCTGTTAATTTATGAGTTTATATTTAACCCTAAGAACCACTGCCTGGTCCTTATCCACACCATAATTCTGCCGAGAGTTAGAGCTAGCTAGAGTGTGCCTACCCCTCGTATAAGGGTGGTACAAAGGACGTCGAAGGCACTACAGTGGTCTAAAAAACTGTATCGCTAAATATAAATTCGAGATCCCCGCTTGGACGTACAGAGTAATTTGAGAGTTAGCGCATGATAAACTAGTTTTACATAAATCGTAGTTCATGCGTTTATAATGAATTATTTAAAACTTGTTTAATACAACGTAATTTTCGATTTATAGGACTTCTAAAGGCGAACGAACTGTCAATATGAACTATGAAAATGGATGAAAAATAATTCATCTACGCTATAAGTATTTATAACAAAAATTAATTTTATAGACGAACAGTCACTTCTTTCAATGCTGATGAAATAAATTTAAACAGTGAGACTGGGGACATCTGATCAATGAGCGGGTCCTACTGCTTACCATATTGTCCTTACTGCTATTTCGAAGAGACCAGGGAAGACGAGATCATCAGAGGCGAACAACCATTTTCTTCCAAATAAGCGCAGGGCCGGCATAACGTGCCCAAAAGCCTGAAACGAAATAAATTATGGATTAGCACATTTTTGCGAACAATGCCGGTTGGATTACGCATTCGTAATTTATGAGGGGTTGTCAGAGGTTGGAAATAAAGACCGCTGGAAAGGCACGAGGAGATGGCTACTACATAAATTAATGATAACATTGAAATTGAAATTTTCAGCTTGAACACCTAGACTTACATTAATATAAAAACATTACAACTGTGCTTTAATTTTGATTAATATTTTGCAGCTGGAAGTTTTCTTACACTCTCTTACAATGAAAGCAGGAAACGGTTTCGAAATATAAAGCACGAGTATATAAAATATAAAAATTTAACCACAGTCTTGTAGCTTTTACCTTACTTTTATGTTCTATTTATTGCGGATGCCGACATGCACTAGCTTTCCGCCTACGAAGTAAGAAATTAAATTTACCTTCAGCTTGTTACTACAACCGTAGAAAATAACAAATACATTTTTAAGAGCAAATTCGATACAAATATTTTGACAATAGTGATAGTGAAACTGTAGCCAGAAATGTATGTGAATAGTCTATACCAGTGATTCCCAAAGTGGGCGATACCGCCCCCTGGGGGGCGCTGGAACGATCCAGGGGGGCGATAGTAGCCACGGGTGCATTTGGGGGGCGGTGAATAAAAATAAGGGGGCGGTGAAAGCTTAAAGAAGGAAGGGAAGATAAGAAGATTTAGAAAAACCGTTCGTACATATTTCATCTGTTGTGTAACATAGTGTAACATCATTTTTCAAATAAACACACTAAATGCAAGTTAGAGATTTATTTATCCCATAAAGACTATGTACCATTATTAAATGTTTTTATTCTTCTTCATACCATTTGTTACTATATTTATTCAGTCTGTTTATTTAAATTAATTTATTCTCCGTTTCTTTAATTTTACTTTTTCACATCCTTTAATACACCATCCAGAAAGTAAATATGATTATAATAAAGAGTTTTCATTATTCAAATTTGCTTTTACTTAAAATACAGGTTACAAATACAGAAAAAATGGTAATTTTAAAAATATCATTTTCTCTAGCAATAATAATAATTTATACCAAATTTCCATATGATATATTTTATTATAACATTTTATATTCGACTTTTTCAGATAATTATTTGAGTTTGGCTTTCACTTTAGTTATTCCAATTTTCAGTTAATACAAATTAAAATCTAAGCTCTGATGTTACCAAATAATTATCCCAACTAAATCAACTTATATGCTTGAATCTTTTTAATAAACTACTCACAATTTAACAATAACTGTATCGAATGTATCATTCATTGAACAATTCTCAAATATTTATGTTGTAAATCCCCCTCTTGCACTTTTTAATTGCTAAATAATTTAGTCTTTCAAAATAATTTCTTACCTAGAAATAATCTTATAGATAACTATCAGTTTCAAAAAGCTACCACTACAATATCTTTCTGTTTGTTCGCTTAAAGAATGTAGCTTTCCAGGGGTCGCTGAGTAATTTTTTGTCTGAAAAGGGGGCGGTAAGCCAAATAAGTTTGGGAACCACTGGTCTATACTATAATATTTTAATATTAATTCTCCTTCTGATTACGAATTTATATGTATACTAGCTGTTACCCGCGACTTCGTTCGCGCGAGGTTCGTTATTTGTGTATTAAATAATGACTAATTATTTTCTGTCATCCCATCTCACCTATCCCCGTCCCCGTCCCTTTCTCCGTCGTCGTCTCCGTATTGTACCATCCCGTCCCGTCCCGTCCCGTCCCGTCTCGTCCCATCCCTCCCTTCCCTCTCCGTCCCGTCCCGTCTCGTCCCTTCCCGTTCCGTCCCTTCCCTTCCTGTCCAGTCCCGTCCCGTCCCGTCCAGTCCCGTCCCGTCCCATCCCGTCCCTTCCCGTCCGGTCTCGTCCCGTCCCCTCCCCTTCCATCCCATCCCATCCCTGCCTTTTCCGTCCCGTCCCGTTCCGTCCCCTTCCATCCCATCCCTTTCCTGCCCTTTCCGTCTCGTCCCGTCCCATCCCTCCCTTCCCTTTCCGTCCCGTCCCGTCTCGTCCCTTCCCTTCCCGTCCATTCCCGTCCCGTCCCCTCCCCTTCCATCCCATTCCTTTCCTTTCAGTCTCGTCCCGTTCCGTCCCGTCTCGTCCCGCCCCGTCCCTTCCCGTCCAGTATAGTCCCGTCCCGTCCCGTCCCTTCCCTTCCCTTCCCTTCCCGTCCAGTCCCGTATGTCATGTCCACCGTCTTGGACTTAAAAATAAATGCCATTTTCGCAATCAACGTCCCAAAAAACCTCAATAACGACACCCATATCGTATTTTAGGCTTATTTGCCCCATTCTACCCCCTAAGGGTTGATTTTCGAAAAATCACGAATTACTGGTTTGCTTATTTGGTTTAAGGAGTACTACTGTCTATTTAATATTATTTCTCCATAAAAAATTGGAACCCCCATTTTACAGCTTATTCCTTGTATACATCATAAAGAGAACCTCTGTGCAAAATTTCAGCTTTCTAGGTCCAAGAGTTTGGGCTGGGCGTTGATCAGTGAGTGAGTGAGTGAGTCAGGACTTTCAGTTTTATATATACTATAATATAGACTAACGGACCCGACAGACGTTGTCCTGCCCGAACGTTGGTTTCCCTGCGAACGTTTTGTCGATATTCGAATTTTCGATTTTTTTCATTTTAAAAAATATTGAGTGGTGGTGAGGGGTAGGGCTGGGCGATATTGAAATTCTGATATCGATTATCGATAACTAAGAAATATCGATACATATCGAACTATCGATAAGTATCGATAACTATCGATAAGTATCGATAACTATCGATAACTATCCATAAATATCGATAGTTATCGATTAATATCGTTAAATATCGATAGTTATCGATATTTCTGGACAAATATCGATAGTTATCGATAAATATATGTATATAGTAACATGTGAGCAAAGGAAAATGAAATCAAGCTTGGCTTTGAAATATTTGTTTGTGTTGGTGGCACTGTAAGTCTATGTTATATTTTATGTTAGCAGGTTAGGTTTTGCGTCAGTTTGTGTCAAAACTGACGGACATAGGGCTATTGGATCTTCCAGGTGAAGCTGAACTCAACTCTCGATGGCCCGCTTCACCGGATAAAGCGGGGCTTCAGGTGCTCTCTCTAGAGCTCGCTTGCTGAGTTTAGAGCAACTCTACCCGGATGAAGCTCGACTCAAGTGACTCTACTGGTCGGGTATCGTCTTCTTATACCCGTTCAGGCACCTTTCCACTTGGATCTTCTCCCGGGGAATTCAGGTGCAGATGATCTGTACTTATCTACTCGCAAAGTCACCAATCGCTGGGCTTTTGCCCTAATCGTCGATTGTGACTTAAGACAGCGGCGTTAAAATTCTAAAATAAATATGTTTAAATTTAATTTGTACAGGCGCAAAGTTCCATAGTGATATTTGAAGTTTTCATGTAGTTTCAGTTTTATAGACTGCAAAGAACCATTATAAGATGTCATGATTTTTAAGTATATTAAGATGAAACGTTAAATGCTTGACAGTTTTGGTCATTTAACTAATATGTACCTGTCCCTTAAAATTTCTCATAAGTTCAGCAATTTTCTTGTAGTTGCTATGTCTCTTTACATTCTTCTATTGTCAAATTTCTTTCTCCAACTATCAACTTTATTCTTGTTCTCTCCCTTGGTTTGCCTTCAGTGGATTTCCAGTCTATCATTTATCTTAGCGTCTTACTTTCACTGCTTCTCATATCTTCTTTATTTATTGCTTTGATCAGTTGATGGTTCATCCCATGTTGGTAGTCCTCAACGTCTTAGTATTTTTCTTTCAAACCTCTTAGCCATTCTTCTTCATCTTGAGTGAGACACAATACTTCTGAGATGTAGGTAACTGGTGGACGTATTGTAGTTTTGAATTCTCTTGACTTTTACTGTTATAAAAATGCTTTATAGCCAGTGATTTTGAAAGGTATATATATAATACAGCATTAACGTATTAGATACGGTTATGTGTCACGGTGTGGAACATCAATTTTTCGTACTATTATCTTCGGCATACGAATATGCTCTATCGTTTTCGCAATTGCGAGCACAGTGCCCTAGATAAAAAACAAAGCATGCTTCTTTTTGTTTTTCAAAAGCGTACGTTTTGTATTTGATTACTACTTTATCGAATGACACGTAAAACTTCAAAGTAAAGCATTTTTATGGAAAGAAAAACGGTGCGCATTTTAAGTTTTTTACAAGAAGTTGTTATATTGTAAGAAAGTACATTCACCTAGTTCCTTGAAAAAACATTTAAATTGCGAAGAACTCTTGCAAATTATAGTATTGATGCTGAAGTGCATCGTGTGTGATCATCGCATACGTTGATTTAAAAAAAACTAGGTTTCGCAATTTTTATAAATCAATGCAGGCGACGCATCTGGCAAAACAACCTGTAGGTGAAAATTTCTATAAAAACCAACATAGAAAAACTTCAGAGATTATATATAAACTTTCTACAATGAGTAAGGTTAAAAATACAAGATACTTTGATGTCAGTATGATACAACGTCTTGACTATGTAAATTTTGGCGCCTTTACTTCAAGGTTGGCAGCGCAATTAAGACCCATATAAATACATATATATATACTTTTGCTTGAGAAAAAGATGGTACTTTACAGTATGTCTTGGTTATGTTGGCACCAGCTTATGTTTGTATCTATATCCATCAAAATCGCCATTTCTAGCTTTTCTTTGATATCAGTTCTTTAATTAACCCTTGGAATGTATTTCCATGGATCACTAAATTTGTGCCTTATCGCCACTGTCTTTTCCTAATAATATGTACTTTGTTGTCGTCTCATTTATCTTCAGTCAATTAAAGTTTGTTGTTTCAATTCTTCTAACAAATATTTCCCTCAAACCTTTCTCAGTTCTAGCCGGAAAATCTATATTGTCCGCATAAGCTGTTATCTCCGCACTGCTCAATTTATTACACCCGCATTTTCTAATTATGCCTAAAGCTAAACTGGGGGTTGCTGATATACAGTTTCACTGTCGTGCACCGACATTAATTATCTATTCTTATGCTCATTTGTAATTTTAGCAACCCATATAAAAAATATAAACAAGGTTGGTTTCTGAAAAAAAATAATATGGCTGCGATTAGGCTTATTTTTTAGTTCAAGTATCTATTGCAATAATTCAAAACGAGTATAATAATTGTTACGTCGACGTGTTTAAAGTTTTTGCGGCCGTATGTGGATTTGTAACAAAATGCCAAGCTAGATTTTCACAACAAACTTTCTGATTGAATTTAATTTCAGTTATTGTTTAGCTTTTTATAGACGTCCGTGTATTTATATAACATATTTTATAATAAAACGTTTATTTAATTTACGTAGGTAGAAGAAATAAACCCAAAGGGCATCACTTTAACGCGAATTCACAAAATAACAATAATTATAGAAGTGGAATATTTGAAAACAGATACAGAAGATTAGTTTCAAGCGACAACAAACTAATTAGTTCTGTATCAAGCTTGCACATAGTAATTCTGCGAAAAGCCAATGATATAAAAAGTAGTTTTCACGGACGTAATTACAATTATTGTTGTGCTTCCCGAAGAACATTGAAATGATTGGTTTAAAAATAATCATACCATAGAGAATAACTATACTAATCGGAGTTGCAATAGTCGTGTGCTCGATAGACAATAGCCTGAAAATTATACATTGCATGCTAAAACCTTTCTGAACAATGCGTTCTGATTTCACTTAATTGTTGCTAATTTTTACTGCTCTGATTTTGCAATTTTTAAATTTACAGAATAAATTTTCCTTAGAAACTGCTGTCAACAACATTCGGCAGTAAAAAGAATATTATCGTCAATTCCAGGAATTTCTCACATTGTCACTTCTAAGAATATTATTAGCTAGGTGCGAATTACATAGATGAACAAATATAAAAATTATTGACATACTTATCCATAATTTTATTATTTGAGCAATACGCATGTATCCTGCAATTTTATTTATTTCGACGTCATTTATTTATCATATCTGAAACCTTTATTTTCTGGATTGTCAATATTTCTCTTGTCATAACATTCTGATTTAACTTAATTCTAGTGTATAACTTTTTAGGGATGCGTTACTTTCAACAATGTACATTTCAAATATTTTATACGTTCTATTTATTGATGTCACTTGAAGCTGTTTCGCTTTCTAAACCACTATTTCCCCTCGGCGTAACGTTTTTCATAAATTTACTACTTATTCATACTTTGTGCAAGTTCCAAACCTTTCTCATGGTATCTGCTGATGTAATAATTTTCAAATTCTATTTTTATGAAAGACAGCAGACTCGTTTTTCACAAAGCTGCGTCCAGTTTTCTCTTTATTTTCGTTATTTGTGGTTATTGGCTCATATTCTTTCGCTGTGTTGCCCCACAACCTGCTCTTATACGTCAGTGCTCCACATTTGCTGAACTAAGTGCTGAACAAACATAAATCCAGAAAAATCGTTCCAGACATCTAGACTGGGTTTATTTGAAGAAGTTGGCAACTATTATAGCGGCGACAGCGTCGCAACGGCTATTTTGTATAAGTAGGGCAGTTCTTTCATGTAACTCGTGCGAAAGCTATCGCAAAATAAAACAAGATGAGAAGGTGCAATCGCCTTATCGATACTTCGGCACAGCGTGACACATTAAATTTGTCTTCGTAATCTCTAATATTTCAATAATAAAAAAATAAAACAGAATTCGGTACGCAGTTTCGAACTCGTGACCTTAAGCTCAATAGCCCAACTCTGTACCTTTACAATACCGTGTTCAGTAGTAACGCGGCTGCTTACCGTTATTACTCTTATCATAAATACAAGTCGAACAACACATATAAAGAAAAACAAATCTCGCCGAAAAGTGTTTCAGTTCTATGCTTTAATATTCCACACAAACTGGAGCAGAAATCATCCTGATCGTTCTCGAGATAGAATGTTTACATCCATCTGGTGGGATATCTTCACTAAACTGCATTTTCCGACTTTCCTCTAACGTCAAAGCGGTTGCTGTCTCTACAAAAATTGTTGAGTTTTATGAAACGTTTGAAATAATTTTGGTTTTGTCGCGATGGATTGAACAGTTGTGGCAACTAGTGCAAATTAGTAGAATACACAGAATAAGAAGGTTAGTTGGATAGTAGGTCTTAACTTATATACAAAAATGTGGAAAAATGAAATCAAAATAAACCTTAATTGTTTAAAACATACAGAGACAGTAACCTAGTACTCAAAAAGGGTAATCCATTCTCCTAAAGTCTAGATTTTGTTTTTTTTTCTAAAAAATTTCATGTCACACAGAAGAATACAAGATTTTAAATTTTACAACACCCGTGGATTTGAATAGGGGGGAGGGGTTACAGTAGATAATTCACGTTCTTACGAAGAAACATCATACGAGGACATACACTTATATTCGTAGTATTTTAGGATCAATTGTTTTTTTAAGTAACTGTCATCCTTCCATGTTAAGCTACTTAATATAGGCGTAAATAGCATATGTCATAAATTTACTAGTGATGGGCATAACCGGACAATTTTCATACCCGAATTATTTGCATTCGAATGATATTAATAACCGAATGATTATTTGAATAATCATTCGAATAAATTTTGGCTCTCTCGATTCGTTTCGATTAAGTCAGCTGGTTTGCCGGTTGGCGGTTCACCGTCATCTGTATCGACATCGGTTCACCGTCATCTGCATCGACATCGGTTCACCGTCATCTGCATCGATATCGTAACTTGCAGATAGCAGAGGCACTCAGTTAATCGTTAATTATCATAATAATTGTATAAATGATTTTTATTTGATTTCTAAGGAGTTTGTGCAATAGGTGTAATATGTTCTTCTAGTCTTTGGAGTATTCTTGCTCCGGTTACTTCATTAATGTGAGATGGCATTTCATAATTGACAAACAATAAACAATCTGACGTAACAATTAAAACCATAATAACTGTAAAAACCCAGTTTATACACTTAAAAAATACATGCAAAATATATCATAATAGTGTGTAGTGCCGGATTTCTAAGGCGCCGACCGTACATTATGTGTTATGTATTGGAAATTAAGAGGTATTTATTAAGAAGTGTAGAAAGAAATAAATATGCGGGACTGCTTGCTAATCGCAATAAATTCAGTGGTAAAACGTTTATCTTTATCGATCGGGCGGGTTAAAGGCGCCGCCTCTTGTTTTGAACCTTTGGAGATGTAAGCAAATAAATAGCTATTTATGCAACAAGTGCTAAAAGTCGACTTTTATGCGCGAGACATGAAAATTATGAAACGAAGCCGAAGGCTGAGTTTCATAACGTCTCGCGCATAAACGACTTTTAGCACGCGTTGCATACAATATTTTATCTACGACCTTAATTTTACCGTTATTAATCCATAAATATCGATTTAAGAAAGGTTCGCATCTGCGACACTGCGTCATAATGAATAGTAGCCTACGCCGCTGGCGATTGTTTGGCCACGCCCGTGCTGTCAAGGTGAGTTACGAAATGTAATTATTGATACTCCACATATGACTGTATTCATTACATAACGCTTTAATTATTTCAAAAACGCTTTACCTGTAACGCAAGAAGCAACTAGAATAGCTTTACAACTTCACTTGCAGTTCGAAATTGTAGTTTTGAACCTCGCTTCACTTTTAGCACATGTGCTAAAAGTAAACAGCTGATTTCTTTAAACACGGTAAACTATAAAACGTCACTTTTAGTGAAACAAGCTAGCGCTAAAAGGTCTACTTTTAGTAGTGGTCGTAGATAAAAATTGTTTTATAGCTTGATGCGTTTGCAGTTTTTAGGCGTTCAGGTTTCAGGTCCCCAGAATTTGATATTTTTTATGATAGGAGGTAGGTACGCGATAACCAAATGGTGTTTTCAGTACAACCTGCTTTGTTTATGAGTTATGACGTATTTATATTTACAGAATTTTGAGCACTGCGTAGGTCGCTGAGATATGGCACATAGTACCTTTGAATAGAGGTTTTATATTCAAAACGTAGTGCGTATCAGCAGGTTATTTTTCATTCGAATAAGCCCATCACTAAAATTTACCATAAAAAGCCGCCGATCTGTAACTAGTTGAAATTTAAAAGCAGAGAGAAAAATGGATTTTGAGAAATTTGAAAAGCCTGCACCGATAATTGCTTTTCCTGTACAACAATGACAGGGCTGAAATTCACCAAAACTTGGTTAGAGTTCAAAAGTGAATCCGAAAATGTTGAAGGGGAGATATGAGCCTTGAAGGTGAATTGCAACCTAAAAGACCAAAAGATGTCGTGACTCCAGAAAACACCAAAAAAGTGATATTGTAATCGCAAACAGAAGAGTGAAATTCCATAAGGTAGCCCGTGAGATAAGAATTTCATATGAAAGTGTAAGAATCATCCTTGGGTTCCGCGAATGCTCACACCGTATTTTAAAAATCGTGATGAGTGTTGTGAGTTGATTTTTTTTGTTTCAAGCAAAATAAGGACTTATTTTCACGTGTGATCAATGGAGATAATACCTGGGTACAGTTTTATTACCCTGAGACTAAACAGAAATCAATGGCATGGACGCACAAAGGGGGAGCCCCTAAAAAGTTCAAAATTCAAAAATTTGCAGGAAAAACTATGGCAACAAGGTTTAGAGACCACGGAGGAGTTCTGCTCATCGAATATATGCCACAGAACACTACAATAAATGGGCCTTCTTATGCAATAATTGAAAATCTAAGAAAATCTATTGCTGAAAAATGCCGTGGAAAGTTGGCGAAAGGATTTTTTCTGTTACGTGACAACGCGACTCAGTACACTTCTTAAATGTCAAAAGTTGCGTACCTCCTTTTGGCAGGATTTGAAGTTCTTGACTTCCGCTTTGATCTTAGAAAAAATCTCTTCGGGAAAGACGTTTTTTCAGATGATGAAGACGTGAAAGCAGAGGTGAACTCATTTCTAAATGAGCAAGAGAAAACACAACACAATATGTGTGTGAACATCAATGGAGACTATGTTGAAAAAAAGTAAAAATAATTTCGAGAAAAACAATGGATTCCAAAGATACGGCTATAATTGTATCTCCTCGTAGTTTCAGCTTCAAGTTCCCAATAACCTTTGATAATGTTAATAATAGAGGCAAATACGGTTATACTCGTAGGTTTATTTGGTAAAATGGATAAATTTGAAAGTTTAATGGTATACACTCCATCTAAATACACAGAAACTCTTAAAGAACGTTGGTAACAAAGTCATTAAGAAACCATGAATCTTCAAAATAAGGGTTTAAACGATTCTGGTGTGGAAATCAGATTACCACTTTACCATGCTAACCATCTCGGCGATTTTGTTCCAAGGCATACACATGATAGGTATTTCTTTCTCGACACTCCTTTCAAGCAAATATAAAATAAGATAAAAATTGCTTGAAGTTGTTTGCAAGAAATTCTACATGATATAACTAAAGATGATATAACTATACAAAATGATTCTGAGGCGAAATGACAACCTATCCAGGGGCACACAAATACACCAGAAGAGCTACAATATCAGAATCTCACGTGAAAATAAAGTTTCTTGCTGTTTCATATGATACTCGTATTCAAGATAATGAGCAAAGCTGGACACTGCCCCTTTCATTACGCGAATTCTGATTCCACAGCTTTCATATTTAACTCTTTCGTCCTATGGATGGTGGTTGTTTCATGAACCCTACAAGGATACATACAAAGTTTTAATTTTATAAAATCCAAGGGGCTGGCAGTTGGTCTAGTTTGATGAGTATGAAACAACAGCTTCATGATAATGATAGTAGCACCAGATTATTCCCCGAGTGGGTGGTCCAAGTACTTTCCAATCAATTCTATTTTTGGCTGTAAAACCTAAGCTAGCACAGTCAAACTTATTCCCTTTTAATGATCTCTTGCATGTTTACTAGGGAGTCCTGCTTTTCTCCAGTGTGTAGATATTAACATTATGCCTTTCTACATATAATAGACCTTAGCCCTCTCTACAGTTGTGCGTTACTAATTTTCTCTGGAATCGTATTTAGAGTTTGTCGCAAGCAACTTGTGGTGTTCTTTTGATTGCACTGATTTCCACTCTATAGTCGAATTGACGCAACAATAGCATAACTGGCAACGGAGCAATAAATGTAGGGTTTAGCCACCCTTAATAAATCAGAAATATTGACATACGGAAATACATTTCAAGTGTGGAGAAGCCTTAAGTAAAATCCAATTCCAATTTAGATATAATCTAGCAACAAAGAAAGTAATTTCTGCTATTGAAGGATGCTGCCGTATTTCGTAGATTATACGAGGGCGTTTACCGAACAGGAAATATTACAGCCACACTCAAAAGCAAGAGTCTGATAAAAAAACACCAAATGAATTTTTATTGGAACTAAGAAGCTATAGTAAAAGCCGAAAATCAACTAGAGGGGAGTTCGACAAGGACGTGTACTACATTATTAATAGTATCTACTCTGAGAAAATATTAAATGAATCCTCACAAGATGCTATGGAAGCTGTTGCTGTAAGGGGAGAAAGATAAATGACCTTCGCTATGATAATGAATTTCATAGTTTTAATATAATGCATTCACAATGTTTCCTCCTCCCAGCAGGCTCTGTTAGGGTGACATTTTTATTGGTACGCATACAACATAACTAGACATGACAAAATTGGGTTATGTTGTTTTCAATTCGTGATTATGATTTTTCAAGGCTTACACTGGTGCCAGTTAAATTTGTGTCTCCTTCCGTATAATTATCGGCATTTTAAAATTAAAATTGCAACGTCAATAAAGCGGTTGTAAACAATGTTTTTGCCTGAAATCGTCAAGAAAGGGGGTCATGTCAAAACTCAGTTTGATCTTGAAAGTGTGACTTTGCAGAACTAGTCACTTTTGAGATTTTTGCAAGACTAGTAATTTTTACTTTACTTTACCTAGGTGAGCGGTCACCTTCACCGTGCGCCTTGATGCGATAGAATTTTATTTTGAAATTTTTAAAGAGCGATTTCAGAAAAAAATGTAATACATTACACAACATGAAATTGTCTATGCTTGACTCGGAGGCTTTGAGGAAGTATTCGGACGCTTCGCGTCCTCGTATTCTTCAACAACCCTCCTCATCTGCAAACTATTACTTTCATGCTTTGTAATGTAATATACTATTTCATGTTACAGTTTGACTTCGATGACAATTCATACATGCAACCTAATAAAAGCAAATAACAGCCTACTGGAAGGAGTAAACATCGTGAATCGATTATAGCAGTACTCCAAGCAGTTGGACAATACGAACTGACAAATCAAGCAAACTATAATTTTGGTAACTTCAACAAGTGACAACTTTATAAAATGCTTGAAAAGGTTATATCACACTATTTTTTGGTACAGGCTCCGCAAAATGACACTTTAACAGGCTCGTTTGAGTCCGCAAAATGCTATTTTAGCGGACTAGCGGAATAGTACCTTAATGGATGTTAGCGGAATGAGTTGAGTACTTCAGCGGACTGAAAGTTAACTTAGCAACACATTAGAAACGTGATTTTTTGTAACTGAAAATAATTTACATTTTTTTGACTTATAGCAGACAATTTGTGGAGCTGATACTAAAAAACTTCCTTCCTCGCCTCGTCTTTAAAAAACGACGCGTCCCCTAAAACCCCATTTTGCGTACTTGATACATAAACGTGCTAAGTCTGAAATTAGGAATAAGGATAAAGTGCCAACTGTTTAAATCAAGGCCATATAGGGGGAGTATTAATCTCCGTTAGTTAGAAGAGTACAAGTTATACAATGGTTAAATATAATTACAGACATTCTAAGAACAATTAACAAAGGAAAATATCAGATCTTGGAGGAGAGATGATATAACGTGTGTTAAAGAAAAACTTATTTAGGGTAAGCCTTGAAAAGAAAGATAAAAAATCTAGTCATGTCTTAACTTAACTAAGTCTATAGGTGAATGTCAGGTTGCATTTTGTTTATGAAAACATCTGTCACTGTCACAGACAAAAGTTTACACTGCATTAAGTTTACTTGTATCAAACAAAAAGAAAAATAAAATGGCATTTACACAACAACAACGAGTGTATTCATCATAACAGTCAATGAAAATTGTGTGTTTTGTATATTTTTAGGAAAATAGTGCAAGATCAAGATGTAATGTAGTTCTCTCTGACTTATGGTAGTTCATTTGCTTCAGTGGGTATGTATCAAGTTATGACAAACTTCAACTTGATCATGGCATGCTGCGAATGAGTTTTTTTTAAACACACGATATATTTATAGACCTTTCCAATTAATAATGCACGGTAGGATAGTAGGGAAAAGAAGTTCAAAAAGAAGAAAAACACCATTGTTGAAGCACATACATATGTCATTGATATAAGAACCCCGTCTTATTACTACTACTATTAAAAGATAACCTCCCGTAGAAAAAACATTTAAAAGAGATCTGAATTTGTTTCTGTTTTATTTACTTAATTGTACTATTTGTAAGATCCTTGTGTGAGTAAACAAATGCATTTTTATAATTCTTCACTAATTATTAACTACCATCTACGCCATTCGTATTGCCCTTTACAACTGGTTATTAACTTTGACGATTCAATGTATATTGCTGATCATTACATCAACTCCTTGTAATGTCCTTACTTTAGCCATACAAATATGTATACAGAACCAATTATTCACATACTCTTTCTTAAGCACATGGCCTCCATTTAAAATAATACGATAAACCGAATATCCTGGACGCTACATAAAAAACAAACGCGTTCCTGTCGGTGCTCTTTGATATTTCGCGAAGGATACCGCTGGCTGTCGCATATCGTACATGGAGTTGTAAGAGTGCCACTAGATGTGACCCAAATTCCGATATGCAGGCAAGCTACTGATTGCAACTTTTCGAAAGTTCAAACAGCTCCGAATCTGGCTCGCACCTCGTCCGAGGAAAATAATTACAAACCGGAATTGTCGGCTTTACAACCAAACGCAATTAATGAGCGAGTCGCGATCTTGTGTACTTTATTAGTATACATTTCAGGTAGCAGGACCAAATCAATAAATCTGAAATGCCACTTTCAATTCAAGGTGACGTTACAAAAACGAATACCAAAAGTAAAGATTGCGGAAAATATAAATAAATAAAGGTAAGAGATATTGAATGGGATTAAACCAACAGAAATTAAATGCATAAAAACTAATATAAATAAACATACTATCAAGAAATCAAAGTAATTGAGAAGGAAGAGAAAGTATAATACTGAGCGAAACATGTTTTGTCAGTGTAGTACAAACAAGAAAACAGTACAATAATAACAGTATATTTTGTGTAGAACAGAATAAAAAAAGAACAAGTAAATACCGTTTGTACAAAATTAAAAAAAATAATACAGTAAATAAGTTGAAGCAAAACCTTCCAAAATCTACTGAACTAAGTCGGAGATGAAAACACTGAAATTGACGAAAAAATTAAAACTGGAAATTGGTATCCGTGTTCTAAAAGTATTAAACAGAAGGAAAGATAATATAATCAGAAACACCAAAATAAATATGTTTATCCAATACTCAATCGTAATATGGTGATTTACTAGTTCGTTTTAAACAAATAAACTAGGCTATTACAGTGTACATAAATCAAACAAGTAAAGACCCTCAGCATCGTATCCTTTGATGTCAAAATACCGATTTGAATGACCTTGAACGGCGATACTTTCCGATATTACCAACAGATAGCGCCACTACCTTACCACATCAGGATTCGTAGTACAGTCAGTGACTGGCTCTGATTGGTAGAACTTTGTTCTGCCATCTGGTTGTCAAGCTCAGAAATACCCCCTAAGTTATTGTCACAGGCACTCTAGACAGGCTTGAACATTTTGCATGAGTGTCTCTAATTGTTTGATTTATGTACGCTGGCTATTACTGGCTTGTTTACATCACAACCCACATTGCTCTAGACACCATGGGTTATTTATCTGGTTTACATTATAACCCACGTTACCACGTTACACCGTAGATTATAATGCATTTAGCTCACTGTCAATTCATTTGTCACTTTGTCTTTTCACAACTATATCTATACAAAATGTATGTTTTTTAGTATTTCTCGAGTTGTTGGATAAAATTGTGTATGGCACGCGTGTGTTAATACAAATAAATCGCTGGAGAAATAACCCCTCTCGACCTGATGTCCTCAAGGGCTCAACGTTTCTCTCGTGGATTATTTGTAATATAACACACTCGTACCATAGATATTGTAAAGATATTATGTTAATATTATATGATTGTAATTTAAATAAATAAATAAATACACACCCTACACATATTTTTATTTCTGTTTAAAATCAGATTTTTACTGATTAACAGTAAATGAATATCTGTATCAATGGGTTCATTAAATCAGTGTTTTGCCCTTTTTAGTATTGCGCACATCTGCAAGTTAGATAAATTATGGCTAGCTCAATTTTTTTTCGATAGGCATAAAACTCAAAATCTGCAAGTTAGGTTCCCCCATATGTTCATAATTAAAAATCCCCGTGTTACGCCACTGGGCTGTGAAATTTAGAAGTAGCAACGCGCAAACTCTTACTGCGCTGTCAAATTTAATCCATCAACAAATAGATTTAATGTGCGGCTCGTTTTTGTGTAATTACAGTGAATTCAAACGCAAATCTATGAACAAATTATCAGGTATTTATTCAATTTATGGTAATTTCGCGGGATAATCTCTCTTTTGTTTCCAGTGTTCTTTGTATCATGACGTAAAAGGACGCGGCTTGGGTGAATTCAGATGTTATCCGCTCACTAAGCTCACAATTCTAATTTGGTTATTTATTGGGTAAATAATTTGTCTGGAGACTAGGATATGACGGCTGGTAACGTCTCGCTGGTACATACATTTCCGGCTCCTCAAGCTATCAATGACGTTTTTACGATACCTTAAAATTTCTAGGTGGTCGATTCGATCTTCGGGAAGAAGCCCTAAGCTGGATCTTCTCTGGAAGTCTCTGCTTGCGATGTAGATGATGCTGGCCTTGGTGCTGCAGCTCCCCACGATGCCTCGCAGTCGTCAGCTCTGGACTAGCTCCCCTGGTTTAGTTGTAGTCGAACCTCGTAAATTCCAGATGGCCACTCATGCTCGGAAACTGGCTTTGGTGATGAAATAATTTTTGATCGTGGAAAACGTTGCCCACACGTTCACTTATTCTTCAAATTTTGCTTAACACGATGGTGTAATTATTTTTTTATTATTTTAATGATAAATAGGTTAAATCTTAATTTAAATGGAGACACAAATTCAACAGGTTTGCAGATAATTTATTTCAATTGTTTTCTGCCCAGTTCGTTATAAACAAAAACACATCAGAAATACAAAAAACGGAAATTGAACTGATTCAAATTAAGTACTGTTACAATTAAAATGCTTAAAACTAATTACTTTCACAATAAAATCCTATTCATTAAAATTGTCCTTTCAATCTTGTAATTACTGTCTTTTAATGTCACTCACATTGCACAATTTAACTGTCCTTTCAATTATTTGTTGCACTGACTAGTGGTTCAGTTCGCGTACTTCCTTTCTACCTACTTGCAGTTCAATTAAGTGTCTACTTTTCTTCCACTTCCAAATCCTGGTGTGAATTTCACCAAATCTTGAATGTCGTTGATCCATGTTATAATTTGCCTTCAGATCTGTTATTGTGCTCTTTTGTACTGTATTGGTAACATTCTGTCCTTTATACCTTTATTTAAAAAGTTCAGAGAACTGTACTTATTCAACTAAACTGATATGCAAATTTATTTAACCCGCATGTAATAAATCCCTTTGGTGATAGATTTGTTGAATTTTGATTGGCTTTACTTTTTACCAACCTCTCAGTTTACTAATTGATATTTCAGTGACTCCAATTTACAAATTTGAGCTCTGCCTTACTGCCTTTTATTCTAAAGTAGCTTCAACTAATATCGGCAATGCTTGACCGATGTAATCATAAATTAAAATTACTAATGTGACTTCTTGCAGTTGCCTGCTTACCCCAGCTCTGTGCTTTTATTGACTTGCTTTAAATGATTGATTCTGCAAGCAGAGTTGTGTAACGGGCTAAAGACCAGTTCAATATATATTATCCAAGATTCAATAGTACCATGGTGTTTTACTAGTTCGTTTTAAACCAGTATACTGGGGTATTACTACCTTGTTGAAATCATAATCTAAGTTACCCTTAACACCGTGGGTTATAATAAATAGCTCATTCGTGACTTACACGTACTTAACTCACTCCCGTGGCTTTAGCTCATTCTCAATTAATTTGTCACATTGACTTTTCACAACCGCCAATACAAAAATTAAGCTCTTTTGGCAGTCATTGAGTTGTTGGATAATTTTTTGTATGACACGCGTGTGATATTACAAGTAATTCACTCAAGAAAGGACCCCCCTCGGCATGACGACCTCGAGCGCTCAACTTTTCTCTCATGAATTGTTTCTAATATAACAAACATACTTGTACCATAAATAACCATAACCATTATGAAATTTTATTTGTGAAGAAAATACCATATTTTTGCTTATAATTTTGACACACCACTATTTACAGGAAAATAGTGAGATTTGTTTATGTACAAAAGGCCAACAGAAATTAATAACACGGTTGTACAACATCGTGTAATTGCAATATTTCAACATAATGTACTTTCCGCCCAACACTAAATGTTCTAAATGCTCCATACCGTTAAATCTTGAGATGGGCAATGGCATAGATATGGTAATGTTTGCGATGGATAACACACAGTAAACTACCGCAAATTATGAATACATAATTCAACACTGAAAATTCCGAAAATATCATTTCGACTACTAAAGTCGAGTATTCCCACAATATTAGGTCAATGGAAATTTCGTCCTTACAAAATGACAAAAACGTAAAACGTTCGATCGTTTTTGCATAAATGATGGGGTTCACTTTTACTTAAACGGTTTCGTCGATACACAGAATTGCCGTTACTAGGCTACTAATCCCCTGTGAGAACCATGAAAGACGACTTCATATACCGTAAGTTATCGTTCGCTGCGTTACGTCGTATCAGCAATAATTGGACCTTGCTTCTTTGAAGAAAATTGCCAGACTGTTACCATAACGTCAGCTCGTTACTGACAAATACTTCAAACATTTTCATACCACAGCATGAGGGGTAAAGAAACCACGACTATTGGTTTGGTTTGAACATGATGTCGCAACTAGTTATACAACAAATTTAAATATATTGCTGTGAGGAATATATTCCGGAATAGACACATCAGTCGCAATGGATACCCGGCCAGGTCCTACTTCACAATAATTTTTGAAATGTATTGTATAATAGATGCATGAAGGTTGGCCTTGGGTTTTTGTTAAGTTGCGCATGATCAGAACCGTAATTTTTATTTTGTTGTATAATCAAGAGTAATACCACAAGAGGTGAAAATTCTCTTAAAAAATTTTACCTTGAGTGGCATTGGAAAGATTATTCAACAATATGAGTATATGACTTTTATCGTGTTTGACAGCACACATTTTTAACGTTTTCCACTATTAATTTAATACTGGACCTTCCTACACGATTATTATGAGTTTTTAGAACGACGCCGATTTGAAAACTTCACTTTGACGTTTTGGCGAACTGTCAGTCAAAGGCGACTCACTAAATTGAAACCAATCGGGGTCGCGTGAAAACACTGCGACATTGTGTTTTCAAATACAGTCAATCTGGATTGGCCGTTTCTGACCAATTGAACAATTTTCATTGTTTCGTTCATTATAGTGTTGAATAATCTGTAGTAATACTATAAGTATTTCGGTATTATCGGGTTATATGCCGATAATTTGATGTACAATAATAAAAGACTGTCAGTTTGACAGTTTAAATAAACCGACCGCGAAACGGGAGTTACTCTAGTATAATCGATTTTGTATTATCGAAATTATACCAGATAACTTAACAAAATCCAGCCTTCTGATTAGTTGATATCAGGGTTGGCATGATTTTACCCACCTGAAAAAATCCGCGAGTTTTAGATTAAATTTGGATTTTTTTCAAAAATTGACAAAAAAATTATTTTAAAGTGGTAAGTGGTATAAAATCGTTTTACTTTCTTTTACTTCGTAAAATAAACTATAGTAAATCATGATTTTTTTCCACTAGTGATATTTGCGGTTTTTGAAGTCATGATTGTTTGTCAGTCTGAGTCTGTCTTTCTGTCATCTAATGGATCGGCCTGAAAATGTAGACCATCGTTTCTAATATAAATTCAGAGAACCTATTGATTTTTGGTTAAAATGAAGCAAACTGAAGTGGCACTTTATTGTTGTTTTTTCCGTTTTTTGAGAAAATTTTATAATTGTTTAATAAAAATAAAATTTCATAGGACAGGATCATACAGGCTGATTTTTTTATCATGTAACAACTTGTAGACAACCCATTATGTAGAAGTATGCATTAAAATCAGCCTGTATATTATGCAATTTTTTACAATTTTCGTTTGACCAGTTGTTTTGTAGAAAGTAGTTCTTGGCATTTTTACAAAGATTTCCCCAATCCCAAAAATTAATAACACGTAGGAATATACAGGGTGATTTTTAAGTCGATTCTTTCGTTTTACCAGGATATAAAGCTTAAGGAATTTTTTTTTCATTTACCTCTTCTAACGGAGGTACACGATATTAAAGTTTCAAATTAAAAACTAAACTTTGGCGCAAAGGCGGCTGGACAATTTTATTTTTGTTTATATCTGTTGTCAACCAATGACCTGTCAACTAGTTTTCCATTGTAATTTTATTAATGTTATTGCTACAATAATGGCCCATGTTTATGAGAATAATAAATTAGTGAATATGCTTATTATTTACAGGGAGTGTCGTCAAAATGCCGCTGCCGCATTGCTCTTATACGCAGAACGTATGTGTAGAAGCGAATGGTGATAATTTTGAACATATCATTTAAGTTAGATTAAGTTTAGTTTTATTTTTGTTAAGTAATTTTAGTTCTTAATTTGAAACTTTAACACCCTGTACCTCCGTTACTTTTGATATTTCGCAAAAGTGGTAAATGAAAAAATGCTTATTTTTTAAGCTTTATATCCTGATAAAAGGAAAGAATCAACTTAAAAATCACCCTGTATATATATATATTATTCACAACCATATATGTAATAAGGTCATTACTGCCTTTTAAAAAGTTGGAAAATGAGCCATTACCAACGTTTACTTCTCACCCAAGGCAGGAAATAGGTTACCATGACAGCAGGTGGAAGTAGTCATTTAACGTCAGTTTTGAAAAACTGTCATTTCCATTCTTACAATTCCTGTTTAGAATAAAGTGGTTGTGAATAAAATAGTATAGATACAACTGTGAAAAGTTTCATTTCTGTCTCGAGATAAACTGAACCTCAACGCTTCACATGGCAGTTACCTACGAGTACTTAATCTCTCGACAGTAATGAAACGTTTTCCACCTAGGTATGTAATATACTATTAAAACTTTATTACGTACCTTCTTCTTCTTAAGGTGCCGTCTCCTTTCGGAGGTTGGCTATCATTATGGCTATTTTAGTTTTTGACACTGCAGCTCTGAATAGTTCCAGAGAGGTACATTCAAACCACTCTCTTCAGTTCCTTAGCCAGGAGATGCGTCTTCTTCCTGGTGGTCGTTTTCCTTTAATTTTTCCTTCCATTATCAGCTGTAACATGTTATATCTTTCTCCGCGCATCACATGGCCAAGATATTCTAGTTTTCTGGTTTTAATTGTAGTTAGTAATTCCCTCCCTTTATTAACCCGTCTTAAAACTTCCTCGTTATTGACCCTTTGTGTCCAGGGTATCTTCAATACCCGTCGATAAATCCACATTTCAAAGGATTCCAGTTTCTTTATAGTGATCTTACTGATAGTCCAGGCTTCTAACCCATACAGTAATATGGGGGGTTACATAACATTTGATCAGTCGGAGTCTGAGTTGTAGATTTAAGTTACGGTTGCTGTACAGTTGCCTCATTTTGAAGAAAGCGGTCTTGGCCATTCCAATTCTGGTATTGATTTCTTGTGTCTGGTCGTGTTTGTCGTTAATCCATGTTCCCAGATATTTGTATTTGGAAACCTTCTCTATCGGCGTTGAATTTATATTGATGTTTGGGTAGTTCAAGGGTGTTTTGGTTATTACCATATACTTGGTCTTTTTGAAGATCATTTTAAGACCATATTCGTTACTGACCCGATTAATTTCTTCTAACGTTGCCTGAAGATCGTTTATATTGTCGGTGAAGACAAGTGTGTCGTCAGCATAACGTATGTTGTTGACCACTCTCCCGTTGATTTTAATGCCCCCCGTATTAGTTGCAGGAGCTTCTTTAAAGATCGCCTCCGAATAGTAATTAAACAGAAGTGGGGACAGCACACAACCTTGTCTTACTCCTCGCTTTATTTGGATATCTTCCGATGTTTCTCCGTCAGAGTGGATTATGGCGGTTTGGTGCCAATATAGATTTTGGATTATCCTGATATCTTGTTTGTCAAGTTCACTTGTTTTTAGAAGACTTAGTAGTTTTTCGTGTCGCACTTTGTCAAAAGCCTTCTCATAATCGATAAATCCGAGACATATTTCCTTATTCATGTCCAAGCACTTCTGAATTAAGACATTTATTGAAAATAAAGCTTCTCTCGTGCCCATTCCGTTTCTGAATCCGAATTGATTTTCGCTCATGCCAGATTCAAATTTTTTGTATATTCGATTATGTATGATTTTGAGGAAGACCTTTAACGTATGAGACATCAAGCTTATTGATCGATGGTCTGAGCATTCTTTCGCATTATCTTTCTTCGGAAGCATTACAAATGTTGATCTCAGCCATTCCGTTGGTATGATGCCGGTTTCATATATGGTATTGAACAAATCTACTAATACTTTAAGCTGTTTGTGCTCTACGAGTTTCAGCAATTCAACCGGGATTCCATCAGGACCGGGAGCTTTCCTAACTTTTGCAGATTTGATGGCATGCTCTACTTCGCTTTTTGTAATTGGCAGGGCGTTTGTGACTTCATCCTTTTCGGGCTCTCCGCGTTCTTCTTCGAAAAGTTCCTTGATATATTCTTCCCATCTTCTGAGTTTTTGGGAAGTGTCCATGATAATATTTCCGTCTTTGTCTTTTATTAGGCTATAGTTTTTCTTCTTCCCTGTTCCTGTAACTTCTTTAATCTTTTTGTACATTTCAAAGCTATCATATTTTCTCTCTAGTTCTTCTATCTCTTGGCACATATCCTTCATATAGTTTTCCTTAGCTTCTATTATCATACGTCTTATTTGGCGGTCTATTTGTCTATACTTTTCACTGTCAATTCCTTTGTACTTTCTTCTCTCCTCCATTCTATCCAGAATGTCATTTGTCATCCATTTTGTTTTAGTTTTTGTTCGTTTACAGTCCTTTAGTTTACTTTGGCTGGCTTCTAGTAATGCTTTCTTTATTGCTTTCCACTCTTCGTTGACGTTGGTACAGTTTTCAGTGTTTTTTACTTTTTCTAGTTCTTCTTTTATGGTTTCTTTCACTTTGGTTTCTACAGCACTGTCTTTAAGTAGTTCTGTGTTCATTCTAGGTGATGAAAACCTCTTTTTTAGTTTTTTAAAGTTTACTCTGAGTGCTGCCACAAGAAGACTATGATCCGTTTTTACGTCAGCACCTGGGTACGTTCTAGCAGATTTGATGGCGTTTCTATATCTTTGACTTATAAGAATATAATCAATTTGATTTCTCATGATATGGTGCGCAGTGTGTCTGGGAGACGTCCACGTGTATAATCTTCTTTTCGGCAGCCTAAACCATGTGTTTGTCACTATAACGTTATTTTGCTGACAAAACTCTACGAGCTTGTCTCCACGTTCGTACGTTACGTACCTAATTGTCTATAACTTTTATTAAAGAAGTTTTTTGAAAGACGTATAGTTTTAAAAAAAAATCCAAAACTAGATTTTCACAAAAATAATAGGAATAATATTTTTTTACAATCTGTTTTAATATTACGTAATTAACTGTAACGTTTGTAAAAAGTTCTTTTAGGAAGTATAGGTTTTGAAAAAGTCACACACTTAAACTTTAATACTAGCAGTAAAAGAAAGTTTTGTGATGATCACATATAATTTTCTAAACTGGCAAATCATTGAATGAGGGAATCCCCTTGAAGGAAGTCGGTCAGAAACAATTGACAGTGAAAACCTCTTACTGTAGAACATAATTTGATACACCTACTTTTACCTAAATCCAAAAAACGGTGAATTTATCTAAAACCCGAAAAAAAAAACAAAAAACACGGAAAAAAAACCAGTGGGCAGATAATTTTGGAAACCGGTTTTTTGCCAACCCTGGTTGATATCGGTACGAAGAAAACAATCTGTATAATCTCCAAACAAATTTACTGTCATTTGACAGAATAGAATATTGTTGCCAGGTGGACTACTTCTTTTGATAGTACAACATGTGGAGAATATTTAAAATATAAAGTATTGTAAGACCGTCCTTGTACTTAATTACTGAAACTGGATACATACATAAAAAATACTAAAGTTCTATTTAATGTTCTGCTTAAATATGGCAATTTTGCATTTGAAGGTGTTTTGTGATGTTCTCTAACCTAAATGCATTTGGAAACCATAACCTCCAATGTAAACCTTATTTAAACACATCGCCTTGCTCTGCCATTCCCCTTGAGATGCTTGTTAGAGTTTGAAAATTTCACGCGCTGGTGTTTTCGAGAAGAATGCATCGCAGAGGGAAGGTATTTAAAGCATTTTAATACATTAAATTTCAAATTATGCAACTTTTAATTGTACTAGAGTGTTTATTGGTGCTCGATAAGGGTTCTATTAAGGGCAATTCAAATTTCCAATTAGAGAAGGCGTTATAACTTGAGAGTATGTTTGTTACTAAACTAGAACTACCAACTGGTAATATTGACAGTTTATAAATATGTGATTGAATTAATCGAGACATGGCTAAAATTTTCATGGACATCTAGAACTTACATTTATATAACCACTCGATAAAAACTAGTTAATGATATCAGTAAAATTGTAATTGGAGGTTTAATACAAGCCGTTCCATGTTTATTTCACTTGTTTAGCAAACTATAGCGTGTAGTATTTGTTATATAGTTTGCATTTTATGACTATTTACGGGTAAAATTTATACTTTCACGAACTTGTTGCGCCAAATAAGTTGATTTCCTTATGACAGTCTGCATGGTCACATCAAGAGACAATTTTAAAAATTGTGAATGCACATTTTCATAAATTAAGCTTTACCCACGACACTTCTAACTTTAGCCTTCAACATTTTATACAGAAGCACATTTTTGTTATTCCTTTTATTATAAACTCATTCCTTTTATGTAAGACGACGCAAAGTTCTCTTTATCAACTGATACTATATTCCACATGCTTAACCTCTCATTAAATTTGAATTAGAAATTCGCGAAACAACCAAGTGAATGTGCAAGTCACAGGAAGAGGGTTTGCTAAAATCTAATAAACCAATTCTGATATAGGTTTTGGGCTGACTGGAATATGCCTGTGTATTTATTACTTTAACAATGCGCGTCATACATACTTTGAGCCGTAAGACTGCAATTTCAGTAACACTTTAATCATCTCCAGCTGTCGGTCCAGTTTAAAAACTTAAGGAATAATTAATAATATAAACAAACATATCTATCTGTAGCAGGGATATGGTAAAAACAGGGATTTGATTAAATCAATTCACGAGAGATGTTAAAATGACAACCATATGGTCATTTCCCTAAATAAATCAAGTGATTTGATCAAATTCCTAAGCTGATTTAGTGAAATCACAATCTTTTATGATGCCAACTGAAGTATCAATTTGAAATAAATAATTTTTCATATTTAATATAATCTCCGTAATGCTGTTTCCATCTAATGGACCTCTATCTCCCTTGAGTACATCAATCCAAACGGTGGAACCCACTAACACATCTTCAAATGTCTTCGAAGAAGTATCTTTTTTTTTCAGCAAATCTTTTTAAGTTTTGTGTAGCATGTTCCATTTGTTCTTTTATGTTCCATTCTTTTTGGCATAAATAGCATAGAATTCTCGATCCCTATCCTTCTTCTCCCACCGTATTTCCACATACTGCGTGCACTGGGTTTTTACAAATATCGCATGAATGGGCTCTAGTAGATTCCATTCCATAAACAACACAAAACGTTTTTTCTTCTGTGTCAACTGTTTCCCCTTCTGATGCAACTAACAATACGAGTTCTAGCTATAGATGCAGGTGTTAAACTGGTCGTAAACTGGTTCGAGTTGTCTTATTGTCGATAAACAAGTTAGTTCAGCGTTGTTGTTAATTAATTCAGCTGCTGGTAGATCCTCTGAAGTTGAAGCGTTGGTGTTATTTAATTCAGCTCCTGGTAGATCCTCTGAAGTTGAAGTATTGTCATTGTGTTGCTGTTTAAGAAACTGATCCAGGTCCTCTTCGGTAACAAGCTTTTCTGTTGGAATATGAATAGATTGGAGTCCTGTTTTGGCTCTCTTCATCATTTCACTAAATCAATTTAGGGATTTGATCAAATCGCTTGATTTGTTTATGGAAATTACCATATGTAGTTGACATTTTAACATCTCCCGTGAATTGATCAATCCTTTTAGGGTTTTGATCAAATCCCTGTTTTTACCATATCCCTGCGACATATCTATATGTGTGCCTACGTTATCTAACGTGAGGCTAGCAAACTAATTATTACAGATTCTTATAAACTTGTAGATCTATCTATCCATATCCGGCACGCTATGAAGTTAGTTGCAGTGACCTACCCCATCTAGCGTGAGACTAGCACACTAATTACAGTTTTCTATAAATAATTATTATAACTTAATGTAAAAATTATTGTCGCCTTCTAATTCTCAGTAACAGAATTATGAATTAGCGTAGAATGTATAATTTAGTAACATATATTGTTGTAGAACTGAAACCCTAAAAATAAAAAATAAACCAGAGGGTCAATTTTTCCGAATATGACAAAGCTTCTCTGGCTTTTATATAAGCAAGGAATCTTGACTAAATTTATAATAATTTAAAAAACAGTTCAATAGTTCAAATATAAATAGGTAGATTGCAACTAATTTTCACTTCATATAGGCATATGGTACCTACGGGTTGCGAGTAATTTGGAAAAAATGGTGTATTTCGAAACTTAGAAGTAAAGAGAATACTGTTAGTAGATAAAATGTATTGGCATATATTTTCCGACATATTTCGCTTCTGCAAGGCAAATCACAACATATGTCGGCGCGTATGAAGGAACAGGGGACTTGACGTCTGGATATAAAAGATACATACAAAGAACATAAGAAACATGAGTAAAATGTAACCACAATTAGTATTTATTCCATCAACAATTAAATTAAACCTGACGTGTTTTTATCAAACTATTTAACTTAGTATAACTTTCTACCACATATTGCTGTAATATCGTTAGTGCCTTGTTTCAGCACATTGATTGAATAATTGACACTTCACAAGTTCTAAAACAAATATGCTTTATAGTTATGTCAAGAACATTCGAAAAATCAACTAAAAAAAATCAAATCAAAAACCCCCGGAATAAAAACCCACTGGTAAAAAAGCCCCTGGACTAGAACCTCACCATATATGTATTAGTAATAAGTTGTTGATTCAGGATTCCTACTTAAAGTGGCATTTCGAGTTGCATGACTTTTCCATAATTTCACTGATTAAAATCATTAGTTTTCGCTGACTTAATTTTCAAAGTAAAAAGCTTTGGAAATTCAGGTATAGTTAGTAAAACAACGGAATAGTAAAATGACTGCGTATTATTTTGAGAAAAATTGAAAACTTCCATCTAAAATTCCAACTTTTAAGTTCAACATTTCGGAAAAATTCAGGGATTCTAAAATTAAGTGCGAAATGTCAACAAATTCAAGAAATTCCCTGAATTTTCCTAGATTTCCATTTCAATGAGTAATTATCATTCAGTACTGATGCAAGAATGTATTTGCAATGTTTAGAAAGTGGAGGATTATTATTATTATTACCACCAATAACAAAAACTATGATACAAAGATACATGGTAACGAATTTTTGAAGTGGAATTATCTTCTAAGACAGGTAATCACCTGGTTACTTCTATGTTACCTAATTACCATAGATATGTGATAAGAATAATAATTAATAGTCCACAGATTCCACATAATTGTTAATTTTTTCTGATTTCTTTAGTCCGGGTTTTCTTGTCCGAGATTTCTTGTCCGGGGATTTTTCGTCCTAAATTCTATTTCTTACTTTAAAATGCCCTGTACTTACATGAGCATTATACATAATAATAATTATTAATCCTCCACAAGCCACACATGATTGTTAATTCTTTTTGGGGTGTATTTAGTCCGGGTTTGTATGCCCAAATGGGTTATGTGCAGGTATTTTTATCCGGGCGTTTTTCTTCGTAGATTCTAAAACAAAACGGGTTAAGAGTGCTTTGACTAAAATTTTGTTTACGTTTCGTATGGCGTAGCTTGTAGCATCAGGAGCTGTCACGGTGTCAAGTTAAACCTCCAATTCGTGATTAATTATCATAAGTGTCATAATTCAATTATTGTGAGGTTATGTTTATTACCTACAAAGTGAAAATTAAATCTTTTGTCACTTAACTGCGGTTCGCTGCTGAGCTAAATGTAACATATTATACAAGACATGCGCTAGCAAACATTTTCAAAGCACACACTTGGTCCGTGTTTTAGACACCCGTTATTAGTAGCTTCAGCGTACTTATGCGAACGTTTTGTCCGTCCGTCCGTCCGTCCGTCCGTCCGTCTGTGTGGATCGCCTGTAACTTTCGAACGGCTACAGATATCGAAATTTTGAAAGGGGGCAAAGTTGTTGCTAAGGTCCCGAGCACCTTCATGCGCTACTTGGTTTTGGCGAAAGGTGGCGATTTTCCACTTTGCAAAATTTCCAAGCATTGTAGCACAGTGGCGGCTTGTCCACTTGGCGCCATCTACAGAAGTTCGGTGGTCACGTTTTGAACTACACATTCTGGGTGCACTATAATTCCACTTGGCGCCATCTACAGAAGTTCGGTGGTCACGTTTTGAACTACACATTCTGGGTGCACTATAATACTTAATGTTTTCGCAGTGCTGAAGCTACTCTTTAGACCTGTACAGGGTTATTCATTATAAATTACCCACCCCTTATCATCGTTATTATTGCCTATAGAAAAAAAAGTTTTAAGTAAAAGTTATGTGGTTATAACTGAATTTTGTTAAAATGCTATCAAAAGTACAGTGGCGTGCATAATTAAGGGGATACAAAAAAGTAATATATTTTTTTAAATGGAACACCCTGTATATTATTAAATTTTTGGAATGATCTTTCTTTCCTGATTTCAAAAATATACCATATGTTACCCCTACCTTATACCGTTTTTGAGTTATTAAACGTCGAATATCTTAGTTAAAGTAGTTAACATTATTAAATATAACAAAGTTTTATTTAGGAAATTTAAATATAAATAAAAAATAACTCATTTAGATTATTTCATTAAAGAAATGTCACTTATCAAACAAAATAGTTGTCATTTTTATAGCTTACTTTAATAATGTTAATGATATTCGACGTTTAATAACTCAAAAACGGTATAAGGTAGGGGTGACATATGGTATATTTTTGAAATCAGGAAAGAAAGATCATTCCAAAAATTTAATAATATACAGGGTGTTCCATTAAAAAAAATATATTACTTTTTTGTATCCCCTTAATTATGCACGCCACTGTACTTTTGATAGCATTTTAACAAAATTCAGTTATAACCACATAACTTTTATTTAAAACTTTTTTTTCTATAGGCAATAATAACGATGATAAGGGGTGGGTAATTTATAATGAATAACCCTGTACTTGAGCAGTTTATTTATTATTACAAAACTAGCAATCCAGTGAGACAAATGTCTCATTTAAAAAAACAAAAAAGACAAACGGAGCTGCGACCCTCTGCGCCTTAAAACCTCGATCGGTTAGGCAACCACCCAGACCTGGAAGCTGTCAAAGTGGTTGCCTAACCGATCGAGGTTTTAAGGCGCAGAGGGTCGCAGCTCCGTTTGGCTGCTGAAACAGTTTTTATTTAATACGCGTTCTATTTGAAAAACGGTCTTTTTTGTGATTTCTCGAAAACCGAAAGTGTCACGTGACTGAAATTCGGTTCCTGACCTGACATGACCATTCCAAACATATAACAAATATTTCTAATTAACATTTGCGTATATTTGTAAAAATAAGGGTACTTTATTCTTGAGCCATTTTTATATTTTCGAACCTCCCCCGTATACGAAAGGGGATATTTACGTTTTAGCAAGTGCATCTTTAGTTTGAGAACAAGCAGGGTTTTTTATAAAGTGATTTTTTTGAAAAGTCAAAAATAAACCTTTTTTCCCTCTTTGTAACCAATCCGGGGACATACTGTATATTCTGAAAGGAAAACTAAAATTTGCCATTTGTTTATTGTCCCTCAGCTGGGAAGTATGGACTACTTAATTTTATTATATTAACGAAAAAACTACACACCTCTTTAGAAGGAAAGCACAGCTTTGACTTGGACTTCGTTATACAGCAATAAAAAGAACAACACAAGTTGATCAAAACAATTTTAATTTTTAAAATAATGCGCTTGCTACAGTTTCTGTCACAAAGACAAAAACTAATTACATGTTTCCTATGCACAATATGTACGTAGCTGTTTGTGATACATAATTACGGTGCATTTTACTTATAGCTACACTATTTTATTTATACTTAGTCAGTTTTTATTTGTATAAATTTACGCATGCTTAAACACCGCCAAGTAAATAAATATCCAATGTTTATGAAAATTAAACGTTATCTGTTATTTGACCTTGCTGAGTAAGTATATGTAATGTATGGACGGTTCTTTGCCAATTGCTTGCATTTATTTCTAAGTTATTTGACATAGCACTAATATTATTAGTATAAGCTAATGTTTATACAAGGATGGGCTAGTAATTAAACAGACAACTAAAATTGAAAGTCAACAACTGCTTCTGTAACGTATGTAATCTTACTATAAAATAGCATTTGATCCGATATCAAACACTGTTGGTATTACGGGTGGGCGATATTGTAAAACGCATGAAAATGAAAAAATATCAATATCACCGATATATTAAATGTATCGATTATATAGATTCATCGATGTATCAAAGTATCGATGTAATGATACATCACGTACATTGGTATAGTGAAATAGGGAATATATTAAACACATAGATCGACTACATTGCCACATACACATCAATGTATCGATTATAGTGATAGAACAATAGATACGATTCGATATTTTGAGAATCCTATATAGCGCTCATTCGATACATTGGGGTAAATCTCAAGCAGCTATTGGGTGTGTTGTTGATAGTTTCTTTAGTTTTTATCGATGCCCATGATTTATTACAATATGTTTCAATATACCGTACGTAACAATGGTAAAGGGTAACTGACACAATAGGGACTTGCCTGAGAGGCACTTACGTTTTATTGTTTGCAATGTATTTATGACGTGGATTAAAATAGACTACTTAACACAGTTTTTTGGAGAAGATCTAACGGGTCGACTCGTTTGAGTCTCTTCACTCGAGAATCTGTTTCAATTTTATTTCAATAGCGCGTTACTGCATTTAACACCGACTTTCGGACCACCTTGTAGCTATATTTTGTAGCAAAATAATTCAAGCTTATCGGGGGAAACGCTCGCATTCAGAGATAACCACCTGCAACATTTTCGTGTCGGGGCTTACTTTTCGCATTTCGATCCGTGTAGGCTGCTAAAACAGCACAATAGCTGGAATAGTATTGATTTTCCGAGAGGCGTTCTTGTTTTTCAAGCAAACGAGCGTTCTGCAATAATTAGCGAGCTTATTTTCGCATATAATGTTTAATATTTAAGCCAGCAGCTACGGGCTAAAATTCAGCAAATACTATGGGCTCACAATTCAGAAGCAACGGGCTAAAATTAAGCAGCTATTATGGGCTCTCACGAAGGCTTAAATTCAGCATGCCGCAGCTACCGTTTTGGCTCTTCCTTGAGCTAAGCAGTTTCTCAATTTCGCGCCTGTACGTAGCCAGGAATTTCCTTCCCTTTGATGCTTGAGAGGTGACCTTGGGGTTTTGAGAATCATTCAGTCATGTTAGCCTTGAGTCGTGGAAAAAAGCAACGAACAGGACTTCCCCGCCGATCGCTGGACTTCATCATTAATTAAACTGTAAGTACATGCCATTATCAGCTTAGTTTTTTTATCGACAAAGGCATTATGCCGCAACCCTATGTCAGTTTTTACTAAGATCTTAGCAACTCAAACTGAGCGTGTCAAATCCATCTTTCAGCTCAATATATTACCGCTAAAGAGCGAATATTTAAATATTTCAAAATTGCTGAAATAGCGTGTATAATACATCTCAAATAGCGCCCTTGGCGTTGTGCGTTTATGTCAATTGCAATTGCACAGGTGTTAGCCTGAAGTTGTACTTTAAGCTATAACTAGCGAGTTTGGAAATGTTACTTCGAATTGAAGTTTTTAAAATGTTATTTTGTCTGTTTTTTTCCCGATATACAATTACATATGTGTGTAAGTTGGGTGACACCAACCTTCAATTATTTGTTTTGAATATTAAATATTCTTTTGACTGTTATTGTTTATATTTGTTGTTGTTGGCTATACTACATTTAGAGGTATGCAGCAAAGCTTACAAGGTAGGTGTTGATTTATTTTGCTAGCTAGGTTTGTTTTATTTGTTGTGAGTAACGACATGGCGCTCAATTCTTTTATTAATCTACAGTTCAATTGTAAAAACCCGAAGCATTTCTTAGCGTGATCCTTACACCACGCTATATTCTGCCGAGAGTTAGAAGAGCTAGCCAAGGCCTTGTCAACCGCTTCGTGTAGGGTGGTACAAAGCGACGAGAAAGTCCCTGGCGAGGTCGTTTGGTTGATCGCTCAGACGATCTAAATTTTACAATCGTTCCAACTTCAACGTGTTAGTGTCGTTGGTGGAACCCCAGAGTTGAATCCCAGATGTTCGTATGGTGTTCAAAATTGCCTCCTACAGGAGTTTCTTGTCCATCGCCAGATGAAAGTTAAGATCCATCGGAGCATACATATTACAGTAGCTAAGATCTAGCTGGAGGCGTTTATTCCATATATGAGTGTCCCAATTTAACCATTTGCCGAAGTGGATACCCAGATATCTGACGTATGACGTTTTTTGTGGAAGATGAACGTTAGACTGTTGGATATGTTTCTTTTCGAAGGATGAAAGTAATACGCGTATACTTCGTAATTAGTGATGGGCGATATTTCACAAATTGGGATTTAATCAATGACATTAAAAAATCAGTGATAACGACTGTTACCACTGTTAATCCCAAACCGTAACGCGATCACGAATTCAGACGGTGCCATATCCCGGTATCAATACGTTAAATGATATCTTGCTAGTGTGAGAGTGAGATGCGATAAATTTCACCAAAATACAGCTTAGAGTCCATTTTTGCATGTTACCAAAGGAATTTACGCGCAAAACGAAGCCTGTTTCAAAACGAACGAGATTAAAACAAAAACATGTCTTACTGACTGTTCCTGAATTTTTGCATAGAATGTATTACTTAGGGCTCTGAGCCGCGGGACGCTATTTTGGTAATAAATTAGTACGGGTATAGCCTTGTCTTTAGGTAGGCTATAGCTTCTTGCAAAACAACGAGAAACAAAGTCGCGCATTGACACTTTTCACGATTTAGGTACTCGTACTTAGAGATGGGGGCATGAGTGAGTATTCACTCACGTCACGCACGTTTCACACTTGCTTTATACACCCACGTTCACGCACGCTCACGCTCATGTTCACCCATGTTCACGGCGTTATCCTCCACTCACGATGTGACCCGCAGCTTTTATTTGAAAATTCGAATTCAGATAAAACGGAATGTTCAAATTTAAAACCAATAAAAGACCCGCAAAACACTGAAAACTAAAAAAAAAAGGTATGTTTTGCACGTGAAATAATTACGTGATATCTTGCAATCAGAATAGTAGACAGAAAAAGAAGTAAATGAAAATTGGCTACAATAGTCTACAACAAGGGATAAATACTGATTTCTTGCAACCGTCTTCAAATGCATTACTTTTAATACAGGAGTACAAGAAGATATACATTGCTAGGCAACACTTTTAATTTCTAGATTTAAAAGTAGGTACTTTTACGTCCGAGGAACAAAAAGTAAGTGCTACTTGGTCGCCTATAGACGCAGACACGCGATTGACTGTAGCCACAACACTCACAACACAACACAGGTGCGAAGCTCCGTCGCTGCATACTACCACACACGTTTACGGCCCTCTTTACAAATATTACTTACGTCCACGACGGGACCCGCCGTGACGCAGCGTGAGCCGACGTTTTCACGTCATGCGCCCACCCCTACTATGACGAATGTGAAAGTCGTGATCACAACTCGTTTTAAAGTCGCAGTAGCAATTCACGGTGGGATTGCAAAAGCTCAGTATCGCCCATTACTATTCGCATATACACTTATAGGAGACTAATAAGTTGTTGTTCTAATGAGCTGATATTAGAGTAGTGTAATCTGCAAAGGTGGTTTTTGTATGTTATTGGGTGTTGCCACAAAAACTATTAACACATAAGCCCAAAGACACTAAGAAATTGCGGGCATTACCATATATTAGTAATACCTTTTTGATCGGTAGAATATATACATTTTGAACTATGCGTGCACCATTTTATCTTTAAGGATACTTTTAAGGATTGCGATATGTCAAAGAAGGCAGTTGAACAATACTTCTTCATTTCTAGATCTTTTATCTTTCTAATTACACAGTATAACTCTTCGCTTGCTGTCGATGAAAAACTTCGAATTGGTAACCATAGTCAGTTTTACCACGCTGAATATACCAAATCCACGCATAATACAAAAAATTTAGTTTTTTAAAATCGAACATAGGTAACCACAAAAACTCTTAGAGGATCTGTAGGTAACCACTATTGCCACTTAGCAACAACCCAATTGTTTAGTTTATCCCTATGTTCGAATTGAAAAAATTCTCGCTGTATGTATTAGCCCTTTTTCTTTAGCGATTGTTTCTTTCCAATACCATTAAGTAATGTCGAACTTTCCAAGCGTCATTTTCATTGTAAAAAGTACTTCTTTTTCTCACTAGTGAAAAAGGTACTTCTTTACAGGACTAGTCTGGACATTTTTACAGGACTAGTCCGGATCGTTTTGATCGTTTTGAAATATTTGTTAATCTTGGTTTCTAAGAAAATCAACTACAGATATATGTAGATTATTTGTTATTATAATGTTTCAATATTAAATTTAGGTAAAATTGAGAATAAACCTGCTAAAGAAGCACAGCTGCTTAAAAACCTTGCATGTTACTCATTGGAGAATGCCCTTTATAGGACTTACAGGCTTTAAGGTCTCGCCTTCGGCATCGTTTCCGGATGAGTTACAATTTGTAGGCACTTGTATTTCTTCTGAATTTTGCCTAAATACTGCAACATTATAATAACAAACAAGCATTAAAGCACTATACATTCATAAACATGTAGAGATATCTGTAGCTGATTTTCTAAGTAATCACAGGCAACAAATATTTCAAACCAATGAAAACGGTTTTTCTGGACTAGTTGTAGAAACAGACATCTCACCTAGGGTTTCCAGTCCCGGAATCCGGTCCCGGGACAGTCCCGGGATTCTTAGGGTTTCCAGTCCCGGAATCCGGTCCCGGGACAGTCCCGGGATTCTACCGCGAAAACCGAGTCCGGGACCACAGCCAGCCCAGGCCAGACTCGATATCGGAGAATTAGGACGGGTATTCACCGGCGTGCGGCGTATTTATTACACATGTCTCTTGCACATTCTGCATTATTTGCATTTTGCGTACGCAGGAGAGTTATTGTCTTCGGTAGGTTAGAATTAAACCTGTGTGTTGTTGCAGCCACATTTGCATATCTTCTTCTATTTATGTATTTGTCTGTTTCTTTTGTTGGATTTAGATATATTTTACGCGTAGTCGTGTGCGTACGTAGTAACAGTAAGGTAACTAAATTCGTAGACTTTTAAGATTATGTGCGAAGAAGCTGAAAATTTATATTTATGGGTTTTAAATCTGTTCGTTATTTGTCTGCTAAAACGTTACAATTAGAATGAATTCCGATTCGCAACTTACCTTCATTCTACATTAAAAAAAATAACGATTTGAAGTCAATATGACAACAGTTTTATATATTGAAGATAAACAATTGACGAAATGTAAAGTTTGTTCCTATAAAATTATCATAATCAGAGGCAGCTTGGGGAAAGGATTACACAAGCACTTTGCAGTTCAAACAAAAGCAAAAGATGAAGAGCGACACACATTTTGAGTACTCGAAGAAAGCAATAAAGTTATAGACGAGCCCCAACGCAGATTATCAGCACAGAAATACTTTATTTAACTTACAACACTTGTTTCTCTTTGGAAATTGCTTTCGGGACCATTTTCGGGATCTTCGGGACTAGTCCCGGGACTTGAAATTTAGCTCGTAAGTCCCGAAAACACTTTTGGTCCCGGGACTTGGAAACCCTAATCTCACCACCTTGCCTAGATTGCTTTTAAAATATTTACATATGTAGCCAGACGGTGTTTGCATGCTTTTTTCACTGTTAATTAGATTTAATCATTGTAATTTACATAGTTGAAAGCGACCCTGTTGCAGGACGTCCATCGATCAATTTTGCGTGTTTTAACGTTCGATATGGATCCTTCGAGCAATGTGGGGAACTTAAGCAGTAGCCGGCGTACTGAGCCCCAGGGCACACGTCTGTGAGAGACTCGAAAGTGCATTTAGCCTGCGGCGAGTCAAATGAAAGTGGCTGAAGTTGCAAAGTAAATAAAGTTTATCGTATCATGCCTCTTGCACATTCTGCATTATTTGCGTTTTGCGTAGGCAGGAGAGGTACTGTTTTCGGTAGATTAGAATTAAACATGGGTGTTGTTTCAGCCCCATTTGCATATCTTCTTCTATGTATATATTTGTCTGTTTCTTTTGTTGAATTTAGATATATTTTACGCGTAGTCGTGTGCGTACCTAGTAACAGTAAGGTAACTAAATTTGTAGACTTTTAAAATTATGTGCGAAGAAGCTGAATAATTTATATTTTTGGGTTTCAAACGTTTTCGTTATTTATCTGCTAAAGCGTTACAATTAGAATGAATTCCGATTCGCAACCTATCTTTATTCTACATTAAAAAAAATAACGATTTGAAGACAATATGGCAACAATTTTATATATTGAAGATAATGTAGTTTGTTCCTATAAAATTATCATAATCAGAGGCAGCTTGACGAAAGGATTACACGAGCACTTTGCACTTCAAACAAAAGCAAAAAATGAAGAGTGACAGACATTTTTAGTACCAGAAGAAAGCAATGAAGTTATAGACGAGCCCCAACGCAGATTATCAGCATAGAAATGCTTTATTTAGCTTAAAACACTGGTTTTTCTTTGTGAATTGCATTCGGAGATTTTACCTGAACGCTATTTCCCTTTCGGGATCATTTTTGGGATCCCGGGACTTGAAACACAGCTCGTAAGTCCCGAAAACTTTTTTGGTCCCTTTTGGAAACCCTAATTGTAGATACAATTAATCTGCTATTGTTTGTTTTGTAAATGTGTGTAGCCCTCAGCAAACGCCTGTAGATTATTTCACACTGTTGTGTTAAAGAATTGCCACTTATTTTAGAGTTTAATCGTAATTTTCGTGTTGGTTCTATATGTGTATTTAAAGGGCAATATATCTTTGTTTGGTGGTGTGATAAAATTGACTTTTCATGTGCATGTGGTTTTAAGTTAGTTTCAGCCTGATATTGACCTTTTCTATCCACGAGCTGAGATACAGTAAGGATTTCATGTGTGCTGAGCTAGCTAGGTAAACAACAGGGCAATTACTCCTTTTTTGCATAAAGGTTGGCAATGATTTTTGTTGTTAAGTTGCCCACAAATAGAAATTTTTATTTTGTTGTATAACCTCTATACAACATTTGAATACATCTAAAGGCCGAAAGTTCAAGCACCCCACTGAAAATGTTGAAAATAGACAGGCATTCAGAGACTATATAAATACAAAATAAGCAAAATTATGCTCTCTGGGTGAAAATATAAGTTTAAATCTGAAAAATAATCTTTTTACATCGGCAGAAGTAATTGCGGCGTATTTGAAACCTAGGCCATATAAAAACTGTTTTTTTTTCAAAATCAAAACCGAAAGTAAAATACAATATTGTAGGTGCTGTGACCTTCAAGGGTGGGTTCGGCTTTTGTTAAGCTTTTACTACAATACAAGACAGGAATTTTTTTCCCTATTACTCCGAAAGGGCATGTTCAAGAAAAACCCATCGAAATGGCATTTGCAGGAAAACCCATCGAAATAAATACTTTCAGGCAGTCTTTCGGCACCTTTAAAATATATGTATTGCTTTATAAATAAAACCAAACAAGGGTTTATCAAATCCACCAAAATATGCATTTTCAAGCATTTTGCTTAACCTTCCAGTCTTTATATATAACATTTCAATATCTTAAAAGCATTTAGTAGGCACACTAGATACTTAAATTTAATCACTAGTAAAGAAGTGAGAGAAATTAATTCGTATATAGCATACGGTAAAAAAATTGGTTTCTCTATTTGTAAATTTTTATATGAGTTGCACTCGTATGTCTGCTTAATTATAGAACAATCCTCGTGTTTAATTATTCTTTAAATGTTATTAAATTTCTACAGATTTGCTAGCATTTAAATGATTAAAATTTATTTATTCCCAGGGCAACCACTTCTGTAAGAATTCTAACCCTTGCCGCTGAATGAGCTGAATAAGGGCACACTTAATAAGCGATGCCATCAAATATTAAGGAGATAACGTCAGACATCAACAAGTGTCCTTGAGGATCCATCCCTTTTTGCAAAATCCGACAAGGATTGATCGAGTCCCGGCCACATGGCTGCAAGCTGGCGCACCGCCGCTGAAACCGCGATGCTCATGTTGGGTCAGAAGTTCAAGGACTCAAGGTCACGCCGGCAAAGTTCAGCCCTTACAAAGAAACGTGCATTGTCATTCATATTTTCATGCAATACGACACAGCAATCTGATCAAACGCTCATGGACTCCGCAGAAATGGCGAGGACGCCGCGGTTCATCGACATTGAACTTGCATTGAGTTTTGCTGACGATATTAGTTCGCATTCTTGAGGAAAATATTTGCCGGAAAAAGCTCTCAATGGAAATCTCAAAGGAATAGCCCCATTTATTGTTATCGCGTTATTCTTTCACGCTCGTTTCGTTTGGGATATGGAATTTTTGATGAGACGCAAACTTCCTTGGAATCAAAATTGCCTTCTTAAAGCTTGTTCTTTATTAAATTTGCTATTCCAAAATACACGATGGGCTAAAATATATTAAGATTTTTTACTTAATAAAATACGTTGGATTTTCTAAAATGCACCCTTGCTTTGCTGTACATCCTTCAATTTTAACAATGCTTTTAGGATAGTTTTCCTGGATCAGCTGATTCAATATACAAGGTGTTAATTAAGTACGTAGACAAACTTTAAGGGGTGATTCCTTGATCAATTCTAAGATAAAAAGTTCATATAAACATAGGACCTAAACGGCTTCGTTTTCAAGATACAGGGTGTTGAAGTTTAAAAAAAAAAAAAGGTTTTCTTCAAAAATCTGGAAAATGCCTAGAGGTATTCTAATGAAACTTGGTGTATAATAGTATTTCATAAAGTGGCATTGTTTGGTCAAAATAAATTTAATTTATTTCCACCAGTGGCGTGCATCGGGGCCACCTCAGTTACCTCATTTTAGAAAAATCTAGTACCCCACTGTTTTTTAGTCAATACGACAAGTTTTTTAGCTTCATCCATTGAAACTATACAAAAGATGTAGCTTTTATTATTTTGATAGAATCAACCTTTTTCGAGAAAAACGGAAAAATCTGGAACGGCAATTTCGTTCATTGGACTTTAATGGGATCTAAACGGCTTCGTTTTCAAAATACAGCTTAAAAGTTTTAAAAAAATATTATTTAATAACAAACAATCTTACAATAGCTACAAAACTTTTGGCTAAAAAACAGTGGCGTACCAGATTTTTCTAAAATAAGGTAACTGAGGTGGCCTCGATGCACGCCACTGATGGAAATAAATTAAATTTATTTTGACCGAACAATGACACTTTATGAAATACTAACCTACACCAAGTTTCATTAGAATACCTCCAGCAGTTTTCAAAATTTTGGAAAAAAAAATTTTTTTGTTTAAACTTTGACACCCTGTATTTTGAAAACGAAGCCGTTCAGGCCCCTTGTTTTTATAAACTTTTTATCTTAGAATTGATCAAGGAATCACCCCTTAAAGTTTGTCTACGTACTTAATTAACACCCTGTATATCTATTCTGGATTTCTTGTAGAAATGAAAGTCACCAAGTCAAGTAAAAGTAACTTCTTAAGTTTTTCTGTACTACATTTTAAATTAACAGATGTCAACCAATTGTTATCTCATACAGGGAAGAATTGATGATGTTAACAGAGGGACCAGCAGCTATGTATTTAAGAAGGTGGTGGCGACGTTCAACATTTATTATGAATTTTATATGCACCTAACTGCTTAATAAGCAATCATTCTAAACAGTTATTGGAAATGTTTTGCAGTAGACATTTTAATTTGACAAACACAATGACATGCGTGTGAACAAAGTTAGTACGTACGTTTAACTTCCCGTTAATTGTCAACGTCGGTCTAGAATGGAAATTTATTGAATCTAGTCTTTCTGTTTTTGTTATTTTTATTTGACATATATAACTTTCTTATTTTTGTGAGAACTCATTTATGCAATTTCCTCAACTTACCAATCTGCGACACTGTAGCTATTTATTTCGTTTTTTTATAATTAGCATGAAGACAATAAAATTAATGTTTATTTTTGGTTTGCCTAAGACAAGACGTTCATAGAGATAATGCTATTTCTTTACAAAAAATTTCTATCAACATACAGTGTGGAAATAAAGTAACGGATAAATTCTTTAACTTCCTATGTATGTAATTTCTTTTTCATGATATGACGTCATTGATTTTTTAAAAATGAATACCTATATTTTTTATTATTGATTTTGGTAGTACATAGTACTTTTTATGTTGTTTTTGATGATATAACATTTTCGATATGTTACATAAATCGAGAAAAATGGTCTTAAAGTTAAAATTTTAAAAACCAATGAAATGAGCAAAATAAATCTAGTTACCGATGGATTAACCTTGAATGAAATTCTAGTTGTATTTTTCAATTGTTTTTTTAAATTTCAAGAAAAACGAATGCGCCATTAATGACTCCGTCAAACGTAGGTAACTAGATTTATTTTGCTCATTTCATTGGTTTTTAATATTTAAACTTTAAGACCATTTTCTCAATATTTTCAGATGTAACATATTGAAAATTTTATATCATTGAAAACAACATAAAAAGTACTACCAAAATCAAAAATAAAAAATTACACGTCATTTAAAAAAAAGTCGATGACGCCATAACTTTTAAAACAAATAATGTAGCAACATATAGGTGTCTGTAGTGCATGTCCTATAATTAAAATCGCTATACCCCTTCAAGATTTTTCCATAAAAATTAATATTAACAAAGTTAATGAATTTATTCGTTACTTTATTTCCACACTGGATATCCCAAATAACATTCCAAAAAGGTTACGACTCGTTGAATCTATATAATATATTTCTATATAGCTATAAAACTATTGAAAATTACTGCCTGTAATATTTAAAAAAAAAACTCGTCATGGCCTCGTAACGTATTTTTTTAATTCAATGTATAAAAACAAAACGACACCTACATTAATTTATGCTCTGACCTCGGGTAACATTCCTCGGGTAACATTACGTTTTATATGGGAAGCAATTTAAGATCGTATTATTGTAATTTTACAATAGAAGTGTTTTATTTGCCTTTGTCAAAATTAATTAACTGTCTATCTGTAGGTACACTGCTCATATTTTATTGAAAACATTGACAAAATGACATTGATCTGTCAAATATTACAATTCAAAATGTGATTATAAAATATTGGTGGAAATACGAGTATCCCATCAGGAAACCAAATAAATTTATCAAAAATTAGTTTCTAATGAACCTCTGAAAAACATTTTCTTTTAATACGAAAATCTGTGGATCTTTTCACACATGCAGAGGGGCCGATTTAACGAGTTTGTTGTTCCATTACATAAAAAACTAACCTATAGAAAGTGTGTAATAACATATCCTGCAAGTCAAATTTCTAGTGAAACCAGTAGTTTGCAATACCTGAATATTTTAAATTATTTGTTAATGTGTTACTTCAAGTTTTTCCAAATTGTCCTATTGCAGCCATCGACGATTTCAGCAAGCCGAGTTCATAATTCTTCAATCTACACAAAACTGTTTGCAAGAATTAATCAAAGATTGTTGCACGATCTCTTTTAAACATCAAAATATCCATCGCAATTAGTAATTTCTTTTACAGATTTAAATTACAAATACGTCCTTAATTATTAATAAACACCACACATTTTATACTGAGTTTAGGTCAAGGTAGCGACCTGTTGCAACAAAACCACGAAACAAATCAATAGATTATGTAGAAAGTTTGTTGAGCTCCCTAAACAGATTCGTTTTCCAATCCAAAACATCTTTACAGCTATAATCTGGATTAAACTCTACAAGCACTGTGCAATTGGCTGCTGCCTGTGGGAAAGCAAAAAATGCACCAATTCAAAAAAGAACAACGGGACTTGTTCGTGTTCCATGGCAATTGTTCCACTAAATTGGATTTTCATATTTTATCGCAGTTCAATTACAGGCAATAAAAGTTAACTATGTAATAAGCACTTATGAATAGTTTATTACGAAAACTGGCCATTTTGCGGAGTTTTAAATTATATATTCGTTATTTCCCGTACGATATCAATCTGAATTAAGAGATACAATTTTCTTGATAAAAATTATTTACTTGCGTTAAACTTTCTAGTTTCAAATTTAAATTTTAGCTATTTTCGTATAATACAAAACATATACGTACCTAATTATAAAGCAATTTAAAATATCAACAATGACTACTATGAAATTTAAATATTAGCTTGCCTTTTTCTTTTTTAAATATTTTTTTCTGGTAATCAAATACAATTTCAGAACAGGGATGCAACTTATTATTTAATTATGATTTACATTTGTTATAGCGATGCATAAGATTCAAAGTAAACTAGCAAACAATAATCAAAACTACAAACTCATACTAAAGAAAATGAAGTAACGCTGTTTTCTTGGTATCTCGCCACACTACAAAATTAACACGTAGCACATGTACAATGGTATTCATACTATCAAAATACACGCACAGGGCAAAAACGCAAACATTTAAAAAAAATCCAACACCACACACAAGAAACGCACACCTGAACTAAATACAGGGTGACCATTTTAAATGCAATGAATATTAAGTATGAAACTAAAAAATATCAAAAATATTTTGAAACTGTTTCGGTAATAGCAAGGGAGAACTGAAATGATGTAACAAGTAACCCACCCCACCTTCCCCTTAAGCCACAGCCATCTCAACTGCAAAAAAAATTACTTCAAAAATAAAGTACCAAAGTGCACACTCATTTTTTTCAATTAAATCGTATAATACATTTTCGAAATGATTTCCATTATTTTCCAAATATTCTTAATTAATGGATACAAATATTGAATTAAAATTGAATAAGGCTTCCATTTTTGGGCTTTTGTCGTCTGTTGTTTGTTTTATTATAATGTTAAAGTGACATTAAAAACCGTGATTTAAATAGTGTATTGTACAAGCTGAAAAAAGTGTAGTTTTTCTGTACAAGACGCGAGCATTTTTAACTGAGAAGAAGGCAGTTTAAAAACGCGCCGGGCACGGAAAAGCAGTTTTGTCACGTACTGCACATGCTATTTTTTCACGTACTGGAGAAAAATGCTTGAAAAAGTTAATCTAAAATTATTAAAAACTGTGCATTTCAAAATTAAACCGTGCGTTGCTATGCAGAAAAGTGTTGCTATGCAGAAACGTACGACTTTTTTAAACGATTTTGATTGATGAATACAGTACATTTCCCTACAGCACGTGCAAAATGGATTTTTTCTGCTTGAAAACGGTTTATACTACGGCGGAACGTAACGCAAATGATAGCCATCTATTGTTACGCAAATCGTTTTTGCTTAAGAACAGCTACAGTTTGCAATGAGAGACATCCTGGTAAACACGTAAGCCACGCGTGCATCCAGAAACAGGTTACTAAATTTCAAGGAACAGGATCTGTCATCAATACAAAAATAATCAAGATTACTTATTCAAGTAGCCCAAGTTGAAGTTCTTGCGCAATTTGCCATAAATCCATGTATACTGTTTCGTTAGGCAGCTACTGCGACAGTGAAATGATTAGAAAGGCACTGAAACTACACAGATTTCAGCCTTACGAAATGCAAATTCTTCAAGAACATAGTGATGATGACCTGGATAAATGAATAAAATTTTGCGAAATTATTGCGGATCCTCAACTGTTTAAATTGTTTGTTTCAGCGATTCATGTACTTTTAGTTTACATGGGCATGTTAATAAACATGACTAGCTATTGGAGTGATGATAATCCACATCTGTTCAGAGAGGGCCATAGGCAGTAAGTACCCGCAAACAAATTATGTTTGAGTGGATATATTGGGAGACGCTATTATCCGTCCCTCGTTTTTAATACAAATTTAAATGGTTAAACTTTGCATTAAAAGAAGATTTACTGCATATCCAACAAGATGGGGCCCCTCTTCATTACGTACTTCAAGTTAGACAATGGTTGGATGATCACTATTCAAATAAATTGATTGGTAGAAAGGCCCGGTTGAATGCGTCACCAGATCACCCGACCTATCCCCACTGGATTTTTATCTATGGGGTTACCTGAAATTGGTTGTCTCTAAAACCCAACCAGAGACAATTGAGAAATTATGGCAACTAATCACTGAAGAATTTCAGGCTCTTCCTAGGGAAACGTTTGAAAAAGTTTGCCAAAAATTTCACAACAATTAGTGTTTGGAAAATAATAGAAACCATTTCGAAAATTTATTATAGTAAGAGTTAATTAAAATAAATGAGTTTGTACACTTTGGCACTCTATTTTTGAATTAATTGAGAAATATCTAATCAAATACAGCTTTATGTGGTATTATTGAAAAGCATTTCTCAATGGCTTTCCAATAATGTGTCACAAATAGGGTGTTCCCATTTAATTTATTTTTTTTAGTTGAGTTGGGTGGCTGTGGCTTAAGACATAGTTGGGGGTGAATACTTCTTACATCATTTCAGTTCCCCCTTCATGTTACTGAAATGGCTTCGCAAGATTTTTGATATTTTTTTTTAATTTCACACTTACGGGTTATTGCAACTTTTAAAAATTTCACTCTGTATAACTGTAGATAATCTGTCTTCTAAATAACTACAAGCCATTAATAAATTAGTTTTTGATAAATAACTAAGTTATGCAGTGCCGTCTAAAGCAATTATAATAAGCTTGATTTAGGTACAGCTATAGAAGAGACATTTAACAGAAACTTCCAAAAAGATATTAGACAATAATACAGGGTTAGAAACAAAATTATACTGCAACGACCTCACATGATCAAATAAAACATATCCAAGTAAGAAAACCAGCGACTACACGCACTAAAAACGATAACAAAAAAAATCTATTTGCCGATAGTGCTAGCGCCACTGTAATACGTGACATGCATGCAATAAAAACCGTATGAAACTGATCAATGACTGGAAATACACTAAGTTAAGAAAGATCTAACACACACAATAGAAACAACAATCTATAGTTATTTATGTATTTAGCGTGTAAAATTAGCTTTTTCTACGGTCACCTTTAAAACTGACTATTAAGCGCTCACTGTCAATGCGAAAAGTTAGCGATTCACACATTTTTTCCCTAGTAACCATTTTAGCATCGCAACCACGTAAACAATGTCTTAATGAAATAATCGCGTCACTTCATTTTACTTTACGCATCGCCATGGCTAACCTGATTATTAATTTAATTCGTCATTTTTCTGGAACTGGCTAAATTATTGACAATTGCATCACGGTGCGTCCATCACAGTGATTTTGAAGGATATAGATACAAACACAAGGTTCATCTAATGATCCAACATATCCAAGACATACTTTTTTGCTATCATCTCTTTCTCAAGCAAAAGAATGTGTATGTATTTATCTTTGTTGCAGTTACTTTACCAACCCTGAAGCAAAAGCACCAAAATTGAAATTGTCAAGATGTTATAGTTGTGACAGATATGTCAAACAGACAATTAATTTCAAAATAATGAGCACCCCATATGTACTGCAGAAAGTTTCTATGCGAATAGATTGAAAATTTTACATGACAGAGAGAGGGCAACATTATAGCTACAATTATTCGTAGTGAGGTTATGGGCACTGTTATTAGTTTTATGCAAAGTTTTACGTTATTCTGTTAATTTGAGACTTGTGGAATTTTGTGGAGCAATGTGTGCACAAAAAGGACAAATTCATGAAGACATGGCAAACGTTTTGGGAACATCTTGTCCTCCATACACAATGGTCAAAAAGTGGGCAGCCGAATTGAAACAGGGGAAGAAACGGCATTGAAGATGATTCTCGCAGTGGAGGACCTGCTTCTGCTACCACTGAAGAAAACATCGATTTGATTCACGATACGGGCATGGCAGATCTGCGAATCAAGGTTCGAGAAATAGCAGAGGCTGTGGGCATATCCTATGAACGGGTTCAAAACATTTTAAGTAATGAGTTAGGAAAGTCGAAAGTTGTTGCGAGGTGGGCTTTTTGGCTTCTGATAATTGATTAGAAACGTGTTCGTTTTCAAACGTCGCTGCTCTGTTATGAGGCTGATCCTAATAATTTTATTTAAAGATTTGTTATCTACCACCAATGACACATAGATTCACTATTATCAGCCTAACTCAAAGCAGCAGTCGAAACAGTGGAAGCATAAGGGCTCACCACCTCCCAAAAAAGCAATGGTGGTGCCGTCCTTTAGTAAAGTGATGACTTTGGTTTTAGGGACGGGATGGGAATATTGCTGGTGGATTCCTTTCTTAAGGATCAAACCATAACAGGACAATACTACTCTAACTTTTTACATCAACTTCGTGAAGAAATTCAAAGAAAGCAAACTGAAATGCTAACGAAACGTATCCTACACCATCAAAATGAAGCTTTGGCGTAAACATCAACAGTTGCGATGGGTGAAATTCATCGGTACGGTTTTGAATTGGTACTTCAATGTTCCCTCAGACTTCCATCTATTTCTGAAGCTCAAAAACACCTAGGAGGGCAAAGATTTTTGTCCACGGAAGAAGCTGTAGCAGCCATAACGGGGTATTTTAAAAACCAGGACGAAGCTTTATCAGACTGGGATCACAGCATAAAAAGGGATTATATTGAAAAATAAATAAATAAATAAACTCCTGTGTTACGCTGTGAAGTTTTCAATCTCTCTTGAATTTTTCAAGTTTTTCCGAGTTAGATTTTATAACGTTTTTCATTTAAAGGTTGTTGTGTCACACTAAAAAATTAAAAATAGTAATATGGCAATGCTTCAAATTAAAATATTTCTCAACGTTGCAATGAAATTAAAGATACTTAAGTAATGCTTATCGTGAATATATTTTGTACATGATACATAATATGTGGATATACATATAATAAAGCACAAAGCTGCTATTTAAATATCAAATTTATTTGAAATATGTTTTTGTTTATAAAAATAACAGGGATTTACTACATATACTTACAAACTATTCTAATTAAAACAAGTTTTGTATTTTTATAATTGGATAATATCAACTGAAGCATATTAATACAATTAAAAAAGGGGTCAAATATAATGTACACCAAATTAAATCATACATCCCTAGCGCTGTTCACCAAAAAATTTAATAAACATCAAAAAATCTTAATGGAACCCGAATTATTATACTCCGGGAAATGGGAACAGCACCACTAAAATAGCTATGTTGCGTATTGTTTTACCATTGCTTACATTTTAAATTCCATATGTCTATCGATTTTACTAAATGTTCACCAAATTTAGAACGCTCAAGTTATGCGTCCGTGCCGTACATAATACATATTTGCGCTATTAATTTATATTTAGTCTCTCGAAAAAACTACTTGTGCGTCCAATAATTATTCTGTTACTCCAAAAATGAAATAAACTCGGGCATTTCTCCTTGTCGCTTCCAGACAAACTTCTTGCAGGCTTCAGCTTTCAGCCACACACTGTGCTTTGTAGCTTTTACAGTGAGTGTAACCAGTGTATTGCCGTATGAAATTACTTAATAAGTTTCATTTTCATTTTTGTTTTGTGAATTTTGTGTTAGATTTTTATATATATATTGATTTATTTCCAAGAATTCTTCAGACTTATTTCTATGTCCGCATTTATAAACGACACCGAATAAAAATGATAGATTTTTCTTATAAGTGATATCTAAATATGAGATTTATAATTCTTGTTAGTTTAGGCTAACAAGAATTATAAATCTGGGAATACTTTTAAAATTGAATGTGGTATAAAATATAGTAAACATTGTGTATTTTTTTAAACAAATAGTTTTTTTAACTGCTAAATAATATAAGACACTGATGAAAATTAAATATCTGGGTACCATGTTAGAATTAAATGTGGAATAAAATTTGATGAACATTTAGCATTTTTAGCCAACAAAAGTTATTTTTAGGAACAAATAATATAAGAGACTAGCATGATATCAATATTTGGTTGTCGCTCTAAGATTATGTATTTTCTTAATTTTGGTGAGCATTTAGTATTTTTGGGAAACGAAAGTATTTTTTGCACGAAAAGATTGGGTAAATTTGGTAGACTGTTAAATAATACCCATTAAAAAACAATACCATTATAAAAAATACTATTTAACAAAAATAAGAGGAAGAGCAAAAAATAGTAGTTTATTTATCTAGAACGAAAAGTGACATTTTAAAGGCCAAGGACGGAATTACTTGCGAGGACCTTTAAAAACACTTTTCGTTCGTGGTGAATACAACAGTTTATTTCATACTGCAAGTTTAATGAATTTTAAATAAAAAGTTGTAAATCGTTTCAAATTTAATGTTAACAACTGACGTATAATTTTAAAGTACTTGAACTTTAATATTTTACTTTAATGTACTAAGACTTGAATGTTCCATTTTTTGTACTGGAAGTAATCCAAAAAATGCCATTTTTGACATCAGTATGAAATAAAGGAAATTAAGAGTTTTTCGAGTCTTTTTGGAATATTTACAATTTTTTGGCATACTTTGTATGCAATGTGCTATCAACATTTGGGAAAAACTCTAAATTTTCAAATGATAATATTTTATTAATGGACCTAGTTTTATTTAAACAAAATTACGAAAAGAAATGCTTTTTATAGTGACACAATCCTGAAAGGTTACCAAAAATGCCATGACTGTTTTTGGAAATATTCATAAAATTGCACCAATATATGCAAATGGTTCAGTTCATTTGTTGAGCAGTATATATTTGCAAACCCACATGGTGGCAGCTTCTATTTAAAAAAAATATATAAATCGGCTTGGTGGAAGTTTCAAAATACGTGCCGAAAGAAAACTTTTCACATGCTAAATATATAGATATGTATACTATCAAAAAAATATAGCAACTGGCGCGGAACCTTAAGAATTTTAGCGCAGGTAGGTTTGTATATACCTACACCTACCTGTACACAATTCGGTTGGTCTTGTGAGTTAGGATCAAACGGCATTGATTCATTTAACCTGCGTATCAACACATGGTTACTATTTAAAATGGAAAACTCCACCTTCAATGCTGCACGAAGATAACTTTTTCTGAAGTTCTGTGCCGGTTGCTATAGAAAACATGTATGTACCAGCGCCTTCATAGTAAACTAAGCGGTGAAAATACCAAGATACCTTAATTTTCGAAAATTTTGGTTGTGCCTTGTTTTCTTCTAATTATTGTTTCGGTATCGCAGATTATTTTTCTGAGCAAGACCCATATGCTCATCCCATTCCTCAATCTGGTTCGATTTATTGCTTTATGAGCTTTGTTTAAAGGTGCCATCTTAACTTGTCGTTAAAATTGTCAGTGTCATATGACAGGAGCTTGTTTGAATTTGTCACCATAAAGAAAGATATGAATGTGTATGAAGAAGTTAGAAGATTAGAAAATGTGTAAGTTCTAATAGATCTTTATGTTGAAAGTTCGTAACATAGTTGATTTTTTACTGTTTACTGTTGTCACTCGAACTATTTTTTCTGTCAAGAATGAGGAAGTATAAAAGAGTTCTAGATCGACCTCAAAAATTTAGTTTTCTTAGGAAAAAGTTAGTTTTGTTATTTTTAACCAAACTCCATAGTTGAGCTATTCTTCAGTTTTGTAACAACTTTGTTAAATACAATTTTTCATAAAAGTTAAAAATAAGAGTCAGTACTTTGCTTAAGTTCAATATTACATTTAAATTTATTGTTAACGTTTTGTATGCTTTATCATAAGTTTAATCACTGTGACTTCCTAAGACAAGTAAAACTTTTTATCAAGAATGACTTTTTCCTGAAGAATAAAAAATTCGATAGTTTACAAGAGTGTAGTAATACCTACCCCATCGGGAGATGCACTATATCTTGGTGTGCTATTTTCCTCATTTTCTAATAAATTTTCTTGTATTTTTGGACAAATAAGTGGATCAATTCCCAATTTCTGCTTTTTAGTAACTGGTTGTAGAACTAGATAAGCAACAATACATATGAATTGAATATATAAAATGGAATTATATTCTTGTTTTTGTTAAATTGGAATAATAAAATCCATTAAGTAGTACTGACTATTTTTTATATAAGTACATTCTAACAATGTTGTATAATAATTTACCCAGACAATAAGTAGTCGCAGTAGTTGCAGAAAGTGTTTCTCACTTTCGTTTTTTAAACTGTTGGTTGTGCATGTCAATTTGACTTTATACATAGCTTCAAATATGATACACATAAGTGGTTAATTTTTCTTTTCAAAATGTTGACAACAGAACAGAAAATTCAAATTGTTAAATGGTTTTATCGAGGTCATTCCACGAATGAAATCGCAAATAATTTATTTGTTATGGCATACGATGTGACAGTAAACACCAGTTCGGTCTTCAATGTTAAACATTTGTTTGAGGAAACTGGTTCTGAAAATCCATCATATAAGTGCTCAAAGGAATGGAAGCCTCAAAATGAAGAAGCTGAAATGCGGGAAATTATGGTTCGCAATATGATAACAGAAAATGACACTTTGTCAACAAGCACCCTTGCAGAAAATCCAGAAATTAATGCCGGAAAATCAGAAGTGCATAGACTACTTAAAAGGAATGGTTTCAAGTCTTTCAAAGTTAAAACGACACAAGAGGTTTTCACAGCCGACCATGGTCGTCGAATGGAATTTTGTGAAGATGTGATGGATAGAGTAAACAATAATTATGAATTTCTTAGAAATATTCTGTTTAGTGACGAATCGACTTTCCTGTTACATGGTTGTCATAATTCTTCGGTAGTGAGATACTGGTCCCAAGAAAACAGTCACCAAACAATAACTTTAAGAACTCAATACCCCCAAAAACTTCACGTTTGGGCTGGTATACTGGGGGACACTATTATAGGATCATTTTTTATTGACGGGAACCTCAATGGCCAAAAGTATTTGCAACTGCTTGACAAGCAAGTGATACCAGCTGTTCAAGGCTTACAAAACATTGATATGGCCCACATCTGGTATCAGCACGACCGACGTCCTGCTCACAATGCGGCTAAGGAATATTTAAATCAATATTTCCTCATCGTATTATTAGCACCACATGAGACATAAAATGGCCACCAAGATCTCCTGATTTGTCCCCAAATATTTTTTTTTTTTTTGCCACAAACAATTTATACCCATCAGCATCAACGATATAACAACGTGGATGAGCTCTGAATAAAACTTCTTGAAGCCTCTCAAAATATCACTCTTGCGATGTTAAGAGAAATTAGACCAGAATTTTATGATCGCCTGGGATATTGTCTGGCTCAACAAGATGTTTTTGAACATTTAATAAAATGAACTTAGCTATTTGTTATTCATTAGGTTAATATTGTGTTTGTTAGAATTTAAGTATAATTTGTATCGTGTAACTATTTTTGACTTTGATTCCGTATTTTATTACAAAATCAGTAAAAACTAGAAATTACTAATTATTTTCCGTTGCTTAGTGAATTAAAATATTTGGTTCGGCTAAGCAAAAAATGAGAGTAGTAACTAAGCGCCAAGTAATGCATTGAAATGCTCGTATTCAAAATTTCTGGGGACACACGTATATCCCCCGCAGACCTCGGTGGAATATAAACTGCACCCACTATAAGATAAGTTGGCTGACAGGAAATTTTTACAAACAAGTGTTTAACATTAGTGTTAGTAACATAAATACGGCTACTGCAGAGATGGTTCCGAACAGCTATCAAAACACCACTACCTCTACTAAAAACACTAGTTTCACTATTCCGATCCTTCCTGAACACAGTGTAGTTCGAGAGTCCCATTTCATTATCAGAAATGTCACTCTGCAACCATGCCTCAGTAAAAATTATTAAATCATAATCACTATTGGTAGTTACTGCAATTTGTAACTGTAATTTGGCCCGAAGGCCACGAGTATTTTGATAGTACACAGTTAGTAGTTTTTTGAGTTACTACGGGAAGTGGCATCCACAATTGTAGGAGCACCATTTAGGTATTTGATTGTTTTATTAGTAACCCCTTCCTTATTAAACCGCTCAATTTTAGCCTTATTATTTTTAAAGTAATCTGTTTGCGCTCGAGTCTGATCAGATTTAATTTGCACATTAGGCACTGCAATTTTATTCTTGTTTCTTAAAATATTTTTTGCTTCTTCACAAGAATTCAGAATAACTTCTAAACGACGTAGGTATTATACTATATCAAATTTTCCTAACCTAACAAGTTTCAAGTTATCAGTATCCCCTTCGATATCTCAACAGTTCTTTGACTGAGTTTTTGTCTACGTGGGCTTTTTCTGAATAGGAGTTACCATGAGGTTCTTGAACGTTGAAAAGTATAACATTTTTATCTCGCTGTTGACGTTAAAACATTTCTGAGATCAAAGCCTTGTTGTGACCCATATCCAGCTTATTTGCACATTCATGACATATTGTCACCATTGATCAAATTTACTCTCAAGTAGCTGCACTTTCTTAATTAACTCTGGTACATGAAAAACACCAACCTTACATGGTTCACAAAAGATTAGCGTTTTCTCTTACTTAACTTTAAGCATCTTATTTCGGTTTCAGATATTTCTCCACACTTTTTGCACAGCTCTCTTTTACAGCCATCACATGGAAATAGTTGATCATCTTCTTTATCGCATTTAAAGCATAATTTAGTCATACTGAAATTAGTAAACAGCCGACTTTAAGGTTATGTGTTTACACCTAAAATGTGAGTTTGACATTTCTTGTTCATAACAAGGTGCAATAACCAACATACGTTTTTGAAAAACAAAAATAAGCATGCTGTGTTCTATATCTAGGGTGCTGTGCTAGTAACTGCAAGAAAGATAGAGTATATTCATATTCTGTATTACAGAAGAAGATAGCACGAAAAAGGGATGTTACACATCTTGGCACATAAACGTATGTAATTTTAAATGCTATACTTGTATCTATGTCATTCAAAATCACTGTATATAATACGATATTTTATCTACTCCTATGCAATAGGAGCCTTGTGTTGATATTTCAGAATTATGACATTTGTGACAGCTGTTAACTTCAAAAGTCATTTAATAATATTGTGATTGGCTACAACCTATTGAATAATGAAAATAGAATTTTCTGATTGGTTGCAATTTGCAAACTATTGAATAATGAAAATAGAATTTTATGATTGGCTGCAAACCGTGAATTATGAATCATAATTCTTGGCCATTGTGCAGTAGGAGTAGATAATAGTATATTATTATATGAGCGATTATGAAAGCCATTATTCACGAAGATGACATTTGCGCCACAAGCCGAAGGCGCGTGGCGCAAGTCATCTGAGTGAATAATGGCCATAATCGCGAATATAATACGATATTTTATCTACTCCTATGCAATAGAAGCCTTGTGTTCATATTTCAGAATTATGACATTTGTGACAGCTGTTAACTTCAAAAGTCATTTAATAATAAGAATGAATTTTGTGATTGGCTACAACCTATTGAATAATGAAAATAGAATTTTCTGATTGGTTGCAATTTGCGAACTATTGAATAATGAAAATAGAATTTTATGATTGGCTGCAAACCGTGAATTATGAATCATAATTCATGGCCATTGTGCAGTAGGAGTAGATAAAGTTCATTTTCACACTAGTTGTGTGGCGTTGAAATGAAGGTGTCAACCGAAATTATTATACCATGTCCAAGTAAGTGTGAAAGTCACCGTGCTTGCAAGACGTTTTCTGAAGTCGCTCTGGAAACGTAGGCAAGTAACGCCTCTGTAAATCTGTTTTTAGTGAGAGTGATATCTAAGAGTTTTCTGTTCTGTGCCTCAATAACTAGTAAAAACTAGGAAAATGCCTGACTGCGCTGTATGCAGACAACCTGCAGATAGGAAGAAAAGAGATACCATTCCGTGTTCGGGTTCATGCAAACAACTTTTCCACTTTGCATGTGTCAAGTTATCTCCTGATATTTTATCAAACACCGGTATTTCTTGGAAATGCAAACGTTGCAGCCAAACAAATGTTCCTAACTCTGATGTGCTACCAATCATGGACTCCTCAAGCCAATCGCAGTAACGCTAAGTGACGTAATGAGTGCAGTAAAACAGGTACATCTCGAACTAGCCGCCGTAAGACAACAGCAGTCGGATCTCCTAGATTCAGTCAACTTCTGTTCCAACAAAATCGACGAATTCGACACTCGTCTTAAGGAATTTTCCAATAAAATCAAACTTGTTGATGATCTTGCCCAAGAAAACAATAAATTGAAGACCGATATGTCTGAAATTATGGAGAGGCTTAATCACCTAGAGCAACGCTCCCGGCTAAACAATTTGGAGTTGCAAGGAGTCCCCGAAACCTCAAACGAAAATATTTCAAATTTAATTCTAAAAATCTCTTCTGTTTTGGAATGCGATATAAAAAATGAGGCCATTGAAGTTTGCCATCGTGTTGCAAAGTTTAACCATACCTCCAACAAACCCAAAAACATCATAATTAGGTTCTTTTCCCGCCAGAAGAAGCAGTTATTACTCGCAGCCTTCAAGAATAAGCGAGTCCTGCATGCAAATGCTATCGGCTTCACCTCTTACCAGCGCATATTTATCAATGAACACCTTTCCCCAGCAAATAAGAAGCTTTTCTTTGATGTGCGTCTAAAATGCCAGCGTTTTGGCTATAAATACGTATGGGTGAAAGATTGCAGCATCTTTATAAAAAAAAAGTGATAGTGCACGTACCCTCTGTATAAAATCGGTGGTTGATTTGGCCAAAGTCACAGAGTAACTAACATTAGCGTAAGCTTTTTTTTGCTCACTAATTTTTTTTTGTTTAATAATGTAGTAATACTTTCTCTTTTTATTATGGCGGTCTCAGTCTATTATCAGAATGTCAGAGGTCTTCGGACCAAAACTGTAGACGTTAAAAATCAGATCTCAATTAATAATTATGATGTCATATGTTTTACTGAAACTTGGTTATTGGACTCCATTGACTCAGCTGAAATTTTTGATGCGCGGTATGTAGTATACCGTCGTGACCGAGAATATTTAAATGTCTCCAGGGGAGGTGGAGTTCTGATTGCCGTATTAAAAAAGTACTCTTCGGTGAGGTTACAGCGGTGGGAAAGCAGTGCTGAAGATTTATGGGTGCAAATAGTTATTAAATGTGGACATGATCTAAACATCAAATTTAATGTTTGTTGTGTTTATATTCCGCCAAGCTCTCCCACTGCCGTATACGAAAGTCATTTAAATAATATCCAAAACTGTTATTTTCAGGCTGTAGGTGCAAAGTTTATAGTATTGGGAGATTCTAATTTGCCTGATATTGAATGGTTGGTAAAAAATGATCACAGCGTCGATTATATTGCCAGTCATTCAAATATCAGTGCTAGTGTAATTGACTGCTTTAATCTTGTTAATTTAACTCAATTTAATGGATTTTTAAACTCTTACGGGCGTATTCTTGACTTAGCTTTCTCAGATTTGCACTTGATTGTGTCAGATATTAGCGATTTTTCATTATCCGCAATCGACATCCAACATCCTCCTCTCCTCATTGAATTCTCACTGAATAACACTGCTCTCAAATCAGATGAAAGATCAATACTCAAATATCAGTTCCGTAAAGCAAATTATACAGTCATTAATGAACAGTTGACAGTTGTAAACTGGTCGTGTAGCCTGAATCATTTAAATATAAACTTAGCAACTGACAAATTTTATTCAATATTAAATGACCTTATTAAAAACTACGTGCCAGTAAAACGCAATCAAAATGTTTCATATCCAATATGGTTTTCTTCCAAACTCATTAACCTAATCAAACGAAAAAATAAAATTAGAAAAAGATACAAAATATACAAATCTGCCTCCGATTATTTGATATTTTCTTCGCTGCGCAAAAAAATAAAAACATTAGTCTCTGAATGCCATAAAAATTACATACAAACTTCCGAAGAGAATATTAAGCAAAATCCGAAGCAGTTTTGGTCTTTCGTAAAAGAGAACAGAGCAGATACGTCTGTGCCAAAATCAATTTATTTTAATGATGTTCAAGCAGATGACCCCACTAAGTGCGCTAACGTCTTTTTAGATTATTTTAAATCAGTTTACGAAAACAGCGTACAAATCAGTTACAATGCCCACGATTACCCAACTCATAACAACTTAAGTACAATTACGTGCGAAGTTTCTGACATAGAAAATCTGTTAGCAAATATCAAAATAAATAAGTCGAGAGGGCCTGACGGTATAGACCCATTTTTTGTCAAAATGTGTGCTCATTCTCTTTCGTATCCATTAAGTTTGCTCTTTAATAAATCACTCCGCGAAGGAGTTTTTCCAGATTACTGGAAATTGGCTTACGTTACCCCAATTTTTAAATCGGGTGATAAAGCTAACGTCTGTAATTATCGTCCAATATCCAAATTGTCAATTTTCGGAAAAATCTTAGAATCACTCATAAATAAAATATTACTTAATCACATCCAAAACTTTATCTCGCCAAACCAGCATGGATTTTTGCCACGTAAATCAGTTTCTACTAACTTGTTTAATTATTCAGAATTTATATGCGGAGCCATGAACAAAAGGTCCCAGGTTGATGCTGTGTATACTGATTTCTCCAAAGCATTTGATAAAGTTAACCATTCTATACTTATACAAAAACTCTCAGGCTTTGGAGTGTCAGGTACGTTGCTTCACTGGTTTCGGTCGTATCTGGTTGGTAGAAAACAATGTGTTGTTACAAAAGGTTTTAAGTCGGATACGATTGAAATCAGTTCTGGCGTCCCACAGGGCTCGCACCTTGGACCAACTTTATTCATAGCTTTTATCAACGACCTGTCTTTTAACTTCAAATCGTCTTTTCTGTTATATGCTGATGATTTAAAATTGTTCAGAGAAATTAAATCCTCGCAAGATTGTAATGTTTTACAGCAAGATCTGAATTATCTCAGTGATTGGTGTAACAAAAATAAAATGTTTTTAAACGTACAAAAATGTCATAAAATATCATTTAGTCGAATCAAGAGAACAATTAATTTTGATTACAGAATAGACAATACAGTTCTCAGCGATGTTGCTTTTATACGTGATTTGGGCGATATTTTTACCAAAGACTTTACTTTTAATAAGCATATTGAACAAATTGTTTGTAAAGCTAACAAGATGTTGGGATTTATATTTCGAGTAACAAAGAATTTCCGCAATCCTGATACACTAAAAATATTGTACTACGCGCATTATATTCTGTGCGGAATTCTTTATTCTTCTGGCACGATCAGTGTACCACAAATTTTTCGATAAACTCTCCCTCAGTTAGGCTCGTCAGAACTTATAACTTTGTGGGACAGGAGGGTATCGACATGTTTGCTGAATCTATTGCAACAATTGCAAGATCAATCGCCTCTTATTTTCTAAATACTTACAGTAATAATACCAACATATAACATTGCTTTAATCTTTGCATCTTCATCGATCTTTCATTTTTTTTGCAATTTTGTAATTTTTGCTTTTTGTAATTTGTATCTTTGTTTTCTGGTATGCTTACTTGTGTAATCTTGTTTATTTAACCATTTTTCAGTGAGTTTGTAGCCAGCAAGTGTTTGCCAATTTCACTATTTTTGTCTTTTAAGTTTTAAGTAATAATTTATTTATTTTCAAAATTTTTTAGTTACAAAAAGTGTACACCATGAGTTGCTATCTTTTTAGTTTATATTTAGGTCACAATTTTTAATTTTGTATTTAATCTCTCCTCTGTTTTTTTTTAAATTTTGGTGATTTATAGTTTAATTTTTATATGTATTATCCGTGCCGGTCTATAATTGGATGGCTACTTTTGCGTAGACCATCTGTTGACTCGGCCAAAATTGTAAATAAATAAATAAATAAATAATGATTCGTCAAATATAGGAAGACTTTTGAGACCGGCTGTAGTAATGGAGTATCGAAGTCTATAGAAAACATATAAGCATTTCCGAATTTTTGGGGTAAGGTAAGCTATATGTTGACGCCATCTTCAGTTTTTATCAAGGATGCTACCTAGATATTGTATGTTTTTAACATTATCAATGCTAGAACAGTTGCATCGTACTATGTAATAGTCCTTGGCTATTTTTAAAAGGTTTAAATTGGGAAGGGTAGATTTAATTGCTGAAGAGTTATGAATTTCGTTTTGCTGTAGTTTAATGTTAGTAAGGTTTTATCTGTCCAATTTTTAATGTTGCTTATATCCAGTTCAGCTTTGTGTTGGGCTTGTTTCTAGATGTCTTCTTCAGATAATAAAGTTGTGTGGTCGGCAAAACATATTATTTCTTCATTCAGTTCAGTATGGTTTATATCGTTTAAATCAGAAAGAGTATAGGGCCCAGTACGGTGCCTTGAGGAACGCCGATCACTAAGTACATTGTTTATTTTAACACGTTGTCTTCTATTTTTCAAGTAATTTGATAGGAAATTGTAAACAGTTTCCTTGATACAGTAGCATTGCAATTTTGAGAGTAATACATCGTGTATATTAAACGCCTTTGGGAGGTCTAGAAATATATCACTTGCTTTTTACCCTTATTTAGGCTAGTGTATAATTTATTTCTTAAGTGAAATAAGGCACTTTTCGAGAGATTTTTTCTGTAAATCCAAATTATTTACTAGTTAAAATTTTGTTCAAGTTAAGGGACTTTATGTTTTTTTAGTATTCTGAAGAAATGAGAGGTAATCTATATGGGACTCAAATTATTTGGATTTGATTTGTCGCCACTTTTAAATATGGGTATAATCAGTGATTGTTTAAAAGCGCTGGGAGAGAAACCTTTTTCCAGTACTCGGTTAATTAAGATGCATAATGGTTCTAGAAGTATCTGAATAATTCTTTTATTGCTTACTGTAGATGAGATATTGTTGTTCTCCGGTGAAGAGTTTGGTCTTAAACCCTTTACATGATAATTAATTCGGCTGACAGAATAGCTTAAATAAAGACAAAATGATTAATAGAGAACCTTATAGTTAGATTATTTTCATTATTTAGGTTATTTATAAGTTTTGAGGCTACTATTTTACCAGCACCTCTAAACTAACTATTTTGCACTTGTTTTGGATTGGTAGCTACGTTTAGGTCTCAATCTTTTATAACTATATCTTTTCCATTAGGTATGGGTTTTTGCATCTATTTTTTCGTTATAACATTCCAATATTTTTGTGAATTTTTTTTATGGTAATTAAATTTATGTTTGCACTAATAATGCTTTTTGCCTTGTCTAATTAGAAAACGTATTGTATTTCTACAATTTTTGTAGTTGGTTTACATTAAGTTGTCTTTTAGATTGCATAGGGCATCTTGTCTAAGCTTATGTCTATTTCTTATTGATTTTGTAACAACCCGCAAGAAATTGCGTTTGTAATTATAAGACTTATAAACTTTAAGTTGTCAGAAGAAAAGAATAAATCAAAGCCGCGCCTGCATAAATTACAATTATAGCGAACGCAAAAATTTCATTTACTAAGCACGTAAAAGGTTACATTGTTATAATCCAAGCAACGGTTGAATTGCATCCGGGAAGTCAAAAGAAATTCGATATTAACTTACTGGCAGAATTTTCTTAGAATCGGGCTGCGCCAGCAAACATGCAATTTCTGTACTGTGAGAACCCATGAGTCAGTTTGGTTTCATGCAGTACCAAGAGCCGCTAAGAATAAAGCCATTTTGACAAGTTGGCAAAACGGGAACTCCCGGCTATTCACGAAAGAAACTTACCTTTTGGGGAACGCGAACTGGACAGGCAGTCTTCCCGTATCCCGCGAGATAATAAGCTAATTACCGGCGAAAGCCGCTTTCGAGCGTACCGCATCCCGGCGCCATGCCGCGAGCCGGGCGAAATAACCTAAGTTAAAATTGAAAGTTTTATTTAAAATTTATGTGAGCCAGTGTTGTGACAAGCCACTCAACATTAAAGGAACAACAACCAGGGGATCTAAAATCTAGTCGAACATATTTAAATTTCCTAAGTTAATTCGGGCGTACCGCGAATAAATAAAATTAACATTCACCCTCCCAAGTTCTAGCAACGGCACCTGGACTAAGGTCAGTCATTTATGTGTATTTTATTAACCAGGGCTGCTATGTTTATTCTTTCCTTCCAAAGTAAATTGGCGTCATAAACTTTAAGCGTAATTCTGAGCAATTATATTTACGAAACTATAGCAACTTAAGCATATAGTCGCTTGGGCGAACAACCAGTGTAATTGGGAAAAATTGATACTTGTTTTCCAATATAGTGTTATAATATTCTTTGGCTTTTTATTTTATTAAAAGTAGGCTTTACAACCCCTAAATTAAGAGCAGGGTTCAGCGATCGAGTTAACCTCCGAAGAAGCGAAATTTGTGGTCTAAGAGGGAAAACTACCCCTAAGACCACCATAAGGGTTGCAGCCCCTAACATAAGGGTTTCAATACTTTACATTGGTGGCAGCGGTGGGTACTAGTCCATATTGTAATGATAGGCCTCTACTAATATGGGTTTTTAAAATAAAAAATAATAAATAGGACAAATCACCACAATTTATAAATTAAGTAGAATAGTTTCAATAAAGAATTTCTGTGTAATCTCAGGGCTAATCAAAATGATATTTGTAATAATTACTGTGCAAAATAAATAATTTATTGCTTTTCTTATTTTATTTATTGGCGATTTGTTTTAAATAATAGCTCCGGCTTGCATGAAAAATTCCTTTTCAAAGGGTTAGGTCTTAACACTTGTATTACAATTACTTTTGAGTAGGACAGATTAACTTGTATGACAAATGCTCGAATTCATATCTGACAGCTTTAACCTTCAAATTGACTGTACACACAGAAATGTTTCGCTCGTACAAAAAATAGCGTAATTGAATTCAAAATCGCCAGAAAATGGCAAAATTCACATCAGGTGAATACAATGCAGTGAAAATAATAACGACGTAATTTCCGGCTAACCTGGTTTTGTTTCAGTGACGTAAAAGACACGCCGAGATCTGCAATTGTTTAACTTCCTGCTATTTTCGGTGTCCAAAACCGCTTATGCGCAAAATCAAAGAACGCTACCTCGATAACCTCTCTGGTACGGATCTGGGGCCTGCTTCTACATCTCCTACAAAGTCTAATCTTGATGCAAGCCAAAGCTAGTGGGCCCTCTGCAACATCTTCCCTGTGAAATTAGCCTTAGAAGTGCAGCTTTGTTGTTGGCTCGCAAAATGAAGGAACGCCACGGCTCCAAAAAATCTGGTGATAACCCCCTGCTCCAAATCTCTACACCTAGGCACTCAGGAGGGTCTGATCCAAACGTAGCACATAAAATTTCAGCTGGCCGATGTCTCAAACTATTTGAAAAGTGGCTTCGATGTTGAACGTACTTGGTCAATTCTTCCAGAGCTCCTGTCTCTTCACTGGGATATTCTAGTACGAAGAAACTTCACACAACTACACTCCGCAGATTGGTGAATATTAAAAACAACTTTTTTTACTCACACATAAAACTTTTTTATTTGAAAATTTACACAAATCTGTGAGCACCTCTTGCACATAGCACAATTTTACAAAGCTTGTTTAGTTAATTCTAACAATTATATATCTCGTTTCCTAGCAACTAAGTTTTACAATTGTTTTATGGAATAAGTTTTGATATAACGTTTTTACTTAGGAACTAAACTGTTTTTCTCCTGGAAATTCTTACTTTAAACTTTACTCTGCCTTTAATCACTTTAGTTTTAAATGCACTGTTTCACATCTTTATTTAGCACTGCACTAATGTTTTTATCAAGCTTTCGTTAGAGTTATTCTTGCACTATTGCAATATTCTTTGCTTTGCTTTTAACCTTTCAGCTGTCCTCCCGTTTGCTGACTTCATAAATTTTTACTCATAACGCTCATATAATTTTTATAACGCCCCAAACCATCTCTGTATCATGTTAAATTCACATTATTGTATTGACGTTATCAAAATCAAATCTGCCATTCACACAAGCTAAGGTGCGCTTGCCATTACGACCATCAATTATGAATACAACGTTAAACGTAACACCTTTGATTCTGCCTTATTTAATGCCAACCTTTCTCAATCAAATTATAGTTACTGCTACTCATAATATGTGAATTTATTAGTGTAAAATACGGACTTTATCTTGCAGTAAACAACATTTTAATTCTGTGCTCATTTTGAATTATTTTTTCATTTTCGTGTTAGGCAACCAGAATTGCTGTGGGCATTACACCATTGCAGTATGTTATCCACGGTTTTAGTTTTGTAAATTCAGAAGATATTTTTACAGTTTTGAGATTGTATAACTTTTAATTGAAGCATTTATTTGACATATTTCGCTATAAAAGTTTCCCCAATTCGTAGAGTTTTTTTTTTAATTTATCAAAATTAATATGTGCTCTTGTTAACGTATTATTCATATTTCAATTTGTTTCACTTATTGTGAAAGTAATTCAGCAAAAAAGCGAGCAATGATCTGTTGCGCTAGTTATTAAAATACCTGTTTCGTAGGTGGCTATGATCAATATGCAATTTGCTGTTTGTTGCATTTCTTGTTGGCTATTGAAGAACGTTGCTAACTTTCGCAGTTAGGAGCTTCCTATTTGCCAGCTTAGTAGCTATTTTACAAGGGTCACCTTTATAGGTCTCGTTTGTTTGTTTTCGTAGGAGGACTAGCTAATTTCCTCCTTAGTAAGAAACCTAGTAGCCTCCCTATAACTTTTTTTTGTTGGCAGCGTTCAACTTAAACGTCCTGTTGCCCAGGCGTACCATTTCAAACTGTTGGATGTACTTACACAGCCCTTCATACGGCGGCCTACACACTGCTGTAATTCTTGCACTTGATATTATTCTTTAGCAAGATAATTTACAGGAATGTTTTTCAGGATGTTTTATTTTATTTATCGAGCGGACTGGCGTTTTCGTGCTGACGTAAATGATAACGCCATCATTTTGGTTATAGTAATCTTCGCTATAAGTAAAAAATAAGTCTGGGATGTACGTGCGTGCCATTTACGTTATCAACCTTCCATATAATGCAATTATATGCTACGATAATAGATAATAGCATTTAGGTAAACTAATATCTCATCAATGTTTTTCATGATACTATGACAATAAAGTGTACTAATTTAAAGATATGTTGGGATTCTTGATTCAAGGGCGCTTAGAAAGTTTGGGATATTCATACAATATTTAATGAACTTAACCCACTAGAATACAATACTGTAAAAGTAAATTAGAAATAAAAGAACACTGGTTTTCAGATGATTAGACACAAAAGTGTCTTTATGAAAATACAAATAGAAGGTCAAGGGTGTGCAGTAGCTTTCATTATTGAAAGGATGAACGCCGCAACATACAACTTAACGTGCGTTTATTTGAATTTGTGGGCTAGTTAGCTGTGAGTGTTGTTTATGTACGTCGTAGTATATTCTACAAGCACATTTTTAACTGTCATAACACTGTTATAACACATAACTGCTACTTGTAACCTGTTTTACCAGTAATAGCAACGAGCATATTTTAACGTTAAGTTGCTTGTCGTAATATTACAATAAATGGCGAGCGGATGGCCCAGCGAGCAAATGCTAGACTCTCAGGGGGCCGGCCCGGGTTCGATTCCCGGTGACTATAGAAGGATTTTAAAAATCATAAGCACTTCGGCTACTACGTTAACACCTGTAGTAGTCGTTAGCCCCTGAAAAGAGAACTCTACCTTAATTTCGATTGGCAAGGCTAAGTAATTACCTACCCGACTTACCAGCAAAGAGGACTCATAGAACCATAAATTTGTCGAACTAAACAGTCCACTGACCTAACACAAGAAGAATAATGATAATTATAACTTTCCGTTACGAATCATTCGTGAATTATTTGAAGCAAATATTTAATTAACTATGCGCTTGTGTCCAATGACACATGATGTAATGCACGATATGACTTCAGCAATTCCAAAGTTAACTAGAACACAAAATTAACTTAATACCCGTTACAAAAATATTTTAAATTTAATAATAGATTTTGTTGGGCTCTGTTTCATTTCTGATGCAGTAGACTACTTCATTGAGTCTCACTTTGATTACTCCGTCCTTGGTCCAGACGTTTTTGTAGTCATATTCGTTTCGGGCTTTCGTGTATAATTGATAGCGTTTTTTTTCTTTTGACATTTTAATGATTTTATTTTCGATGTCTTCGCTATCCGTTTCAGGTATTCTAAGAACTCGTACGCTAGTTCTACGTTGATACTGTTCAAGTTCTTCGATTTTGGCATCCAGTTTTGCCTATATTTTACCTCGCACTCCTACCCTTGAATTGAATTTTCGAGGGACTCACTCACTGTATCAAAAACTTTGTTAGCAATATTATTCGCAAACTGATCATCGTCGTCGAGTGAAGCAAGAAGTAAGGGTTCCTTTTACAATCTCCTTCAGTATCTCCTTGATTTATAAGCGATTATCATAAAGCCCACAGTTAATTCGAACAAAATAAAGGTTACTTGGCAAAACTTCACTAATGGTATTAACACCTGGGAAAATATAGGTAAACTGGTTAGTGCACATAAATCACACAATTTTATGCCACAGCACTGCTTCACCTGTCTATTCAGTTAGTGCCATATCGAATTATAATATAATAAAATCTGTAAAAGGGGTTTACACAGAACTTCCCTCGCACGAATTAGATCAATTTGCAAATTTAAAAAAAATGTAGTCCGTTGGGATTAGAACTCCGCGCTCCCAAGCGAATATTTGACGGGAGTGTCTGGTTCGCCGCTGGAATAACTGAGCCACGGACGCGCTCAAATTCGAAGAGTTTCCGCTGCGTTATAAAGATACACATTTTTCTCTCCCTTACTGATGTTTACCCAGTATCTGTATTCACCAATTTTAAAGCCTGAGCTATATGTACATTATTATTTTTATCTTTTGCAAATAAAAGAAGTGGAAGTTGCGATACTAAATATTTTGAAAAATCAAAGGCAACTAGGGGTAAAAATATCTTAATGTTTCTAATAATACTAAAGAAAGAAACCACTCCGTAATTCACACTAAATCAATTTGAAAATAAAACAAATTGAAAAGCGGGCCGAAGAATCGTCATGGAAGGGACGCTTCTTGGAATATAAACGTTGTTTATTGTATAAGTTCAATCTGCTTGCAAACCATTTTTATGCATTATATTTTTCGCAATTATATTACGCTGATTGGTTATACATCAATAATGTCATTTGGAATCACTAAAAACAGAAATTTAAAGATTAATTTATTTGCAAGGTAAAACCAAACCACCCAAACGTAAGCACTTCATGTTCTTCATATATTTATTATAATTAAAGGCGAATAAAAACATAGAAATAATGCAGTGTTTTTTTCATAAAGCAGCTATAAGTATAAGAAAATTCAAGAAAAAAATTGTCAATGGTTTTACTCTGAACGTCCCACGCAAGTGACTAAACAATTTTAACAATCAAAGGAAAATAAGAGTAAAAATATCGTAACAAACCCAATAATATTGATTCAATAAAACGAAACACTTGGTTATGCGAATTACATTAATTATCACTTTAAAAAATTACCGGCCGTGCAACGCCACTCGTACGTGTGCGACGCGAGTAATGTAACCACTCAATCAATTAACTATCAAAATAAATGCTTGCTGCCGCGAATTCTATATTTAGAATTCTCTGAACTAAAAAGAAGTGTTAGAGTTGTGAAACATTGTGCAATATTATGAAATTATGTGACGCCACTCAATCACCCCACCCGAAGATGGCAGAGGCTATAAATAGCCGTGCTTGTGTAATTTTAAGTTAGTTTATAGATTTGTGTCTTACAGAACGTTGCTAGTTTTAGATGTGCTTCTTACAGAACGTTACTCTGTACAAATTTGTAACTCCTACATTTAATTAAAAACTTGTGTAGTAAAATAAATAAAGTTTTTTTTTGTTAAGGCCACGATTGGCAACTTAACTGGCGCAGTCGGTAGGATACTTGGCAAAAGGGCACTGTGAAATTTTGAAAAAAAAAAATTTTTTTCATTTTACGCTCTTTTGTGTATTTTAATACTTAACCAAGTTTTCCGAAATCAACCAACACCGGTACGAAGCAACGCAACTTGGAGGACAAACATCTCCAAAAAGCAGCACCGCCAACTACTGGACCAGTCTATTGGAGACACATCAGTCTATTGCAGACACCTGCTCCATCGAGAAGTTTTATGATCATCGAGATCACCTGTACGACCAATCCAGAGGAACTCTACACCTGTAATTAACCACGGATAATCTGTACGACCACTCCAAAGGAAGTCTACACGTTCCAACTACAAATATGAAGTAAGCAACCTTTTACGTTTTAAAGTGTGTGTGTTTGTTTTTAAACAACTTATAAACCCAATAACATAGTTTTAAATATTTATTTAGCCTACTTAGTACGTAACAGAACGCAGTAAACTTGATCCATCATCGCACAGATTAAGCACTGCTTTGTGTTACATTTTCCCTAGAATAAACTGTTTACTAACATAAAAATCAATCGTTAAAAATAATAGTGAATTTTTATGCCGAGACCACCACGTTTAATTTTCAACCAAATACAAGCAAATCGAAACATGGCAGATTTATTCCCACCAGGTTTTTCTGTACGAATGGTTTCTGAAATTCCAAGTTACGACGGTAACCCACTAACTTTATCAGAATTTATTAGATCTGTTGAGCTAATTTTATTCCAATTTTTAATACCAACTCAGCCAGAAGCTTATATTAATAAATTTTTACTGTCATCCGTTAGAAATAAATTAAGAGACAAAGCTTTAGAAGTCATTACCGGCTGGAATGAATTAAAATTAACACTAATCAATAACTTTGGAGATCAGCGATCAGAATTAAATTTAACCATAGACCTTGCAAAAATGAAGCAAAATCAAAAAGAGTCCCCTATTGACTTTTATAACAGAGTTAGACACATTTAGCAACTTTTAATTCAAAAATTTCCCTTGGACCTGAAGCCAGACCTATAAAAGATTATAAATTATTAAATTCAAAAAATCTAGCCCTTAGATCCTTTTTGAGCGGTTTAAATGAACCATTTGGCACTTTGTTACGAGCCAGAAATCCTAATAGCCTAGAAGCTGCTATCGCAATCGTTCGAGATGAACTAGATATACGCTATTCTCAAACTGCATATCGTAATTATTCACAAACTGAAAGTAATAAACCAGTAATGAATCGTCAGAATTTTCAAAACAACCCATGGATTAAATATAATGAACAAATGAAACACAATAATTTTAGACCTTATCAAAATTTTCAACGACAATCAATTCCACAGTTTTCTAATACATTCCGAAGCCCCCAGAATCCCACGTTACAACGTAATTTTTCTCAAACCCCAGGTTGGTATCGACAACCTTTTGAAAGAAATGTTTTCGTTCCGAAACAAATTTTTGTCCCTAATAATCCTGTTGAAAAAATGCAAACGTCAACCATACACGCCGCTATTCCAAAACGACCATTAAACAGTAACATGCAAAATTTAAATTCAAACAAAAGACCAAATTTTCGTTCTAATCATTTACAAGTGGCCCAGCCGAGTAATTTCGATTTCGAGGAATTCCACGAGGATATCGACACAGAACGTAATGACCCACTTGACCCACTTCTTGAAGCCGACGCACTTGAACCTAACATAAACAACGAATCTCAGAATGTTTATTCAGAGTACTTAGCAGAACACGACACTGACCCAGATTCTGTAAATTTTTAAATACAGCCTTGGATAAAATTGAAACGTTTCTTGTAACAACAATCAAATCTAATATACCGTATATTTTAATACCAGGAACACAAGATAAAATATTAATTGATACCGGCAGTAGTAAAACGCTAATATCACCTTTATTTGTAGAAAAACATTTTCCAAATTTAATATATAATTATAATTTTCAAATAACCACACCCCATGGTACTACGACACATAATCAAGTAGCCGATATTCTAATAAACTCATTATTTTTAGAACCCGGAAGTCATATGTGCTGTATGTTTAATTTTAGCCCCGATTATGTTGGATTAATAGGATCTGATTTATTAGCAAATATAAATGCAAACATTGATTTTGAATGGATGCATATTCAAACCTAGCAAAATATTATCCCATTTTACTATAACCAATCCAAACTTAAACAAGAATTTCAAAAAAGAAAGGAATGTAATTTTTCTAAAATAAATCAACACTCGCAGCCTCTTAAACGAATATATCTACCCCCTAGATCAGAAAAACAAATTATTTTACCAACTGTAAATAGTAATGGTACATATTTGTGTGACAAAATAATATTTGACAAAGACTGTAGAACACCTAGAGCTATAGTTAAAGTCCATAATAATTATTTTTATACAACAGCAATTAATACATCCAATCAGACAAAAGAATTTTATATTTACAACCCACTATTATTAGATGCCTATAAACACTCAAATTTAATAGAAATAAATAACATCAATACTCAGAATCAAAATTTTAATTTAAAATCTCGAAATCAACTTCAAAATGAAAACTTAAAAAACATTAATACAACACATTTAAATGCTGAAGAAGCTCATGCATTAACGACTCTATGTTACGAATTCAAAGATATTTTTCATCACCCAGAACTACCATTGACTTACACAAACTTGACAAGACATTTTATACGTACAAAAAATGACATTCCAATCTTTACAAAAAATTATCGCTACCCTCATGTTCATCGCGAAGAAGTAAAAAACCAGATAAACAAAATGCTTGCTGACGGAATTATTGAACATTCAGAGTCACCGTATAACGCACCTATATGGATCGTTCCAAAAAAATTAGATAGTTCAGGTAAACAAAAATGGAGGATAGTTATTGACTATAGGAAATTGAACGAAAATACTATAGAAGACAAATACCCGTTACCTCTCATAGAACAAGTACTTGACAATTTAGGTAAATCTGAATATTTTACTACCCTTGATTTAGCCTCAGGTTTTCATCAAATTAAAGTAAACAAAGCTGATAGAGAAAAGACAGCCTTTTCTACTGAAGAGGGCCATTTTGAGTTTAAACGAATGCCATTTGGGCTCAAAAACAGTCCCAGCAGCTTTCAACGACTTATAAATCAGGCATTGATTGGCCTAACACCCACACAATGCATGGTTTACCTTGATGACATAATTATTTATTCAGTATCCCTACAAGAACACATGATTAAATTCCGACATGTTTTTGAAAAATGTCGCACTGCTAACTTAAAAATACAATTAGACAAATCCGAATTCTTAAAAAAATCCATTGCCTATTTAGGACATATCCTTACCAAAGATGGTGTAAAACCAAACCCAGATAAAATCAGTGCTATTATGAAATTTCCCTTACCAAAAACTAGAACTGATATAAAATCGTTTCTAGGACTTTTAGGTTATTATCGAAAATTTATAAAAGATTATGCTAAAATAACAAAATTCCTGACTTTATGTTTAAAGAAAGATTCAAAAATTATACACGATCAAAATTTCATTGAACAATTTGAGAAACTAAAAATATTGCTAACTAATGATCCAATATTAGCTTATCCTGACTTTACAAAACCATTTGAGCTAACTACAGATGCTAGCAAATTTGCTATTGGAGCAGTATTATCACAAAATAACAGACCTATCAGCTATGCATCAAGAACCCTTAACCAAGCCGAAATTAGCTACCCCACAATAGAACGAGAATTATTAGCCATTGTTTGGGCCTGCAAACATTTCCGCCCCTATTTATATGGCGTACATTTTACATTATTTACAGACCATAGACCTTTAATATGGCTTCGCAACATCAAAGAGCCAAATTCTAAATTAACCCGTTGGAGTATAAAATTAGAAGAATTTAATTTTACCATTAAATACCTACCAGGAAAAACCAATAAGGTAGCTGATGCCTTAAGTCGAATTAATATAAATCCCCTATCAATTGAACAATTAGACACACCAGAACCCAATTTTGATGATAATGCAAGTATAATGGCACAAAGACCATATACACCTGACTTGACTAACTTTACTATACCTACTTTTGTACCACCTACACAAGAAATTGAACCAATAGATAATCAAAATATTGACAGTGATGTAAATACTGTACATTCACAACATTCATCATCCCCAGTAATAGACATATCTGAACTACCCCTGCAATATCATAAGAATCAGTTAGAATTTATTAACGCTGTAATTCCAAAACCATTTAGAATCACTAGATTCGATGGCTACACACATATAAGTATTTTTGTGAATAACAATAACTTCCACGAAAAGTTTGTACAATTACTATTAGAATATTGTACACCAAACTCCCATTATTACTGTATATTTCAAGACGAAAATATTTTTGATAAATTTTCCAAATTTATTACTGAAAACAGTAATGAAAATTCTCCTCACTTCCATCGATGCACTAAGCAAGTAACTTATGTTACTAATCCTGATCACCGTGAACAACACATTTCGGACTATCATTTAGGTAAAACTAATCACAGAGGAATTAAAGAAACTAGCGAACACCTTAAACGTACTTATTATTGGAAAGGAATTGACAATGATATTAAGCGATACATTAATAATTGTGACACATGTAAACGAGAAAAATATCATAGACACCCAAATACATTGCCTTTTAGTTTAACGCCTACTTATGAGAAACCTTTCTCTTGTATCAGCATAGATATTTTCCAAATCAATCAAACTAAATATTTAACCGTAATTGACAATTTCAGTAAATTCACACAAGCATATTTATTAGAATCCCAAAACAAAATAGACATAACAAAAGCATTGTTAAAATTCTTCTCACATTATGCCGTACCTCAGAAAATCATCGCTGATAACGAATTCGATAACGCTGTAATAAAAGAATTTTTAAAATTACATAAAATACAATTACATCTAACTACACCTTTGCATCATGAATTAAATGCACTTATTGAACGAGTACACTCGACAATTTTAGAACACTATAGATTATTAGAGCATACCCCTGAAAAAGAAAAAATGCCTTATTGCATATTAGCCTATAATAACTCAATACATTCCAATTTAAAATTTACTCCTTCTGAAATTTTATTTGGACATACAGACAGTCATAATCCATTTGAATTATGCAATGATAACTATTTTGAGACTTACATTAATGACCATAAAAATAAAATGTCGCATTTTTACTCAGAAATCCAGTCTAAACAAAAACAAGCCAAAGAACAAAGAAATGAAAAAACTAATAAAGATAAAGGACTTGTATCTTTTAAAGTTAATCAAAAAGTTTTCCTTAAAAATGACCGAAGAAATAAAAGAAGTATGAAATTTAAAGGACCCTTCAAAATTATAAAAATCCTAGACAATAATACATATCTTGTTGAAAATTTTACTACCAAAAAAACATTTAAAAGACATGCAAATGAAATAAGGCCAAACTGATGAAATAATACCTGTTACAGGTACTACATCTGGTTCTGCAGTTGCAGTATCCTCTTAGTTACAGGAGACGTAACAATTAAGGACCTATCAGACAATCCTGGCCTATACCCTCAAAACCTAGGAAAAGCGCAAATTAAAGAAAGCGACTGGACTATTATAAAGACATTTGACTATACACCCTTATTAACAAATTATACTATCCTTAGACGTTCATTATTAGACTCTATTCTTAAATTAAGAAATCGTGATTTTTACACAGTTAAAAATGAAGAACAAACAAAATTAAATCACAATGACATGCTATTGTTGATCCAACAGTACATCATAAGAATTGATAACATGATTGATCAAATATTCCCTTCAGATACAATCAGAATAAAACGCGGAGTAATAAATGGACTCGGTACTGTATTTAAATTTTTGACAGGCAATCTTGACGCTGAAGACGGAGAAAAATACGAGAATGCCATTGCGGATCTTCAATCCACAAGAGATATCCACAATAAAATTCTAAATCAACATACACATTTAATAAATGATTCCATAAACGCTATATTTACCCTAACTAAAAATCAGGAGCTTTTAAATACAAATCTACAGAAATTGATTGTACAAAATCGTGCTATAACCAATAACATAAACTCACTCTCTATTCAGAGTGTCCTATCAGAATCAATATTTTCGTTACAAATGTTTGTAAACACCTGGCGCGAATTAGAAACATCTCTCACCTTTGCACAAAACCAACAAATGCATATGTCCCTACTTGATAACGCAGAACTATTATCCAATCTCAATCAAATCTCTATCTACCTTTCTGAAAACTCAGACAACATGCTTTCTTTACCTTACCCTGTGCATCATAAAATCCTTCATCTTTACGAATCTATAATATTAATCCAAGCTTATCAAATTAATAACAAAATAACGTTCGTCTTCGAAATACCATTAGTACACAAAGACACTATTTACCAACTCATGCAATTGATACCGTTCCCGGTATACATTGATGCCAATTTGTACCGTATGATCATTCCTACCTATAAAACTATACTCTTCAACCTTGCAACGTCAATACCCGTCGAACTGGACCACTGTAAATTGGTAACCACCGGTTCCTATTTTTGCACTGAGAAATACCACTTTTCCGTTGTTAATAACCAGTTATGTGAGACCCAACTTTTGTCTTTCTCCTCCAACAAAACTTGTTCACCCTACCTGTTTAACTTACTAAAAGTTAAAATAGCCCAAATTGACGATTCCACTTGGTTGGTTACTACTCCACAAAAAGTAACTATTGACATTAAATGCTTAGACACCAAGTCAAGGAAAATAGTAACGAAAACGAATCTAATTCATCTCATACCGGATTGCACGGCAGTCATTGACCATGACACCTTGTTGTTCCAAATCAGAACCTCTTCTTCAAAACTTGTAAAGTTGCAAATACCCAATATTGATGCCTTGGATGCAAATAGTGCTAAACACACTAAAACAGCAAGTGTGGATCTGACACCGATTAACATTAAAGAGCTGATTAAAGACCAGTCACAGCTTGGGGGAATACAAAGGGCGCTTGAGCCTGCCAATGTAACGAACTTGCAGTACATTTCTGTAACCACGATTATAATACTAAGTATGATTGTAATAATAATCTTAAGTTTGTTAGTATATACCTATTGTAAACGCCAAGCCTTACAAGATAAATTCATGGCATATATAAAATCAAAAGTATTTAAAGACGATATTCCTAAACCTTTTGAGTTCTTAGAAATCAAAACGTGAAATTCAAATGCTTTGAATTGTCTTAAGAGGGGAGGAGTAATGTAACCACTCAATCAATTAACTATCAAAATAAATGCTTGCTGCCGCGAATTCTATATTTAGAATTCTCTGAACTAAAAAGAAGTGTTAGAGTTGTGAAACATTGTGCAATATTATGAAATTATGTGACGCCACTCAATCACCCCACCCGAAGATGGCAGAGGCTATAAATAGCCGTGCTTGTGTAATTTTAAGTTAGTTTATAGATTTGTGTCTTACAGAACGTTGCTAGTTTTAGATGTGCTTCTTACAGAACGTTACTCTGTACAAATTTGTAACTCCTACATTTAATTAAAAACTTGTGTAGTAAAATAAATAAAGTTTTTTTTCGTTAAGGCCACGATTGGCAAATTAACTCGCGCGGCTATATTTACCAGAACGGTCTTATTGCTGAAACGTTTTGACACGTTTGCGACATTATCCTGTATCTGTTGGGTCCTATTTTCGTCAAGGGTAAAGCCTGACCTATATGCAAATTATTACTTTAATTTATTTCTCAGTTAATGCAAAAATAAACAAAACTCATTTTTTAAGGTGCTCACCCTCTAGATCTGAAGAAATCCCGGAAGGTGATTGTTTCGAGATAACAATACTTTCTTAGTCCTTTAGACGAGGGAAGTAATAACAATATAACAACTATAAGTTTAGCAGTAATGTGAGATATGGGTTTAAATAAAGCACCATAAGAGAAACTCGATATGTGGAACAGACGAATGCTGCGAAAAATTTATAAAAAAAGAAGAACGAAGAAGAACTGACAAATGCATGTTCAACTCATAATCACCAATGCCATAAAAGCACAAAAATTGAAATGGATAAGACATCTACAAAGAATGCAAGGAAAGAGAGTACTAAAAAATGCTGGAGAAGAGGACTACCAAGGAAAATCTGAAACGAGGCAGTAAAAGAATATCTAAAGAAACTGAAAATCACGAATTGGAAAGAAATAGCGAAACATAGGAACGAGTGGAGAAAAGTTACTGAAATCGTCCTAGGCCTCAAAGGCCTGCAGCGCTGAATTATTATTGTCATATGATTTCAATTATAAAATTTAAGTGGTGTTAATGAGCAGAAAAAACATCATTTTATTGTATTATGAATGACGTAGCATTGTATTTGCAGCGTTAATCATGATAGGAAGCATCACACAAACACCGTTCCGTCAGCTTTATTGTACTAAAGTTTCAGTAACAACTCTGATGAATATGTTTTAGATATTGAGTATCTGCGTTACTATGATATGCGTATAACGTGCTTTGTTCTTCCATGTCTTCAATGTTTCATTATATTGTTTTTAATTCTGCAAAATAGAAGAGATAATAAACGGTTTGCCTTATAACAGTTTTATTTAGCCGGGCGTGGTAGCTCAGTGGTTAAGCATTCTGGCTACTGATCTAAGGGTGGAGAGTTTGCTTCATGGTCCCGGTGAGGTTTTTAAAAATAAAAACGCGATGTCATTACTCGAAAGTGATGTAAAGCCGTGGGTCCCGTGTTACTACTATGTGTAGCATGTAAAAGATCTGTTGCTAGGGTTGGAACTCCTTTGTCTCGACAAAATTTTAAGTAGAACTTTGGCTATTTGCCAATAGCAGTTGGTGTCTAGGTACCAGGTACTAGATCTTGTCCGTAAATAACAAATAAAACAGTTTTTTCGAACACTAGCATTGAAAGAGCTGCTTTGCCGTACAATTTATTAATTAGAAAGTTGCACTTTACGGTATTCGTACGGTAAAGTAGCACTTTGTCGTACGGTAAAGTAGCACTTTGTCGTACGTTTATTTTACCGTACAAGTATCGCAAAGTGTACCTTTCTAATTAATACATTTTACGGAAAATTCAGATCAGAGGATACATTTATTATTCCGTTTTGTATGCTAGTGTACGAAAAAAATATTATACGACACTCGGATGAAAGTGGCTTTTACACACTCTCGAAATTTCGGACTCGGCCTAATGGCCTCTTCCGGAAAGATCTCACTCGTACTGAAAAGCTCTACTTTCTATACGTGTAACGTAAATTACTATTATTTTAGAGTTAAAAACGGGTCCAGACAGCGTTGAAATTTTTTTAAGCGGATGTCTTACATAATATGTTACATTCAGCTGAGCAAGAAACCACGGTTAAACGTCAAAAGACGGGTTTGTTTTCACTTGATAGGTAATAAATATTACGGTGCCTTGATGCCAATTTTACATATTTTTCCTCTCCAGGGTAGGGACAGATAGTTGTACCCTCTCACTCTGAAGTACTTTAAAGTGAGAGCGGACAACGATCTGTCCGAATCTTGGAAAGTACAAATACGTCAAATTGACATCAAGGCACCCTAATTAACACAACCTCACAATAATTGAATGATGCCATTTATGACAATCACAAATTGGTGGTTAAACTTGATAGCTACAAGCTACGCCCTACAGAACGTAAGCAAAATTGTAGTCGAAGTATGCTCGATCCAATTTTATTTTTAGACATCATTGTCGCAGTCACAGGCAAATTTGTTATTTTAGTTTTTTTTGCAATAATTCCATTTTCAATAATTAACACTGGAAATGTTACGATTAATATATAAAGTAAAACTGCAAGGAAGTTATAAGTTTAAATTCATGTATCCATGGAATCTTAGAAAAGAAATTGATAGCGCAATATTTTAACCGAAGAGGATATAGTAATTACAAAACATGGTTACTACAACAATAAACAGCTATAATTAAATGCCTGCATAATAAAATCGAGAGAACCCTAAGAACGCGAAAAGCCATGCAACGCCCAGTATAATCAACATGACTGTATGCACTATCTCAAGATTTTTAGCTGATATTGCAGCCTTTTGTATGTCGGCGGGCTGGTATTTATATGGCTATATTGGTCATGCTGCATGTATAATATAAAACGAAAATACCTGTTGAATGCAGATACGGGATACCTAACGGCAACACCCAATGATGCCATAATAGTGACTCAGGCCCTTTGTTGCACCTACGTTTTTTGCGAGAAAACGCATTAACAGACAACAATAGGTTTCTAAGCCCACGAGATTATACGAAATCGGTTTTCAATTTACGCATCGCCAGCATGAAATTAAGGCTTCCTTTCCAAACCGCGTGTTCGAATTAGCTTGCAATTTTCTGTAATTCACGCTGGGACTTTTTATTATTTGCCTCGTTTGTTTTTCAAATATAAAGCAAATAGTACAGACTGTTGATGGACCGGCTGCTGCGAGCTACTTGCTATTAATTTTCTATAACTAAAATTGTTTGTAACACTGTAAGGTAAATAACCTAATATAATAACGTTATTAAAAGTTTGCTAGTGAACTTGGTTTTTGTACATTTAGACAGAATTTAAAGAATTTTTGCATGAATTAATTTGGTTTAAAAATCAAAATATTTCTCTTTTTTCAAACATTCATATAAACGTATTCCACTTAACATTTTCGAATTTTAGAAGTAGGTAATATACCTATTCGCTGAAAAAAGTTTTTCTATCAACATAATTTTAGTACTTAATTTTTTCTTAAAAACCATTGAGTTTATTATAAGCAGCAGAACCATGTATTTAATTTCATAATCACAGGGAAGAATGGTTATTTTATATATCATATAAGCTAATATAATAGCTATTTGTGCGACAAGTGCTAAAAGTGGATGTTTATACACAAAACATGAAAATTATAAAACGAAGCCAAAGGCTGAGTTTCATAACATGTCGAGTGCATAAACACTTTTAGCACGAGTTTGCACACAATATTTTTTCTACGGCCTTACATTTACTGTTACTAATCCATAAAAGTTAATTTAACAAAGGTCTGCATTTATGACAGTTATAATTTATGTCATAGTAAAGAGATGGCCGTGACGGAGCAGGTGACTGTTTCCGCAGCCGGTACCTGTCAAAGGTAATTATAATAGTACACATTTTACTTTATTCATTACATAATGCTTTAATTATTTAAACAACACTTTACCTCGAACGAAAGAAGTAACTAGAATAACTTTATAATCTCACTTACTGTTTAAAATTCTAAATTCAACACTACATGCGCTAAAAGTAAACAGCTGATTTCACTTTTAACACGCTGATTTATAAAACGTCATTTTTAGCGAAACGAGCTAGTACTAAAAGGCCTACGTTTAGTAGTGGTCGTAGAAAAAAGATAGTTAAAGACTTTTCGATCTTTAATCCCAATAAATGAATAGGTTGGAAGACACGGCAGTAGATTCCATTAAAGTTGGGGGTTGCTTTAGTAATGTTAATGTTAATGTTATTTTATTGCTGTTTGATACATTTCTACATAAGCAATGGTCAGTTTAAAATATAATGGATAATAGTATATTATGTAACAAGTTTTATAAATGTCACTTTAGTCACAAGTTTTTTTAGGCACGAGCGAGTGTTTAATGAACGAGTGTCTAGATGATTTTATATAATGTGTTACATACTATACTTTTTCTACGACCACAAATTTAGACAATATAACATCATATGATTTCATTGAAATTTTGAATTTTATATTAGGTTAAATTATGCTCGACAAACGTCAATGTTGACTGCTGAAAACTAACTTGGTTTTAGTTTTAGCTGTGGCTAATAAAGCAAAATACTGTTTGAACCTAACTTCACCCCTTGATTAAAACATCGTTGCTAACTTGAGCCCATAACTAAGAGGCTCTTTAGTCACAGGTTATGAAAGCGTGGTTAAAAGGTCACTTAGCGACGTGTATGTTAGTATGTTAAATGCCATTTTAGTTACAGGAGTAGAAAAAATATATAAAAACAGATAGTGCCTATGCAGATAAAGACAGATATAAAAACAGATAGTGCCTATACAGATAAAAGCAGATATAAAAACAAATAGTGCCTATACAGATAAAAGCAGATATAAAAACAGATAGTGCCTATACAGATAAAACAGATATACAAACAGATAGTGCCTATGCAGATAAAAGCAGATATAAAAACAGATAGTGCCTATACAGATAAAAACGGATAGTTCATGTACAGATAAAAGCAGATATAAAAACAGATAGTGCCTGTACAGATAAAAGTAGATATAAAAACAGATAGTGCCTATACAGATAAAACAGATATACCAACAGATAGTGCCTATGCAGATAAAAGCAGATATAAAAACAGATAGTGCCTATACAGATTAAACAGATAGTTCCTGTACAGATAAAAGCAGATATAAAAACAGATAGTGCCTATACAGATAAAACAGATATACAAACAGATAGTGCCCATGCAGATAAAAGCAGATATAAAAACAGATAGTGCCTATACAGATAACAACAGATATTTCCTGTACAGATAAAAGCAGATATAAAAACAGATAGTGCCTATATAGATAAAACAGATATACAAACAGATAGTGCCTATATAGATAAAAGCAGATATAAAAACAGATAGTGCCTATACAGATAAAACAGATATAAAAACAGACAGTGCCTGTACAGATAAAAACAGATAGTGCATATACAGATAAAACAGATATACAAACAGAAAGTGCCTATATAGATAAAAGTAGATATAAAAACAGATAGTGCCTATACAGATAAGAACAGATAGTTCCTGTACAGATAAAAGCAGATATAAAAGCAGATAGTGTCTATATAGATAAAACAGATATACAAACAGATAGTGCCTATACAGATAAAAGCAGATATAAAAACAGATAATGCCTATACAGATAGAAACAGATATAAAAACAAATACATGTCATGATGGTTTGTGGTACCTTAAGCTTTAGTAAAAAGTATTCTTGATGGAATATTAGTATTGTTATATTTATGCATGATTGAGTTACAATTAGATATACTTGCACTAGACAGCTGGATTTATTTCAGCCGTGATGAGTGGCTATTACAGGTTCACAGTTGACAGATAAACCTAAATTCTATTCACTATAGTCCCGGATTGTCAATGTCAAAATCCAATTAAAAACAATCATTTATATCATGGTTAATACTTTTAAGTCAAGCTATAGGTAAACAATTAATTAAGTTACTAATGTCAAAACTATAAATTATAGGTTATATTTCGAACTGACTTAACAAAAACGCAAATTTTTAAAATTACGCTTCTGCGTTTTCCAACCTAGTAGTACCAAAAAAACCAATAGAAATTCAACAGTGCTACCATAAAACGTTATTTTTGATAATCCGGGACTATAGTGAATAGAGTTTCATTTTAAGTTGAAAACGGCTATTGAATGAAAAACGACGTGAATGTTAGGTGTTTGAGTAAATCTCTTATATTTTTGTATTCGATATACGAGTTCTTTTCTCAATCGGCCGTTTATCAGCCACTTGTTAAACTTTAGCAGGCTGAATTGATATTTTGATATAAAGTTTAACAAAATTTTCGAATTGGGCCAACTGTGTGCCAAATGTATTACCACGTACTGTTCTTTAAAATGTTACTATAAAATAATTAGGGAAGCCAATAGTTGAATGCCTCACAATTAGCATGCAAATTCCTAAGTTACGTCCGCCAATACAACACCCTGTATAGAGAAATGGTTACACCCTAAAGTAAATTTACGGCAAGCCATCAAGCAAATGTGCAACCAGTCAGCTACAGTGGGACACAGACGCGGATTTATTCTGAAAGCGTAAGTGTTTATGTCTAAATCAATTCAGGAGGAACGTAGAAAGTATGTAATTATCATTTATTAGGTATCGCTGCAGCTACTGGATTATTAATTCTTTCTCAGAAAATGGTTAGCTTTGTCTAGCCCGGAAGGAAATATCTCGGCAAAGGGGGTGTCGTTGAAGTCGATGCACTTGCCCACTTACCTTATCTCTACCTGCTACCGTTTAATTCTCTCATAATATCACCTGCCTGCAAATGTATAGTCAAACAAATTGTAAGTACATATAATAATGTATATTGAATACACAAAACTACAGAGAAAAATATTCGGCAGCAGCTGCCGTTGCCCGCTATTTAATTTATTATTATCTGAGAAAGTGAACCTAGTGACGTTACGGTTACCAACTCTACTTTATCAAACCTATTAGGCTGGTTACAATCTAACCTGCAATATGCAGGGTCTTTCCTGACAGGGAGGAGCTTAAAAGTTTGCAGATTTGAAGTAGTGAAGTTCAGAAGGATTCAGACGTTAAAATTTATCTGTTGTGATAGGAAGACTTTTTTCAGCCCTACGGCACGATTAATCCACGAAGATGGTCGCTGGAAGGACGGATATACAGAAATTTTGACCTGGGGCACGACTTACCCACGGAGATGGTCGCCGAGCCTTGGGAATTTGATTCATAGAGTTGTTTACGCAGCAGAACTAAGAATCTGCAAGGGTTATACAGGGTGTTTCCTAAGTACGTGTAGAAATTTGACTGTCATATTTTTTGGATTATTCTAAGACAAAGAAGTGCCTATCAACATGGGTCCGCAAGTTTTTCGTTTTCTAAATACAGAGTGCTGAAATTGAGAGAAAAAATATATCGCAAATTTTGTAAATTTTTGAACGCGTTGGAATATTAATTACAAATTTGGTGTGTGTTCATGGGCCGCCAAGAACACTTATTTGCGTCCGCAAACCATCTTTCAATTCATCAGTGGCGTGCGTATGAGTCCCCTTTGCACGAGTGAATAAGAAAAAGAAGACAACACGTGGACGCCCTGATTTATTTTCAGTTTTGATAAGGTTTTTGAATTTCTTGATTAAAACTACAAAAAATGCCTCGTGAGGTTTTTTGTTAAATTGCGCCGTTTTTTTCGTAAAAATTAGAGAAATGAAACCAAGTGCTGCATTTTTTCTATTATACCAGGTGTTTTTGATCATGTACGTAATGCAATGAGACGAAGATCTGATGCGTGCATCATGTCGGAAGGTGGTCATTTGCTACACTTTCTTTGCTTCACTTGTTTTCTGAAATCTGTATTTTCCCCAATTTGGCAGCACCTGCTTTCATTTTCGAATTTTTTACAAACACGCCCATTTTAACAAAAAACCCAAAACGCATTTTTGTATTAAAGTATTAAAACTAAAAAAAATCAGTGGCGTCTACATAGCGTCTCCTTTGGCTTATTAAATTTTACAAAGGGAACTCATACGCACGCCACTGGCAAACTGAACGATGATTTACGGATGCAAAAAATATTCCTTGACGCCGCATGTGCATACCAAGTTTGTAATTAATATTCCAAAACGTTTTGAAAAATTAACAATATTTACGATTTTTTCTTACATTCGAAAACGAAAAACTTGCGAACCCATGTTGATAGGAACTTCTAGTCTTAGAATAAGCCACGGCATATTCCACTCAATTTTCTACACGTACTTAGGAAACATCTTGTATATGTAGTCGTTCCATATATGCGAGCATTCGACTACAGTCGATCTTTGTGGGCCAGGCGGCACTTAGCCCAAGATAACGACAACCTCCTTCACGGAGGTAATTTGTCACGACTCGACGCTGGTGGGCTGAGTCTTGCGCGTTAGAGCACTAAACCCTGAGCAGCCTCTCTGCTTCGAGTTGGGTGCGGAACTGAAGTGTGAAAGGAACCATTTGCTGGTCTCCGCTTGGCGTTCAATGCAAACATCCTCGCTTATGGGGCGAAATCATAGGCGTACGCGTTGAAATTCCCGACGGTAGCTTAAAATTTAAAATATACCAACTAATTTACGACAAATAATTTAAGATTTTCAATGAACCAGATTTAGCAATAGGTAGATATTATGCAAACTAAGCAGCATTATCTGTTTCGATAAAGTTTATTTACAGATAACTAGATAAATCTTATATTCTCCACTCATTAGAATCAGATGCCGCAATATTCTATGTTTTATTAAGTTTTTATCCTAAAAGGTGTGGTTAATATTTAAATGACCTTAAAAATGAAGTGAACAATGGCAGGAACAGAATGTCGGTCCTGGTGCGTACTAAACTAGAAAGAGCTAATTAGTGCTACTCTATTATTTAATAAGCGAAATTAAATCTACCCTATCGTGTATATAGCTTTTCAAAATATTCTTCCACTAATAAATGTAGGTACATCAAATAATGTGCATTTGTTATCCAATTAATCGCAAACCACTCCGTTGTCTAACACGTCCTTCCGCTCCATCCTTCATGCCGCCAAAAAGAACGTCCGAGCAATCATTTGGCCAATTAATTTAGTTAATCAAATTATGTCATGATTGCAGCAAGATAAATTAGTTGAAGTTCAGCTCGCGTTGAACTTGATTCTGCTTTACATGTTTTAACCAACAGTTTAATCTGATCGTTTTGCCCCTGCAGCTAAACCGTATTTAGAATGGATTTGGACGGGGTGCTCTCGGATATTGGCGAATTTGGCAGATACCAAAAGCTGGTTTTATGGTTCATCTTGCTGCCTGGAGTATTTCCTTGCGGATTTCACGCCTATAACCAGCTATTCATGGCTGCGAAACCCGAATATTGGTGCAGAGTGCCGGAACTGGATCACATGGACCAGGAATTCGTCAAGAATATAAGGTATTTGGGTCTAGCCGAGATTGGACGTTAAGATTGCATTAATTTGAAGTTAAACAGCGTGTGGAATCGTTTCGAACGTGAAGTATTTTGTTGGGAAAGACGTGTTCCTTCCAATTAAAATGCTAAAATTTGTTTAATGGGAACAAATTAGGTCAAATATGACACCATTCGTACAAATTTCTACAACATATTATTTTGTAGTACTTATTTCTTACTAATAACGGCGATAATGGATTCGTAAAAAAATAGAATACATCAATTTTGTCATGTATCTGAAAACAGCATACTTTAGAGTGTATTGGTTTCTAGTAATGACAATGACATAATTTTTGTCCTCTTTGTATTTGCTCTAGTTTGGCCTCTTTTCAGACAAGTGAATTTCTTTAAGTTACATGAAATAATCGACATACAGATTATATGCCAAAATTGAATTGATTTAAAATAATTAAAAAAAATATTAGAAATTGTACATTTTGCAATTATTTTCCAAATATTGATATGTCTACTGTTTGGTTCATTCGTACCTCATTGTATCATTAGTTCGAAAAATTCAGACGTGAGCAAGGTAAATTAAAAAAAAAGAACGTTATAAAGCATGTTTTCATATTCCAAATCTATCAATTAGATCCCCACAGTCGGTGAACGCAATCATAAAAAAGCCGCAGCAGTAAACGAATCCAAACTGCTTCCACTCACCCTGCAAATACTGTGAGCGTTACTATTTTAACAAATAGTGAATATGGCGTAAATTTTGAAAGTAAATAAATTAAACACTGCCAATGACGAGAAAATGAGTTTGTTTGCTAGTTACAAATTACAACGAATTAAAGCATGGCAGTAAGAAACTCCACCAAAATCGTAGTTCAAGTGGAACGCAGGTCCGGTCCCATATAATCAAAAATTATATACAGGAAATACCTCTGACCCGCACACATTCGCTGGCCACGGTGTCAAAAGGCTGCAGAACCCTCTCACGTACCTTATAGCAAAAGGGCTTCAGACGGGACCATCCGGTACTACCAAGTGACAGCGGTTTTCATCATCGTGCAATGTGTAGTCGAACGGCTGAAAGGTACCAAGACAATCTCTATCAGCATTTGAGTTTTTTTGAGGATGATTGTCAATTACGTGAAGATTACTTGCAGGCCTACATAAATCCAATAAAACGTCAAACCACGTCAAAGTACCATAAAATCCTGGATTAACCAGATACATTCAGCAATTCACAAAACCATTACACCAATTCTGCACCTGATTTATAACAAGCTTAAATGACGCTTTGTCAAGACCTGAAGATGTAACTTGTTATTTTTGTTAGTTGTCAGTGTATATGTCTTATTCATCGATATAGATAATTTATTAAATTAGAACAATAAAAATGATTATAATTTTATAGCGTATGTTTTTCATTTCAAAATGTTTTTTAAATTTCGATTCTAATTTACCTTTTGCTAAATCTGAGCAGACTGCAATAATTTTAGATGAATAGCGCTGATAAATGTTTGGGCCTTTGGTCTGAACTTCTAAAAGTAATGATCCCATTTTAATTTCTATTGCTAATCCTTTTTATAACAATTTACTAAAAGAATGCACTATAAAGAAAAATCCGTTTGCTGAATATATTGCTATGAACACAGTTTTAAGCCTCCATAATTATTGCAATTACTGTAATTAATAACATGCCATGAATGTCAAATAATATCTAAAAATATTCCATAATGTGCTGATTTGTGTGATTTCATCTTTCTAAAATATTGCTATGGATGTGACAATAATTTTGTTAACAACTGTATTGAAATCATATTAGCTTTGCAGTGAACAAATATAATCAGATTAGGCGTTGGATTGTCACGACCACAATAAAATCTGTAAACAAACAAATTGGGGAGAGGAAGCCAAGCTTGGTGACTGTTCTGCTTGGTTTCCTCAATTTAAACTTAAATTATTAATAAATAAATACCCTAGTTTTCATTAAAAGTTGTATAATGTATTGGGAGCGTCTTGTGTAAACTGTGGAAGTTTGGTTGGTGATGCTAGTGCTTCCACCCAGGTAAAATAGTGTTTCGAAGTTGGTCGAAGAGTAGCTGGGGTTTCCGAGGCACTTTTTGAACTGGCAAGCAGAGTAATTGAAACGTGACCCGAGTGGGAATGAGGCCCGCTTGTCCTGGAGCTATTTGGAGCCCTAGGGCGGGGCAAAAGACTGAGTGGTGCAGAGTAGCAGCCGAGGTGCTGGCAAGTGAGGTGTGTGGGTCATTAGAGCTATATTCATCAGCGCAGGGGCCTACGGCGACGTGGGATTTACTGCGGGGTTTTTGGAGCTCTATTATCCATCGCAGGAGCAGCAGAACAAATCAGGAAAGTGATTCTAGAAAGCATTATTCTTAAAATTGCGAAGTGGTGTCTATTTTATATCAACTTCCGGCAAGAGCGTTCCTTAAGGGTTTTGTTTTGTGGCGTTTATTTACTTACGCTTTTGTTGTCGTCTAGGAAACGTATAATGACGTAGAACTGAACTGTTTCTTGAAGCAAAGTGAATTTATTTGGTACAATTTCTTAGGTTGGAAAGTCATATTTTCTACTTGAGTTCCCATTAGCTATAATTTACGCATAGAAACGATTCCAGTAGTTAAATGCATATTATTCAAAGTTTTCAGTTTTTAAAAATTATTATAAAATGACCCCCAAATATAGAACTTGATAGCAAATGTATTTGAATGATTTCCTATAATTTAATAATACTTGCTAGGATGTAGAAATGCGAGCTATGAAATAAGGGCAATTGTAGTCATTTTATTCCACTTTGGTATTTATAAACTCATTTATTTATAATATCCAAATAACTATAACATATCATATTATAACATAACAATATATTTTCACTAATTGCTGATAATTGAGTTTCGAGGGTAATTATTCATATTGCTATCAATCAATAGTTGTACACTGTTAACATCAACAGCATCGCCACCGAAATGAGCATTTAAATTGAATATTTTATTTACATTTGTGTAATCCAGGGAAAAAAAAATTTATATGAATATATCAAAATGGAAAAATTGATGAAGATGACGGAAATTAAGGATATGATAAAAGGACAACAAGAATACTATGTTTATATAAAAGAAATGACACATGAAAATGAGAATATGAAGCACCAAATTAATGAATTGTATGCAAAATTAGAACTGTTGGAAATATATAAAAATAAACATAGTATAATAGTGTCGGGCCTAGCAGTAGAAACAAAAGATAAGTTTGCATTGAAGGAAGAAATAAAAAAATATCAAGCAAAAACTAAATATAAACCGATATCAAGGATGCAAGAAGTATTGGAAACGTAAAACATGTACTAAGAATGGAAACACTATTTGAATATAGAAACGTACTAAAAAAATCTGGTGTAATACACGCACACAATTTCCTTTTACAGTGATCTTATAATTAACCAAAATTTTTATTTTTAATTTTTAAGCATTTTGAAAAATTGCAAATTCTACAGAAACCATACAAAATAGAGCGTTAGTTCAAGAGACACATTTTCTCTAAAATTTTAAGCTAAATTCAAAAATGTAATGATATACCGGGTGTTCTATTTAAAATAGGAGTTACTAAAAAAATAGAAAAGAAAACATAAGAAACCCATTTTAGTGGCATTCAACTCGAAAATGACCCATCTCACATCAATACACATTAAAAATGTAATAAAAATGTAAAGATTGAAAAAATCGTTAGAGCCGTTTTAGAAAAAATCGAAAAAAACTGAAAAATCACAACACTTACTTCCGGTTATGCTATTTTCTTCAAAAGCTTGCTGTCGCATCTACATAGTACACAAAACTTATATATAGAGTTTCAACGCCATACCTCTTTTCGATTTTGAGATATTTTGTTCACAGGCAGTCAGACACACATACAGACAGACCAATGAACAAAAATGTTTTTTGGGTTCAGGGGACTCTAAAACGTGAAGATCTGGTGAAAACTCAATTTCGAATTTTTGGGGTGAATCCAATACTGGATAGTATACATAAACGACGATTTAATAAGAGAGGGAGAAATTCAGAATAAAAGAACATAAAGAGCTAATGAAGAGAAGTTCAAAGGCTAAGACCTGAGCCGAAATCGAGAAGACCAGACAAAAACAAGGAAGTGTAGAGATCAAAATCATAAGAAGAGCGGTAGCAGTTACATTGAGAGATCGGTAAGGAAATGAAGACATCAGATAAAAATGTGACATTCGAGACGTAGTGCGGTGGGCTAAAACTAAGAAAAGAGAATAGAATAACTATGTAGAAAGGACCCCATGACCATCGATTTCAAAAATGTGTAAAAATGGAAAACCAACTGGAAATAGTCTCCCAGGATGACCTCCCAAGAGATCGGCTGAGAGCTGGATCTCATCATCGGTAGAATAGAGCCAAGCGAAATATGAGTAAATCTTAGGCAGAAAAAAGAGAAGATAAGAGCAGAAGCAAAATGACCAGAAGAGAGATAAAGTTATAAGGATAGTATACATGAAGTAGCATACAGAAAAAACACATATGCAAGAAAAGAAGAACTAGATGAACTTTCCAGGATCATTCAAGGAGAATTAGACGAACTATGAGGAAATACAATCATTATGAAAGAATTAAATGATCGAGTAGGGAATCAAAATACAGGGAAACACAAAATTCAAGTATAAAGACATACATAAACAGACACGAATTGAACATAGCAAAAATAAAAAGTCAGTTATGGACTATTTTCTGGTATAACAGATTACATTATTTGACTTTTAATTAATGATGAATGTTTCAGAAGATTTTTAAGTCAAAAATTTCAAACTTTCTTACATGATTTTTGTTAAGAAATGAAGATCATTTTGTCGTAAAAATATTTTAATATCTTTATATATATAATTCTTCTGTACGTGTGTATGTCACTGAACTCCTTCTAAACGGCTGGACCGATGTTGATGGCATTTTTTGTGTGTGTTTGAGTGGGTTCCTGGATGGTTTACATTCATAATTGGACCTGGTAGGTTGCGTTGCAATCGGGTTCTAGGAATGTTTTTTTAAATTTTTTGAAGATTTTTTTTTAAAGATGTCTTGCATATTAGAACATATAACCCCAAAATTTTCACCCCCCACTGCCCTCCAATATTTTTTAAAATAAAAAAATCGAAAATTCGAGTACCGAAGAAACGTTTGCTGAACTAATATTTATTTGTTTATTTATTTAATTTATTAATAACTAACAAAGAATTGAGTGATGATTACAGTTCTGCATTCAACATGCTAAAGCCGCCGCTTAATCTTTTTTAAATTATGGATTATCATGAATAATCCTACTAAATTCGTTGTTAGTTATTAATAAATGAAAATGTCATTACGTAATCTAAATTTTAAATTTCTACTACTCATAATAATTTGTAAATTTGCAATTTTAATAATGTGTTAAATTACTGAAGAAGCTAGCAAAACTAACCAAACGTTTCAAAATGACAACTTTTTGCACAATTTCTAGTGTCAAAAGCGACGTTTGTAACACTCTTAATATTAGCGCCCGAAATACGTCTTATTCGCACGTTGCCATTGGTGGCGTGTTTTAACACTATATTAAAACACGCTTTGCCGTAAATTTGAATGTCAACATAACCTAGAATATCTAACACAATGTGACGGGAAAAGTGTCACCGAACTAAGTTTTTATATTTCTGTTACGATCGTAGAAAAAATAGCGTATGATACATGTGTATAAGTGCCATTAAAGCACTAGCGACGGTAAAAGCACTCCGCTTTGCGTCGTGCTCTTAAACTTGTCGCACGTGCTTTAAAGGTGTACTTATACACTAGTATCATAATATACTATTTATTTCTTAACATAAAATATGCTTCATTAAGAAAGTTTGAATTATTTGACTTAAAAATCTAAGAAACTCATTATTTTCTGGTATGTAAACAAAAATAAAGACAGGCAAAAGTTGTAAATGTAGCAACACAAGTGGAAATTAGCAGATATCAGTACCTACTAAAGATGGAATTAAAAACACAAAAAGAGAAAAATCGACAACGGAGGAAATAAAGTAAATAAAACAATTAAAATGTATATAACTATGTCTTTAGGAAAATTAGGCAGCCATTTTTTTTCTTCTTTATACATTTATTTAACGTTTCATCAGCTTAGCTGACTTCTTCAGAAATACACAATATATTAGTATATAATAAGCTAAAAACGAAAATGAGTTTTAGGTTAGATAGCCCAGTCAGTAGAGGTTATTGCCTTACAAAAAATGGAGTATATATATTGTTTAGGTCGAGATTCTAATAAAAAATCCAAGTTTTCGACCTTGGAGGGGCGCTGCGCGAGCAGCCACCTTGGATTAAAGGTGCTAAAAAATGGCTTTTTCCAAATGACTCCGCAACGGTTGATCCTACGCCAAGAAACTCTTACTCAAAGTTAAAAAAGACAAGATTCTTGACATTTTTTGTATATAACTATTTTTTGTAAACTTAATATGAAAGGAGTTAGAGCGGCGGAAAGATGAACATTTCTCTAAAAAATAGTGTAATTTCTCATTTTTTAAATTGTTTCTTGTATTATTTCTGGCTATTCGTTACGTAGTTATAATAATTTGATAAACGTATAGTAAACTCATTTCCACACCACCAAGACGTAGAGTTAATGGCGCTTTTTTTTTTATTGTGGTATCCCCAGTAGGCCTAATCAGAGATGTTCCAGTTTAGCGATGTTTCATGTTCGTGATTATATTATTTAGTTTTCTTAATTTTTGAAGACCCCGGTCGGTAGATGTTGACGTCTCCATAAGAATCTTTATCCTCGATGTTAACTTCGAAGTTATTGCTCCTGAGACTCGGAACTTCCATTGGTGAAATGTCCTCATCTTCGTCCCCACTCTCGATGTTAACTTCTGGTGCATTTTCGCATGATTGACCATTACAGAATCCACACAGAATAGAGCACTTCATCCCACTTTTCCTGCAGCCACATGCTCCTCCGCCGCATCCTTTTTTACAATGGCATGAAATTAACTTTAATAAAGTCTCGGGTGCTGGATTCTCTGTCATTGTGACTGGAATGAGCCCATTCGTGCCAACTTTCCAGCCCCAGTCTTGTGCATTTTTTTCAACTCCATACCACTGTTGGACCTGGTGATACGTCCTAAATGAGTGATACCGTGCAGCGTTCTTCGTTGGTGGCAAAGAAACGAAATTAAATGTGTTTCATGCACTTGATTTTGTTGGTAACGGACTTCTTCCAAAGTGTTTTCTTTCATGTAGCCACCATACAAAGCAACGAGAAAGCGTGCTTCAGCATCTGCGATATCATCTGGTTTGACATCGTGATGTTTGAATATGCCTATAGCGTCATTGAGGCTTGTGCTTTTCTGGACAAGCGAAAACAACATTGTTTTTCCTTGGTTGTAGACGGACGACGTTGTGTCGCAGCCACTAAACGCCTGGAGAAACAACATTTCTCAGTTGCTCTTTCATATTTAAAACTATTCTCAGAATACACTCAACTATTTTTCCTCTCCCAGGTTTGCGAAGGTAGATGTTGCTAATACCGTCAGCAGAACTAGAAGATCGACGTCTTCTCCAATGGCGAAAACAGCATCAGATGTTGAGCACAAAGAAATCGCCGTGTTGACAATCAACACATCAGCATCTTCTTCAGCCTGCTTAACTGTAATACAGTAATGTTCGAATGTTTTTTACAGCATCGAAATCAGACGGACTTTATTCTTTTCGTTTGCTAGAAATCGTTCTTGGGAAACCGGCGTGTTTCATCGAAAATAACATCCGCATTCTTTTTCGATCGGAGAAGTCTTTCTGCAGTCTTGGTATTCTTTTGTCACCATCAAACGGATATCCATCAAAAACAACGACTGCATGCGCGAGTATATAAGTGACTTATAGTTGCATTTATAAATTAAGAACTATTCCATAGCTATACTAGATGAAAATAATTTTTGATCTTACTTTGTATTTCTCTATAGAACGTTATTCTGATGTAGAAAAATATTACAAACAATATAGTGTAAGTTGTTCTGACAAAATGTACCAACAAAAATAAAGTTTAACGATATTTTGGTGAAATGTTCAACTTTCAGCCGCTGTAACTCGTTATATATTACACTTACAACAAAAATTAATATACAAAAAATGTCAACAATTTTATCTCCTTTAACTTTATATTGAACTTTTTTGACGTTGGATCAACCGTTGCGGAGCTAGTTGGAAAAAAACAGTTTTTAGCACCTTTAATCCAAGACGGCGCGGCGGCTCGCGCGGCGCCCCTCCAAGGTCGAAAACTTGGATTTTTCGTCAGGATCCCGACCTGAACAACATATATAAAAACCGTTCATACTCCACTTTTTGTTGAGCAAAGGCATTTTTTCGTCTCCACAGATTGGACTAAGATAGTTAAAACAATGCATACCTACTTATTCTTACCTCATGTAATATCAACTGATTTTTTTTTTGATTATAATGTTATATAAATGGTTAAAACTAATAATTCTTACAATATCGATTGGAAAGATATTTAAAATGAATGTAGAAATTAAAATTTGTAAAATGTCAGATGTCAATTTTGAAATCTAAACATTTGTGAAGGATATCTTGATAAAAAAATGTATTTCTATTGTATGGGATATCTTGATATTAAATTAATTATATAAGGTTATTTAGAGAAGGTTATAATAATTTTCCTGAAGACATAGTTATTTACAATACCCAGCTGTAATAACAAACATAATTAAAATGTATAGACTTATATGTAAAGAACATAAAAACGAAATGAAAAGATAAGATAAATGGAAAAGATTAAAAAAATGAGCATACTAGATATTGTAAAAGAGAACTGTGGAACATCCAAAATAACAAACACAATATAGAAAAATTATAGAGCGGTGAACTAAAGAAATGTAAAAAGTTATTAAGGAAAAAAGGACATGGAAAAAATATTTAAATACAAAAAAATCAAAAGGATACGAAAAATGTAAAGATAAAAGTAAAATAAGCTAAAACGGTTCCACGAATAAACATCTGGCAATGAATGAGTGATAATTTGAAAGACAAAAATAATAAAAGAGGGAAAGATTATATAATAAAGGGTAGAATAAAAAACACCAGAAATAGCTGACATGACACCAGAAGTGATACAATACATGGAGGAGGAGGGGAAAAAGAAGTAATAGAAATAATGAATGCGGCAATACAAAACAAAAAGGTACCAAAAACGTAGAATTTAGGAATATTACCGATTTACTAAAATGAGGATAAACGAGTGTGTAACAATTATAAAGGTTTTACACTATCTAGTATTTCAGGAAAGGTATTGGCAGGAATAACGTAATAAATAAGAAACATGATCGAAAAAACAATCTAAGATACATAATCCGTATCTAGAGGAGGGGGGGGGGGGGCACACAAGCTTTAATATTATTATTCGGCAAGTCAGTGAGGAGTTAATAAATAAGAACGGGGATATGCAGGTTTGTTTTACTGACGCAATAAAAAGAGAACAAAGATATAGTAAGAACAAATAATGGAGAATCAAAGGAATTCATATCAGAAATAAAAGTAAAAAAATGATGCATACTGAGCATTTTGATGTTCTCAATAGTAATGGATGAACATATAAAAAAGGGACACAAATATGAAAAAATCAAATTAGGATATTGGAAGATGTAAGAGACCCAACTAACTGAATTGATGTTCGTAGATGGTGTGCTGTTTTTGATTCGCTTTGATTTGATTTTATGAAATTTGATTCGATTGATTAATTAACTTTATTGCGGAATTGAATCAAATGGAATAAAAGCATTGATAGTTTTTTTTATCCAAGCCTAATCATATTTATTCGTACAACTGTGTCACTAAAAAGTTGTTTATGTCAAAAATATTCGAAGTAGATTAGGTTATCATTGTGAAATTTTGTCAGATTACAAAATAACAACTAAAGATGATATTTTCAACTAAAGGGCTACAATAACTGTGACAAAAGATTGCGTACTCGCTACGAGATTTTAGGAAATATCCTATTTTGTTTATTTTAAATCTTACATACTTTCAAGTCAACAAGATGAACATTATCATTAAAAAATACATTGATACCAACAAATGGACAAAGGAACGGATACACAACTACCGCCATACGAAAAGCACTAGACAAGACTATGACAAAAAAGGCTAAAGAAGAATCTCCACCTCTGGAAGGCGTAGCATTTCTACCTTACGTTAAAGGCTCAACTGATAAGATAGGACGTGTCCTGCAACGATGCAACATCAAAACTGTGTTCACGAGCAAGGAAACTTTGGGTAACGGCTTCACATCAGTAAAAGACAAGATTCCAAGTTTAAAAACCGCTGGCGTATATCGCATTCCTTGTTCTTGCGGCTCGAGTTACATTGGACAGACTGGTCGTTCCGTTGATCTAAGACTACAAGAACATAAAGGCGATTGCAAACACAAACGCATCACAAAATCAGCCGTAGCTGAGCATACATTTACAAATGGGCACACTTTAGAATTTGAGCATGCCAGAGTACTTGCCAGAATACCTCATTACTTCCCGCGAGTGATACGTGAAGCCATAGAAATAAAAAAACATCCAAATAATATAAACTGGGAAGATGGCTTTAAGCTTAGTAAAACGTGGACCCCTGTGATACACGATCTAAAGCATTACAACCACTCTGCGTCATACGGCCACGCCCCACGGATTACGTTGCACTCGGATGACCAACCAGCGTTACGCCACTCCGCGCGCCTGGCACAGAGGAGTATAAATAGCTCCACACCGACCTTCGGTTCTTAGTGTGACTTTCACTCTGATGATTCAAGCTGCAAGGTCTTGCGAAACGTTAGTGAATATGGATGCACAAACAGCAAAACGGCCAAATCTGCCTAAGTATCCTCGTTCTCAAGATACTCAAACAACACGAGCCACCAAAGAGCATGGCCATCGCGCGGGTTTTTGCTCGACTTCACAAGGTGCAAGGCACATTAAGCCAGAAAATGCTGGGTGTTCATATACAAATACTACGCGGTCTAAGCCGAAATTCTATGCTAAGGAGAATAATTCGAGTAACCGCGAAAGCCTCAAACAATACAATGTCATATTTGACAATTGATATCTAAAGTGAATAAACTGTATGCTTACTGAGGCAAATCGGTATTTGCCAAATGATCAACTTACATCTGGGCAATTGTTAAACGCCCACCCAAATAGCAAAATCACTTTGCTGTCTGCCTAGTCAAATAACCATTTACCTAATGTGTTGTTGGAATTTGTCAAATAATCAACGTTGATATCGGCAAATGTTAAATACCCAGGCAAATAGCAAAGTCGTGTTTATTTTAAGTCAATTCTTTATTTGCCATGGCACTTAGCATATGCCTAGGCAAATGATCATTTGCCTAAATTTGCTGTATGTCTAGCATATAGTCATTTTGTTTTGATCATGGGAAATCCTTTCTGATCCATAATAAAGCTGATGTATACGAGCAATATCAACGACTATTTTTTATCTACCCATAACAACCAATCAGACGGTTAAATTTAGTAAAGTTTTTTGTATAATTTCCTTAATATAAAATGGATTATACTAGAGTAACTTCACTAGGCAGCACAATAAATAACTGTTGTAACTTTGAATTGTTTTTGAGTTATTGAAATATTTATTTGTTTTTATTTTGGAAATTTACTCAACTAACTAATTGCAAACTCACATGTGATACTCCCAAAAACAATCGGGGATATATTTTAAAACAACAATTTATACAGTTGTACGTTAGCCTTGTGCCGAGAGGGTTATACAATTCGAGCAATGGCGCTAAAAAAAATTATCTTCCAGCC
>OW679196.1:85484500-85534590 GCA_940337035.1 Agriotes lineatus | reverse complement strand
AGTTTTTGAAAACACAAGTTGGCCTTGACAGTGAAGCAAAAACTATTTTATTTTCAGGTAAACTACCCTTTTTGTTCATGATACGGCAAAATTTTATTAAGAAAAGTTGTTTAGAATGATAAATTACGACCCTATGCAAAATTTCAGAAAGATCTGTTGACACCGTTATTTTTTAGATAATTGTATTTTATTTTCAGGTAAACTACTTTTTTTGTTCATGATACGGAAAAATTGTATTAAGAAAAGTTGTTCAGAATGACAAGTTGTGCCCCTATACAAAATTTCAGAAAGATCTATCGACTTAGATGAAACCGTCATTTTTAATAAATGCAGTTTGTTTAATCTAAAAAATAACGGTTTAATCTAAGTTGACGGATATTTTTGAAATTTGGTACAGGGCCCTAATTTTTCATTCTGAACAACTTTTTTAATAAAATTTTGCCGTATCATAAACAAAAAGGATAGTTTACCTGAAAATTAAATACAATTATCTAAAATTATAACGGTTTCTTCTAAGTCGACAGATCTTTCTGAAATTTTGTATAGGGCCATAAACTATTATTCTAAACAACTTTTCTTAACAAAATTTTGCCGTATCATGAACAAAAAGGGTAGTTTACCTAAATAGAAAATAGTTTTTTCACATTTTCATGGCCGTCTTCAATTTCTAAAAATTAAAACTCTGCTTAAAATTGTTTTCAGACCAAGCAGGGCGGGATCCCAAAACATTAAAATAAAATTGTAAATTTTTTTGTCGATTATACCTATAGTGAACTCAATCCGGGGACACACTGTATATAAAAATCAATCGCCGTGGTAACGCAAAAACGGCTTTACCGATATGGATGATTCTTTTTGTTTTGTTCGTCTTACTCTCGAGGTGGTTTAGCAAAAAAGAATATTCGGAAAAATCCAAAGGGAAAGCCGGAAAATTGGAAAATATCGAAAGTGTGTTTTTCTATACACTGTACGACTTTCTATTTGCATTCATACTTTTATGATTCTGTGCTTAATGGTTTGAAGGGTTTTCCCGATCACGTCGTAATCCAAAACAACGTTTGCCGGGTCAGCTAGTAATTAATAAAACGAATACTTACTATTCCATGTTTATTGAATGAAAAATAGGGTAACAAGGAGGTATTTGCGATTGATATTCCATGTACATGATTTGAAGTGACACTGACGTTCATTAAAATTGTCACATATAGTTTTCATTTAAACAAATGATTTTTCTGAAATAATAAACAGTCTTGATATTGCGTGAACCGACTTGATTTTGAGAGTAATCATGTTCTACTGAGCTAGAAATAGTTAATATAACTTCATATTAACGATTCATATTAAATGGCATAAGAAGTACTTGAATTGATTTTAATTAAGAATTTATCTAAAACAAAAATAGAATTCGTACAGTGAAATGTGACATATAAAGAATATCAAATAATTGTCGTCGTAATGTAAAATAATTAAATATCCGGCTCATATTGCAGTGTAGTCAATCAGTGCATAATTAGACGCTGCAACGTAAGGCATTAATAATATCAGGTGAGGCTATTGCAATATTAATAACTCCGAGGCTATATAATCTGTACCGTTTTTTGGCCCACTGTGTATATTTTATTTTGATACACAAAAACCATTAACTTTACGAAATACTAAGAGTTAAAGAAGTTTTTAAATAAATCAGGCTATGTATTTTTGAATAATTAAATTCTTGTCCGCTAAACATTTCTAATAATAGCTATTTGTTTAATAAGGCAATAAAGTATATGATATAAATCCGCGGCTGGCAGTTTCAAAGCCTCGACTTCGTCTCGGCTTTGAGCCAGTTAAGGCTTTAAATCTGCTTTATTGCCGTATTAAACATACAATTTTTTCGCCGATCGTTTAAGATTTACATTTTTAAGATCACTTTTTCTGTACTCAAATGAAAATACTATTCCACTGAGGTGGCTAATATAAATAGTATTGTTCTTTTCCACATTTATTGTGTCATAATAATTTAGGTTATTAATTCATTTACTGCCTAGTCATTATGTCGATGTATTTACTGCCTAATCATTAAATGTGCATTTACTGACTATTGGTGAGAAAAACATTTATAGGGTTGTTAATCTCAACCCCTTGAAGTCATCCGTCAAAATAAAGAAACATTTCATAAACAAGTCTGCTATTGGTAGAACAGATATTGGCAGATTTTGTAAATTTTCACTTTAAATATCATTTTCCAGTTTTACGTGAAATTTTAAAAACATAATTTTAAGCCTCCTCTTTAGGAGAATTATGCTCAGCGGAGAGAGACTTAAAAGTAAAAAGTTGTATGCAAATTATTTATGTTACTACGTTCTCTATAAACTCCTTAAGTTCGCCACCACGTTTTTACACACGCTGTGTATAAAAACCCGTAACCAATCGGACTTACTCGTCCCCGATCGGGCTTACTTCCCGCATAAATTTTACTGCTACAGAAAGTTGTCTGTAACTTGTTTTGGTGTTCATGTGATTAAGTAAGTGATTTAAGTGGTAAAATACGAAAAACTTAAAGATGGTTACAGAAAGACTGAAGATTAGCAAAAATTCCTTGAGGTTGAAACAATTGAGAATTGCTCTTTCCCTTTCCGTCTTACGGTGGGCGTGTTAGTTGTTTATAATAGAAAAACATATTTCTAATGCCAATTGTTTATCACTACTATACATATTACATACTATTATCGAATCTCAGGACACATAATCAAAACCTAGCAAGACATCCATGATAAAAGCAATAATTGAGAATTGTAAGACTTGCAATTTTGTTGTTTACCTCAGTTATTGTACAGCATTTCATCACTTTCCATTTTTACTATTTTCAAGGTTTCAGTACTGAAAAATCACAGTTGTTCACCCCGTACATAATCCATTCGCCACCTTCAACTACAAGATCGTGTTCATATCTTGAATATATAACCATCTTTACACTTCTTGCGTTGTATCCGATTCATGAATTCAAAAATTAGTTTTGCACCAAATATAGAACATTCAAAATATGACGCAAGAACCGCTTGCCTTTATACCAACCACGGTGTTAATCTAGTAGTTCTAGCTTACTATTAGCACAAGTTACCTGATTATATCAAGTAGCCCATTACTTATGCAGTTGATTGCGCTAGGAAGGTTAAACGTAAAGAAGATATTTATGGTAGTAATTTCACTATTAACGGTGTCGTGACTGATTACGATATTGAACTGCTTGCTAGTTTCAATTAACACTGCATAGAAGTGCTCATTTGTATGATGCATGCAGTAAACATAATATGTAGATTGTAGAACTACGTCGATAACGTACAAGAAAAATCTCTGCTCGACAAAATAAAATGTTGAATATGTAACTAGAAAGAAAAAGTAACTTATAGAGGACGTCCTTGAAAAGTGCGGAAAAAATTAACCACTACATTAGAGCTCAAAATAAGCCGATTTAACCCAAAAAATATATACACAGAAGTGCACCCCTGAGGAGTTACAGCGATTTTAAGATGATGAAAAATGCTTCACTGTGTCTCTTGTATAAAATTAAAATAACGGGTAGTAATCTTTGAAACGCAACAAATTTTATTTGAAAATACACACTCAACAATAAGACAAATGGAAAATCATAAAAAAATTTCAAAATGATTTCAAATAATATCTGTTTAAGCTCTGGAATATTTGTGTGCCAGAAGATATAGACAGAAGGCGTGTGTATTTTGAAATACAATTTATTGTGTTTTCGAAGCCTCCCTGTTGCTTTAATTGCATATAAGAGACACGGTAGATCATTTTTTATCGAACCTTTCAGGGACAGCCTGTATATAATTTTCATTTTAAACAATAGCATTAACCGTATTTTTTGGGATGTCTTTGTACTTACCAAAACGTAAATAGTACAGAATATGCAAATATATAATAGAGACACGGTCAACTATTTACAAATTTCCACAACTTGTTCGCAACCGCAGTGAACTTTTGACAACTACTGGTCAATTGCTTTTGACAACTACTGGTCAATTGCTTAACTATTAGAGCTGTATGCAAATTTAATGCTGAAAAAATCGAACAAGTGCAGCAGTATATTAATTCATAGCTTTTTCCCATTCTTCAATTTAGATTAATTGCCGAGGCAATTACTAGCCGACTTGATTACTTAACATGAGATTCAAGACCTCTCAAGGGTGAAGCAATTATACGGACATGCGAGCAAAGCGAACTAGATACTGACAATTATTTCCAACAATGTCAGCTTCAGTATCACTAAACTTAATAGAAATAACTATGTTGACAATATTTTAACAACCCCTTTGAAAAAGGTCGCATATACACAACTTGTTTTCAAATTATCTGCTTAAAACAAAATAATTTGCTTTGTAAGGGTTGTGTCGAAATTAACAGGCGAAAAATTCTCTAATTAATGGTTTCTTTAGTTTTATTATGATTATGATAATTGTTAGTTTTTTAGAAGCAGTTGCAATTTGAAACAAATTTCTTTTACCGTTTGCAAATTATTCTCCTACACTAATACATTTATAATTCTTTAAAGCCACTTTAAAAAGCAGCCAGACAACTCATTTTTGGAAGATCTACTAAAATTCTTCAAAAATTAAATATTGCTGCATCTGCACTTGGAAATGATTTACCTCACGTCATTTATAGAGCAGCTGGGAAAAGAAAAAATCGCACGAGAGTAGGTCAGGCATGTAAAGAAGGGTGGGGTACCAACTGAACCCCCGAATCTTGTGAAAATGCAATGTTCTAGCAGCAGTGTGGGCTGATGCGTTATCGTGGTGGATTAAGATGCCACGCTAACCACTACTTTTACGGCCTGTTTTTAATTTCTCCAACAACTGCCTAAAGCGACTTCACAGTACCATTCAGAATTAACTGTTCTGTGACCTTCCAGTGGAATAATATCTACAGGACCATTCGGTTGAAAAAGTAGCAATCATTTTCTTGTTCGCGCTCCTACCACAAACAACTTTGTGGGTAACGCTTCATCTTGAAAAGCCCAAACGGTAGACTATTGATTTGTTTAGGCGTCGTAATTGAAAATCCAGAATTCGTCACCTGTCACGATGTACGATACCTGTTTTGATGCTCCCTCGTCAATTTTTTTAACATAAATTTGCAACAGTCTGCGTAAGCCAGTTTTTGTTCTGAAGTCAACTTATGGGCTACCTACTTGCTGCCGCCTTAATTAAGTTTTCCACACGGAGTAAATTTCCTAGACTGGCCACATCAGCAGGTCTGCCTGGTCGTGCTTCATATTCTAACAGCTCTCGTCCTTGCCGAAACATTCGAAACCAATTCCAACAGCGGATAATGAAGAGCAATATCACCAAAAGTTGTCACTACATTTTCATGGTTTTGCTCATAATTTAATTGCCTTTGTAATAGTATAAAATTATGGCTCTAAAAGCAGTTAGTGAAATGTTCATTTTAACTGAATTTAAATGACAACCACCTAACTTCCTAAAATTGACCACTACTGAGCAACCAATTGAAACGTTTGACGGATATAGGTAGCAACTCTCAACTAATACAGCTTTCAATTGTTGCAACTGTTTTTATACAACTCCTGTTACTAAGTATTAACAGCGCAGCCCTCCTATAACAAATCCCTATCCGCATCTAAAACAAATTGGTCACACTCCAGTTCGTATAAATTTAGCTACTCTAGCTTAGCTTGTATAAAACCGGATCTATACGTTGTTCTTAGGGGTTCTAGCTTAGAGTGGCACCTGGTGTCCGCACTTACACTAATAATAATTAAATCTAACTTAACTAAGGTTTGCGGGCCACGTAGCCTTTAGGAGAAAACGCTCACACAAAGAGCCACTCACCACAGGGGGAAGAAGGGTACGCACCACCCTGGGAGGCAATTTTAAGCAAACTGGACCTGGAACTTCACAAATGTTACTACTGCTAAATGCTTCATGCACATACCTCTATATAGTATAGACGAGAAGCAATACGCGTTAACAAAACAAATTGCATTGTAAAGTTGTAATTCCAGAGCCACTTAGTAATGTAAAGTACGTATAAGGACGATTTCAAAAAATACGTAGCGTTAATATTAGTTACCTATTAATATAGAAACAAAAAATAAAATTACCATTTTATTCAAGCACGCGTATAACGAAACAGTAGGAATATTGCAATATGGATTCTTAATAATATGTAATTATGTAATTAATATAAATAGGTTCATCAACGCAGACGATGACGAAGACGATGCTATTTTTTATGATTTTCTTCAGCCTTACTTGGAAAAATATTAATTGTTTTGATGATTTTACCAAGAATTTTGACGTACATGTTCTTGGAAAGGCTCGAAGATCTTAATTCGTTACGCAGGATAGTGGCACATTGTTAACGTTGTTTTTTCCTCCTCTAGAGTAAGCTCGACATCATGATGACGATTTTGCGCAAACATTAATTTCTTTTCATTTTTGTCGATTAGAAGTTATAAGTATACTACAGTATAAGTACATGTAAACAGGGTTAAATGCAACAAAATATGCTGATAGTAACCGTTTCAATAATCAATTTAATTTGTTTTATGGTCTAAACTTGCGAAGTCATTGGAAATTCATACAGAACGAAGGACAATAATGGCGAAACTTGCCAAATACCAACACTACGGAGTCCGTATTTGCATCAATGTGACAGTCCATTTCGAACCAGACCTGAGTTTGATTCAGGGTTGACATGATATTTCCCAAAGTATTTTAATGATGCAAATGGTATTCAATATTGGATTAATAACAATTTCAATCATTTGTACACTGGCATTGAATGGGGATCTCGTCCCTTGAAGGAAGTCTCTCAGAATCAATTGATAATGGAAACCCCTTACTGTAACACATAATTTGATATACCTACTTTAAATATATATAAAACTATAGTAAATAATTGGAATTCATGCTTCGGGGCAGCAATTCAAAAGAAAACTCTTTATTGAAGCCAATATTTCAGAAAGATTTATTCCTTTTTCGAGGCAACTACAATTTACTACAGTTTACAGTTGTAGAAAGAATATAAACAGGCATTATCTTCTTTGGTACATCAGATTAAAGGTTAAACAATAATACTTAAGTAGTCCGGTTGTATCACAGTCAGCTGAAACTACATCATTTACAAACAGATTAAAAATTGTTTGTATATTCAAGTATAATCACTAATTTTAGAATGGTAACTATACAAGAATATGCTTTTTTTAAAATGTATTTGTAATTGATGAATCAATTAAATGTGACATAATCCGACCACTTTGTCTAAGTATTATTTTTAACTAACTTTTCACCTGCTGTACTAAAAAAAGTATGTCTGTTTATGTTATTTCTTGCCAATTATAGTGTACTAACCTTAATTTTACGTAATTAAGACACATTGCTTTTGCTGTAATTCTCTAGAACTGTAAACTTTATTGCGGTTGTCTTAGAAAGGAATAAAGATTTCTAAATATTGGCTTGGATATACCTTTTTTGAATTGCTGTCCTGAAGAACGAATCCGAACTATTTACTATATTGTTTATCAACATATTTGAAGTATGTTTATTTGTATATTTGTAAGTAAATTACAAATTACCCAAGTATCTACCTTTTACCTAAAAATAAAAATTAATATTCATTCAGATTTTTATATGGATACCTAAATGCAAAAACATGGAATTTATCTAAAACCCAAACACCCGAAAAAATCCAAAAAAACCTAGTCGGCAGGTAATTTTTGAAAAAAAGAACGGGTTTGATTAATAGTAATTAAATATTAATCACATCGCCAAACTAGCAAATAAGAATGTAAACAAACACTTTTTACTTAAACTGCAGTCTGTGCAATCAAAGCCTTGAAAATTCGTGTTTGCGCTGTTCTATTTTCCTATGCAACATGTTTTCATGTAACCTTTTAATTTAATCCACTAAAAATAAATCGTCATATGGTCAAAGTCCTACTTAGAATTTTGCCGAGACTTAAGAGTTCTAAGGGATCTTTTACATGCTACACATCGCAGTAACATGAAATCCACGGCTTTACTACAATTCCAAATGATGGCATTCTGTAGAAATTTACATCCGCATTTTGAAATTTTTAAAACCTCACCCGGACCCATGATACATTAGTTTGTAGTGCCTGAAGAAAATGACGTTCCTTCTTTACGTACCTACACCTGAAACGATATTTAATAGGAAATACGTATTTTACGTGGCTTAATTTTCTTTTCAATGAATATACAGCGTGTTTCACTTCTCATCTTGGCACTCCTGTATCTTTTTATTTATTTTTTGACCGATTTCAAATATTTGGTCCATTATGCTGCCCTTCCAAAGAAATTTTTTTACATATTTAAATAACTACTGAAAACAGGTAGACTATTGTGATCAAAAATAAATTATTATTATTATTATTATTATTTGTCTTTATTATTTGTTATGTTATGTACAAAATTTTACAAGAAAAAAAATTCTAAGGCGGAGTTCAACTATGACACTAAAAGCGTCAGCTGCTCTTCCACTCAACCTCGTATACGCATGTGTAATAATGAAATAAATAGACGAATAAAGAAATAATTAAACTAAACTTGAATGAAGATTACGCTCTACAGGTTCTTATAAGTTACAAAGTTGTCCAAATTATGTACAGATGGATAGATCACGCAGAGTGACAAAATCGTGTTCTACGTAGATGTATTTTAAAGCAGTTGTAATTCAACGATTTGAGATTCAAGGGCAAAGAGTTATAATGATAATCTATTTGGTATGTAAAGGAATGTTTAAACAGTTGAGAACGGTGAATAGGTGGCGTTAATAACCCCTTGAACCTCAAATTAAGTGTATGCACATCAGTTCGGAAAGTAATTTTATTGAATAAGTATTTAGGTTTTCTATCTAAAACAATTTATGGTACAAGCATAAAGCGTGAAGTAGCCTACGATTAGACATATTTAACCACTAAACGTCGACCAGTTTGTGTGATATGTGATCGTATTTACGCAATCCAAATATCAGCCTCAAACATGTATTTTGAAGTCTTTGAATCTTTTCGGAGTCTAGATAAGATAAACAAGACCCGTATACGGAATCACAATAATTAAGTTTTGATAGCACTAAAGATTCGCATAAGATTTTTCGAAGGTCTCGATTTAATACGTGGCGATTTTGGTACAGCAGTCGTAACATGTTGTAACCACCACTGATACATTTATTAATATGAGCAGTAAACTTTAGCTCTTCGTCTATTATTAAGCCCAAATTTTTGGCTGCTTTAATTAATTCGAGTTCAGCACCGTCAATATGTATTTTAATTTGAGGCTGAATAAAATTTCGATCGCATCTTCTACAAAACAGCATTAGCTTTGATTTATTTGGGTTTAATATTAGCGAATGCGATTTAGCAATATTAAGGAGCTCCTCTAAGTCTTTGTTTACATCCTCACACGCTCCGGCTATATCACTGGGATTAAAACATTTATAAAGCTGGGTGTCATCAGCATAGAAATGGGTAGTGGTATATTTTAAACAAGTATTAAATTTCGAAGTGTATAAAGTAAACAAGATTGGTCCTAAAATCGATCCTTGAGGGACACCTGAAGTAATATTTAAAAATTCTGACTGGTTGCGTCTATAAACAACTGCTTGAGATCTACCAGTTAAATAACTAGAAAGAAGTGAAATAGCATTTGGTGTGAAACCGAAGTACGGAAGGATATGTAACAAAGTAGAGTGATTTATAGTATCGAAAGCCTTCGAAAAATCCAGCAACACTAGGATGGTTGCCATTCCATGATCTAATGCTCTGAAAATCTCATCAGTAATTGCAAGTAATGCGGTGCAGCAACTGTAACCTGGTCTAAACCCTGACTGAACTTCAGGCAAGATATTCTCTGCTTCAATAAATTTACGTAGTTGTACATCCATGATTTTTTCCACGATTTTTGAAAAGATGGGCAATATGCTGACAGGTCTTAAATCTTTAAATAGTTTTGGTGTATCAACCTTAGCTAAAGGAATAATGTAAGCCTTCTTCCACGTATTTGGGAAAACTGCTTTAAGTATTAGGAAATTTATAATATGAGTTAAAAATGGAAGTATAAAAGGAACACAAAGTTTAATCATGGCAATACTTATACCATCGCATCCTACAGCTTTAGTTTTGACGAAAAGATTCGAATATCATAGTAGGTCGTTTTATTGAAAAGTTATTAAAAAAGGTTGATCAGCATCACAAACAGTCGAAATCCCGATTTTTATCGAAAAAATGTATTATTAATAATTTATAATATTACTATAATGTAAAGGAATTAAAATTCCGTTTTTGTTTAAATGAATAGTGCCATGGAAAAAAATTTATGAACTATCACTTAAGTTTACCAAATGTCAATTAATCGTTCTGTAAATTTAAATAACAAATAATTTAGTGGATGTAAAATAAATAATAAGTTTTTAATAAAAATTTGGTCTTCAACTATTTTTCTGATTCTAATCAACTTTTTTAACAACGTTTTTCGATGAAACTAGAGCTACTTCTTTTTTTAAATTTTTTGCATTTATTTTTAACAGCAATATATAGTAATATTAACCCATTTAAGGACAGTGGCAGCTTGTGGAAAATGTTGATGGTAGGACCAACCAAATGTAAAAAATATTTTCTATCCCCTCACAGACAAAGACAGATTCCGACATCCCGAGATCTAAATACTTCGCATATGGACTGGTAAGTTAGCATCAGTGAAAAAAATACTAAGCTTCACATGCTAATAAAATATGGTGAACTGAATCGAATACCTCTCTTACCTTATCTCCACTGTTAGAGAATTAAATTTACCTTGACATAAAATTAGTAAATAATACATATAATATAATGATAATTTATTGCTACGTCTACCTAACTGCTTTATTTCAAGCTTTTCTTCGAGCGAATACACAAAAGCTTATTTAAAAGATTGTTAATTTTATTCCTGGTGGATGCTGGATGCGTACGCACTCCAACAACTGCGAAGGTATAATAATTATTAAACCAAGTAATAATTAATACAATAATATAATGAGAACTATTAATTAATACAAATTAATTTGTTTAAAATAACAGGGACCTTGCGTAATACGAATGAAATCCCAAGGTGTGATAGTCACATTACGTTCCAAAGTTATAAGCATCGAAATCAGTAACTCGAGACGCGCGTTATTAGAGTCACAGTTAGACTACTTGAACTAAACATCAAGTGGCCTCGATTCAATACTACGCAGCCTATCATTGACCCTGGGTCAACTCCATCCGGTCCCTATGCGCCGAGAAAGCCAGCAAGCACTTATTACAGTTTAGATTCATGAATGAAAGACTACCCATGATTTGTTTAAGCTTTAATATGAGAGCAATAATGCAATATAGCTACTTTTTTTCTTTCAGGATATTTTAGAAATGAAGCACACTGTATGTTAAATTTATTATGGTACGATCTATATTTCACGTAGGTTAGTTGTATTTTGATTGGTCTGTTCGATAATTTGTTTATTTGATAATAATCTATATATGTATATATAAAAATGAACGTCATGACCCAATCATCAACGCCCAGCCCAAACCCTTGGACCTAGAAAACTGAAATTTTGCACAGTAGTTCCCTTTTTGATGTATACACGGAATAAGGAAGGATATTTCGAAATTCAACCCCCAAAGGGGTAAAATAGGGGTTCCAATTTTGTATGGAAAAATAATATTAAATAGATATTTTGAATTGAAACTTCGTAGGAGTACTCCTAAAAACAAATAAGCAAACACGTATTTCGTGATTTTCCGAAAATCAACCCCTTAGGGGGTGAAATTTTAATTTTATTTTTTTATTTATTTATTTCGCATTCAGCCAACAGCCGTTAGGCCAATTATAGGCGTCGCTGTGCATTTATGGAAAATTCCAACCCCACTAACGACTGTCATGATGTTGTTATGACGGCCGGTACCAACTATTTCCGTGACAGCCGTATCACGAGGCGCCGAGAGATGCAGCCGTGGAACTCCCATCCAAGTTCTGACCAGAAAGAGCGTTGCTTAACTCTACTGATCGAACGTGGACGCTTGTTCAAGCTACGCCACCCGGGACCTGGAAGGGGTAAATAAGCCTAAAATTCGATATGGGTGTCGTTATTGAGGTTTTTTGGGACGTTGCTTGCGAAAATGGCATTTGAAATTTGGCAGGCAGATTTCTCATAGGGAGTAGGCATCCGCTAAGAAAGTATTTTTTAAAATTCAACCCCGAAAGGGGTAAAAAAGGGGTTGGAATTTTGTAAGATCAAATTTTGAACTAAGTCATTCAAAGTTTTTGGAAGCTTGTCCCCTGAAGCCCCTGAAGGTGAAAATAGGAGATGACGGGACGGGAAGGGAAGGAACGGGACTGGACTGCGGGATAGGACGGGACGGGACGGGACGGGACGGGAAGGGACGGGACCGGACGGGAAGGGACGGGACGGGACTGGGCGGGACGGGACGGGGACGGAGTCGGGGAAAGGGACGGGGTCGGAGAAAGGGACGGAGACGGGGAAAGAGACGGTGACGGGATGGGATGGGATGGGATGACAGAAAATAATTAATCATTATTTAATACACAATATATTTATAAGGTCGTAACATAATCAAGGGCCAAAGATTGTGTGGTTGCAACGGGGAGACATAATAATGGCAGCATTTTGAAAAGGGAAATGCCTGTCCATCAGACCGTTCCATCATTCCAGTTCTGACGTTTTACCTCTTAGTCCTTATATGACAGCTGCGCAGACAACTGAATTTTCATAAAATGTTTCATTACACATTTTCAATAGTTGATTTGAGAAAGAGGAACGTGTACCAAACATTAGTCCCTTAATCTATTGTTTTTCTGTACTTTACAGCCTGATACGATGTAAATGGTTAGTCCCTGAAGGGTTATTTACCTGAATGTTGTTACAAGTAGCAACTTCAAGATTGCCGAACAACTTCGCATCAAATTTCTCATTTTTAAATTTAACAGCATCACAATCAGTCTCGTAGAGACATTCAGTAAACATTTTGACACCACTTAAATGACGTGGAAGGTAGAAGGCTTCTGTTTTAATGTATATACATACGCCTAACACTTCACTGTTACCCAAATCTGTTTATTAAATCCTTCGTCGCTTTCCATTAAATATTGCTGGATTATTTGGACAACCACTTAGCAAGTCTCGATAGCGCGCACTGTATTTTTGTATTTCTTGATTGATGTTAGCAACTAGGGCTGGAATTGCCATTAAAGAATTACTGTCAGATTTGTGTAATGGGGCCCATATTTTATCCACCAATAGGCAATATAATCTCAAAGGTCGACTTACACCTGTATGGAGTGGTATTGACAAACCTTAGATCAACCAAATACCTCCAACCATACTACTGCTATAAGTAGAATTATTTCTTTAAGAACTTTGAATCAGAATACTGGCTTCGATAAAGGTTGGGATATAAGTAAATTGAGTTCAATCGTCCTATTTTGAGCTGTGGTTGACCCAGATTTACATAATTTCGGCACACCCTGTAAAATAAAATTCAATATGACTTGATTTATTTTATTATGAATTTCTGGGATACTTTCCAACGAAAACTCACGAGAATGGGCATTTAAAACGTGCTTTAGTAGCATTTAGGGGAATATACATGCTATAATTTTGTCGACCATCAACTTTGCGGCTTGCCCTTTTATTTACTTAGAAAATACCAACTCTCCACCTATTTTGCTCATTAACTCACGCAACATTTCAATTAAGTAGAACTGTAACCTTTTATTTTCATCAGTATAGATATTGGTCGCCAATAAATTGCGATTGGATTGCATGTTTGATTAGGGACTATTTATAAAGCGAAATTTCCTACAGTATTTATATACTTAGCATGCTATATTACAGAATGCTAGATTAGAAATATTTGTCCTTGATTTATTAATTGAAGAAAAGGAAAACAGTAATTTACAAATTTATTTTAGGACAACAAACTATTGGAGAAACTGGCATAGTCCACTACATAAAAACAGAAGTGTTTTAAATGATGAGTTTTCTATTAGGCATTGGTTCAAAGATAAATAGAGTGTGATTCATAAGTATTTTCATCAAATTTAAAGGTAGCTGAGAACAACTTTGGGCAATAAGCTATACGTCAAAAATTAATAATACGCCCACGAAAAATTAAAACAAATTACTTAAATTGATTGATGGCCACTGGAACGAATTTCTATAAACATAATTTCGCACATATGGTTGCGATAAGACCGAATTTGGATAAAATGCAGAAGCAAATAACAGTTGTTTGTGCATTTCAATTACACTTGGTACATTACGTGTGAGCGGTTAATGTGCTCTTATCTGATTTACCTAATAAAAAAGTTGTGGTGTTAGCCAGTGGTTCCCAAAGGCTTGGATCAAATCCTAATGGCATTTTTTACTTCTACTGAGGGCATTATACACTATACAGTATACACCCATTCAATTGAATGACCATACGTCTGTTCCATTACCCTGTATAAAAGAACTAATGTAGGTTAATCTCTTGTAGTCTGAGCTTTGTGTCTCTACAGTAATAATGCAAAAGTCATTAGCTACAAGTTAATGCACAGAAATGCATTTGAATACAATTATTAAGGATTATTTTTTATACTGACTTGGTTTTTAATATGAACTGCATATTGGAAATGCTATTACCCCTTTGAAATGCGCTATATTATCTATCATATACAACTCTCAAAAACTACTTATGGCTGCATTTAGTTCGTGTTACTTTATAATTTGTTTGCTGTTAAGCGTCACGCTATGTTTTTCCTTATTGAGCTAAGTTCACTGAGCACAAACAGGTGAATGTCAACACGAACGTGTGTGTATGAAAACCCTTATTTTATGAAACGTTATTCGAATTTTGGTTGAGGAATGATATGCAATTAATAGGTTTGCTAAAAGTTCAAGATTAAAGTATTCTACAGAGTAATCTAAACTCTTTACATATATGAACCCTAACGGAATTTTTCTGTCCAGGAAATTGATGATAGCTGTATGTGGCTAACTGGGTTAAAAATTAGAAACATATTGACCATAATTATTCAAATTTTAAAGTAAAATTCTGTGCATTAAAATGTTAGAGCAATGGTGGACTGCGGAAACGTTAACGTCTGCTTCTTATTCGAATTAATAAAAAAATCTCTAAAATAGCAAAAGAATTAAATGTTAAAATTGTTTACCTTCATTTGCATGCAATACACGAATGAACACTTAAGTACATTAGCTCTCATGTCTTACATTAAATCTACTGCGAAATGGTCGTTGACAACTTTTAACAAATCAGCTTAATATTTATCTCCGATTATATAAATAAAAGCGACTCGCTGTTTACATAAGCTGGATTGTAAATAGTATAAGTGCATATGCATTTGAGTGACGTACAAAGACTGCGTTAATAAAAAATTGAGCAGCGAATACACCATTTAATAGCTTGACAATTGTCAGGATTAAACATTAAATAAATCTTACATAAGTCCTGGTACCGGACCATTCCTAGTGTTGACTCGAAGCTGTCGATTCTGACTCCTTACCTGTAACGAGAAATAACTTTCAATGTAAGGCTGAATATAAGTTTATTCATTCGTCATTCATTTATTGTCTATAGTCGAGAACCATTCATACCGGTGGGAAGTTCAACGGAAGTAATCGGTGTCATGCAAATTACATTACGATTTTCTCGACCACAGCTGAGCCCATGTACACCTTCGTGCTAAATTAGGGCCTTATCCACTCAATCGCCCAGTCGGCTCGACTTTAAATTTAAATAAAACTAATTTGTAAAGTTTATAACAACCTATACAAAAGCTTATGAGATTTTTAGAGCTTTACGCGATAACATGTTCACCCTACTTTGACTCCTAGCAGTAACGAAAAAAAATCAATTGAAATTTTCAACATAAAATAATTTCCACAAATTTGCGGAGATTTCAATGGCCTCTTATGGGTTTTAATGAATTTAAATTATTAATCGGCTCTAATTATATCAAGTTTTGTATAGTGCCCGGCTAATATTTGTTTATACTACTTATTTATAATTAATTAAATGACTCTATCTACAGGGTTAAGTCGCTACATCCGAATTAAATTACTAATCTACCATTATTAATTATTCAAAGTCTGGCTAACATTTATTTGTACGCACTCTGTATGCCCGCTATTTAACTGATGGGATATTACAAGTGTAGTATTTATATCTGATGGGAATGACATTAATTTCAAGATGGTTCCCTAGTCTTGACAGTGCATAAACAGCTCTGAAATTGTATTTAAATTGTTTATGTTCACGCAATAAACGCTGCAACGCTATGCAATAATAATTGAACGTAATTACACCGCGTCACAAAACAACACACTTCTACCCACGCCACTACCGCAAGTGACGCTCAAAAGCGACGCCAATCACAGAATCACAAAACGACACTTTTTAGATGGCAAATCTTATCTTTAGATGGCTGCTGCGATTAATCTCGGGCTACCTGTACCGACATGAAACTCTCACGATGCTCTGGACAAGATGTCGTTGCCGACCTGCTGTTAGCTAGGTCCAAATCTTCACTCGAACCCACCTGGATGTCGGCTACAACCTAGATGACCTTTTGGATCGCTTTCACTGACGCTGGGGGCTCCGCTGCACCAAACGTACATTGCTCGCTTATATACTTGCACACGCACTTATAAACTGACTGGACCTCCGTAGAATCACATCCCAAATACCATGGCTTACACTGGACCAAATTGATGCCTCGTTATCTAGCTGGCGGAAGCACAATCCCAGGGAAAACCTCCACAAATCACCCAGAACACAGTCTCTCAATAAAACACAACTTCTTGGTAAACTTGAGTATTTAATAGCACATCAAAATCACTTATATTGGGGGAGCTTGGCAAAAACAGAATCAACCTCTTGAAGAAGCTGCCACCAATTGTCTTGTTTACAGTTTTGGTTTTAGTTGCATCAAATGCCAAGCCTACTCTGATTTTATTTTTTTTATGAACAAAAACAAAGCTATTCTAAAAACACCATACTATCAATTATTTACAAAGCCTACGCTATTTTATAACAAATCTGAACTTTAAATTATTACCTTTACTGGACATTCTTATGCTAAATATCTGCTTTGTTGGCTAAGTTATAAATTATTAATAATTATAATCTGACATATAAGGTTACTGTCGCCAGCGTGGCCGAGTAGGTAGGGAGTCAGGATGCGGTGCCAAGGTACGAGGTTCAACCCCGACATCTGGCAACTGGCGGGCTGCTCACCCAGTCGCTTTAAAAACTGGGTACCAAACCACAGTTGTGGAAGTAGGGAAAGTAATGCAATCGTCGCAGGCGTGATGCTAACCACATCTAGTTACAAATTTTCATAATTTGACTTGGGTAAAATTTGAAAAGTAATTTAGGAGAATATTAGTCAAAAATTATTTAGAATGTATGATTTTTGAATAATATTTTGGTAAATAAAAAACATATAGCCGTAAAATATACTTTAATTCAAATTTGAAGTAAATTTAAAAAATTATTAAACGTTTCGCCACTTTTGATGGCTTCATCAGTAATTTAAAAGTTCATTACAATATAAAAGGTTAATACATTATGATTAGTAAAAGATTTTTGGAAATTCTGCATTACATTCTGCCTTCAGAACAGCTAATGCCTTCTGTTTCCTAATTATCATTAAAAATCATTCTAAATAAATTTTTAACTAATATTCTCCTAAATTACTTTTGCTAACCACAACGCACATGACATTCAGAGAACAACACCACCCAGTACGCCGGTCACGGTGTGCCAGATGACTGGGTTTCGGAAAGAGATATTTCGGCGACCCTGACTCGCGGCGGAGCCGGACATTTGGGCGCGGTAGTTTGGGCGCGGCCGTTCGGGCGCGGCCGTTTGGGCGCGAAGACACTTGGGCGCAGGGCCACTTGGGTGCGAGATATTTGGGCGCGAGCAAATTAATTTAAGTATATTAGTATCAGCTAGCTTTACTATTAATAGGTTTGAAAATTTATTTTAAATAAAGAAAATTACCTAAAGCCCGTCCAAGGAGGTGGCGGGCGGCAAACATTTTGTATAGAATTTTATTCATACAAGTAGGTTCGACAAAAACAAGTTACAAATTTTAACTTTCCGGTAAATACTAACAAATCTTTTGCGGAGATTTATTACATTAAAATAATAAGTAACAAAGACTAAATGAATAGAGATTGGGTACAAACAGAGCCATCGATAAACCATCCAACCATTTGGAGATCCATCAACAGCCTGCAAACTGTTCAACGAGGGAGAGACGTTACTTATGAACAGTTACTTGCGGGAAATAAGCCGACCTAAAAAAAATCCAAAATTTATCCAGGCTGATAAAAGAATAAAGAATTTGATTGAAGATTATAATAATCAATATAATCAATTAATCATGTAGACGGCGCAAACAATAGGAACATTGTGGAAATTTTAAGAAGCATTTCGTACAATTATGAAATCAATGGGTATATGCTACTTGTTTTTATTTTAAAAATTGTATATATTTTACTTTAAGAATAATATGTATTTTAATGGTAAAAATGGCATGAATAAATGTCTATTTTTAAAATTAATCTTTTTATATTATTATTCATTATTATTCTTATTTCTGTTTATCTTCAGTTAGTCGGTTCATAACATAACGAAAATAATTGATTATTTTAAAATTTAACAGTTTATTGTTAAGTATTATCATTATAAATAAAACTCGAAGCCGACTAGTTTTGTTCCAAACAGAACACATATTAGAATCATATTAAACATTTGAAGCATCAATCGATTAAATATAGCATAGTATTATTCATTTACCAGTACAATAAATGTATTTCTATTTAAAATTATTTTCAACACCTATATATAATCTATTTCCATCTTTATTTTAATTCAGAATTATTATTCCATATCTATCACACTGTCTTTTTTATGTATTCAGAATTATTTCAAAAGTTATCTAATATACTACCTTCTTTATTCCTATTCCGATTTATTTCAACATTTATCCTTATTTAAAATTAATCTCATAACGGTTTCAATAAATAATTGGATTATTCTTTTTAAATTGTTTGATTAATTACATTAACTTCTTAGAATAAATCATGATTTAATAAATGTTTGTTCTTTTATGCCAAACTTAAATTATTCACACTTAATGTGTTCCTAAATCCCAACGTTGACCCTTTCTCGCGCCCAAGTGTCTCGCGCCCAAGTGTCCCCGCGCCCAAACGGCTGCGCCCAGACGGCCGCGCCCAATCAGCCGCGCCCAAATGTCCTAGACCGGACTCGCGGCGTCTCAGGCCATGTTCCTACATGGAATGAAGTTCCCGAACTTTACTTGACTATGTAAGGTTACTAAAATGTGATCAAAGCAATATATATTTTTTGTAAATATGATCATGATAAAATTAAACTTAACTAACGTTATTTAATATCCATTTTTAACATTATTACTAACTCATGTGGCCAGCAAAGGTATTAATGTTATTTGATGGCACGATCTTTCGTTTTTCTGCTTAAATGTACGCTGTAAAACTAGACGAGTCGGGAGACCATAAATCCCTTCGCTGACGGAAAACCTTCGAAGACACAATGGTAGCTACCATATTTGGGGGGTCAAAAGTCCTCCACTAACGTAGTGGAACAGCAGTAAATATAAAAAACGATTGCAGGCAGGAACCGAGGCATTCTTTAAGTGGTCGTCTACCGAGCTTTAACTGGACACCCGAGATTTCACTGTTAGCTCGTCCGTTATTAATATGACAATAGTGATTTGTTTGTATACTTATTTGTGCATTGATTTGTATATGTGGAAATTATATTAAATGTTATTAAAGTGTTGTTATCCAGAGCGTATTTATGATTTCTATTTACCTGAGTGTAACTAGCAACCAAGTTGTCGACCACAAGGCAAAATGTCAACTGGCTTTTAATTTTGTATCAATTCCGTTTTTTCTTGTGAGTTTATGTTAAATGATTGGACATATAGTTTCTATTATTTTAAGAATGCATAACATGTATAATAAATTATAATCATTATAAGCGATATAAATACAAAAACCAAACGAAATAAGCCGACCGCCGATGATCAGTTTTCAATGACTCGTGATAAAACTAAACGTAAATGAAAAACAATATTCTTTTTCGCCAATCGTACCATAATTGACAGATTATTGATAACGTTTTGTTGAGCAAAGTCAAACATTCCATTACATCAGCCGTTGTAGGTAGGTAATTTACAATAAAACTGTACAGGAATAATATTCCCGTCCTAGGCCGGAAATATTTTTCGAAAAATTCTCGTTTTCCTAATTGTTTTAATTATTCTGGTACGATTGGCGGAAAAACAGTATGTGTATCTTGGACAAAGAGCAACATTCCCAGACTCCTGCTCGGTATTCGCCTCGCCCAACAATATTCACAGTTGTCCGAGAATGTTACGCTTTTCGTCCTAGATACACAATGTACTATTAATTACACGACGCTCTACAGTTTATTGTTCCACGGAAAATTCTACAAAAAAAGTGGAAAATTTAAACGTGTCCTCTATCTTTTAAATAAGCGCTCAATGGTTGCCCTCGAATTTGAATCACCCATTTTAATAACCAAATTGTTCATGGCGTTTATGTTTTCACAGTTTAGCTTTATAGTACATAAACTTTCTTTTACTCGAAGCATGAAGCATGAATGAGTACGTTATTACGACTGTAGTTATTTGTAGCTGAAGTTGAGCAACCGCTCACAATCGCCTGCAACCGCTGCAGAAGTCGAATTTCCCCCTTAATATTCATTGAACATTCATCCATATTACAAGGAAATTACTTCGTAAGATAATAAAGGATTCTTAATTAGGACAAATTGCAAAAACAAATTTCGTGTGAACACACAATTTATAACTTTCGCACGTGTGTATAAATCTATTACTTTTACTTAGTTTATAATTGATTGGTGTCGAGAATTTTCCAGTTCTCGTTTGCTTCTGGGGACAGAATCGTATAACCCAGATATCTCCAAATTAAGAGATTTCCCTCGAGATTTCCGCAGTCTTTCTCAGAGGTTTCAAAAGATTTCCGAGTTCGGATTTATCGACTGCATGACTACCGTAACGACAACCGCTTAGAAAATCAAATTTTCCTTGTAAATTATATGCCGGCTTTGTTGGAATTCCATCTTGAACACAGTCTGAATCTTATATAAACTCAATTTCGTTTATCTACAGTTCATTTTTCCAAAACTAAATTAGAATTGCGACTACTTTTTAACATTAAAATTAAAATATAAAACAAGTAACATTAACTTGCTATCCTAAGGAAAAATAAATATTATCAATATTAAAATTACATTTCAGCTTCGGAGAAAAACACTTGGTAATTGTTAGATTTATGTATCTTACACCTTCTGAACTCAAACAAGAATTTTTGTAACAATTATTTGTGTTAGGCTGTGTTGTTAGAGTAGCTTGCGAATAAAGATACCTTGGCAACCTTGGCCTTGTTGTTTGTGAACCCATACAAACTAACCCTTTATTTAAAATGAGCCAGTTCACGATTTAATGGTTTTGTAAAGTACATACACTGTTCTACGACAAATATTTTTAGGTACAAAACAGAAAAGAGTAATATCAAAGCGTATGACTCATTCATGGATTAGCATGTAATGTGGCATATCAGTATAGTTTTGTGTGTAGCCCCAGGTAGAGACCTTATTTTTATCTTTCAGATGGCGTGGCGAGGGGCAGAGATCGCCCATAAAGCAAATCAGAATTGCAAACACTATTAACTCCCTTGTTTCAGTTAAGAGCTTCCAAGATTTTGAATTTTGCATAAATTTCAGATATATGTAGCTTTGTCTCACGCTTTCTAAGAAAAGTGAAATTTGTTTAAAAATGTTTTTATATCATTAAGTTATTATTTCATTAGTCACTACTTCGTTAATACAAAACGGAGATACAAATCATGGCAACTTTTAATTAGACCTAATTATTTTAAAAAATTGCGGTGTTGTTAAAATTAATGTAGAGTAGTGGCATAAAAATGGCATAAGCTTTCTGTCAGTGGTATTCAATATTTGTCAAAAGGTGTGTTCACACCATATCGTAGGGTTTTATAATTATAGTAATAAAGTTACTCTGCTACCTGCAAAAAATCTAATGGGCTTGGTAAGTCCATAGTCGGTTAAGCTTCTCATCTGGAGACAACATTGTCGAGACTCTTCTTGCAGATGCCATTATCATAGCACTGAAAATGTAGTGTAAATGTTTTGCTATATATTATACAGAAAAGTCGCCTAACTATCTCGTGTTGATTAGCTCATTATCAAGAAACACGTAGGGAAACATAACAACGTTCTTTTGTATTATAGTCCTTCGCATGGGTGTGTCTACAGGGTGTCAAAATTTAAATGTTTAGGTCGAGTTTTGAAACTCTTGCTAAATTGTGCAGATTTAGCTAGTTTTGTGCCATGTCTATTTGAATTTCCTTCAACAAGCCTTTCTATAAATGTACTTAATAACTACGGGAACCTCGTTTTCTTTTCATTTGTAAGAAGATCAATTATAAACACATTTGAGTATTCATTGAATAAGTGGATTATTACTTCGACTTTGACAAACATTACATTAGATCAAGGGAATACCACTTGCCAAAGACGGTCTGCTACATAGGAACAATAATTGGCGAACAATCTTGATACGTATCTTTAAAAATTATAGAATGGATATTTGTGCATTCTTAGAAAATTATTCAGTTAATTAAAACAATCTGTAAAGGGCTTTACACGGAACTTCCCTCGCACGTAGGAGTAAAAACTAAACATTTTGAAATAATCAAAGAAAAAAAGAATTTAATTTTCTAAGGTGTTCGCTCTGTATGTTTTGGGTCCAAAATATTACTTTTATTTTAACTAATAGTCCTTGAGTTAAAGCAAAACTAAGCAGAATTTTATTTTTTAAAGTGCTCACCCTGTATATATATCTGACCGAATTTAGACATATAATCCGCATGCAACATATCGTCTTACTCAAACAAATAGTTTTTGAGTTATACCTCCGATAGACAGACAGACAGACAGACAGACAGAAATACAAACAGATAGCCAGACAGACAAACAGACAGGCGGAATTAAGAAAACCTGTTTTTCGTCATCTAGAAATCCTGAAACGCGAGATCTGAATAAATTTCGAATGGAAGTAAACATTAAAAAATATATAATTCTTATGATAACGTATGAATTTTTCCAACGTGCGTTCTGACTCTAAATATATATAAGTATATAATGACTGTACTTTTTATATACTCGTACAGAATTAATATACTCAAAAGACTGCCTAATCACATAATAAACAACCCAATGTATGATAAAGACAATTTAAACAAAACATGCAACAAAACCAAATATAATATTCTAAATAGTGCAAAAAAACTTTAGGGACAAAGTGTTAAAAAAGTAACGTCAATAATAAATCAACGTATTTACAGCAGCAGTTAAAAATCTTGCCAAAGAAAAATGGCACCATTTCTGAAATGTTGTCAGGCCATTTTCTATTTTGCCTTCGTTCGGGTAATTAAATAACCATTTAGAACAGTTTTGGTACATATTTGGCAAGTCTGCTAGTATATCGAGTCCGCGTCAGTAATATTTCATCTTAACAACGCTTTAGTTTCTCGCATTAAATAACAATTCAGGCACGAACATTGCTTTTGGCTCCATCTTAAGGTTTACCGCATCGCGCCAATCTCTACATTGCTGTTTCATGCAGCTGCGTGTCCTTCAATTGTGAGAACTTCTATTTTGAAGTCATTTGACATTTATTCAATGAGAGTAAGTGGAAAAGCATCTGCCGATTTCTCTCGAACCGAGACAGCTGCGGCGTCATGACGCGAGGCCTTGGCTTCCCATTGGGCACTCCGGCTGCGAGAGATGGCAGCTGGGCTTGTGATCGCGTTTGGTTGCTTCGAGCGGCAGACGGAGAGTGCTTGGCAAATTACGAGGTTACTGGTGTGTTTGTTGGTGGTGTCCGCTCGCGGGCTTGATTTGGTCCATTCATTAGTATGGGGGCTCGTTACGCCTAATTTTGTCCGTCAGTAGTTAGACGGGATTCTTAGCCGAGTGATCCAATTAACGGCCTAGCCCATTTTTATGTTTTGTCAAGGGGGCATGAACATTCCACCCACGCTTGAAGCCAGGGGGAACATTCCGGACGTCACTGCATCCCGCTCACGCCACGTACCGAAAGCGCAGCGACAGACAACGCCTACACGTAGCGCACTGGTCCCGTCTTGAGGCTGATCTAGCACCCATGTAACATTGTGTTATTAACTGTTTCGCCAGCATGTGGCTAAATTAACAATAGTGTCGTACACTGATTCGCTGCGAGCCAGTCTTGCATCTGCAACTAAACTCACATAAAGTAACAATAGAAAATTCCAGAAACAAAAATGAAATTTATAGCGAGCTACTGAAATGTGGCGGAGAACAAGTACAAGAAGAATTAAGAAAATTAACACGAAAAATACTTGAGCTGCAAAAATTTCCTGACAAATGGAGAATCGGAGTAATGACGCCAATCTTTAAAAAGACGATAAGTATAAAACTAGAAAGTAACTATCGTGGTATGACGCTACCTGACTCGACCCTAAAACTGACAACCAAAATCATTACAAATCAACTGAATGCGATAATACCACTACAAGATGACCAGTATACATTTTGAACTAAAATAGCATATATTGGCTTTATAAATCTAGAAAAGGCATTTGATCGTATATTCGCTTTATACATCTAAAAAACGCATTCTACACGACGTCATACATCTACTGAAAGCGAAAAATGTGCCGCAGAAAATGATTTATCTAATTGAAAATATACACAGGGCAAAAAAAACAATCAATTTATAAACGCTGATCAAATCTTAACCGGTTGGTCCATTAGAATTATTTTACAGTCGACAGGCTGTTTAATACTGTATAATATGTTAATAGAAGCATGTTACACAACTACACTACCATCGCTTGAACTTGGTTAATAAAAAAATCAACGATTCCAGCTCGGTAGTGATTTAATCAGTATTTAACACGTACGTATGCGGCGCTGCTTAAATTTTACAAATGTCATTCATTTAATTTTAAGTGCAAAGCAAAAACAAATAGTTACTCTGGAATCGTTGATTTTTATTAAGCAAGTTCAACCCATGGTATCGTAGTTCTGTAGCATGCTTATATTAACATATTATACAGTAGTAAAAAGGCTGTCGAAGTGACTATCTAATAGTTATAAAATAATTCTAACAGACCAACCGGTTGATTTGATCAGCGTTTAAAAATTGATCGGTTTTTTGCCCACTGTGTATATACGCAGAATAAGACCACAATTAGAGGAAATGAGACACACAGTTAGAACCAATACCTACAGAATGTGGTATTTATTTATTTCGTACTGAGCCAACAGCCGTTAGGCCAATTATAGGCGTAACTGTACATTTATGAGGACTTCCAACCCGACTAACGACTGTCATGGTTTTATTATGACATCCGGGACCAACTATTTCCGTGGCAGCCGTACCACGAGGCGCCGAGAGAAGCAGCCATGGAACTCCCATCCAAGTTCTGACCAGAAAGAGCGTTGCTTAACTCTACTGATCGAACTTGGACGCTTGTTCCAGCTATACCACCCGGGACCTGGATGAGGGAAGGAGGCTCTCTGAGCCCATCTCGTTTAATATTATCATCGACCGAGCGACGAAGTCAGCCAAGAAGTAAAGAAGTTGAAAGGATACCGGTTAAATTAAAACGAAATCAAAATAGTGTAGTATACCGACGGCGCCGCATTGGTTGCACAGAACGTGTCCACTTCCAAGACGAAGTGTATGACCATAAGCAATTCTCTCTTTTCGGTCGTTTCCTCATGACTGATGATCGTGGTTATCTGCTTATCTGGAAGAGTTCGTCCATGGACTAGTTCTCTTCATGTGCTGCGATTTTCCGCAATATATAAAGCCACGTGTTGAGCACAACTGGTACCTTCTTTGACTTGATCCGATATCATCTAGTCAATCTAGTGGGAAATCTACCTCGGGCTCGTTTTGTTTCTGTTTTGCCTAATACGAGTACGACCAACGTTTCCGTCATCCTTCTTCCCTATATGCTCAAAAGATTGTAGAACAAGTTGTAGACACACGGTGGATAGGCGGTCTTTCATTTTCAGTTCGTGAAGGATTGACACGTTGATTCGACGAGCAGTTCATGGAATTCTCAATATGCGTTCATTATTTACAAATAAATATAGCAAGTAGGAGAACTACGAAGTACTGGTGCAAACTGTTAAGCAAACAGACGATCTGGAGCGCTCAACGGTATAATGTTTGATAACAAATATATTAGCAAAGAAGTAAACCATAATTTACAATCAATTCTAACATATGCGACATAAACCCGAAACAACAGGATTCGTGCGAAACAGATGTTGAAAATAAGTGAAATGTCGAATTTACAACAAATATTTAAAATGGCCAGACCAGAAAGGATCATAATCCCCAGCACAAAAGAAACGAGTTGCAGATACAACCCCTTAATGACTGGTTTACAAACAAGAAGAAGAGAGTGAAACGCTCATATATCTAGAATGGACACAGAATGGTGAAAACACGACAAAATCACCGAAAAGAGATATATAGGTGGACTTCGAAAGTGCTCCAATGCGGCACTGTGAAATATAAATGTAAATAAAAGAACAGGTGAAAGCCTATCGAAGAACAACAAGATGAAAAAAACCATCTTAATCCAAACGATGACGAAGAACATGTTTTCTTCCGTATGTCTGTCCGTCCGTCTATCCGTCAGTTGACAGTGTAGCTCAAAAACTATTTGTTGAAAGGAGACGATATTTTCACGTGGATTATATGTCTATCTGGCTGGAAACCGAATATACTTTCGTCAAATATATACCTTAAAAAATAAAATGTCTAGTTTTGATTAAGCCCAGGAATAGATAAAAGTAATGTTTTGCATATAGGTCAGGTTTTTACCTTTGACGAAAATGGAACCCAATGGACACAGAGCCAATGTCGTAAAAAAGACAAAAATGTGCAACGATCAGCACGTCTTATATAAAGCAACAGCAAGTAAAAATAAGAGAATCACCGTCGTGGCCGAACAGGACTAGCGATCGGGTCTCGGGTCTGTCGGGAGTGCTCCCTGTAATTCACATTACCAAGTGTTTCCTTTTATTGTTTCAGTATTATTAGGAACGTCAAGATATTTTTACCCCTATGATGCGCGCTTTAGCGAGGGAGGTTCTGTGTAAATCCCTTTACAGATTTTTTACAAAGATTTCTTTTACGTTATTTGATTATAATATTAGATCTATTGAAATTAATTTAGAGCTATGATAGTTAATTTTCGAGAAACATATTCAGTGATTGTTTTACAGTAGTATTATTGTTCATTTTCTTGAATAAACAAAATTTAGTAAGATCATTACTATTATTAGTTTCCACAAAATTATTAATCAATGCTAAAATTATAATATTCTACCAGCAAACATTAAATAATCTTCACCACAAGTGCAAACAACAGAATGTCGTAGATGTCCATACATAGTGCCATGAAATTGGTTTGTGTTTATCACCAAAGATTTTCTGATGTAACTAAAACGTTGTTACACATTTCAATACTGAAATTACAGTGTTAAAATATGTGCAAATATGCAGGAAATAATTTTAAAAAATGAACGTGGATGGTATTTCTCTAATCTGAGTAGGCAGTGGTTCAGAAAATGAATAAAACACTAACAATTATTTTAATTTTTAATTTTAATTTTAAATACTTTGTGTTTTCTTAAAATTAATAATAATACAAATCTGAATGAGTTTCCATACTTTTTTAATATTGCATATCTATCCACAATATAGAGTATATTTTCCACTATATTATATAGGGTGATCAACAACATTCCATGTCTAGAGTGCTGTGGCTCCATATAATTTAAATGAACCACCATCACTCTAGACGTAAACTTTTGTTGATCACCTGATATTAATGTACAATGTTAATCAGTTTATTTACAACCATTTGATTAAAATATTTAACATTACGTTGCTATATAAAAACAATGATTTGCCGATAGTGAGAATGATTGCTGTGATAAGTAAATTGTTTTTAATTTTAGATCTAAGCTTCATCCGTAATCTTTTTTGTATGTTCATCATCATTAAATTAATTATGATTAATAGCCATTTGTAAAGTTAACGCGACAATTTAATAATTTTAATAATGTGTTTGATCCAATTCATATGTCATTTCTATAGTTAAAAAATATTAACATCTTTATTAACAATTATTATATAGCTGTGTTATAAGGTTTTTAATTACTAGATTTTTTGTAATGTAGAGTACTGATTATTAATTTACTGACGTACTTATACAATTGACTTATCGGTAATAATCTATTATTATTATATACAGCAAGTTGCCTAATGAGCGATCCCAATACGAGCCTTTCGCCCCGAAATGCTTTAATTTTAATTAAGTAATTTTAGACGACGAAAATGTATTTCCTCTTCCATCAATTACATTGCATTCATGATCCTGGAATTGTTTCCAGCACAATGCCTCTCCCCTAAACTACAAAGCGCGAAATGAGCGTATTAACGTCTTCAGAAAATTAATCCAACAAACGTGGCAAAGCCCGGGAATAAAGGTTCTTCTCGGAATAATAATTTTCTGTATACGCCAACAAATAAATTCTGAAAAGCAGCACGCATTTTTAGTACTCGCATACTAATCCCCAGAAGTATTTACTTTTGCATGCAAACATGACGCAACGCAGAGACTTTCCATGTTACGTTCCACGCAGAATGCGTGGAATAGCAGCAATAGCCAGTAACGAGTCTTGGAATAACAGTTGGATGAGTATAAGTAGTATGGAATTTAGGAGTGTTGACAGATTGTGGCAAAAGGTATTTTGAAGAAAAAGTAAAACAGGAAAGTTATGCGATTTCCGCACTTGGATCATGGTAACACAACTGAACGTTATAGGCACGACTGAACGTTATAGTTTTCTCAGCGATCTCTTCCTTGAGCAATTACATAAATGTCTATGCGTATGTATTCACCCTTGTTAGTAGAAGAGAATATCAGAACTGAATGTGTTCTACGGTTAGCTATTATGATAAAAAATTATCACTAAAACGTTACTTAGTATAGAGAAAGCATCACCACGAGTAGTAGGCCTGCAAAGTAGTGCTGGCGATCATAAAAGTAAACACTTAGTAAAGACAAGCTTCCAGCCTAAAAGGGGAGCTAATTTTAGAGCTTACGCTACGCTCAACTCAAGTGTTTAGTGTCGTAAGCTGAATGATTAGCGTCGCGAGTAACAAGTTACATTCGCAACTCCAGTGTAAAATGTAAGCAATTTAAAACTCGGTCCTCGGCAATATTACAGCATCCATAAACTGCTGCGGATTCAGGACAACCGCAGCAGGTAGCGCCCAATCCTTGTGGGCAACAAACGATCGACTGCCCAATAATAACCGGCGAATTCGAGTTGACCGCCAGCAGACGAAGAGGCGTGTAAACACTCGAGTGGCGCAAGCTGTCCGAACAATAGACGTAACACTTCGCTGAGAAGACATACTGTTGCATCAATAGGACAATAAACCAAATTCCGATGCACTGGCTTAGAGACGGAGCACAAAATGGTTAATTGCAATTTTGAGAAAACGAAGAGTCCATTCGGTAACCGATAAGCCACAAACAACTTTAGACTTGCGCAACTGGGAAAGTTATATAAACCAGATACGAAAGTGTCAGGGAAGCATTCTATTTTAGTCAATTTTCGTTCAGAATTCGTTTAATCCTCATTCAGTTCTATTACCAGAGTTCGGTCTACAACTCCTGGCACAGAATATCTGTCTATCATCTGGCTCCTGTCGAACGCGTGCAATGTGCAACCCGTTTACTAATACAGTCTGTAAAAATAACGTCACTGTTGGAACTAAAATTATTTTAATTGCGCACTCTATGTGCGCATTAGTATATCTTGCTACATGTACGTATATATGTGTGTCGTTAATGCATTTTGTTTAAATAATTAAATTGCTATTGTTTTCTATAAACTGTTATTTCGAGTGCTATCATCAACACCCGTAAACTAGTAGCAGCCACGTTAGTATGAGAAAAGACTTGCTGAAACTTTGAACTTAAAATTAACGCTGACTTTAATTACGTTGTATTAGTGGTTTACTATTCCGCAGCCTTGGCGATTGGAATCGAGCTCGGTGAGACAATTCACAGTTGGGCACCAAATTAACTGTTCTTTACTCAGAACCACAGACCTAAGAGATAAACTAACAGGGTCCACACATCACCATGACACACACCTCACACAATGGTTGCTGCGCAAGCACAAAAGGCACGCTCCATATTTGTATCCCGAATCGATCATACTATTAAATGTAACACATTGACATAGACTGAGTTAAAAAAAACCTTACGCAAATTTAAAATGCAGGAATTACTTTGATACTTCTAAGCATGCTGCGAATAAGGCCACCAAGTGAGACTGGCGATAATTCATTCCAGGAAACTTGGAGATATGATATAGCTCTGCTATTCCTAGAGGTTCTAGTAAAGCAAACTTCTTCCATCCCATTATATCCTAGGCATGTCCAAATAATGTGTATAACTCTTATTTGTGTTATATTTTTAACAAAAACGTAATCAATTACCTTTTTAGACTTCCTAAACAATATATTAAAAATTCAAAGAAATTCCTGCATTTTAATGGGCATAATTTTTGTTACTCAGTATAAGATCTGGGCACTAATTAATTACTTTGTAATTAAATTACTAATTAAAATCCTTTTGTTGATTTGCCTTGGAATTGAATTACTTTTCAAAATATGGTAATTGTAATTGGTAATTGCAATCATTGTTAAAACGTACTTCATAATTACTATTTGAAACTAATTACTTACTACATTCAATTACTCAATTACTTTTGAGTAATTAAATTACTTTAGAAGCATTTGAATTACTACTTGTGGCAATTGAAATGACTGCCGGTAATTGCATTACTTTGGTAATTTAATTACAAAAGGCCTTATTTAGTTACATCTTATGCAAATCGCAATATGGCATTTTTAGAGCAATATACAGTCGCGTTTTATAATACCAGATGCATTAGAAGAAGATGTACTGATAAGGAAGGTGGAAAATAAACAGCTAAAATGGAAGACCATATTTTTTGCAGAATGGAAGATAATAGATTACCACGAAAGATGACAGTGGATAGAAATCAAACAATGGAGGAGTAAGTCTTTATCTGAAGTCGCAGTGTTAGCAAGAGATGAAAGAAATGGGGTTGAAGGTCGATAAAAATGGATCTAAAACCAGAGGTCCAAGGGGAAAACGGAAAAAATAAGAAAAAAAAGAGCACGATATTTTGCTTTTGATAAACTGTCTGCTTTTTATATACCCAGTAAATACAAAATGATTATCTTTACCTTAGACCAAACTAGCCCTGATTTCTAACAAAACATGTTTTGATCAATGGGATATAAAACGAGTTGGAAGATGAAAATGAAAGAGCGCTTTAAAAAAATGCATTATAAAAGGGGGTTGTGACAGACAGGTTCAAGAGACTCTGCCGTATATGCACTTATTAAACCTTGACAAACAGAAAATAATGCCAAAACGTGGTAAAAATATCTACAACAATTGTGAATCTGAGAGAATTTATTTTCGATTTTAAATCTTCAAAGAAACTCTCTAGTTTTCCAAGTCATTTCAATTCTGCTGGAATGCTGGAAGATATGTTTTTGATATTTAGATATTGTAAAAAATATACAGGTAATAATTGATGCTGAGTTTGTTTAACGCCACGAGTTATTTACGTAGGTTCACTGCGTAACAGTGTAAAGCATCTTTAGTCACTCAGGGGGCTCTGCCCCACTCGTGACTAAAGACTAGCTTTACGCACTTGTATCGTAAATTACTATTGCAATACTAGAATAAAAAACTAACACTGCGAGCCTCCCCCTTCACCCCGCAATGCCACTGTCTTTTTGTCATCGTATTATACGAGAGAACGCGTGCCTAATAATAATTCGATATGTAACAGTTGCTAATGTCATTGTCAAGTTTATTAACCAGTGTCACTTGCACTATTATAATATAGCAACGTCGTTTGGTCGACAACACCTCATAGTAACGATAATTTATATTCAAGGAAAACCTAAGTAAAACATATCAAAGAACCTTGGTACAAATTATAGGGAACTGTGCGTTTTCCAGTTCATGTAAAAGTATTACTGAGAATAACTAATTATCCTTTCCAGTTTCGCTGTGATTAATATCACATGTTATAGCCGATAACATCGTAGCTCTATCAATCTAATACTAGCTGATGGCTAACGGATAGCGGTTTTAATAAACCTTGGTTCATAATTTTGTATCTTTAGTGGCAATATAGTTCCGTTTTCTCAGTAAATTAAATGCTATATGCTCCTATAAAATAATAAAACTTCGTTGGTCCCGTATTTTATTGATATTCCTCATTTGCTATTGTCTACCAAGCACACATCAAATTTATTGCAGAAGCAATGAAAGTCTATAAATAGGTATAAGGGTACTGGTTGTACACAGAATTTATTATATTATTATTTGCTTGTTTACCATTCCGCAAGATATGTTAGTGTCATTTAAAATATAGCTTACTCTGTTTACACATTCCGAAGGAAATACAACTTTTTTGTGAAGTTTTAAATATATAAAGGAAATTCAAGAAAGTAATTAATCTGAGAAAATAAATGAGGCCGGTTGATTAGCCCATGAGTAAACAATCATTTAGCAACTGGCGGGGGTGGTTCCAAACTTGGTTGACCTCATAGTTATTTCATATTTGAAAATTTAGAAAAATTTCTTAAATATGTACATACCGTTTCGTAATATCTTCTGTTACGCGTGTGACACTTCTCTCGAAATCCCATAGTGGTACAATAAGAGCACTACATTTTATTTTAACATGTACATGGAAATCGTCTAATGGATCTTTACTAGTAGAATTGAAGGTTGTAGATCGTTGTGAATTTTCAAAAATATTTTATTACGGTTTAAAGATATATTTTTGTTTAAATAAATTTTAACTTGTAGAACTAACTTTTTTACCCGTTTTGTGTTTGCAAATGTCACAGTTAAAATCCGAAATTAGTCTCAGTTCGAATTTCTAGTCAAAATTAGTTGCGCATTGTCAATGAAAACTAATACTAGGTGGCAAAAGCTGGTTATGTTAGGTTATATTAGGGTAGGTTGTTTTTAATTAAAAAAATACGGGTAATTCTAGTTTGGCTTGTTTAAACTAGTATCGACAAATGTGCTTTGTGTGAACTAGCTTTGACTAGTAAATTCGAGTTTCGACTAATTTAACGTATCATCACATAAATCATTTATTAGTATTTTCATGAATCATGATTACAAGCTTTCGAATAAAGCGACAGCTCAAGTATATTGAGTTTAAATCATTTTCATGAATCTTACCGAATCCCAAAGTTGTTTCAACGGCAACGGTTCGGTCTAGGACGTTTAGGCGCCGCAACTTTAGGCGCGTGGACAGCGGAAAATAAGTTATTTACATTTTGTATATGGATAGTTTAACGTGGTGAAATTATACACACCATATAATTTCACTACGTTAAACTATCCATATACAAAATGTAAATAACTAATTGTCCGTAATCGATAAAAGGTAAATTGACTATGTAAATATGTAAAACTTTAACACTGAAGAAGACTCGTAAAAAGCTGAATATATATTGTTTATAAAGGTTTGAATTTTTCTTCAACATTAATGACGGCAATAATTACCTAACAAAAAAATTTAAAATCAAGAATAATGGGAATTTCCTTCATGTGGCGACTAATAACTGTCCCCGCGCCTAAAGTTGCGGCGCCTAAACGTCCCTGTCCGGCAACGGTTGCTTTTAAAAACCTTGGACTGGGCAGTCAGTGGCCGTACATGTGTGCCGGTGCATGTGAAATTTGATAACACAGAGGGTGGCATTCCAAATGCGAGAGCTCTGATATGGTTTGTTATCATAGGAAGTCTCTCTCAAAACCAATACATAATGTGACTACTTGGATACAATTTCCGGCCGACTAGCTAGTTTCGGAGACGACGTGTACAGTTTTTTAAATACTCAAAAAGGGCGCCAACAGATTTTTATCAAATAACGACAAGTGTATCCAGGTATTCAAAACGAGAATTTGTAAACTCAAGCACCACAAAATAATCTGAAAGAGAAGCTCAACTCAAATAAGGTCGCAGTAACAAATAAAGCCAGAATGCAAATATCACAGTATAATCACAGAATATAATCATAGTAAAATCATAATGTAAGCACAATATTATCATAGTTAGAATTCGTAGGTTATACGTTAACAACTACGATTACTGGGTTATCGTTACGAGGTACCTCAATCAAAAGCTTACACTCTGGTACATACTTACAGATTCACAAATTCGCAATAAAACGCTATTGCACACATTATAATTAGACGGAGAGGCGAAGTTACAGCGATGCCTAATTTTTATCTTGGAAGGAAACGCTGTGCCCAGGTGCGGTCGACTTCAAGGTCACGTCGATGATCCGTACTTCAAAATGCCTGCATAAGCTCGAGTACCAGAACATTGGACGCCAAGGGAAGATACACGCATGTTGCAGGAGTTAAACCGGCCACGACGATAGCAAAGGTCCCTAATACAAGCTCTATGCGGCCTTCCGCATCCCACACGTGTTCCTCGCCCTAACTGCCCTCCGGTAACTGACTGCTGTAGGAAGAAGAAATAGCCAATGATAGAATAGCAGTGAAATTACATGCAGTTCGAAGAAAACTTCCTACTCACCCTGGGATCGTCCAGGCACGTGCGAACAAACACTCGGCAGCATGAGCTCCTCCGAAGATGGTGTTCCCTCATAACTGCTTCAAGAATTCGAACCCGCCTCCAAATGGCGTAGGCAAACATCACTCAAAACGAACCAAACTGTAGCGCATGAATTCACCGAAACTAACGCTTAAACCAGCTTCATGCCGTTCGGCGAGCAAGGTGGAAAATAACGCTCCGGAAACAAAAGCGAGCTTATAAAAGTTTGCGCTGCAAGGCCAAGAAGTAGGTGTTGCACAAGCGCGCGAAATACGAACTGAGTAGCGTAGACCTTAAAATCGAATAGATGCGTAAATCGTAACAGGTTTGTGAAGTGTTACTTTTTTCAATTCATGTGGATTACTAGAAAGGATGAAAGAGTAAAGTCTATAATAGAATTTATTGCTTGAGAAATCTTGTAATCGAACTTATGTCTGGTTCTATTATGCAGCTGAACTGGGCACTGTTTCATTGTTGACATTACTGCATTTATTTGTATAGAGTTTTGTTGTTGGGTCGTAGCTCATGCTTATTGTTGAGTTGGTGCGCAATTGATACAACAATATAGCATACTTTGTACCCTGGAATAGTGTACATCCGGAGAGATATCACTAATCCTTAACCTGTTAAGAAATTATCAGTGATCTACGAAGCGCACCCAGATAGCCTGGGATGGCCACAAATGTCTTGCAAATTCGATCTCTGCGCGGGCGGCCACTGTAGTTGCAATTCGTACTAACGTGAGTTAGTGCACACTGGTCTGGTTAGCTATTATAGGTTAATCATCGGAATGCACCTGAAGATCATCCCTGATCGGAATATTCTGTTAGATGCTCAGTGAGAGCATCGCGGTGCCGGTAAACCCACTGTAAGTACTATCACCATGGATACGTACTGCTAAATGTAGTAATGCTCAAATGGCGTTAAAATTTACAAAGATTAAAATATGCATTGCAATTGCAAAGTAGCGTAGTTTGATATTGATGCACGTCTGAACACAGTTAAAAAATAATCATAATTCTCCTTAAAAAGCTCACATAAGATACAACTAGGTACAGTCGTGTGCAAATAAATCTGGGACAGTGTTTTTTTCACATGCAGATTCAGTTAAGAATTTGAAGAATATCTCCATGGATTTCCTGCTATCAGAAAGAGTTACATTAAACTTTAAGAGGTACTGAAACCCGTAACTCTCTCTGATAAGAGGAAATCCATGGAAATATTCTTCAAATTCTTAACTGAATCTGCATGTGAAAAAAACACTGTCCCAGATTTATTTGCACACGACTGTACTTACAAAAATCATTTTTTATTAGGGAAATTGTAAATACAGCAACATTCTCATCGTTCCAAATGGCGAGGGAAAGTTTGGCAATAATCATGCTACATTAAAGCTGCAATGAAATAAATTATTGTTCCACAGAAAAATAACTTGCCTTGTATAATATGGCACTCGAAGTCTATTTACCCAAAATTAATTAAAGCTACGCATGTTTGAGGAATTGATTAATTTCGATTATATTTCTTCTCATCAAATACAGTAATGGCGAACTAAAATTATTCGCCTACGATAAATCAACTGTTGTCTTTTAACAAACATGAGATTTCCAGGTTAATGTTTCCTACGTGTGCATTCTAAACAATGGCGGCAACAACCAACAAAGACTCGCTTTAACTAGGATGGAGAAAAATACATTCTTATTCTAAACTACACGTGTATTCGTACATTAATTCATATTATCACAAAACTAACACGTGGATTTCAAAAGATTAACAACGAAATTAAAACAAAAAGGTACGGTAAATTTTTTGATGTCATTAAAACCTTTTAGACGTATAAAGGAAGCAAGATCAACAGACCATGGCGATTGTATTTCCTTTTACAATCCAGAGGCTTGTTTTGATACCACAAGCTTTTGCAAAAAATATAAATTGTGTGAACTATGGAAATCTCGCAGTTAAGCAGAAAATTAGTCACGGCAAGTGAAGTTCGTCAAGCTTGATCTAGTAATCACTACGCAAAGACATTCAGTTTTAACAGGAAGAACACTTTAACTTCAAACGAAGTTAATGGCTTTGACGTCATTTCCAACTTGTCGCCTTTGAGCACAAAATTTACGGTGCTTACACTTTGCGGTTTTCTATTCGCAAGATTAACTACACAAAGTACAAAGGTGAACCTAGCAATGTCAGGCATGAAAAAGTTTATAAAATGGGGTAATAAACTAGTAATAATGAAAGGACTCTGACAATAGCAACCGATTATTAAAAATTAATTGTGCGTAATAAATGTCTAAAGGCAAAATATAGTTTCAAAAAATCATATATGTTTCTTTGCATTCATTCAAAACAGTAGCGCAACTACTTATAAAATGGAGTATTTTTAAAATTAAGCTAATTATTGAACCAGGGAGTCTTGAATGACAGCTGACGCCCCATTCCCTATAATTCCATACTTTGAATTTCAATTTCTTCTAAAACTTAAATAAAAACGTTTTAAATGTAATTATTTAAAAATAAGGAAGAAAAACTTACAGTTTGAGTTTCTAGATATGAAACTTCTTATAACTTTATGGAGCGACGTCAAACTTGATCTTCAATATTTTTTATTTTAATGCGCATGCCTTTAAAAGCAGTAATTCAGAGAATGACACAACTTTAAACATCGTGCGAAAGTGACGTTATGGATTCCATTTACAATAACATTCCTCTCATTAATTTTATTAAAAATATCTTAGATGACCCATGCCAACCTTTTCATGTGTATAGTTGTGCCCCAAAGCTTTCAACAGTACACATTGTTAAATTAAAAAAATATTCTTCGATCAGGGCCCCCTTACTTGTGGATATTACAATTTATTACAATTTAGTTGTATATTGATATTTGTTTACCTTACACAGTGCAATTTAAGAATCCAATGTTGAAAGCAAGATTTTCTAAATGCTCATCGCTAATAAACTAACATAGATAACACACCAACTTTCCTATACTACAATGTCGTAATCAATTTTTATACGATATTTTAGACAATGACTAAGAATCTCTAAATTAGACCGGAATGCAAGGAAAATATACTTTCACTATCATTATTATTATGTATTATTATCTTTAGCCTCCTTTATGTGTCGAGTTTATTACGAGTGAAGTTTATACAGAAATGCATTAACACAATGCTAACTGACTATTAGTTTTGCTAGCCCTAAAAAATTGCAGCATTTTAATTAGTAGCAGTAAATAATCGGCGAAACTTAATCATTACAGTGGGCTGTTTAACAATTGACTATGACGACGGTGCAAATATAAATTTTAATTTTAACATTGCCTAATAAGCTTTTCTTCTACATTTATAAGTAAGAGATTTTTTCTCTACCACCTTGTAAATTTTAATTTTTAGTTCGTTTGTGGGTATTATACAAAAACTTTCAATTATAAATAATTAAGGAAAATATTTACCGAATTGCTAGACTTTAAAGCCAAACTGTACATATATCAGCTCCTCCTCCTCCACCACCATGCCATCATTTTGATGGGTTGTGATCTTTAATGATGTTTTACAATTTCTGCGATCTGAGACATTTCTGTCGATTTTGGGCCACTCGTAAGGCCGACTCGACTAAGATTCTTAGGCAACCACTCGAAATGTTATCTAAATACCCTCTCTGTCACATCTGTTCAACCTTGAGCTGGTCTTCTTCTTCATTTTTCCGTTGGATGAACGACGAAATACAAACGTCAAACAGATTGCAATATCTATAAAAATATTCCAAAATAGTAAGAACGAAGATCAGAATACCGAAGAAAGAATGGCTGAAACGCGAATGTGAGGAAATTGAAAAATTATAAACCTTACACGACGACTTCAATCAAAACAAAAAGTTAAAAGAAACGTGTACAATATACCGAAAGATATACTTCTCCATAATAACAAGTGGGAATGATAAAATTGCTCGCGACACCTATGAAAGTAAATCAATTTGGGAAAACTACACTAGAAATCTCTTTTCGGATGAAAGAACAACTACTAAAAACATCTAGTAGATGACCTCTCAGGACCCCCAATCACAATAGAGGAAATCGAAAGAGCCATACACATGTTAAAAAAAAAACAAGGCGGCTGGCCCAGATAAAATCGCATCAGAACTTCTAGATAAAAAAGCATTGCAGTTCTCCACCAGTTTTTCAGCAAAATCTATGAAACTCGTCGTTACCCTGCTCGATGGTTCTTGTCAACTTTTATCCCCTTGCCGAAGATAAGATAATAACGCAAGAAAATGCGAGGAACATTGATTTATCAATCTTATGAGTTACGCCTTAAAACTGTTCCTGAAAGTCACCCACCAAAGAATATTTTGAAAATGTGAGCGAACCATCGATGACTCACAGATGGGTGTAGGCAAGGTATGGGTACGAGCGAAACCTTAGTAGCAATGCAGCTTTAATCCAAAACTGTCAGATGGAAAATATAGGCATATGCTTCATAAGCTACGAAAAAGCTTTTGACAGAGTTTAACACCATAAACGCGTGAACATTCTGAAACAAATGGATATCGATCAAAAAGAAAATTTAGAAAATTTATATTAGAACCAGACTGTCCTAATAAATATCGATGGCAACTAGCACAGTTGAAATTTGCAAAAGAGTTCGACAAAGATGCATCCTCCTACATCTGTTATTTAACTTGTATTCTGAGAACATTTCCCAATAAGCACTTGAGAATATTGATAAGGACATAAAGGTCAACAGGGTATGGAACAATAACATCCGCTTTGCTGACGATACAGTAGTAATTGCTGATCTTCAACAACTGCTTAACAGAGTCAGAGAGCATTGTAAAAGAATGGGACTAAACTTTAATATTAATAAAACATAATTCATGGTTGTTACTCGAGAACCGGACACGTTCAGAAATGCCAGGTTAATATTCAATTATTTGCCTATAGAACGAGTAAACAAGTTTAAATATCTCGGAACCTGGCTTTGTGAGAACGGGACAAAATATGGACGCAAAACATACTTCAATGGATAAGTATGCGAAGAAGAACAAATCTTTCAGCCGATTCTCGGTTCGTCCTGTGATGTGGTATAGAAAACGTAGTTGACCATTGAAGAAAGACGGTGGTTTTTATCTCTTCTGCTACTGAATCATTTGTACGGCGCCAGCAATACATCTCGAACCCTTCATTTTGAGGCATACAGAATGTTAAGGTGTTTAACTTCTTTGTCAATGTTTCTGTCTATTCAAATTTGAGTAAAATGGGTTATAGCAATCCTGCCAAGTTGTACATTGTACGGAGTCCAAATACTGTGAGTTTATTTTAAAACAGAACACGCGACTTGCCGAGCTCGGTAGCTCAGTGGCCTAAGGGTCGACAGTTCGATTCCCGGTCCCGGTTAGATTTAAAAAAAAATAAAAAACGCTGATGGAAACTTCTACAGAACGCCATCATTCGGAGGTGATGTAAAGCCCTGAGTCCCATGTTACTACGATGTGTGGCATGTAAAAGATTCCTTGCTAGGGTTGGAACTCCTTAGTCTCGGCAAAATTCTAAGTAGGATTGTCGTTACTATAGCAGCATCAATTAATAAAGTAAGGTCATGGTACGAGGAGAGATTTTTATATTATCCACCTAGCCATGAAAAAAAAGTGTATTTTTCATCACATGATCCACTAACGGTAACACACTTATACCAACGTCATATATTCAAGTAACAATATGAATATCCCTTCTCCATCCCAAAACACCGTAGCCATCAATTTTCCTGATGAAGACTGCGTTCTTGCTTTTTTTGGTGGCGGAGATCCCTTATGAACCCATTGCATGGATATACCCATGTCACATCACCTGTTACAATTTTTGAAAAAAGACGTATGTCGACACCCAATGCTTGCAAGTTTTCCTCAAAAATTTGTTGCCGACACAATTTTTGTTCAGGAGTAAGCAATTTTGGAATGCAACGTGCTGACACCTTATTCATGTAAGATTTTTAAAACTGTAGCTTCTGATATCCCTACTTCAGCAGCAATCATTGAAGACCAGTTCTTCAACATTCTTGGTTCTTGCTTCAACAGGTCTTCCACATCTTGGGTCATCTTGAATTTATCCCCTGCCCCATCGGAATTGTTTACTCCAAACCTTTACCGCAAAATATGAAGGCGCATCTTTCTCATACAGAGTTATGAATATTCTTGGGTTAATTTCCCTCCTTAGTTAAGAACTTGATAACACTTCTATGGACTACCTAAATTTCACCCATTTTTTGTAGATTAAACCTTTATTAAAACAACCTTTTGAATATAAACGAGACTTGGTCAGCTTGTATCAAAATGTCACAGCTATTTGACAGCAAAAAGTTGCGATCGTCACTTATCTTCTTCATGTCTAGGTAGATAATGTAAAGATCTCCCCTCGAAGATTATATTTGGGCCCACCTCACAGACTCCAATTTGTTGTATCATCGGTTGATTCTTGTTTTCCCTATCAGCGTTGAGAATCTTCGTTTTTCAATAGTTTATTTGGAGTCCATTTACTTATTTGTTCAAGTTTTTGCAGCAACATTTATTAAGAAAGAAAGTCTAAAAAATATGAAATCAGAACTACCTTGACATGATTCACACATGTATTGAAGAGCCGCGCTTCTCATTCGTCAGATAACAGCCCAATTAAAAATTTATCACATGTGAGTAACGCCCTCGAACCTCGCGTTAATTTTTTTCAAGGAGCAGGAAAAACAAGCAAGTCCAGCCGTTTCATTTTTTTGGCTAAATAAAAAAACAGTACGCTGTAATCTGCACCGCTGCAATCTCAACAAACCCAAGTAAACAAAGCCATAAACGAAGCCGGCCAGCACGCCGCAGCTTCCAATAAAATAAAATACCGCCCGCACCGGGACCAAGATCGCAGGACGAAGCCCAGAGAAAATTCGATGCTTTTAAAATAAATCGCCGCCTACAAACGAAATATGCACGAATATTTCTAAATAATAGGAGATGCGACGACCCGTGCAAACACAAAAAAAACAACAAACGGAAACTAGCTACCAAATAAGCATTTTTAAAATACAAAGCGCAAGGCAAAGTTTGCAATCCACGCAGGTAAACGGATTACGCCTAAATTAGTCACTGACGTCGCACAAAGGAAATTCGGGTGAGCTTAAAATGTCAAAACTCGGAAGGTACAATGACCGCTCGCAAATCTCATAAGAAATGCATTACGCATAATTATCAATGCCGCGGCCGCTCGCATTTCTTATAAGAAAGGACACCTAATAATAAGAGCACCGTGGAAAATAATATCAATCCAGGCATATGAGGTATCGTAATAGACGCGTATTTACGCCAGGAAGGCGATAAACAACATAAGAAATATCATCGCGCTCGATTAAGAGCGCGAGAAAAAAAATAATTAAAATTCACCGAATCGCCCCCAGACTGTTGTTGTCACTTTACGACCCTGAAAAACCTACAAACCGGGAAAACTTGAGGGAGGTGGTTTTACCTTATAAGAAGAGAACGCCGCAGAAAACGACATCTGATTGAACTCTGTTCTCGGATCATTCCTCTCCTCTTCAGGGCTAGAACTCCCATTAGCCCTAGAGGAGCCCGACGACACGGACGCCGCAACCTGCAGCTAAGAAAGCTGCCGCATACACGCCGCCCTCCATCGAAGGAGCCAGAAACAAACACATCTGATTGAACTCTGTTCTCGGATCAACTTCCTCTCCTCTCCAAGGTTAGCACTTCAATTAGCCCTGGCGGAGCCCGACGACACCGACGCCACAACCTGCAGCTAAGAAAGCTGCCGCATACACGCCGCCCTCCATCGAAGGAGCCAGAATAAACGACATTCGATAGATTTTTAATGTCGAATCAACGCTCCTCGCAGCACCTCTAGCAGCGCTGCCGTCCTCCAGGCCGCTTCAGCCGCTGCCACGTTCCTCGCAGCACCTGCAGCAGCGCCGACGTCCTCCAGGCCGCTTCAGCCGCTGCCACGCTCCTCGCAGCACCTCCAGCAGCGCCGACGTCCTCTAGGCCGCTTCAGCCTCCACAAAGGACGCTCGCCGCCGCCCCATTGTCGCCGAAAGCTACGAGATACCAGACGCCTTCAGAGAACCTAGAGCTCGCGCCGTCCAGCGCGGCCTAGTCACCGCTCATCGCGGATGAAGAGGATGGACAGCCGACGCTCAGATTCGCCGCCCGCCGTCCCCAAGCTGGAGGTTCGCTGCAGCAGCCCGCACCTGGAGTGTGCTGTCATCAGACGCGTTCTGTACGGCCCCAAGGCACCCCAGCTCCATATCGACGCTAGTTGCTTGCGGCCCGCCGCCCGCCGTCCGGCTCCACGTCACCACCAGGTCAGTCCAGGAACAACAGGAACTCCGCGCCACGAAGGACTTCGCCTGAGCTCACGCTCCCAGGGATCGACGCCCCGGCTTCGCACCGCTCCGCCGAGGATGCCCCTGGCCACGGCCATGACACCCCAAGCCTCCGCCGCATCCCCTTGCATGTCGCCGAGGTGTGTTATGATGCCCCAGGTCATCCGGCACATGGACACCGCCCCGCCCCCAAAGGGCCTCGCTAAGACGCGAGCCCCGGGTTCAAGAAATCCTGGCCGAAGTTTTCCTGCCTCCAGGTCTACCGCCACCATCCAAGCTTCTCGTCCATGGAGACTCCCTCCACCGGGCCACGCGCATTACATACATTATGCTATTTTATTCCTTTAGTTGTAACTTTGTAAAACTGTACATATTAATATTAATTTTAATTGTAAATAAACAAATGCATAAACATGAGCTGTCTACAAGAGCTCTAATCGTCGTCTTTTGTTGACATCCCTACCCTGAGCTAGTTTGGTAATGGCCATAAAAAAGCCATTCTTAACCATTGCCACGGCCTTAAGTGCGAGGCCTGTAGCGAGTTGTGTTAACCTATATCAAAAACGCTGTGTTCGTAGTTTTTAATAGCTCCCGTATAAATTACAACTTTATATTTCATTATAAGCGAGTGCAATAATTCCACTGTTCAAATATTTACATACTAATGTATGTACTCAACTAATGTACTAATATTCTCAAACTATTGAAGTAATTTACTTGAATATGAAGGTGTTTCATTGCTTGTAAAAGGTTTTTGTTTAAGGCATAGGTCTTGCTTGCCATTTCAGAATTCAAACGATAGCCCTGATTTAAGGGTGAATATGTTAATACTAGACAACGATCCATAAATATAGATTTTACTTATATTCAAAATTTAGTATTTAAACTGATTGACAAAACCTGTCGTTATTATAGCGGTTTTATTTTGGAAAATAAAAATAAATGTAGTATTAAGGTATACAATTTTTAATTAAACTATATTTTGAATTCTGGAAAAGGGATAATTATTATTGCAGCGGTGCACGATGCTGCTCTCCATTTTTCCCAAGAACTCAGAAGATTATGTACTTAAAACACGTTTTTGAATGACAATGTGTATTTAGGTAAAATTTGGTAATTATTCAACTTTACATTTTTCCCTAGTAAGCACATTTCAATCTTTAGGTTCAATTTTCCCGAAAACTACTGCTCTCAGTGATTTCAAACAAGAGTATCGTTTTTATATAAAAATGTCGGAGTTTTTCGATTGCCCAACTAGAACTGGGAAAAAGTCAACTCGAAATGGATGAATGGAACATCCCTATTACGTAAACTACCCCTTCGAAGCTTTATACTAAATCTTTATCTAATTTAAGACAAAAAATCACGCGCTTCTTAATACCATTCTAAGGGCTGTAGCCCCCCTAATGCAGCAATTTTCCATTCACGAGACACTTATTTTGGGACACCCGGTATAGGTATAATCACAGTTGAATGTCAAGATAATTCAGTCACTGTACAGCCATCTCAGAAGCCTGGTGCAATTTTACTGCTGAAAATTTTCATTATACGAAAGCTATGAACCAAAATTTACGAAAACTTGAGATAGGCGGCTATAACTTCGTATTTGTTTTTTATACTTTCGATAATTAGGTACTTATCTTAAAAAAATAAAGGTACTTAACTCGTGGACATCCGAGTTCTTTGTTGTATTTTAAACATAATGCTAGTATTTGTTCTAATCGTTGCCATTTACCTTTCCATGGTAATATTTTGACAAAGCTATTAATTAAAACATCCATTTGTTACAAACGTTCTGGACCGTACTGAGGAAAATAATGTAAGGAATAAAATAGAGCTCTATTCATGAGGGAGGAAAGTTACGTCCTGAATCCGTAGAGTGGTGAAATAAAACTCCTGAGCGAATAAAGCTCCGTTTAATCCGGTGTTATATAAAATATTTTATTTACTACACTAACATTTAGTTATAACTTTAACGCTTTAATTATTCAACTTTATTTCCTTAGGATTAAAGCTACTTTAGCAACGAGAAACTAGGAATTGCAATGATACTTTAAGTGTGCGTAATAAATACACTTTATTGCAAATGCTTCTAAAATGAAAGTCTCACATTTTAAAAAATGTACGATTGAGTATACACAATTGAATATTATGCCATTTCTACACGCATTGGGGTTCTTTTTTCCATTTTGACAATCCGACATTCAGTTTTACGAGCGTTGTCTCGGAGTTTCTTTTATAGGACATGGCCGGATCTGCTTTTTACGCCTTTGGGTATCGGGAGTGGTTTGTGTTCCGCAACGTTAGATTATTTACAACAGGAATATATGGTAGGATAGAGCTATAAACACCAATCTAGAAGAAGGGTTCATTCAATTTTAATATCTGGAACAAACTGGGAACATTGGAATTGTAATTAAACCTTTGACTTACTACGGCAGAACAGTTGCAAATTGAACTTCCCATTTTATCATCACAACCAATGTCAATTTCTTGTTTCTAATTCAAATGTGTAATCTCCGAGAAGAGATTAAATAAATCAGTTGAACATGAGAATACTCATCATATAGGATCGATATATCAAACTGAAGGAACATTTCGATCAACAATGAAAAATATAAATGGACTTTCATGTTTCCGAAACACATGTACAGTTGGGTCCCTCTAAGTCACACTTTGGGCACAAAATATTCAAGATACAAGTTGCTTAATTTTTACGAAGTACGGTTAAAATGTGCGATAAGTGTGGCTGCAAGGTCAAATACTTAACATACAGGAGTACTGATAGCCCCCGTTGTAACCATGATTAATTTAATGCGTTTGATTTAGTCATACAACATGGATTTTCCTTACTATTCAATTCCCACTCGAACAGTTACAGTAAACAATACTAATTCAGTTTTCTTCTTATCAACAATAAACTACACATCGAACATTCACACAGCAATATTCAGGTTATTAAGATAACAAAAATATAACTATCATCCATGTGTCTAGCTGCACACCAGAGTGCCATTTTTAGTAAAGGGTGCACTCCAAACAGTGATTGTCATTAAATTGATGTAACGCATATATTTTTTTAATATGTTCTCGGTATAGAGTACTACAACAATAACAACAACTGCAAATAACCTAATAATCTGGACCGATGGGGCTACGCTGCTTTGTAATGCACTGGCGAAGGCAGGACGAATTCACGTTTACAATTTTTATTTACAGCGGTTCTACAGCTCTAAACTCTCTTTTTATATAAATTAGTGGGTAATTTGATGTCCAACCCTAGATTTTCCCAGTTTGAAGTGCATCTAATAGTAACAATTGCGTCCACTCTAGAGTGCACTTAGATATAGTGATTTATCATAAGCATCAGCGGAAGCAGGACAAGTTTCTCGTAATCTTTATTATTTAATACCACATATATAAACATCACCCTTAATGTTGTTCTATATTGGATTTCAGCATAACAAAATAATATATAACTTATAAAAAATAATTGACAATAAGTGTAAAATCGTTTAACAAACAAAAATCGTACAAGATGTCAACTATACTGCCACTTTAAATCATATTCCACGCAACACTTTGATGCGGTCATTGTTATAGAAGCAACAAGGCAGTGTCAAAAACCTAAAGATCAAGCCCAATATACATATCTAAAATAAAACATAACATGCCGATATTGCCGATACCGTAGGAGAAACTGCTATAGAAAATCAATACCTCAATATATTCAATTTATGTTAACCACTCCATTACTCAGAACACGCTTTCTACGATCATAACAATTTTGTAAACTGATAAACAAACCATGAATCTGAATGAACTCTCCTTCCACAAAATAGTCAAATCACGTTCTACTACTTTCAGTTCGTTTTACTAGAAAGATTGCATTCCACACTTTAACATACATAATAAAATGTATGGCGACTGGACGGTCATCATATGATGATCATAAATTATATCATACATAAATTACCTACAGATCAAACCAAACAAAATGAGAAGGTGCAAGCTCCTGTTACCGATACTTTGGAACAATGTTGGGATGGAGCGGTTTTTACCACACGCGCTCTGGGCTGCCCGCACCGGCTTCGTAATCTACATAGTATTCGTAATCTTCTCAAACGGTGCTTTCAGGGTGGTATGACCGTTATCATATTGTGTTATATATGTATATGATTGTGCCATATATGCGACGGCTTCGGCTAAAGAGAATTCGTCAGACAGACGTAAATTAATTATTCCGACCCACAGTTCTTCTTTACCGGAGTTGCGTAAACTTTCTCTTACAACGTTCCTCACAACAAATAATCACACGGAGTCCGCAGAACGAGGTGGCCAATTTATGTGAGCCCTCTACCAATCCATTGGTGGGGATACTTTTCATGAAGATGAACCGACACATTGAAAGTAAAATGAGGTGCTGCTCCATCAGGCATACCCCACGTAACACCACGAAGCATTAACAGCGTTTTCCAACAGCAGAGGCAATGTATTTTGTAGAAAGTCTATATAGTTTTCTTGTCGAAGTTTATATCGTTAACCCTCTTTTCTCTGATAAACTGGCAAAAAGTAACGCATTACTCCAAATCAGCAGGCAGTGTTTCTTGAAGGATAAAAAATGATATGAAGAAAGTTATAGTTCCTGAAGGACCCTATGCACAACATTTTTAGAAACTCTTAACTCGATTTTTTAAACCTCTTGTACTAATTTTTGTTAATTTGTAAGCCCAATTTTTATATTTACCGCTTTTCTGCATTTTTTTGCATTTGTATTCCAAATATTAGAATTTTTTCGCGTCATTTGTCCAAATTGATAGTTTAGTTATGTTTCAAACCCTAATTTTGTTTATTGCATAGAGTAGTGTTTCTCGGCTTATTTTATGATCATCGAATTAAATTCACATGTCTGTTTGCTGTATAAATAACGTAATTTAGTTTATCGCATCCTAATTACTCTTTGGCTCCCCCGTTCTTAATGCGAAACTCTGATGTTACCGTTGCACAACATGACGCAATTCGTACGTTTCCCGCATGAGTTAGTGAGAGAAAACAATGCCCTTCCGTTGGCAGCCGCCCTTTCCCGTGGAGTGAGGATTCATTCTCAACCGGATGTTGTTAACACATCGAAGTAAATAGTTGGTGTCTGTAAAGAAACCCCTGTTCGGGAGGGGGGGGGGGTAGACTTTCACTTTTCGGGGGCTGCGTAGTTAAGTGCTCATCACTCTCGTAGGAATTGTGCATTTGTGTGCAAATAATACGCTGTTCTGAGCGTATCTGTTGGAAGAGTTGTGCTCGAGCCAATATACAGGGTGAGTCAGCGTTCGAAGCGTCCCATTCCCTAGACTTGCACAGCAAGGATTCTTTTACCCATCAGCCATTATAAATTTGGAGGCCACCCCCTTCGTCCCCGTCTTCCGCTAGCAGATAAAAGCATCTCAATGGCGAGACATTCCAAATGTACTAATTCAACGCATTGCCAAGTGCTATCGTCAGGTATTGGAAAACTTTTACTTTTATGGTGATTATACCTAAAGTGAAACGTCCATATTGACATTTATTTAACGTCGTTTTTGGTTATGCGTCATTTGTTGAGAGAATTGTGTCGCGTGCTTTAAGTTAGGGAAGCGTGAGTTTTTTTAGCGGCATGAGCTAATTAAATACCCTGATTTGTATTCAGTTTACCGCTGTGGACTTTTAACGCAGTGGGTTATTATTTTACTTTATAGTTGTTAATCCAATAATTGTTCACTAAACGTTTACTAACTCCTTCATAAGTTATGTTATTATTCATGTCAATATTTGTGCGAATATTCAGATCCAATAGATCGTATTCTTTAAACTATGTTGTCATTTTTATTTGTGTTTATCTACAGGTGGACAGGCAATTACGAGGAGATCACCAAAGGTAGGTGAAACTTTCTGCAGCTGTGGAAGTAACAGCATTTGCAGTTTGAATTTTGGGTCGGTTGCTCCCACTTTCTCGATGAGCCCAACTGTGTTTTTCCCGATTTAGTAAAATGGTGGCGTCTGGCATATAACATCTTTATTTCGTTTACCGGATCGTAGCCCTAATTAAAGTCGTAACCCCCCCCCCCCCCTCTACACTGAGTAAACCGGCAACCTTTGTTACAGCCCGCAACGTAATTGGGGCAATTGATCCGAGATTTTCCTGATTTTGTGTCGTTCCATGTCGTAACGTCGATTTCGGACTGTAACAAATTTCCTGCACTATTTCTAAGATTTCCTCTTGAAATTGCGGTGTGCGAATCGTACGTGTGTGTCTTCGATTAGCGTTAGTGCTTTTAAGACGAAATCTCTCAATTCTGGCAAACAACTGATGAGCTAACCATTTTCGATCTGAAAATGTTTCAGAGTAGTCAAAAAATACTGACAACCACTCTTCAATTCTTGTAAATAAACGTTGATTAACATATAATAACAACCAAGGACTATGATTAAGCCGAGTCGGTGTTACATGGAATGCGTTATATTTCTGGCTAAACCGTAAAAGATATCAAAAGTTTATACAAAATATTTTCGTATTTTAGTAGTGCTTCAACCGATGTTCTTTAATTTCAAGTATTTGTAATCAAAGAAAAATTAGAAACAACTTTTATCCCCTTGGCCTCCAAATTTGTACGCACTTTTCTAACAATCTCTGCATCAAATATCGCCCATATGCCCAATTTAAACTTTATTTTTTAAAAGGGTTTTATTTAGTT
>OW679196.1:85421632-85484400 GCA_940337035.1 Agriotes lineatus | reverse complement strand
TGGTTCTTGTTTTCCCTATCAGCGCTGAGAATCTTCGTTTTTCAATAGTTTATTTGGAGTCCATTTACTTACTTGTTCAAGTTTTTGCAGCAACATTTATTAAGAAAGAAAGTCTAAAAAATATGAAATCAGAACTACCTTGACATGATTCACACATGTATTAAAGAGCCGCGCTTCTCATTCGTCAGATAACAACCCAATTAAAAATGTATCACATGTGAGTAACGCCCTCGAACCTCGCGTTCATTTTTTTCAAGGAGCAGGAAAAACAAGCAAGTCCAGCCTTTTCATTTTTTTGGCTAAATAAAAAAACAGTTCGCTGTAATCTGCACCGCTGCAATCTCAACAAACCCAAGTAAACAAAGCCATAAACGAAGCCGGCCAGCACGCCGCAGCTTCCAATAAAATAAAATACCGCCCGCACCGGGACCAAGATCGCAGGACGAAGCCCAGAGAAAATTCGATGCTTTTAAAATAAATCGCCGCCTACAAACGAAATATGCACGAATATTTCTAAATAATAGGAGATGCGACGACCCGTGCAAACACAAAAAAAACAACAAACGGAAACTAGCTACCAAATAAGCATTTTTAAAATACAAAGCGCAAGGCAAAGTTTGCAATCCACGCAGGTAAACGGATTACGCCTAAATTAGTCACTGACGTCGCACAAAGGAAATTCGGGTGAGCTTAAAATGTCAAAACTCGGAAGGTACAATGACCGCTCGCAAATCTCATAAGAAATGCATTACGCATAATTATCAATGCCGCGGCCGCTCGCATTTCTTATAAGAAAGGACACCTAATAATAAGAGCACCGTGGAAAATAATATCAATCCAGGCATATGAGGTATCGTAATAGACGCGTATTTACGCCAGGAAGGCGATAAACAACATAAGAAATATCATCGCGCTCGATTAAGAGCGCGAGAAAAAAAATAATTAAAATTCACCGAATCGCCCCCAGACTGTTGTTGTCACTTTACGACCCTGAAAAACCTACAAACCGGGGAAACTTGAGGGAGGTGGTTTTACCTTATAAGAAGAGAACGCCGCAGAAAACGACATCTGATTGAACTCTGTTCTCGGATCATTCCTCTCCTCTTCAGGGCTAGAACTCCCATTAGCCCTAGAGGAGCCCGACGACACGGACGCCGCAACCTGCAGCTAAGAAAGCTGCCGCATACACGCCGCCCTCCATCGAAGGAGCCAGAAACAAACACATCTGATTGAACTCTGTTCTCGGATCAACTTCCTCTCCTCTCCAAGGTTAGTACTTCAATTAGCCCTGGCGGAGCCCGACGACACCGACGCCACAACCTGCAGCTAAGAAAGCTGCCGCATACACGCCGCCCTCCATCGAAGGAGCCAGAATAAACGACATTCGATAGATTTTTAATGTCGAATCAACGCTCCTCGCAGCACCTCTAGCAGCGCTGCCGTCCTCCAGGCCGCTTCAGCCGCTGCCACGTTCCTCGCAGCACCTGCAGCAGCGCCGACGTCCTCCAGGCCGCTTCAGCCGCTGCCACGCTCCTCGCAGCACCTCCAGCAGCGCCGACGTCCTCTAGGCCGCTTCAGCCTCCACAAAGGACGCTCGCCGCCGCCCCATTGTCGCCGAAAGCTACGAGATACCAGACGCCTTCAGAGAACCTAGAGCTCGCGCCGTCCAGCGCGGCCTAGTCACCGCTCATCGCGGATGAAGAGGATGGACAGCCGACGCTCAGATTCGCCGCCCGCCGTCCCCAAGCTGGAGGTTCGCTGCAGCAGCCCGCACCTGGAGTGTGCTGTCATCAGACGCGTTCTGTACGGCCCCAAGGCACCCCAGCTCCATATCGACGCTAGTTGCTTGCGGCCCGCCGCCCGCCGTCCGGCTCCACGTCACCACCAGGTCAGTCCAGGAACAACAGGAACTCCGCGCCACGAAGGACTTCGCCTGAGCTCACGCTCCCAGGGATCGACGCCCCGGCTTCGCACCGCTCCGCCGAGGATGCCCCTGGCCACGGCCATGACACCCCAAGCCTCCGCCGCATCCCCTTGCATGTCGCCGAGGTGTGTTATGATGCCCCAGGTCATCCGGCACATGGACACCGCCCCGCCCCCAAAGGGCCTCGCTAAGACGCGAGCCCCGGGTTCAAGAAATCCTGGCCGAAGTTTTCCTGCCTCCAGGTCTACCGCCACCATCCAAGCTTCTCGTCCATGGAGACTCCCTCCACCGGGCCACGCGCATTACATACATTATGCTATTTTATTCCTCTAGTTGTAACTTTGTAAAACTGTACATATTAATATTAATTTTAATTGTAAATAAACAAATGCATAAACATGAGCTGTCTACAAGAGCTCTAATCGTCGTCTTTTGTTGACATCCCTACCCTGAGCTAGTTTGGTAATGGCCATAAAAAAGCCATTCTTAACCATTGCCACGGCCTTAAGTGCGAGGCCTGTAGCGAGTTGTGTTAACCTATATCAAAAACGCTGTGTTCGTAGTTTTTAATAGCTCCCGTATAAATTACAACTTTATATTTCATTATAAGCGAGTGCAATAATTCCACTGTTCAAATATTTACATACTAATGTATGTACTCAACTAATGTACTAATGACTATTGAAGTCATTTACTTGAATATGAAGGTGTTTCATTGCTTGTAAAAGGTTTTTGTTTAAGGCATAGGTCTTGTTTGCCATTTCAGAATTCAAACGACAGCCCTGATTTAAGGGTGAATATGTTAATACTAGACAACGATCCATAAATATAGATTTTACTTATATTCAAAATTTAGTATTTAAACTGATTGACAAAACCTGTCGTTATTATAGCGGTTTTATTTTGGAAAATAAAAATAAATGTAGTATTAAGGTATACAATTTTTAATTAAACTATATTTTGAATTCTGGAAAAGGGATAATTATTATTGCAGCGGTGCACGATGATGCACATTTCAATCTTTAGGTTCAATTTTCCCGAAAACTACTGCTCTCAGTGATTTCAAACAAGAGTATCGTTTTTATATAAAAATGTCGGAGTTTTTCGATTGCACAACTAGAACTGGCGAAAATGTCAACTCGAAATGGATAAATGGAACATCCCTGTTACGTAAACTACCCCTTCGAAGCTTTACTATCTAATTTAACACAAAAAATCACGCGCTTCTTAATACCATTCTAAGGGCTGTAGCCCCCTTAAAGCCGCAATTTTCCATTCATGAGACACTTATTTTGGGACACCCGGTATAGGTATACTCACAGTTGGATGTCAAGATAATTCAGTCACTGTACAGCCATCTCAGAAACCTGGTGCAATTTTACTGCTGAAAATTTTCATTATACGAAAGCTATGAACCAAAATTTACGAAGATTTGAGATAGGCGGCTATAACTTCGTATTTGTTTTTTATATTTTCGATAATTAGGTACTTATCTTTAAAAAAGGTACTTAACTCGTGGACTTATCCGAGTTCTTTGTTGTATTTTAAACATAATACTAGTATTTGTTCTAATCGTTTCCATTTACCTCTTCATGGTCCATTTACCTTTCCATGGTAATATTTTGACAAAGCTATTAATTAAAACATCCATTTGTTACAAACGTTCTGGACCGTACTGAGGAGAATAATGTAACGAATAAAATAGAGCTCTATTCATGAGGGAGGAAAGTTACGTCCTGAATCCGTAGAGTGGTGGAATAAAACTCCTGGGCGAATAAAGCTCAGTTTAATCCGGTGTTATATAAAATATTTTATTTACTACACTCACCTTTAGTTATAACTTTAATGCTTTAATTATTCAACTTTATTTCCTTAGGATTAAAGCTACTTTAGCAACGAGAAACTAGGAATTAAAATGATACTAAGTGTGCGTAATAAATACACTTTATTGCAAATGCTTCTAAAATGAAAGTCTGACATTTTAAAAAATGTACGATTGAGTATACACAATTGAATATTATGCCATTTCTACACGCATTGGGGTTCTTTTTTCCATTTCGACAATCCGACATTCAGTTTTACGAGCGTTGTCTCGGAGCTTCTTTTATAGGACATGGTCGAATCTGCTTTTTACGCCTTTGGGTATCGGGAGTGGTTTGTGTTCCGCAACGTTAGATTATTTACAACAGGAATATATGGTAGGATAGAGCTATAAACACCAATCTAGAAGAAGGGTTCATTCAATTTTAATATTTGGAACAAACTGGGAACATTGGAATTGTAATTAAACCTTTGACTTACTACGGCAGAACAGTTGCAAATTGAACTTCCCATTTTATCATCACAACCAATGTCAATTTCTTGTTTCTAATTCAAATGTGTAATCTCCGAGAAAATATTAAATAAATCAGTTGAACATGAGAATGCTCATATAGGATCGATAAATCAAACTGAAGCAACATTTCGATAAACAATGAAAAATATATATGGAATTTCATGTTTCCGAAACACATGGTATAGTTGGGTCCCTCTAAGTCACACTTTGGGCAAGAAAGATTCAAGATACAAGTTTCTTAATTTTTACGAAGTACGTTTAAAATGTGCGATAAGTGTGGCTGCAAGGTCAAATACTTAACATACAGGAGTACTGATAGCCATGATTAATTTAATGCGTTTGCTTTAGCCATACAACATGGATTTTCCTTACTATTCAATTCCCACTCGAACAGTTACAGTAAACAATAGTAATTCAGTTTTCTTCTTATCAACAATAAACTACACATCGAACATTCACACAACAATATCCCGGTTATTAAGATTCGAAAAAGGAGAACCACCGGATCAGTGAGATCATCCAACAATGAACAGTTTACAGATTAAAAAAATGAGAACGCCAAATATGAACGAGAATTTGAATCTTTCAGAAATTAAACTTCTTCAGTTTCCATTTCACTACAAAAAAATTATTTTAAATTGTGCGACTGTTCCAGAAGAAGAAACGTACCTATGTAAAACTGAATACGCCTTTTGTAGCTATTCATACTTAGATGACACGAATAACAAAAATATAACTATCATCCATGTGTCTAGCTGCACACCAGAGTGCCATTTTTAGTAAAGGGTGCACTCCAAACAGTGATTGTCATTAAATTGATGTAACGCATATATTTTTTAATATGTTCTCGGTATAGAGTACTACAACAATAACAACAACTGCAAATAACCTAATAATCTGGACCGATGGGGCTACGCTGCTTTGTAATGCACTGGCGAAGGCAAGGCGAATTCACGTTCGCAATTTTTATTTACAGCGGTTCTACAGCTCTAAACTCTCTTTTTTATATAAATTAGTGGGTAATTTGATGTCCGACCCCAGATTTTTCCTGTTTGAAGTGCACCTGATACTAACAATTGCGTCCACTCTAGAGTGCACTTAGATATAGTGATTTATCATAAGCATCAGCGGAAGCAGGACAAGTTTCTCGTAATCTTTATTATTTAATACCACATACCACATACAAACATCACCTTTAATGTTGTTCTATATTGGATTTCAGCATAACCAAATAATATAACTTATAAAAAATAATTGACAATAAGTGTAAAATAGTTTAACAAACAAAAATCGTACAAGATGTACTATACTGCCACTTTAAATCATATTCCACGCAACACTTTGATGCGGTCATTGTTATAGAAGCAACAAGGCAGTGTCAAAAACCTAGAGATCAAGCCCAATATACATATCTAAAATAAAACATAACATGCCGATATTGCCGATACCGTAGGAAAATCAATACCTCAATATATTCAATTTATGTTAACCACTCCATAACCACTCCATTACTCAGAACACGCTTTCTACGATCATAACAATTTTGTAAACTGATAAACAAACCATGAATCTGAATGAACTCTCCTTCCACAAAATAGTCAAATCACGTTCTACTACTTTCAGTTTTACTAGAAAGATTGCATTCCACACTTTACCATACATAATAAAATGTATGGCGACTGGAGGGTCATCATACGATGATCATAAATTATATCATTCATAAATTACCTACAGATCAAACCAAACAAAATGAGAAGGTGCAAGCTCCTGTTATCGATACTTTGGAACAATGTTGGGATGGAGCGATTTTTACCACACGTGCTCTGGGACGCCCGCGCCGGCTCCGTAATCTACATAGTTTTCGTAATCTTCTCAAACGGTGCTTTCAGTGTGGTATGACCGTTATCATATTGTGTTATATATGTATATGATTGTGCCATATATGCGACGGCTTCGGCTAAAGCCAATTCGTCAGACAGACGTAAATTAATTATTCCGACCCACAGTTCTTCTTTACCGGAGTTGCGTAAACATTCTCTTACAACGTTCCTCACAACAAATAATCACACGGAGTCCGCAGAACGAGGTGGCCAATTTATGTGAGCCCTCTACCAATCCATTGGTGGGGATACTTTTCATGAAGATGAACCGACACATTGAAAGTAAAATGAGGTGCTGCTCCATCAGGCATACACCACGTAACACCACGAAGCATTAACAGCGTTTTCCAACAGCAGAGGCAATGTATTTTGTAGAAAGTCTATATAGTTTTCTTGTCGAAGTTTATATCGTTAACCCTCTTTTCTCTGATAAACTGGCAAAAAGTAACGCATTACTCCAAATCAGCAGGCAGTGTTTCTTGAAGGATAAAAAATGATATGAAGAAAGTTATAGTTCCTGAAGGACCCTATGCACAACATTTTTAGAACTCTTAACTCGATTTTTTAAACCTCTTGTACTAATTTTTGTTAATTTGTAAGCCCAATTTTTATATTTACCGCTTTTCTGCATTTTTTTGCATTTGTATTCCAAATATTAGAATTTTTTCGCGTCATTTGTCCAAATTGATAGTTTAGTTATGTTTCAAACCCTAATTTTGTTTATTGCATAGAGTAGTGTTTCTCGGCTTATTTTATGATCATCGAATTAAATTCACATGTCTGTTTGCTGTATAAATGACGTAATTTAGTTTATCGCATCCTAATTACTCTTTGGCTCCCCGTTCTTCATGCGAAACTCTGATGTTACCGTTGCACAACATGACGCAGTCCGTACGTTTCCCGCATGAGTTAGTGAGAGAAAACAATGCCCCTTCCGTTGGCAGCCGCCCTTTCCCGTGGAGTGAGGATTCATTCTCGACCGGATGTTGTTAACACATCGAAGTAAATAGTTGGTGTCTGTAAAGAAACCCCTGTTCAGGAGGGGGGGGGGCGTAGACTTTCACTTTCCGGAGGCTGCGTAGTTAAGTGCTCATCACTCTCGTAGGAATTGTGCATTTGTGTGCAAATAATACGCTGTTCTGAGCGTATCTGTTGGAAGAGTTGTGTTCGAGCCAATATACAGGGTGAGTCAGCGTTGAACCGTCGAAGCGTCCCATTCCCTAGACTTGCTCAGCAAGGATTCGTTTACGCATCAGCCATTATAAATTTGGAGGCCACCCTCTTCGTGCCCGTCTTCCGCCAGCAGATAAAAGCATCTCAATGGCAAGACATTCCAAATGTCCTAATTCAACGCATTGCCAAGTGCTATCGTCAGGTATTGTAAAAATTTTACTTTTATGGTGATTATACCTAAAGTGAAACGTCCATATTGACATTGATTTAACGTCGTTTTTGGTTATGCGTTATTTCTTGAGAATTGTGTCGGGTGCTTCAAGTTAGAGAAGCGTGAGTTTTTTTAGCGGCATGAGCTAATTAAATACCCTGATTTGTATTCAGTTTACCGCTGTGGACTTTTAACGCAGTGGGTTATTATTTTACTTTATAGTTGTTAATCCAATAATTGTTCACTAAACGTTTACTAACTCCTTCATAAGTTATGTTATTATTCATGTCAATATTTGGGCGAATATTCAGATCCAATAGATCGTATTCTTTAAACTATTTTGTCATTTTTATTTGTGTTTATCTACAGGTGGACAGGCAATTACGAGGAGATCACCAAAGGTAGGTGAAACTTTCTGCAGCTGTGGAAGTAACAGCATTTGCAGTTTGGATTTTGGGTCGGTTGCTCCCACTTTCTCGATGAGCCCTACTGTGTTTTTCCCGATTTAGTAAAATGGTGGCGTCTGGCATATAACATCTTTATTTCGTTTACCGGATCGTAGCCCTAATTAAAGTCGTAACCCCCCCCCCTCTACACTGAGTAAACCGGCAACCTTTGTTACAGCCCGCAACGTAATTGGGGCAATTGATCCGAGATTTTCCTGATTTTGTGTCGTTCCACGTCGTAACGTCGATTTCGGACTGTAACAAATGTCCTGCACTATTTCTAAGATTCCTCTTGAGCTTGCGGTGTGCGAATCGTACGTGTGTGTCTTCGATTAGCGTTAGTGCTTCTAAGATGAAATCTCTCAATTCTGGCAAACAACTGATGAGCTAACCATTTTCGATCTGAAAATGTTTCAGGGTAGTCAAAAAATACTGACAACCACTCTTCAATTCTTGTAAATAAACGTTGATTAACATATAATAACAACCAAGGACTATGATTAAGCCGAGTCGGTGTTACATGGAATGCGTTATATTTCTGGCTAAACCGTAAAAGATATCAAAAGTTTATACAAAACATTTTCGTATTTTAGTAGTGCTTCAACCGATGTTCTTTAATTTCAAGTATTTGTAATCAAAGAAAAATTAAAAACAACTTTTATCCCCTTGGCCTCCAATTTGTACGCACTTTTCTAACAATCTCTGCATCAAATATCGCGCATTTGCTCAATTTAAACTTTATTTTTTAAAAGGTTTTATTTAATTGATTGTAGTCTATAGCCTCTAAATGGTACATTTTTGCATAGAGGTAAGCTAGGTTTAATCGTCTTGACTCCAGAAATATGTGGTTACTCTTTTATCACCTTTGCAGGGACAGCTTGATATACAACTTCAACAAAAGAATAGGAAGTACTACTTGACTAATTATGAAGTAGATATATTATTAGAGAAGATTGAGGCCGAAAATATACTGACTGGGGAACGAAATTAATATTGCTATAAAAAGCAGAAAATAGCAACGGCTCACTTCTGGCATACAGAGCATGATCATAATAAAATATCTGAGCTATCCTTTACTTTCTACTTACAGGACATCGCTAAACTGCCCGACAGTTCAATTGGTATATCAGAACACTAATACGATAACCAATATACTCTAACATTTTCCAGAAAAAGTAGCCAAACGCAAATATCATACACGTTGAAATTGCAATTATTGACAGAACCGCACACAATAAACTTACAAAATAATTAAGATCAGCGTTACAGGAAATACTAACTTCGTCTTTTCAATTACAACATTAGTTTGTTAAAGGACAAAAATAATTCCATTTAGAGAGCGACAAAACAGATTAAAAGACAAACAACTCGCATTCTTCACCTAAAACAGCAAAATCAAATAAATGAGAACAATAAGGAGAATTTTCTGGACGGCATTTATTCTATAATTTTTTAAGACAAAAATTTATTTAGTTCTCGCTGAATGTAAAAATCACAATACACCGAGATTTGACTTTATTACAGCTCAAGAAATTATCAAGTGAAGTATTACTACTATTGATTAATGATTCAAAAACTGGTAATCACCGAACACTGCAAAACATATCAATCAATAAGCCAGCTGCAAATTATTAATATCTAAAATATTCAAAACTAATTTATTGCACGCTTGTAGATGTAGTTGATTCTGGAAAAATGATAAGTAAAAATCTTAAGACCAGAAATTATGTTCACCCGAGTTGTCAGCTATAAAACAGATTTTTGATCGTGCCTGTCATATTATTATATCAACTAACGATTGCTCTACTCCCGTCATAATACTGTAACGATCTTGGGGCCGGGCCGTTGCAAACATATGACTCAGCGTCTCGATCATTCCAGAACGACCTAAGGCGGGGGCAATGTCACGACCTTGAGCCGGTTCACGTGCGGACGGATGAGTCACTCCCTTCGAGAAACGACCTTGGTGACTAATGCGCGCGAACACGTCAGCGTTGCGGGAATGATCGAGCAAGTTCTCGACGTTTCGGGAATGACTTACCCGGCGCATATATAAATAGGCGAAAAGGAAATAAGAGGACAGTCGAAGTCGAAGTGGAAGTCCGAGTGCCGACTCCAGCTTGGAAGGAGATGCCATATAAATAAACCCATGTTACATAAATCTAGCGAGATAAATAACGCGTGTATAACAAATAAAGATAGCCATATAAATCATTAATGTTGAAATCGCGTGTAAATAAATAAAGTATATCTGTTAGAAATAGTTCCTGATTAGTTTATAATAATTTGTGTCCGCGTGTGTTTTGTAAATAGTATAGATACATGGCTGTAAATAAATTCTTAAAACAAGAAGCGGAGTATAATTTTTAATAGCCCTAAACGTAAAACGTAACAATACCTTTTACTAAAATCATACGTTACCCACCGCAAATTTCAACCAAATTCTGTCATTTCCGTCAAGTAGCATTACCCAACGTATACTAAATTTCAAATAAAGCATGCAATACTTAGAACTAACTAGTAATCATAACTGTAGCTATGATTGGTCGAAACAAAGTCATCAATACAACCATCTGAAAATCAAATATTTTTCAAAGTTGTCAATTTGACATTAGATATAAATCCTAAAAATATAAGAACAAAACCGATAAATAGTGCATAAAAACGGTGGACCTACAACGTTCATTGGAATTAAATAGGACAAAATTATTGTAAAACACGAGGATACTCGGGCGGCTTCCGAAAGCTTCCAAAACTGTACCAACCTCCTTCAAGATTGTATAAGGCAGGCAAAAGTTAAACCAACAAAATCAGCCCATGTCCAGGTTACATTTGCAACTCTGCAAGTAAACAAGACAAAAGGGTAGGATGGGAGTTAAAGTCCTTAGGACTAGCTTACAGAAACGAGTAGCATTAAACGCCATATAATCGGCGGAACTTGGGATCACAGGTGTTGCTTGATGATGCCAATCGTTCGACAGTTCTCCTGCGGTGCAACAATAACAATAGTATATTACGCAACAAGTTTGGAAAAGTGATGTTTTACTGAACAAGTACGGCCGTACGAGTTCAGTAGAACCAATTTTCTAACGCGTTATCGCGTTTTTATATAAAGGTGATACTACATGTCAAAACATAACCAACAAGGTTAGGTTTTGCGCCAGTCTGTGTCAAAACTGACGCAAAATCTAACCTGCTAACCTCAAATTTGACATAGACTTACTGTGCCACCAAAAATACACTTTAACATTGGCAAACGTAACCGAATCGCCGTTGCTATGCAGAAAAGTACTACATTTCTAAACGATTTTGACTGTAGAAATGCGATAAAAGTATTTACCGCTTTTATTTGAATTATCACGAGTAGGTACTATGGAGTATTAAGGTTTGAATTTTCTTTCTTTACTTTTCTTTGTGTTTACTGCGATGTTTGCATTATGAAATTGCTTATTACCAAAAATCTCATTTATTTCTACACATCATATCTAATATATGAGATTGGCTTAACTGAAACACATTCATATCTGTTAAGTTACTCTGTATTAGTAATCATAGCAACCAAGTGATTTATTTTGTTTATTATCGTGTTTTCGATTTCGGTTATCAAGTAAAATACGTTTATTGCTGCTGTAGCAGAATAAGATTGTTTTTTCACAACCGCGAGTACAAATCAGTTTATAGGTTCTGAAATTGTCATAGAAATAAGAAGAAAACATTTTCTCCCTAAGAAGATAATATGAATATTCTCTTTTTTCTTCGAACGTAGGTATGTTCTTTAACCCGAAATTTCTTAAAGTTTTCTTTAGGCATTCATTACAGTGACTCTAGATTTCTGTGACGACATTTTGTCTAATTTCCAACATAACTTTGCATTATGCTTACGTAAAGCTTTCGTGTGGTATCCACGGTTACATAAACACAAATGCGGGAGGTAATAAAAATTACCTCCCGCTGGTTAGAAATTGACAGTTTTGTTTCCTAAAATTAGAACCCAAAAGCCGACTTCCTATACAGTGAGTAGAAAAATAGTATATATGTATATACGACAGGAGAGAAAGCCAATTTTTTGCTCGGTGTATTTGTAGGTCTCGGGCTTCAAACTTACACTGTGGGTAAAATCTAATACGCAGACATTAACAAACATTCTCCGCCCAAACAGCACTAACTGCTTTCATTCAATTTTTAAACTGAACTATATGAGAATGGTTGTTGCTTATAGAGAGATGTTTAATATTCAATAATGGCAATAGTGGAGTGGCAGAAACAATAGATCATGAGAATGCAGACAAGATATGCCACGGCATGAATAGTGAGAACGTTGAGAAAATTGCAAGCATTGTTAGGCGTGTGCATCCTCCATACAGCATGGACTCATCAAACTGCGACCTTGACGTCTATAGTGCCCTGTACAAATTTTTGAAAGGAGATCGTTTTAAAGCCGAATTATGTCAATGAGACGCTGCATTTTTTCACGACAGGATTTGCTGCATCAGTGGAAGTCGTATCTTGATACTAATGGTGATGGTTTTAAACACTTTGTCTATTGCGTTCGTACTGCGGCTATTACGATACTCGTTTGCATATCGTAATAAACAAAAAACGATGTTATAATGAAAATACTAAAAACAGAGTAATTTTTGTTTACAAAAGTGGTAAAGTAGGTAAAATACTGGATGACACCTCATTTATAAGGCATTTTGTCGCACTTTAGGAAATTACTCGCTTCGCTTGTCGTACCCTAGACCCGTGCGTGCTACAAAATGCTTCTTATATATAACTCGTATCATAATATACTATTTTACTTTTCCTATGCTTTAGACGTGTTTGAGTTGCACTCACGATTAAAAACAGTCAATCTAAATGCATATAAAGAAATTACCGAACATAAACCACGTAAAATTAAATACAATAACTCCTAATATTCAATTGCGTTTACCCGATAAACTAAGTAAACCATAAAAGTACCTGAGAGAAACTACTATATAGTAAAAAAATAAAATGTGATTATACATTATCCTTTAAACTTATCACTAAATTTTGGCTTTCCTTCCATTATTTATGATGATTAAAATTAAAATTGCATATGCAAACCGTTTCTTGTTTTGTACACATTTCAGTTATTGAAGTTTGCATATGTTAACCTATTGTAATCTTGTTCATATCTTCAATTTATTTATAACATTTAAATGTAAATACGTATGTATCGTAGTGATCTATAAATGCTTATATAAAACCAAAAGGAAGAACTTTCCCTGACGTGTTAACTATTAAACTATATTTAATAACAGAAATTACACAATACACATTACGCGAAGGAAAATAAATGTTATACCACGTTAGGACTTTCTACTGAACTGTGGGAGCCAAAACTCAATTTGGGGAGATTTATAGTTCAGTGCAGAAGATTTGTTAAATACTAAAATTGCAATCATTGCTACCTCAAAATTTTGAAACCAAAATCAAAATTGATTAATACATCCAATAATTTGTACCGATATCACTAGGTATTAATATTAACTAGTTATCTACTTTTACAATATTTCTAATGCAGGGGAATTTAGAATTCTGGCAGTTAAATGCCGAGTTTTATGAAAAATGCTAAATACTAGATAATAACGTTTAAAAATATTTTTAACTTTGCCATTAAAAATATATGGTGCTTCTGCACGTATGTTTTATGTTATTTAAATTTAAATTTGAATGTCTGGATTTGCTTATATTCGTTTGTTAAGGTACTTGACACATCACTTCTATAAAATCCAATTCATATTAAATTACAAGCAACATGGGACGACACGTGTCACGAAACGTGAACCATATCAAATACAGGAAGATTGTCATTTTCCAATTCTATCGCAGAATCGTTTGAAATATACGGACGGGTCATGTCACTCCCTCTAAAGTAGTTTTCTCCTCTGTGAAATCAGTTATTCGCAGTCTAACCAAATTCGTCGAGCTACCAACGTACGAGTTACATATTGGGGTATCTTCTCATTTCATGGTTAAAGCTGTGTTTAGCTATTAAGGTTACTACTAGCTGCCATAGCGAAGATATAATCTCTGTTTTACACATTGAGATTTACATAAAAGCACCTCTCTCTCCCTCTCTATACTTACCTTACTAATGACAACATTATTATTAAATTCAAACATGAGGTAAGATATCCCTAAATTTTAATGTTACTTTCTGTGCAACATAAGTTTTAATATTTACTTCTTTCACGAAATATAAAAAATGGTGATCGAATTTGAAATCTGTAATTCCAGTTTCTGGAATTATAATAAACACTGTAATAAAAATCAGTGTCGTATAGTCTAACTATTCACATTTGAATTTCGATATCAATTTAAGCGGATTTAAATACAGGTGCTTCAACAAAGGTGATAGTTGCCTACTAATAATAATAATAATAATAATATAAATTTAGTCCATACCGTACAACAAAAAATTACAGAGTACTAACAGAATTTCATGTCACTTATATAGATAGAATAATAAAGTAAATATTCAATATAAAGTAAACAGAAATATAAAATACAAATTCAGAAGAATTTTTTTTTATTTAAAAATAAATAAAATGTTCGCACAGTAAAGAGCCCCGGGGTGTTAGTTCAGTAAAGAACCGTTCTTCCACTGACACCATGAAAAAAATTCAAATAAAACTAGCTAAGCCATCAATCCTTTATCTAATAGACTTGTCCGTCCGTCCGTCCGTCCGGGACGCTGTTTCAGCAGCCAAACCGTAAGAGACAGAGAAAAAAGTTATATGTTTGGAATGGTCATGTCAGGCCAGGAACCGAATTTCAGTCACGTGACTCTTCCGGTTTTCGAGAAATCACAAAAAAGACCGTTTTTCAAATAGAACGCGTATTAAATAAAAATGTTTCAGCAACCAAACGGAGCTGCGACCCTCTGCGCCTTAAAACGTCGATCGGTTAGGCAACCACTTTGACACCTTCCAGGTCTGGGTACAGTTTTTATTTAATACGCGTTCTATTTGAAAAACGGTCTTTTTTGTTTTTTTAAATGAGACATTTGTCTCACTGGATTGCTTGTTTGGTTATATTTAGCAATTTGTATTGTATGAACTTTTTGAGATTTTTGTAAAATTTACTATTTCATTAAATTTATTAATAACATTTTTGTGTGTAACTGCTTTCTGTCGCTGGAGTGCAGTGCGCTTATCGAAATAAGCAGAGAAAATGGGAAGTCCCTGTTAAAGTCTTTAACCCCCCCCCCCCTTTCACAAAGAAGCAATGTATAAGGAATCAGCCAACATAAAATCCATTTCAAGAGTCGATCTTCGAGTGTTGGTTGAATACTAACCTGCGGGGGGGGTTAAGGGAAATCTCATTTTTATGTTGGCTTACAACCTGAAGTTGGCGTTGGCAGTCCATGTTTTATAGTCAAACGTTAAAATGACTGACATCTTTGAATAAAAGTTAGAGAAATAAATATATAAAATCATTAAATTTTTTCATTATTTAGAATTTAGAATAGTTCTACTTATTTAAAAAAAATAGAGCATATTATGGGCATATTTTGTAACTTTGGGTGCATATACTCAACAAAATGTATGCATATATATGCGCATATTTTCGTATATTTGAGTGCATATAATTATCAGCTTTAGTTATGAGGACGCTGTCCGCAGGATATACAGGGTGTTCCTTAATGATATGCGAATATTTAAGGGTGTGACTCTACATGAAAAATTAATGATAGTTTATAAACTATGGTCCAAAAATGTTCCGTTACGAAAATACGGGATGTTAAAGTTTTAGGAAAAACATGGAAATTAATTAATATTTTCCAAACCGCTTGAGATATTTCAGTGATATTTAGTACGTAGTGACAGTTAATAAAGGTGTATATTTTTCAATACAAAAATAATTTTCAGTTTTAACAGTGGCGTGCGTACGGGCAGTGACTTCGATATTTTTAAAGAAAAAAAATGGTACGCCAATAATTTTTTCTAAAATAAAAAATATTTTTGAATTCACTGTTTAATTTGAAACATAGGAACTCTCTCGAGTTGTTTTCCTGCCGGTAGACACCCATTCTGTCCACAGAATTCCTTGACTTTAAAAAATACCGTCTGATGGTGACGTAATGCCAAAAACAAACTACAGCACACTCGTTTTAGGAACATTATTTTTGCAATTATTGAATGCTTTATCATTTAATGATCATATCAATATAATTATAACAGGAACAATGGTTACAAAATGTTTAAACTGAATTACTGATATTTGAGGCCAGATCTAAGTGGTTCGGAGAATGATGTAGCCCCCAAGATGGGCTGTTTAGCATTGAATCCGAGCCACTTTACGTTTGGCACAAGCAGTCTAACTGCGACTGCGACAGCGCGCATCGCGATGTTTAGAACTTTGGCACGTCGGATGACTTCATCGATTGCAGATGAAGAAATGGGAATTTCATTAGTTCAAGACGTTCAAGCTCGAGCATGTTACTTTAGTCACATCTATGTGTGTTAATTAATAGTTGGTTTAATTATACCTTCGATTTATCACGCAACTGCCGGAGTATTACATTAATAAAGCATTCGGCATCCACCATGAATAAAATTAGCAATATTTGAAATAAATCTTTTTGGAATTAAAGCAGTTAGGAAAACCTAGCAATATATTTCTATACAGTCGTTAGTGGGGTTGGAAGTCCCCATAAATGCACAGCGACGCCTATAATTGGCCTAACGGCTGTTGGCTGAGTGCGAAATAAATAAATAAATAAATTATACGTATTTACTCATTTTGCCAGTCCATATGCGAAATATTTAGATCTTGGGACATCGGAATCTGTCTTTATCTGCGAGAGGGTGGAAAATGCATTTTACATTCGGTTGGCTCTGCCATCAAAATTCTCCACAAGTCGCCACTGGCTAAACTTATTTTAACTTGTATGGTTACGACAAATTCTTGTCTTGCACATAGTATAGCAGCAGTAGTAGTCATTTCCATTATTTCTTCGTGCGTATTTTAGGGTGTTCGCTTTTCCTACAGCCTTGTGCGTTCCCTTTTAGCTCACTTTTACAATTTTCCTTTCTATATCTGTTTCTGAAACGTGTATCCCAGCCAGCCATATTTTCTTCTTTTCATTTTGGTGTTAATATCTTCTTGTGTGGTCCGTCACCATAATTTTTCGTTGTTAATAAACTTTACCCACCAAATATTTATTTTTAACGCAAGCACATATAAACAAACATTTCTGTCTTACTGTATCTGTAACCGCCTATGACTCAGAACCACACAATAACATTGGTTTTGCCATTGCATTAAAAATAAAAACTCGCACTTTGGTTTTAACGGTTAAAGAACTTGAGCAGCAGCTGTTTTTTAACCACACAAAAATGCTTCTGGCTTTATTTATTATCTTTAAGCTTCCCATTCTCAGCAGCAACACATTTCCTAAATACGTGAACTGAGATACACAATCGATTTCTCTCTCATTAATTTTAATTGTTTCGGGGTTGTTCACACTTCCACACATAAACTTGGTTTTTTGTTTGTTGATTTGCAATTCGACTTAGTCAGCAAATAAATTAACACATTTTTCTGGCTTTTCTTTGTTGTTATGAGCCAATAAACATATATCATCTGCAAAAGGTAATTGCTCCGACTTTTCCTTCAAGTGTCATCTTATTCATCCTTGTCTTTGGGTTACTATCAAAATGTCATCAATACTATCGGGTGTTCACATAATTTATACATCTAGCGTGCTGTCTCCATATAAACATCATGGAGCCATAGCACTCCAGAGGTATACATTTATTTAAACACCCGTTGGAGTAGCGTACATCCGAAAGGGTTTCAAATGATGATGACATCTTGTCTTTATCTAGCACCCTGCATTCGTGTTATTATAACCTTTTTTAACGAGGTTGATTACCTTTGATGGCAGGCTTCGTCTCCTAAGAACAACTCATATTCGTTTTATCTTTATGCTATGTGATAGTCGATGAAAGTAAAGTGGCTTTATTCTGCTGACTATTCGATTAGTATCTTTAGCTTTGTTATTTGATCAACACATGGTCTATTTGCCCTCAAACCATATTGCTGTTTGCCGATTTGTTGATCATAACCGTCATTATTTTGTGCTGAGGGATTTTGTAAAAGATACACTCATGTGCACACATGTTTTTAGATCACCTTACTTTCCAAGTTTCATAATAATGCTCTCATTCCAAATTCAAATCCTTTGGATTTTGGAAATGCTTTTTCATCACAAATTTAGTATTTTTGTAGAACTTTGTGCATCAATTTTCAATATGTCTGCTGTTATCTGCCCTACTCTCGGAGCTTTAGCACTTTCAATTATAATTTATTCCATTGGGGGTAAAACCTTCAAGAAGACTCAGTTCCTCAGAGGACTGTGGAATTTCTACTTATGAAAACTCCTCCCTGGTTGCGAAGTCATTCTGGCACTGCCAAAGCATTACGTTATGATAATATCTCTTCTTCTTTTGCTCTCATAATGTTTTAAATTATCGTTTGGATTTCCACCCTTTTGGTTTCGTTTTCTAACATTTTATCTGTTATATTGTCTGGGGCAATTCTTTCATGCAACTTGTTCACTAACAGTTGTCTTTATTGTTCCTAGCGTTGGTACTCGAACATGATGTGTTCTGCCGTGCCTGGTTTTTCGCAACACCAACATCAATCGTTTTCGTTTTGTTTCTGTCCGCCTCCGTACGTATAGATCTTAATCTTTTTGTTCAAGCAGCTCTCTGTAGTAGAGCATTCCATGTATCTTGCCATCTTTCGTATGTCGTTTCTCTTATTTATTTTTTGTTTTTTCGACTTCTCTGTTCTATATGTGCACACATTTCTCCGTCATCAGCTCGATTGGAATTGTCCCCGAGGTTGATACCTGTAAAGCTTCAGTTGATACTGTGCGGTATGCTCTTCCTATCGCAATCATTATCCTGCTCTGTACTCTTTCGAGCATAGTTTTATATTTGTTGTGTTTGTTGCTTTCTTCTAGATGATATAATAAAATATAACAGGGTTGCCAGTACTTTTCTTCGGCTTGTTTTAGAGCCACTGACTTTTCTTTTCTTTTTCACTATATGTGTCCATCTTCGTGTAGGTACTTTTAATGCAGGGTGAGTTCGTTTGGTGCACTGACTATAACGTATATATCTTATGTTTCTACAAGGTTCATTATAAGAGGTCTTCTGCACGCTTCCTTTTGTTGGATTGGTTTGCAGTACCCTCATAAATTGATCTGCATTTGTTCTCTTCCTTCTGTTTGTTCTTTTCTTGAGTTCCTTCTATAACCGGTTTTTACCCCATTATTTTCTCGTCGTTGCCGCATTTGTTTTACAGATCTTCTATAACTTGGGCAGGCCATGGTGGCCGCTTGGTGGCTTGGTGCCCACCTTTTTGGCATTCATGACAATGTGGTTCATTTGTGCACTTCATAATTAGGTGACCCTGCTGTTGGCCACATCTTAAGTATGTATCCCTCGTGTTTACTTTCTCCTGTTCACAATTTTTCGCTACAAGCCCAAGCTTGTTGCAATGTAGCACCTTTGGTTTTGTCCAATGTTCAATTACTCTTCCACGCCTTCCTCTGATACGCACATTTCCTTACATGTACTCAGCAAAGCACTTGCTTCATACATCATCTATCTGCCTTCTTTAGTCGCTGTTGGCCTCTTCCAATACTTGATCTATGAATATCTGCTTGACTTTATTTTTGTTTGTTTTCTCTATATTATAGTGCAAGCCGTGTACCGCCGTTCTTCTCCACTTCACTGTAACCAGATAATGATCACTTTCTACATCTGCTCCTCCCAAGCTTCGTGTACGTATCAAGTAACAATTTACTCCTTTTTTTTTGTTTATACGTAGTATACGGTCTCTACCTTCTGTCCTGGATATACCCAAGTTACTGTCTGGTATTACTTGCATGAAAACTGTACACGTAGTATAACGGTTCCTAATATTTTCTTTGTTCTAATTAATATTATCCTTGAAACGTACTATTGTAATAATTATTTGTGTATGAACGGCATAACCAATATATTATAGCACGAGCGCATTTTCCGACGACTATAATCGTGATTATGGTCGTGATGCATAAAACTTTTTATTTTATTTTGGTTCTCAACATGGACAAAATTCAAAGATTCATTATTTTGGCTACAGACCAGTGCGTTTTCGTTGTGCTGGTGCTGTAAATTGTTGGTGTATCTACTATGTTTCTATGCAGATTGTTGGTGTTGCTGTATTAGATTGTTGGGATTTGTTATACTGCTTAGCAACTTTATAGGCCCTCGGGTCATAAAAGTCATATTCCGCCCGATATCGGGGACCAATAAGCAAGATTATGGTTCCAAAATGTAATAAACTATATTAAATTGTGATTTGAGTTTGATGGTAATTATGATAGAAATCGGTATATTAAAGCGTTACGATTTTAATCACTGTTGTTATATTTATACTTTTTGGAATATATAGTAATTTATTATACAAGACGATAAAGTTAAATTTTATCCACGAGAGAATCGTTTAATGTCGAGACGAAGTCGAGACGTTAATGATTCAAGAGTGGATAGAAATAACTTTATCGTCGTGTATAATACAATATTTTTTTCTATAGCAAGAACTTTAACAATTTCAAAAGAAAATAAGGCCAGTCAATCACATTTCAAAATGTCAGTAGCTAGAGTGGGTTGCTACGATAATGCGTAGCTGTCATATTTAATTTAAACAAAAGTTAGAAAATTAAATTACTTTATCTATCCTTGATGTTAAAGTGCTACTTTATCTACCCTTGCTGTTAAAATAAAACTTGACCTTTTGTTTTGAGTTGATAAAATCACACTTTAACATGTGCTATAGAAAAAAAGTTATTTATTTCATTTTGGAACCGTAAGCTTGGTTATTTACCCTCGATAGCGGGCGTAAAATGGTTTTTATGGCTTATAAAGTTGTTATGCAGTATAAAAAGCACCAACAACATACTATAGCAACACCAACAATCTGCATAGCAACTATAGCACGTCAAAAATTCATAGTGCCAGCACAGGGCTGACGCAGTAGTCTGTAGCCAAAATACTGAATCTTTGAATTTTGTCCATGTTGAGAACCAAAATAAAATAAAACGTATGTACCACGTGTCTAATCAGGATTATAGCTCTCGGGAAATATCTCAGAAAGCAACTTCGTTTTTCGTACTTTCGTCAACGAAAACGAACAAATCATTGAAGTCGCACCTACAACATTTATAAAAAACGATGACATTTTTATAACAAAATGTATTTCCAACAAATGTCTCTAATTTGCCTTTATTTCTAAATCTGTAAGTTGCTAATACATAGTTACAGTATATTCTTGTTTAATTTTTAAATGTTAAATTAACATTTTTATGATGTACACATATGTAAATATATCAGGCGGCGAAAACAGTTACTGATTGAGAACCACTGCCATAGTTTAATCTAAATATTGATTTTCTCCATAAACCCATTCCCATTATTAACAGTCCGGTTTATACAGGGTTTTTTCAGATGAAGTAGCAAAAATAATAGGGTGAATCCTCGAGTCAAAATAAGATCAAGCCGAACATACCTTAGTACAAAGCTGTACCCCTCATTACCTACAGCCCCTTAAATATCAAGAAGAAATTCGGATATTTATTCCAACATATAACTTTCTTTTCAGAAGAAAATACTCCGTTATTGTAGGCATTAAATCTTGTAGTTACTGTTACTAGCTGTTTATTCCTTACTTAAACCTTAAATTTTGTTTTATTCATAATTGCAGCTGCGTCCTTACATTTCTCAACCACAATGCCACTTAGAGCAGCAATTCTGGCTTGTCCTACAATTTATAATAGTTCTTTACCTTCGTTATGCTAATAACAAAAAAGTAGGTAAATTAAGATATAGATATGCAAACTTGCGGTTGTCAGTATTCATGACACGTTTGTTTGAAACACAGAAGTAAACTGCCTGGTTATCATCGGATATTTCATATAGTAGTTATAAATACAACCCACGCAGAGGCGCACAAGTGCTAAATAATGTTTGTGAAAAAATCTCATAAAGCACGCTAAAAAACAGGAAGACAGAGAAGTTTACTGAAACTGTCAATAAACTTATTACTGAGTAACGTTGCATTACCAAACGATAGCAACATACCTTTTTTAACACGTAAATCTTACATCAATCCATTAAAATAATTTGTCAGTACGTAAATTATTTACATTTTTGGACGGTATACCACTACACTGCGTTGGCTGCTGAAAATATTAGAAATCTTAACTTAACTATATTAGAAAGTATACCAAATTCTTTACATTATTAGAAATAACTAAAGCTGATAATTATATGCACTCAAATGTACGAAAATATGCGCATATATATGCATACATTTTGTTGAGTATATGCACCCAAAGTTATAATATATGCACATAATATGCTCTAATTTTTTTGAAAATAACTAGGAGTTTTCTAAATAATGTAAAAATTTTAATTATTTTGTATAAGAATATTTATTTTTCTAATTTTAATTCAAAGACGTCATTCATTTTAACGTTTGACTATACAGGGTGATTCAAATTCGAGGCTAACCATGGGGATTTCGAAAACGGTAAGAGTTAGAGGGGTGGTTTAAATTTGGCAAAGTTGCGCAATTTAATGCTCAACAATATGCTGCCGAGAAAGCAAAACAATTTTATTTCGTTTTTAAGATTTTTGAAAAAAATCAAACTTTGTCATATTCGTTTTTATTTTTTCCTGATCTTATTTACGAAGATATTTAAAAATTAACAATACATTCTTAAGGCAACTTTTACTGGCCTATAAGATGGCGGTAACGGATTTTTAATACGACGTTTCGTCTTTTGCCAACCATCATCAACTTTGTTTTTTTTACGGCCGCAATCTTATATTTTCAGACCACTGAATAGAGTTTCTTTTGGGGATTTCAAAAATGTATAACTTACCTACCTTATATCAAATAATTATGCTAATATTCACAAAAAGCGGAAATTATTCTTAAAACACGTACTTTTGAGTTTTAAGTACCCTAAATTTGAAAACAAGCAACAAGGAATAATAATTAAAGGAAAAAAACTTAACAATAAATCAAGATTATAATAAGTGTTCAAAAAGAAAACCATTTTGCTGCACCCACATATTAGCTTTTTTGATAACACTACGTATTGCTCGTTGAATAGATACTTCTTCAGAGAATATTTTGACAGGTAGCTATAAAACTGTTGCGAAGTTCTCCGACGTTGCTTATAAATGGTATTTTTCAATAATCCCCATAAAAAAAAGTCTAACGGAGTAAGGTCCGGACTACGCGCGGGCCATTCGATAACCCCTCTGTTACCTATCCATGCATTCGGAAAAATTTTATTTAAATAATTACGAACTAAAACACTGTTATGTGGTAGGGCACTATCTTGCTGCCACCAAAGTTGTCTTAATTCGTTAAGTGCAATTTCATCCAAAAACCCCAGCATTGGTCCTCTTAAGAACTTCTTCTTCTTCTTCATCTTTCCCTTCTACCCTAAGGTGTCGGGTCCTCTATTCACTTCTGGAATTTTTTCCTGTCCCTGGCGATTTGTCTGACCTCTGCTATACTCTTTCCTCTCTTCTCCGCTTCTCTCTTGATTGTGTCCATCCATGTATGCCTTGGTCTACCTCGTCCTCTTTTCCTTTCTCTTCTTACCTCCAACACTTTCCTTGGTGTCCTCTCCTCTCCCATTCGTACTACATGCCCGTACCATTTCAACTGTCTCTTCTTTATAGTTTCTACCAGCGGTTCTAGGTCTAGTTCTTCTCTTGTTGTTGTATTTCTGACTAGGTCTCTTTTTGTTCTTCCCACTACCCAGCGTAGCTATTTCATTTCTGCCGCCGTCATTCTGCTTTTGGTTTTATCCTGTAGTGGCCGGGTTTATGTTCCTTAAGAACTGTAGGTAGTTATTTGCATTCAGAGTATCCTCATAAATGAAAGGGCCCAGTATTCTATCTTTAGTTAATCCGATCCAGACTTTAAACGCAAAACGAGTTTGATGCCGGACTTGCCTGTTCTCTCTAGGATTTTCAGTTGCCCATACGTGTTCATTATTGCGATTAAAAACGCCTAACTTGGAGAAGTGATATTCGTTAGTCCAAATTATTTTTTCAACAAAATTCTTATCGCGATTTGTTTGATCAAGTAACCAATTGCAGTAATTAAGCCGCCTCTGGCTATCACCGGGAAGTAAAGCTTCACTTGTATGTATTCTATAGGGTTTACAATTTTTCAGTGTTCTCCGGACTGTTGTTTGCGGAATATTCAAATTAACAGATATTTCTCTCGTAGAAATGGATGGGTTTTCGTTCACCTGAAATGAAGTAATGAATTGATTTATGGCAAAAACATAAAAAAAGGACTTACTGCCTAAGAATTGCCTCCCGATTTGCTAAAAAGATCCTATTCCCATATTTGGATCTCGGTGCATTAAATTGTCCATATTCTGACAAATTTCAGTGAAGTCTTAAGAAATAACTTTCGTTTGGTTGATTCCTTTCAGGGTACATTTCAAAATAGGCATTTGCTGAATCTCTTGAGTTTCTGCCTTGTGCGTAATATATTTGCAAAATATCGCGCTTTTCGTCGTATGAAAAAGGCATTTTTAATACGACTAAGTACCTAACTATTCTAATCACACCCTTGACAACAAAACACAATTAAAATGACAGTAGCAGCTATATTAAATAAAATAAAGAACAATAATTTGATTCAAAGGTATCTTAATAATAAAAAACAATACCTACCCTTCTACGGTGCAGTGGTATCTAGATCGTTTTTGTTTGATTCAATAATAATTTTCGTTTTTTGTGAATATTAGCCTAATTATTTAATATTAGGTACGTAAGTTATACATTTTTGAAATCCCCAAAACAAACTCTATTCAATGGTATAAAAATATAAGATAGCGGCCATAAGAAAAAACAAAGTTGATGATGGTTGGCAGAAGACGAAACGTTGTATTAAAAATCCGTTACCACCATCTTGTAGGCCAGTAAAAGTTGCCTTAAGAATGTATTGTTAATTTTTGAATATCTTCGTAAATAAGATCAGGAAAAAATAAAAACAAATATAACAAATTTTGATTTTTTTCAAAAATCTCGAAAACGAAATAAAAGTTTCTTGGTTTCTCGGCAGCATATTGTTGAGCACTAAATTGCGCAACTTTGCCAAATTTAAACCACCCCTCTAACTCTTACCGTTTTCGAAATCCCCATGGTTAGCCTCGAATTTGAATCACCCTGTATAAACATGGACTGCCAATGCCAACTTTACGTTGTAAGCAACATAAAAATGAGATTTCCCCTAATGCCGCCAGACTATTATTCACCCAACCAACACTCGTGAAATGGATTCTATGTTGGTTGATTCCTTATACATTGTTTCTACAGGAAAAGTGGGGTTGCTGGCAGTCTATGTTTATATAGTCAAAGATTTTAACAGAGGCTTCCCCTTTTCTCTACTTATTTCGATACGCGCACTGCATTCCAGCTGCAGGAAGTAAAAGTGTATATCTCAGTTGCACATAAAAAATGTATTAATAATTTAATGAAATAGTAAATTTTACAAAAAATCTCAAAATGTTCATACATTACAAATTATTGCTAAATATAAACAAATATGCAAAAATCCAGAAAGTATTCTCAAAATCGTATAAATATGCAAAATATGCAAAATGAAACTTGGCTTAAACGATTTGTTTTCACATAATTAGTATACATATGCAAAAAGTTTCGCCGGCATATCAATTATACAAAATATGCATTTGCATATATCAGCTTTAGAAATAACTATTACGAATAGCATTTTTTCTCAATTTGCATATGATATTCGGGGACGGTAGTAAATGTTACTATGATATCCAATGACGATAGCGGATGCTTTAGATCTTGCAATAAAAAAAATCTTGTATATTATTGCTAAACTTGATGTTTACAACATAACGAAGTATTTACATTTTACAACGAGCCTAAAATTTAAACGCAAATTGCATTTCATTGTATTCTAACCACAACGCCCACTACTTTCGCTCTATTACCTAGTCTGTCTCATTTTAATTACGTCACTAAGCGTATCTAAAAGAACTATTTTACCACTGTAATTTACTTTAAAACATAACCAGACGGCTTTAATCAACTTTACAAAACTCCGTATACAGTTTTAGGAAATTGAAAAATCCAATTATGCACTTAAGTATTTGTCATTTTGGCAAGACTTCGTATGAAACATAATTTAAAAAAAATAGATCACATTGCAGTATATAATTACCTTTTCAAACAACTTTTTGCAAGTAAAAATATTTTTTAAAATTTAATCAGAAATTAATAAACAATTTTAAGAAACTGACAATAAATATCGAATCAAGTCGGAGATCACGGAATTTAAATGTGTGATTTTTAATTACTTCATTATTTATTTGTATTGGTAAATATGTTGCTTAAAGCACTTCCTCCTGACCTCCAAAACAAGTTTTGCAAACGTCCCAATTTACGATACACATGTAAAAAGTGAGAGGACACCATCGCTAACTAATATTCGTCTGTATAATTAAAGTACCGCCAAAATGGCAACTAGAAAAATTCGGAAGTGAAACCGTGAAAGTGGTCGAATTTCTTACTGACACAGCGGCAATTAATGCGAATTTCTCGATGCGGTTATATTTTATTAAACTCCATGAAAGCAAATCAAGACGTAGTTGTAATTTAGATTACTGTAACGTTATAAATCGAATAGATTGAATGAACAAAAACATCTTATCCGCAACGCACCTTGAAACGTCATTAAAATGCTGATTACCCACGAATTAGATTTGCTTTGAAGCAGGTTTAAATAGAAAATTCTGTATAGCAGAGCGTAATCGATGTGTGCGCTTGTATCCAGCAGAACCCGTGTTAATTACAAATTAATTTCAGATCCTCTATAATAACGTATGTTAGATAAATGTAATTATAACAAGGAATTACCTTGGGCGGATTTCGCGGCGCAATCTGTTTCCGGAAAAGTTTGGCATAACTGAATATTGTTTACTAATTTTATAATCAAATTATTATTCGGAGCCTACGTTTCCGCTAAAAGTATTGTTTGTAAGTTCTGTGCAAAATATTTTCATTTCCGGTAGTTTGATTACTCGCTTAAAAACAGCCAAACAAGTTTCTCTGCTCTCTAAAAATAAAGTAAAACAATAATCCATGCTCAACCAGAACTGCCATTCTGCTTTCCAGTTATGAAATGCCTACCTAAAGTTTCTTTACGGAGTTCTAATATCATAAATTTTTAATTGCCTATTTTATATCTACAAAATTAAAAATACTAACCAGGGAAAAATCTAGTCCCGTTTAACTGAAATTAATGTACAAAAAAATAAGTAATCAATTTTTTATGGCACATTCGATCTTAAAATGAGCTGCTGCAAATTCTCGGACGATAATAATAACAAACAAACGTGTCATGAATACTGACAACCGCAAGTTTGCATATCTATATCTTAATTTACCTACTTTTTTGTTATTAGCATAACGAAGGTAAAGAACTATTATAAATTGTAGGACAAGCCAGAATTGCTGCTCTAAGTGGCATTGTGGTTGAGAAATGTAAGGACGCAGCTGAAATTATGAATAAAACAAAATTTAAGGTTTAAGTAAGGAATAAACAGCTAGTAACAGTAACAGTACAATAAAGGAGTCTTTTCTTCTGAAAAAGAAGTTATATGTTAGAATAAGTATTATCCATATCCGAATTTCTTCTTGATATTTAAGGGGCTGTAGGTAATGAGGGGTACAGCTTTGTACTAAGGTATGTTCGGCTTGATCTTATTTTGACTCGAGGATTCACCCTATTATTTTTGCTACTTCATTTGAAAAAACCCTGTATATACCGGACTGTTAATAATAGGAATGGGTTTATGGAGAAAATCAATATTTAGATTAAACTATGGCAGTGGTTCTCAATCAGTAACTGTTTTCGCCGCCTGATATATTTACATATATGTACATCATAAAAATATTTAATTTAACATTTAAAAATTAAACTAAAAGATACTGTAACTATTAGCAACTAACAGATTTAGCAAATAGAAGCAAATTAGAGACATTTGTTGGAAATTAAGTTTATTATAAAAATTTCATAGTTTTTATAAATGTTGAAGGTGCGACTTCAATGATTTGTTCGTTTTCGTTGACGAAAGTACGAAACACGAAGTTGCTTTCTGAGATGTCTTACCTTTATGAGCTGATGAGTTCAGAGTTGGTTACTCTAAAGTTTAAACTTAGTTATTTATGTATTGCGGGCAATCAATAGATTATATCACAAAGCAAAGCTTAAAGCGCGACGCGAAGCGGAGAGTTTTATATTTCCCGAGAGCTATAATCCTGATTAGACACGTGGTACATACGTTTTATTTTATTTTGGTTTTCAACATGGACAAAATTCAAAGATCCAGTATTCTGGCTACAGCCTACTGCGTCAGCACTGTGCTAGCACTATAAATTTTTGGCTTGCTATAGTTTCTATGCACATTGTTGGTGTTGCTATAGTATGTTGTTGGTGCTTGTTATACTGCATAACAACTTTATAAGCCATAAAAACCATTTTACGCCCGCTATCGAGGGTACATAACCAAGCTTATGGTTCCAAAATGAAAAAAATTACTTTATATTCCAAAAAGTATAAATATAACAACAGTGATTAAAATCGTAAACGCTTTAATATACCGATCATAATTACCATCAAACTCAAATCACAATTTAATATATTTTATTACATTATGGAACCATAATCTTGTTTATTGGCGGCCGATATCGGAATATGACTTTTATGACCCGAGGGCGTATATAGTTGCTAAGCAGTATTACAAACCCTAACAATCTAATACAGCGACACCAACAATCTGCATAGCAACACAGTAGATACACCAACAATTTACAGCACCAGCACAACGATAACGCACTGGTCTGTAGCCAAAATATCGAATCCTTAAATTCTGTCCATTTTAAGAACCAAAATAAACTAAAAAGTTTTATGCACCACGTCCATAATAACGATTATAGTCGTCCGAAAATTGAAAGCTCTCCGCTTCGCGTCGCGCTTTAAACATGCGCTCGTGCTATAATATATTGATTATGTCGTTCATACACAAATAATTATTACGATAGTACGTTTCAAGGATATTAATTAGAACAAAGAAAATATTGGGTATATCCAGGATAGAAGGTAGAGACCGTATACTACGTATAAACAAAAAAAGGAATACATTGTTACTTGATACGTACACGAAGCTTGGGAGGAGCAGATGTAAAAAGTGATCATTATCTGGTTACAGTGAAGTGGAGAAGAACGGCGGTACACAGCTTGCACTATAATATAAAGAAAACAAACGAAAATAAAGTCAAGCAGATATTCATAGATAAAGTATTGGAAGAGGTCAACAGCGACTAAAGAAGGCAGATAGATGATGTATGAAGCAAGTGCTTTGCTGAGTACATGTAAGGAAATGTGCGTATCAGAGGAAGGCGTGGAAGAGTAATTGGACATTGGAAAAAACCAAAGGTGCTACATTGCAACAAGCTCCGGCTTGTAGCCAAAAATTGTGAACGGGAGAAAGTAAACACGAGGGATACATACTTAAGATGTGGGCAACAGCAGGGTCACCTAATTATGCAGTGCACAAATGAAGCGCATTGTCATGAATGCCAAAAAGGTAGGCACCAAGCGGCCACCATGGCCTGCCTAAGTTATAGGCGGCCACCATGGCCTGCCCAAGTTATAGAAGATCTGTAAAACAAATGCGGCAACGACGAGAAAATGAAGAGGTAAAAACCGGTTATAGAAGGAGCTCAAGTAAAGAATAAACAGAAAGAAGAGAACAAATGCAGATCAATTTATGAGGGTACTGCAAACCAATCTCAACATAAGGAAGCGTGCAGAAGACCTCTTTTAAAGGACCTTGTAGGAACATAAGATAGATGCGTTATAGTCAGTGAACCAAACGAACACAACCTGTATTAAAAGTACACGAAGTTGGACACATGTAGTGAAAAAGAAAAGAGGAGTCAGTGGCTCTAAAGCAAGCCGAAGAAAAGTACTGGCAACGATGTTATATTTTATCATATCATCTAGAAGAAAGCAACAAACACAACAAATATAAAACTATGCTCGAAAGATTATAGAGAAGGATAATGATTGCGAAATGAAGAGCATACCGCACAGTATCAACTGAAGCTTTACAGGCATCAACCTAGAGCACAATTCCATTCGAGCTGATGACGGAGAAATGTGCGCACATATAGAACAGAGAAGACGAAAAAACAAAAAAAGAAATAAGAGAAACGACATACGACAGACGGCAAGATACATGGAATGCTCTACTACAGAGAGCTGAATGAACAAAAAGATTAAGATTCATACGTACACAGGCGGACAGAAAGAAAACACGAGGAAATCGATTACCACTTCGTAGCCTACTTAAAGCACATAAAGAAAAACGACGACGATTGAAGTTGGTATTGCGAATAAACAGACACGGAAGAGCACACCATGTTCGAGTACCAACGCTAGGAGCAAGAAGGACAACTGTTAGCGAACAAGTTGCATGAAAAAATTGAGCCAGACAATATAATAGATAAAATGTTGGAAAACCAAGCCAAATGGGTGGAAATCCAAACGATAATTTAAAATATTATGGGACCAAAAGAAGAAGAGATATCATCATAAAGTAATGCTTTGGCAGTGCCAGAATGCAATCGCAATCAGGGAGGCGATTTTGTCAGTAGAAATCCCACAATCCTCTGCGGAATTGAGAGTCTTCTCGCAGGAACCTTCCTGAAGGTTTTCCCCCCAATGGAAGAAATTATAACTGAAAGTGGTAAAGCTCCGAGAGTAGGTCAAATAACAGCAGACATATTAAAAATTGATGCACAAAGTTCTACAAAAATACTAAATTTGTGATGAGAAAGCATTTCCAAAATCCAAAGGATTTGGATTTGGAATGAGAGCATTATTATGAAACTTGGAAAGGAAGGTGATCTAAAAACATGTGTGAACATGAGCGCATCTTTTACAATATCCCTCAGCACAAAATAATGATGGTTATAGATCAACAAATCGGCAAACAGCAATATGGGTTGATCATATAACAAAGCGAAAGATACTAATCGAATAGTCAGCAGAATAAAACCACTTTACTTTCATCGACTACACATAGCATAAAGATAAAACGAATATGAGTTGTTCTTAGGAGGCGAAGCCCGTCAACAAAGATAGTCAACCTCGTTAAAAAAGGTTATAATAACACGAATGCAGGGTGCTAGATAAAGACAAGATGTCATCATCATTTGAACCCCTTCGGGTGTACGCTACTCTAACGGGTGTTCAAATAAATTTATACCTCTAGACTTCTGGAGTGCTATGGCTCCATGATGTTTATATGGAGACAGCACGCTAGAGATATAATTTATGTGAACACCCGATAGTATTGATAGAATTTTGATAGTAACCCAAAGACAAGGATGAATAAGGTGACACTTGAAGGAAAAGTCGGAGCAATTACCTTTTGCAGATGATATATGTTTATTGGCTCATAACAACAAAGAAAAGCCAGAAAAAATTGTTAATTTATTTGCTGAGTAAAGTCGAATTGCAAATCAACAAACAAAAAACCAAGTTTATGTGTAGAAGTGTGAACAACCCCGAAAGAATTAAAATTAATGAGAAAGAAATCGATTGTGTATCTCAGTTCACGTATTTAGGAAATGTGTTACTAAAAATTAGGATCCGGTCCATACTCACAATGAGGTGATTCAGTAATTTAATGTAAATTAAAACACAGTCTTCCTCATAACAATTAACATATATTTTTACACACGCTACATGTTTCGGTTTAGCCGATTTTGACATTAGCCTGAGGATGGTTTAACAGCTAAACCGAAACATGTAGCGTGTGTAAAAATATATGTTAATTGTTATGAGGAAGACTGTGTTTTAATTTACATTAAAAAATGTGTTGCTGCTGAGAATGGGAAGCTTAAAGATAATAAATAAAGCCAGAAGCATTTTTGTGTGGTTAAGAAACAGCTGCTGCTCAAGTTCTTTAACCGTTAAAACCAAAGTGCGAGTTTTTATTTTTAATGCAATGGCAAAACCAATGTTATTGTGTAGTTCTGAGTCATAGGCGGTTGCAGATACAGTAAGACAGAAATGTTTGTTTATATGTGCTTGCGTTAAAAATAAATATTTGGTGGGTAAAGTTTATTAACAACGAAAAATTCTGGTGACGCACAAAACAAGAAGATATTAACACCAAAATGAAAAGAAGAAAATATGGCTGGCTGGGATACACGTTTCAGAAACAGATATAGAAAAGAAAATTGTAAAAGTGAGCTAAAAGGGAACGAACAAGGCTGTAGGAAAAGCGAACACCCTAAAATACGCACGAGGAAATAATGGAAATGACTACTACTGCTGCTATACTATGTGCAAGACAAGAATTTGTCGTAACCATACAAGTTAAAAGTAAGTTTAGCCAGTGGCGACTTGTGGAAAATTTTGATGGCACAGCCAACCGAATGTAAAATGCATTTTCCACCCTCTCGCGGACAAAGACAGATTTCGATATCCCAAGATCTAAATATTTCGCATATGGACTGGCAAAATGAGTAAATACGTATAATTTATTTATTTATTTATTTATTTCGCACTCAACCAACAGCGTTAGACCAATTATAGGCGTCGCTGTGCATTTATGGGGACTTCCAACCTCACTAACGACTGTATAGAAATATATTGTTAGGTTTGCCTAACTGCTTTAATTCCAAAAAGATTTATTTCAAATATTGCTAATTTTATTCATGGTGGATGCCGAATGCTTTATTAATGTAATACTCCGGCAGTTGCGTGATAAATCGAAGGTATAATTAAACCAACTATTAATTAACACACATAGATGTGACTAAAGTAACATGCTCGGGCTTGAACGTCTTGAACTAATGAAATTCCCATATCTTCATCTGCACTCGATGAAGTCATGCGACGTGCCAAAGTTCTAAACATCGAGATGCTAAACAGCCTATCTTGGAGGCTACATCATTCTCCGCCCCCCCCCCCCCTCCCAGCTTCAGCCAATAAACTGTCGAAAAGCTGGACCACTTAGATCTGGCCTCAAATTTCAGTTTAAACATTTTGTAACCACTGTTCCTGTTATATATTGATAAAGCATTCAATAACTACAATAATAAAGCAGCTTAAAATAATGTTCCTAAAAGGAGTGATGGTTTCGTTTTATCATTGGAATTTCGGTTTCTTACAACAATATTTGCAATTCATTTGTAAATAGCCCAATTTTGGTTGCAATTGTAATACGAATTAGTCGGGACTTGCCTGAAAGAGGTAATTATTGTTATAAGATGTAATATAAGGGTTTAGTTCTTACATATTTGGTCATGCAATTGAAGACATACACAATGTAAAACTGTTAACCTAAAAATATGATTTATGACAATTAGAAAAGTCATAAGAAGTAATAAAAGAACACTGTATTATCATTTGTTTGATAACCATTGGTTTTGGCGGGTAGTTTAAAAATAAACAGAACAAATGGGTGGTATAAAATTATAAATTGAATTGACATAAGTCCCATTAAAAATTGCATTTAATAGTCAATTTTAGACATTATTGTACTGGTATGTACTCGTTTATATTGTCATACATCTAAAGAGTGTGATAGATAGATATCAGTACGAAATAAAAAACTCAGTGAGTGTATTGATTGCTACTACACAAGGATTTGCTGCCAACCACAACAAGCATAGCTGTAGCAGAGATCTGGCGAATTAGAAGACTATAGACGATAAAGGGTTCGAAGATAGAAGCTTACAAAGTGGGTCTATTAACCGTCAACTTAAAACAACACACATATAAAAGGAGAGTAGTAATATAAAATATATTTGCTATTCACAGAGTTATTAAAAATTCAATTCAATTGAATCATAAATTAGATAATAATAAAATTTGTAAACAGACAGTAATATTAATTTAAAATTGATTTACCTGAAAATAAGTATTTATCAAATATTATTAACAAAGGTATTAAGCGTATGATAACGGCAGTTATTAATTACTTAATAAATACAATTGTCCTATATCTGGTATTATAGTTATTCATTGTTACGTCTTAATCTGATTTTAATAGTAACCATGAGATAGAATGGAATAACTAAGGTTATTACAATTACATGCTAAAGACTGTAGACAAAATGTAAGATTTAAATCAAAATTTTAAATAAAACCCTGAGAATATAATTAAACTTAAAAAATTAAATAAAATCAAATAAAAGCTATTAGACCACAGCAATATGTATTCCACTTGTCTACGTAGTTCAGGTGATAAAAGTCTACTTATCATTGGAACGCATCAAACACTATTTTAGAATAAAAATTGTACCTTAGACGAAGAAACTATGAAAACAGATCATAACAAATGTAAGAACGTTTCATTTGATTAGATGTTTAAAAAATGTAAAAAAATAATGAAGACATTAACAACTTTAAAAATGATTTTATAATCTGTGTATAATATATTCTGTACTACTAGTATTCAAAAAAACCAAACACTAAAATGGCGTCCCAAATGTTTGTTTTAAAACAATTGTTTGTTTGTTTGTTTGTTAATGGACAAGGTCTAGGCATGCAGAGTACCAGGTACCTTAGACACCGACTGCTTGGGTCATATGGTCAACGCCCTACTTAGAATTTTCCCGAGACTAAGGAGTTCCAACCCTAGCAAGGGATCTTTTACATGCTACACATCGTAGTAACATGGGACCCACGGCTTTACATCACTTCCGAATGTAGAAGCTTTCATCTGCATTTTTTTATTTTTGAAAACCTCACCGGGACCGGAAATCGAACTCGCGACCCTTAGATCGGTAGTCAGGATGCTTACCACTGAGCTACCGACCCCGGCTGTTTTAAAACAATTAAAATTGCAAATTTGTCAGTAACGCTGGTTCTACCTGTAACAATTTTGCATAAATTACTATTTGACAAAGGTTGGCACTTATTCCAAAAATAACATACAAGAGATATTACAATATCATAATTAGGTAAAACTTTGAAGCGAAATATTTTTAACATCTTAAACCATTTGATTAGCGCAATTTACATACATTTTAATTAATGTAACTGTAACCTTTTTAAGCAGGTAACGTAATGACTCAAAACTCTTTAATATTCATATACCCAAGTGAAAATTGATATTCAAAGTAAAAAAACACTGAACTTCAGGCTTGAAAGCTTTAAAGAAAATGTTCAAATCTAAAACATTCTTTCTCTTCCTTTTAGGACAAGTGTTATAGCGAATTAAAAACAAATTCACAGTGATTATATTTCGTTTAATCTAGAAACGTTATTATATTTTCAAAACATTTTTAAATACTTTATTTTCACAAAATTGTGGATTTTAAAAAACTATGGATTTTATAATTGCCCATTACAAAATAGAAAATTCTAAGACTACAACAGCATCTTAAGCTAAATATTATTTCCCTCAAATCAAAATACAACTAAACTCCTTCGTGGTGGTCGCCCATTAAACCAGCAGTAGCGAAATAATACCGTATCAGAACATGGCTTTAATCAAGATTTTTTTGGTCGTGGAAGGAAATTGCATCGACGGTACTTTGCTAACGCGTAGATCCGGGAAAGCCAGACTAATTTTCGTAAATAGCTTTTAGCAAATCGATAGTGGGACACTTCACCTACGCTTTGTGTATGAATTAAAAGAGGTGGAGCATGACGAAGTAGCTTTCATACAATAGTCGAGTAGTGACATATTTTTTGGTTTCACGCATGAGTTTATAAATAGAGCGCTTACCTTTACGGTAATTGCCGTAGAGTAAATTGAAGTCATTCTAAGTGTTCTTTTTGATTTAGTAGTGGAGCTAGACGTAGACACGCGGGCCAAGCTGAAACGTTTAAGAATAAAAGCGTAGTGGATGATTTTTAGGATTTACTTTTAAATATATTTGAATCAAATTTTGGGGCCTGTCTCAAGTTTTGAAAAAATCAATATAACACGTTAAAATGTATCACTATGTACAAGGATGTAAGGACTTATGTTTGTCGGGTATGAATCAGTGGCGGCTAGATGGAGAATTTTGATGGTAGAACCAACCTGAACGTAAAATGCGTTTTCCATCCTCTCACAGACAAAGACATATTCATATAGAGAAAAAAAAATACCAAACTTCAAAGCCTACTAAAATATGATGAACTGAATCAAATATCTCTCGTTTTTCGTGTAAATGTATAATTCGGCCAGAAAAAATTGCTTATGTACAGTCGTGTGCAAATAAATCTGGGACAGTGTTTTTTTCACATGCAGATTCAGTTAAGAATTTGAAGAATATTTCCATGGATTTCCTCTTATCAGAGAGAGTTACAGGTTTCAGTACCTGTTAAAGTTTAATGTAACTCTTTCTGATAGTAGGAAATCCATGGAGATATTCTTCAATTCTTAACTGAATCTGCATGTGAAAAAAACGCTGTCCCAGATTTATTTGCACACGACTGTACATAGATGCGTAATTGACGTATATTATTTCAAGATGTGTGACAATTTCCCAATAAATTATGAGTATAATACAACGGTAACAGTAATTATTTTGCGAAAACCCCAACATGCAACGTCTTTTCTGTCTGAATTATACACAAGGCCTATATGCTTCCCGGACGCGGATTTCCTTCATCTGAAGTCGAATGCTAAAATATCATTATCTTTGGCCCAACTTCTTGCCGTACTATCCCCGCTGCAGTCTGTAAACTGTCGAATAGCTGTGAGCTGCTTCGGTCTGACACCAATGCGTCCGTGAAAGCAAGCAGAGCTCATCGTACAGCTTATATATGAAATACAAATAACTCGTGCTTTGTTTAATATTTAAAATGAGAAGAGTGATGAGGGGGAGTATTTTTGTGCATTTAACTTTCTTGTACTAATAAGGAAGGTGGATGTTTAGTAAAAGCTGTTAAGTAAAATGTCCTTACATTTTTATAAGTGGTCAAATATGTTAAAAGCATAATATATTATTGTTCAACTGTTGTCTGCCTAATACTAATACATCTCTTTTTACACAGAAATATCGTATAGCATCTAAGTCTCGACTTTTCAAAGACAGAACATTAACAATGATGTCAGAAAAATACTCATTCGGTCACGTAACGTTTAAACTTTAAATTGCATGGCTGATTTACCAATAACATCACTTATTCTTCCGAAGCGGAAAAAACGCTTTGCATTTTTATACTTTCTTTTATAAAAAAAGAGAAAGTATGTGTCATCAGCATGGCCAACGTCAAGGATCGGTTAACATTTGCTAAATACGAGCAATTATACATGCAAATAGAATTTGCTGACATCTGCCTCGATTCCTCCCATCCACATTATGGTTTCACCTGGTAATGACTCCTCTGAAACTATATCGAGTGAGTAGTCATACAATAGCTACAAGTTTTTATCATTTATCCAACCTCGTGTACTTTATAGGTACTATTCTATATAAATGTTATCATATATAATGCAACTAGTGGGTTCTTGATTATCAAATAATCATTTCTGTTTACACGATATTTATTGTTTGGCAATCACGCGAGTCCGAAGGACTTGCCTAAAACAATTTATAGAGTGGAAACAGAAATGATTTGATAATCAAGAAGACACGAGTTGCATTCGGCTAGATTATATCACGAGTCAATAAACAACGTTTGTACAGTTATTAGTCAAGAATGTATATGATTATCACCGTTGCGATGTACATTATCAAAAGTTAGTATATGCGTAACTATGCAGTTTTACAGCTTTTCATTGGTTGATGTTATAGGGAGGGGTAGAATCAATGTAAACACTGTTTCTATAAAAGACAAAAATAAAAGGGATTAAACAGAGCCACAATCTTTAAGATTAAAAGTTAAGTTTATTCTAACGGTACAGATATGTCTATCCTTTTCTCTCAATTTTCAGCTAGAAGTTTATGTCGTAGACTACCCATTCTCATAATTGTAAAATAGTTTGTTCTTAATTCACATGTCATATTGGAATATGTATACCACATTTGTTAACCAGCAACCCAGACACTTGAACAAGGCGAGTTTGACTTTAAAAATCTGGAGTTTTAGCACTTTTTGTAACTTTCGCTTAGAGGCTGCTAAATTTCCATCTCAATGTATTTTGATTGCATGTTATTTAATGTTGAAGATCTTTACTAGTATAAACTATTGCAGAGTACCGCTCTATGTTTTTCAATGTCCTCTTTAAAGGGAACAAAGTAATACACGTATTTGAGGAGAAATACGTTAAATTGACATAAAGGCACCCTGTACATAACCATCTCTAACACACTGCTTGTTTTTTCTACCAACGTGATATATTTCTTTTTTTTAGGCTGGAGGGTGAACCAGGTTCGCGTGCACTGCGGCCTCAATGGGCCTACTGTGCTACCAGTCTTCAGAAGAGAGTGACGTTAAATTATCCTACAGTCGAATGGTCACCAGGCTCAGTACCGATTCAGTGCTGAAAAACTTCCGCCTATCCAAGGATTCGAACTGAGGACTTGCTTATTAAAAGCCTGGTACCCTATCCACTGCGCCGCCGAGATGGTCTTATTTCTCATTTTAGTTTGGTTTCTAAGACGTTTATAACATATATGCATGTGACACAATCAAGTGGTCTGACGTGATCTATGAAAGCAATAGACTAATATCTCTCTTTGAAAATGTTAACTAATCATCCTTAATACATCTATTCGGAGTAGAAAGCACTTTGACATACAGCTTCACTTAATTATCTCTAGTATTTTATGTTTCTATGAATTACACGCGTGCTTCATGTGTGGCCCCTTTTCTCTTTCGTTTCTTGCGTGTTGAAGGTTCATCTGTTAAGTAGTTCTGTATTGTCTATGTTCTCTTTTTGCTCTTTTCCTAAATCATTATTAGTTTATTAATGTTTATTAATGAAAAGATACTTTCGCTTCTGCTACCCTTTCATAAAGATATAGAACATGCATTAATTTCAGAAATTCTTTTATTTTGTAAAATCTATATCAGGCCTTCTCCCATTTTTAATTTTTTGTATTGTACTTGTTTTAAATTCAAGATATTTCGAATGTTCAATGTAGAAAGCTTATAGTAAATTGATTCATTTCTGTACATTTTTCCTAATCTGTGCCCTGTGCCGTCAAAGGACTCCTAATTTTTTCTACAGATTTTCAACTACGTTTCATAACCTTGAAGTCAGCATAATTATAACTTACATTGTAATAAGTAGCAGCGATATTGGATACGTATATTACTTTTGAGACCCGAGGAATCATCTAGCTTTATGTAAAGATTGTTTTTTTATTTAAATCATCAATAGAAACCCATGCAAATGAAAACACTTTATTTTATATAATACAGGAAGAATACAATTTGAAGTTTTAAATAACAGCTAGATTTTGAAAAATATATCTTTTAAATGTTCTCCCCGTCGGCTAACTCAAACGTTTACGACCATATCCCTAGTTTCTGCAATTTTGTCCAGAGTTCTCACGTGGACTGTTCGAATTCTTCTCAGATTCCCTACTGAATTTTTTGCATGTATCGATGTACCCACCCATCTTCGTTTTGGTTTAGAGGAAGAAGCAATATTTCGATGAAACGCTCGTTTGAAATCACGTTGTGTTTGGTAGTTGAATTACCCTTTACAAATTAATTCAACGGTTCTTATATGGTCACTTTTAGGCCACCTCTCCATTACAAAGAAAAACTTAACAACTTAAACTAGCTCTCATACATAACTGTTTTAGTGTTGTGTGTTTGTTTTGTCACAGCACATTGACAAAATAGGTGCACTTTAAAAAATTCACCCTTTATATGTCGTAGGCATAAAGCAAATTTAAACAAACGATATTTTGCCTATGCGTATGCTAAGTGCCTAGTGCATAGAAAGTGAAAAAGTGAAAAAACATCAAAGGCCGCAACTGTATCAATCTAGAACCAGGCACAGCTTATTTAAGATAATCTCAGAAACCTTTTTGTGGCGAAATACCCATAAAGTAGGATGAACATGGACAGCATATTTGTGGAAATTTTTTATGTGACAAATATAGGCAAATGATCATTTGTCTAGACATATGCTAAGTGCCTAGTCAATAGGGTACAAAGTCGACTGAGCACAACGCCAAACGTTGAAGTGAAAAAAAAGCGATCAAAGGCTGCAACTAACCTAAACCAGGTAGAACGAGACACAGCATCTCTACCGAATTTCATTATTATGACTGACATTTAGGCAAAAAATCATTTGCCTAAGTATATACTAAGTGCCTAGTGCATAGGGTGCAAAGCCGACTGGGCACAACGCCGAATGTTGAAGTGAAAAAAAAACGATCAAAGGCCCCAACTAACCTAAACAAGCTAGAACGAGACACAGCATCTTCGGCGAATTTTGTTATATGAGTGACATTTAGGCAACTTATAATTTTCCTAGACATATCCTAAATGTCTAGTGTATAGTGCATACGACACAATGCCTATCGGACACAACGCCAACCATTGCGGTGAAAAAAGAACGAGAATTTCGTTATGTGACTGACATTTAGCCTACATTTGCTTTGTGCCTACGACATAATATATACAGGGTGTTTCTAAAATAAGGGAAGTATTCTACTGTAACAAATAAATCGAAAAGTTATAATAAACCTGTGAAGCAAATTAATCATTTCTAAGATATTAAAGCTTTAACGTTATAATGTAGGTAATTAAAAAACAATTTATATGAATTTTATGCAGCAAATATTTTATGACTTGACTGCTGTTAATTTGGAAAATACTCTTGATACAGCCTTGCAGACTCACAGCCACTCCAACTTGCACCACCGAACACAGAAATCATATCCGTTTTTTCATTACAATAAAAATTGGCTATTGCGTTGTTGAAACTAAATTTGACGTATTGTCGTCAAATTTCAATAGTACACTCACTTAATCAACAACTTCACTAAGTAATTTTGATAACATTATCCACATTTGCAAGCAAGGTAATAGTTATTTACTATACAAGTGGGATAAGTGCATCATTAATATATGTGTGTGTAACCACACAAGTATATTAATGTACAAAATTTTATCTACAACTGCCCAAAATTAAGAAAAGTGCATTAAGAGAAATGTCAGATCTGTCATTTTCAAAAATATTTTAGTAGGCAAATGTCACTCCGTCATTCATTTCACACTATTTCCGCTAGGTAATTAAGCAATTACAGCACTAGTGGTGTAATGGAAGTTCATTACACCGCTGTCAATTGAGTGACGTAATAAGTTATTTATCCGACTGGAGTAGATAATAGTTATTTATCGTACAAGAGAGAAAAGTTGAGCCCTGGAGGCCGCTAGGCCGAGAGGGGTCTTTTCTCGAGTGAATTATTTGTAATGTGTAATAACACAAGCAAGCCATACACAATTTTATCCTACAACTCAACAAATATCTAAAATATAAATTTTGTATTGACAGCCGTGAAAAGTCATAGTGACAAATTGGGAAGTACCGTACATTTAGGCCCACCGCCCACGGTGCGACTGTTTTGAGACAAAGGTTGCAAATCAGTTGATCTTGCAACTCTTTTGTAACCTCGGCAACGTGTAGTAGTGTGGAACCGCACACGAGTCGATTCGAATGAAACTAGTTTGCAATCAGTCAAAATCGGTTGTACGCGACCATTGTTCCGCGGTCGCAGTTGCGTTGCAGTTAGAAGTTGTCCCGTTTTCAAGGAGTTTACCACGTGGTTATTTTATTTATTTCAAAATGAGTGATCAAGACAGTCGATAAAAAGCTATAAACTTTCTACCTGTTTGAGACAGTTCCTGTGCTGCTACAAATAGTCTAGAATTCAGAGTTCCCCTTATGTATGGATGGACCCAGTACTCCCTTTGTGTCCTGCGTTGTCTGCGGTATCGATAATAATCAATCATGTCTTCCTCATCTGATTCAGAATTTAACATTGTAAAAATTATTAATTGCACTGCTATGCCAACTGATTGAAACTGTTTCATAGTGAGTCGTATCCGTGTGCGTGCAGAAGTTTCATATTAGTTGTAAACTGGTTGCAGAGTAAACTAGTTTACAACCTTTGTCTCAAAACAGTCGCACCGTAGGCGGTGGGCCTTAGGCTCTCCGTCCACTGGTCCGACGCGACTGCGACGCGATTACGATGCAACTTCGACATACCTACGATGCGATCGCGATGGCAACTCGCGTTATGTACATCAGAGCAACTTGTTTTCAGTCTGCTGCAGAATACTTTCGAATAACGATGATGATGACGTGGTTGTAGCTTACTAATACTTACGAAATAAGGACAGGAAATCGAAATGGAGGTTCACGTTTACCCCTATATCAAAAATAATAAAAAATGCAATACTTGTATTTTGTTGCAGCAAGAAAGCTCTCCCAACATGAGCAAAATCATGCTACCGAATGTCAAAAGAGAGCTTTAATGTATTACTGGAAAAGGTTAAGTCGTCGATTGAAAGACGCACCTTCAATACAAGAATATTTTTGTACTAGTTTGACATTCTTTGCATTTTACCCCGCAACTTCAACGCAACTAATCGCTTCGCGATTGACAGTGACAGTCGCGAGCAAGTATTTTGTGCAAGTTGCATCGCGATCGCATCGCAATCGCAGCAGTGTGTAGTGAAGTACATAAACCCATAGAACAATCGCCACGCGATTATCGCTTATGAGTTTCTTGTCAGTTGCTTCGCAATCGCGTCGTCTCAGTGAGCGGACGGCCTTAGAATTAGAATCGCCTGCAACTCATGTTATACGGTTGCCAGTACTGAAGTGTATTGTCAGTCTATGTCAAATTTGAAATTAGTCGGTTAGCTTTTATTTGTCATTTGACTCGGGCTGACCGAAAACTTAACCTGCAAATCTTGAATTCGCTTGACAGTGCTACCAACACTACAGTAGCGAGTGACGTGGTTTTTATCACACTAGTGGTTTATGGGCCACTTCAGAGGTCTAAAGTCGATCTAGTAATAGCCTTATAACTAGGAGATTTTACCACTTAATCATGATTTTCCAGATTTTATATTACTTCAAAAGTGGCCCACATTAAAACTTTAAGCTTAATATCTTAAAAATGATATATTTGCTGACACGGGTTTATTGGGACACTCTGTAAGTATATTTGATCTTTATTATGAAGAATTGTGGTTTGATTCAATAATGCCAGCACCTGAGTGCGTTTTCACTTTGAGAGCACCATTTTTGTTTCTTTACTCACTTAAAACATATTGAAATATTAGAAAATTAGGATAGCTACAACGTACTTGCTACAATTTCCATCTTTAAAAACAATGACTAACAGCAGTAGGATAAAAATATCGAAATTAGTTCACTTAAATTAAGCCATCCAACTCAAAACTTTTGCCTCCACCAGATTAATGGAAAATTTATCGAATGCTGTAAATTTTGTTTAGTGGACGTTCTTAATTGCATTGTCGTATCTTTCTAACAACTAAACCACAACGAGGCAATTTAAAGTTAGATTATTCAGTTACCAAATTATAACAACATTATATTACCAATTGCAACATCGTTAGGGCTAGATGCAGGTTATAGATAGCTAACTTTTTTCCAGTTACGTATTAAATAGTACGATATTGTTAAATGGGTATATTTACTAAACAATTTTGAAGTCGAAAAATTGTTATTGGTCAACAGACAGCAAGCTTTGTATAGAGCTGGATATACTTCACTTTATTTTATCATCGTTTTCTCTGCGTCCTACCTAGAGCCATTGCCCTGTTGTTCAGCAAAATTGTTTCTGGTTCTGTATAAGTCATTCAACTGGCAATCGCTGCAGCTTATTTAAATCTAATTTTGAATAAAAGTGAACTTTTTATGTAGCAAGTTTTTTTAACTATTCCCCAGGCGAGATGTTAACTACCTTTCGACCGAAATAGCTGACCAACACCGGAATAATAATATTAGCAAGCAAACTGCAAGTCCAGCGTATATAAGTGACCTCGCTATATATTTCCGCACAAATGTTTACTGAGAAATCACAAATAAGCCCAACAATATACGGAAGATTTATTGTAAACGTTTTGATTGTGTATTTGCTGTTTGTTGTTTATATCCAACGACTTGCTGTAAAAACGCTAACTAGGTATACAATTGCATTACTTCAGGTGGCTGGTGGAATAATAACCTAAAGTTCTCATTAATAATTATAATGGTCGAGCCAGTAATTTGGTATCTCTCAGTTATTATTACAGGAAGCGGAGAAAGCCAATTTGTAAACATAAATTCTGCTATGAAAAATGTATGTCTCAATAGATTTTTTACATGAATTCTCCATCTCTCTTTAATTACTTTTAATATAAATACTTGATTTAAATTAGAAGCTATCGCTGGATGTGTGTGCTTCATTAATGGTACTGCAGTAGATCAAAGATATTTTTTGCATCTATTTGTTTTGTATGTTCCCCGTATACATTCAAGATCTATACGTTAAATATTAACATGTTTGTGCACGCATCGATAAGCCAGTAACTTCCTACATCACGTAGTTTTTCATCTTCGTGAATTAATATTTGGCAGAATTAAAACAAAACCTAATATACACAAATGAAAATATCAGGAAATACCTAATAAGAAAACTATTGCCAGTTGGGTTTTCCATGGTTTTATTTTGGATACCGTTTAGATTATCGTACGAACAACATCATCTCATGCAATTTACAGTGCCACTTTTAGAAGGTATTTATTTTTTAACGATTAATTATTATTGTAGTATTTCAGGATATGTGGTTATTTGACTTCATTCCCTATTTATGTAACAGATTCACTTCTAAGTGTAAAAATCACAGTACATAAAAGTTACAACAGGCAGTATACGTCAGTCAGTACGGCAATTGTGGTAATGAAATGAACAGAACTATAGATGCAACAAAACAATGCCGGAATTAATATATACAAATATTGTTCAACTGGTAGCTCTGAAGATTTAACTAAAATTGTGTTGGGAGTGTCTATGCAGACGAGATAATAGATAAATATAATACTTCTGCATGCAGTGACTTCATCTGCAAAACATTAAGAGATGTAGTGAAACAATTTAATTGGGTAATATACGATTGTGTTTTCGGGAACAGTGATTGCCAACAAGACGCCTAAACAACCTGTATTTTGTATTTCCCGCATTTTGCAATACTATACACAGAAATGGGTAAGCTTTAGAATTTTCATCTGGGGAATTGAATAAAAAAAAAATTAAATTATACATAATTTGTGCACAACATTTGCATTATTTTTTTTTGTGTAGCCTACCGTCAGCAAAGCAAGGTCCACACGCTGATTATACGGGTTCAGGCTGGGTAATGAAGGCAGTCCTAGGTTGTTCTGAGGACGTCGTTCGCACCAATTCTGTCCACACGAACACAGTATAGCTACTTTAACAATAATACGACTACGGGTTACGGAACGTCAAGGGTAAGAAAAAGAACACAGACACAGAACACTACCACACTCGGAGGGAAGCTCGAACGAACTGGCATTTAACAAGATTTTCATACTCCCGCCAAATGCGTCATGCATCGAGTGCTCAACCACTAAACAGTATGTACCTACGTCTAAAACACATAAAGGTGCGCTACATTTGGGCATTTCGGCATACTAATTCATAACATTTATTAATATTAAAATCCAGAAAGAAACTTCAAAAATGATCTTACATAATAACATAATATTTTTGATGTAACCGGAAGTATTTCTACCTTCGCTTTTTCCTTCCCGTTTCTTATTCGAAGCTCCTGCAGGTCACCTTCTACACTATCGATTTTTTGTTCTTGTTCTTTTCCATGCATTCTTTCCTTCTAGTTTTATGTCTATTATCAAGTTTCCGTCATACGCTAGAGACATCCTATCCATCGCTTCTAAACTTGGGATTTTAAAGTTCATTATTATTTTTTTACAGGAAACATTCTACTTGAGATTAAAAAGTTAATAGCATATAAACATACACCACAGGAAGAAATTACGAGAGATTGAAATTGACAATTTCAAACATATCTTGGCACACTTTCAATATATGATAATACGTTCTGGAAAGATACAGAAAGTTTTTAAGAAACAGCAAGTTCATATTCCACCTATAAGAAACCAAACAAGACAATGAGCAAGGTTAAATATAAAAAAGCTGTTGTATTTATTCAGCATTTAGCACAGGTCTTTAATCCCTATGGATACACACAGACCTATGGTCGAAGTAAAAGAATATCTGACTGCTCTCCAAGCAACTTTTACAATCAATTCCAACTTTTCACCTGAAGAAATAAAAAATAAAATACATATTCAACCCGGCTATGATCTAATAACCAACAAAGTCGAAATTGTCTTCAAAAGGCATAATATTGTTAACTAGTATATTAGTCAACTCCATTATGGTACTGGGGTCCCCAACGAAAGTTTGCCCACATTATAGTAACATTAAATATAGAAAAAGCAATCATAAACTTTTATATTATCGACCAGCTAATTTCTCTAATATCAAAATTATTATTAGAAAGACTAATACTAAAAATAATTTACGCGCATGCATTTCTGGAAGGTATTCTGTTTGGTTCGAAGCAAGGGCATAGAACTATACAACGATGACAGCGTATATCAGATGATATTAATAAATCATTGGAAGACAATAAATATTACTATGTTTTTTAGCCGCCACACAAGTCTTTGACACAGTCTGGTGTCAAGGTCTGTCATTTAAAATAATAATAATATTTATAGTCGTCAATATTTACCTACTCTTTCTTAAATCCTACTTGACAGAGTATACCGAAATTAACTCAGATGTCACTCAAGGTACTGTTCTTGGACCGGTCCTTTACCTTTGAAGATGACCTATCGGCCTCTGTTACCACGATGAACCAGAAACTACAGATGGTAGGCACAGGAATACAAAAATGTACTAGCGAACCCGACAGACGTTGTCCTGCCCGCTGCCTGCTATAGGTGGGTTCAGCAAACGTTTTTTCGATATTCGAATTTTGGATCTTTTCATTTTAAAAAATATTGGAGGGTGGTAGGAGGGTAAAATTTTGGGGTTATATGTTCTGAAATGCGAAAAATCACAATTTTCGTCAAACAATTTTTTTTTTAAATCCTAGAACCCGATTGCAGCGCCACCTACCGGGTCCAATTGTGAATCTAAACCATCCAGGGACCCACTCAAACACACACCAAAAATTTCATCAAAATCGGTCTTGCCGTTTAGGGGGAGTTCAGTCACATACACACGTACAGAAGAATTATATACAGTGCATTCCAATTAAAACGAGCCACCCCATTATTAAAAGCCAACTTGTGTAAAGATTATGGTTCTAGTTGTTACCAGTTTTATTTTAGTTTTTTCTCTTGCAAAAAAAAGGTTGTACTCACAAGTGAGAAGGTTATAAAAGGTGCCCATAACGAACTTTTTTGAGGGTTACCATTTTTAGGGTGAATTTTCTCGGAAACTACTGAAATTTTCAAATTGATGTGTATTATTTGCAGCACATAGTTCACATTGCGTTAACACACTCCGAATTGCGTTATAAATACGAACATTAGAAACGGAATCAACACATTGTATAAAATTTTGTCTTAGTTCGTTCATATTATTATTATATTTTTATTTAAATTGTCTTTAATGTGTTTCCAAACGAAAAAATGTAGTGGCGTTAAATCTGGCGAACGTGATGGATACCTTACTGGTCCGTTGGTCCCTATCCATTTATCTCCAACGGTTACCAACTCTGAGACGATTCTAGTATTATAAGGTGGTGCACAATCTTTCTGGTAAAATACTTGTCGCTCAGTGAGAGACACTGAGCGGCAATTCATTTAAAAAAATCCTCGATTACGTGTTGGTTTACAATTTCATAATAGCGTTGGCTATTCAGTTTTCTTCATAAATTCGGTAAGGCAAATCTGATTGCCAAATAGGGCATACCAAACACTAAAACCGAAGCATCCGTGATTTTCGATATCGACGGTACGGTGGGGATTAACAATATTAACATCGTATCACCAGTACTCATTGTGTCGATTGAAAATCCCGGCACTATTTGCTTCATCCGTCCAAATGACATTTCTAAAGAATAACGAATCTTGCTCAAGTTGATGAAGGTAGCAATTGCAAAAGACAAATCGATTTCCCGAGGTCGCCGCCCGATGAAAGTTCGGGTGGCATTCGTGGCATGAAGATATGCGCGTATCTCACACTAACGCGCGAAAGATTAAAGGCGGCATGCGCCGCAGGCTACAGCTAGTTAAAATATGTTTTATATGCCACTTCAGAATTATTATTACTCTGAACTCGTGGTTTGTTGAATGTTCCATATTGGAGATTTTCTTTTAATGTTCCAAAAATACAATATTAGATTGTCGTCTTTCCGAGTAACGATCACACCTCTATAATAAAGCACAACACTACATGCCATGTTAAACCGGCAAAAGTACCATTGCTTCATTCAGTAGTTTACTATTTTCAGGTTTTTGTGAACACACTTCCCATGACATTTAATGGGGACATAATCACAGGAAACAATTTCTTATTATGTCTATTAGTTGTGTTTTTTTACTACGAACACAAGTACATGTCATTTAATAATAAGGAGGATTTATTACTGCGTTTCTAAATGAGCCCAAACGCTCCGTTTAAACACACGCTTACAAATCAATTTTTCGAGGTCGCCGCCCGATGATAGTTCGAGTGGCAAGTTAAAATAAGTTTTACTTGTCGCTTCACAATTATTATTACTCTAAATAAAACATTCTAACATATCAAACATTTGTACATTTTCGTAGGACATTACGCACCTTTAAAGTGAAATAATATAATGAATAATGAAACGTTATTAATTCTGTCAATTAAATATCCACTATTGTAACAACGCAATGACAGATACTTCGTTTAATTAGGTAGATTCTAAATGAAACAAGGCTACTAGAAATCGATGGAAAATTAAAAACTACTTTGAAAATTACGAGTCTGCTATAAAGTAGTGAAAATGGAATAATTTGGAATGGGACAAAATTGTCTTTATTTTGATACCAGAGCCAACTATGCGTTCCATATACAAAATACAATAAAATCGAACTTTAGCTTATAACTCGAAAACAAAAGACGGTAGCCAATTTTTAATTTCACCATTAAGTTTTCCTTGAAAGAAGAGATCGAGCAGGGGGGTCCATTTTTCCATATCTTCTATAGTGGCCAAGATTCTCTATGAAAACATTGAAGTTTGGCTACCTTGTATATATTCGGATTGCTAATAAACGAGAGGAAAATGCAAATTTTGATGAATGGGTGGTGTAGGATCGGTATATGTTCATAGATTTTTTTAAAGATCTATATTTTATACAAATTTTACAGTCAGGACATTTGTAAAACACTCTTAACCAGTGTTTTAATAAAATTTTTGGAAAATTGTTAATATGTATTAATACAAATGATGAGTGAACATTTCAGACTACTTCATATTATAGTTTTCATCTGTTTTTAAAAGGAAAATTGAATGATACGTTCAAAAGCCTCTTCTATAATGTGCAAAAGTGTCTCAATGTAGTAGTAGCAAATCAGTAAGCAAAAGAAAGGGCATTTATTATAACGGAGGGGGTATCCTACAGCGAATAGAAACATCTTGTATCGTTTCGAATAACCAATCAGCACGTTACAATTGTATTGTCGAATAGGTAGGCAATTGAGTGGCATCTATTGTTAAAGTCAGAAGTCACCATTAGTAATGACTATATTTATGTGGAGTACCTACAGGAGAAACCTTCATTTTGTATTACGTGCTACAAGAAATCAATCGATTAGTATCTGATTGCTATTTGATCGACTTTACCGTGTGTGAGAAATTAAAAACACCGTAAACTCAATAAAAACATTTATTATTTCAATCGCTCGTAGAGCCGACCTCCTCCGTTTACAGCTTCTTAAAATCTAAAACATTTCACAAGTGTCACTTAACAGGAAACGGACCATTGGCAAATCTGGGCTAAATTTAACAAAGACCCGTCCGACAACAAAAGGCATCCTACCCAACGGCTCTTAAAGCTAAGGGTTGAGTTATTTATGGCCCTTTACTACTGTGCGTAAAAGAAACGCCATTATACACAAATAAGCTACTAAATGATCTTTAATATTATAACACGTGTTAAAAGCATATAGCATAAACGAGGAAGCAATCGCACATATAGATCAACAATAATTGCCGTGAATATGCTACCTCACCTCACCTTGCGATAGAATGATATCAGATATCACATACTCGTCGACGATGTCGATCTTTACCAAAATGCAATTGCAAAAATTACTTACAAACAATTCGAATATGTACACGAGAATATTATATAGTTTATACGATTCTTAAGGTTATTATTAAAAAATTGAAAATTAATAAATAAAAACAAAACACCCTAGATTTAGACAATGAAGATGGATTATCTAGCTGACTACATATACACTACACTACATAATACATTTCTGTTATACAAATCTACTTTTATATTCAAGTTAGGAATACAAACGGAACGTCTATAATGCGGCCACTAATAATAAAGGTGTTCGTGTGCACACAACGGTTATTTAAATTCTATGTAATTTTCCAGAACGAATGCTCGTGTACAAAACAGCTATTATGATATTACAATACCATGACTGTCATTTTAAGACTAAAATTCCAAAACGAGCTCCGGTCCTTGTTACGCTTCAGGTTCTACTATTCGTTCGCATTTATTCAACAACAATGGCCCTTCACAAGCCTTAACGATGCTCTTTATATACTCCTTTCCACTTCATATTCATTTGCTCCCCTACCGTTCAAGCACCAAGAATTCATTTGGCAAAATACTGCAGGGCATTAGCAATATACAGTGTCCGCCCAAAAGTCGGCATAATATGCTATTTCAAAAAAACGTCAATAATTTGTGCTTGTCTAAAGATCTATTTAGCCCCTATCATATATACCGAGTGATTTTTACTGATGTAGAAAATGGAGTTTATCGAAATTGTCAAAATACGAAAAGTGTTATTTTTCGGAAATTAAGTAATGTTTCAATGAGATTTTTAGAGTGTGTTATTTTTAGTTAACTGAACAATCTCAAGGGCAGAAAACCCCTAATTATTTCAACTTTAACTAAAAATAAATTTTTCAATTTTTTAAAATTTATTCAAAATTTTACATACCAAGACTAAATATTAAAATTCAATTTGTTTTATGTGTGGACTAAAAATTTATAATTGGAAAAATATAAAATGTTAATTAGTTCTTTAGATTTTTTATTATTTACCGAAAAATAGTATGTTTGCATATTTTTGTACGTTTTTAATCGGTTTTTATGCAAGATGCTTTTTAGAAGAAATTTTTCAATTCTAATTAATATCTATTTAATGTTACAAAAATCCTGTAAATGTTCTTTTACAGTTGTCTAAATGAAGAGATTTTTTAGAACATCTAAATTGGGTAAAGAAAAATCTCCTCATTTACACAACTGTAAAAAAACATTTACAGGATTGTTGTAACAGTAATTAATTAACAGGGCTAGATTAGAGTTTCTAGAAGCCATTTAAATAGCCATTGATTAGAATTGAAAAATATTTCTATGCAAACACTACTTTTCAGTAAATAATAAAGAATCTAAAGAACTAATTAACATTTTATATTGTTTTTCCTAATTATAAATCTTTAAAGTGTTCACATAAAAAACTTGAACTTTAATATATTAGGTAATGGTATGTGAAATTTTTAAAATAAGTACTTAAAAAATTGAAAAATTTATTTTTACCTAAAGTTAAAAAAATGGGAGTTCTCTCCTTGAGATTTTCCGTTAGCTAAAAATAACACACTCTAAAAAAATCTCATTAAAATCCCACTTGGTTTTCGAAAAATGCCACTTTTCGGATTTTGACAATTTCGAAAAACTCCATTTTCTAAACAGGTAAAAATCACTCGGTATACTATATGATAGGGGCTAAATAGGTTTTTACACAAGCATACATTATTGACGTAAAAAGTTGTTTTTAAATAAAAAAATTAAAAATTTCCCATATTATGCCGACTTTTTGGCGGACATTGATTATATCTGCCAGACTAGGGCTCTTAACCATTTAATCAAATTTAATCACAATAAAACAATAGTAAGCTATTCAAAATTAAGTGCTTGCACTTAAAAATAACGAGAATCTCATTACGGTGAAAAGATAAAATGACTGAGAATCACGAGTAGCAGATTAATTCAATCGAGTGCGACCTATGTAAAATTGGTTGATTAAATAATCGTAGTTTTTTCAAGACTGCAGGTAGCGCCGGGTTTACCTATAAATAATTTTACGGGACAAAACCCATTTCATAAAAAACTGGTTACCCCACTTCGCACCATGTAAATAACGGGTTAACAGTTTCCACAGAATTAACAAAATTCTACAAGGGTCAGCCGGTTTTTAAACAATGATTTGCTTTTCGTTTAGTTCTTCACACTTGTATTTCAATCAAGTTCTCAAAATGTTATGCAATGGTATTGTACGATATCGAACTTGAGTGCGATTTGATTAATCCTAATGGAATAAAAACATAAGTACACAAATTGCTTATGAGTACTTATATTATCTTTCATTGCGCTTTTATACTTACTGTTGGAAGTTAACATCGACAATGCACCCACTCATAGTCAACAAGTCAACTCAACCGATTGTGAAAGAGCAATAACCAATAAGACCCCTCAGCTGCCAACACGGATAAAGCCATACCTACACTTTTAATTGTTGCTTTTGTTCTGAGAAATTTCATGGAAATTATATCGCATAGTTTATGTTGTCAGCTATACAATGCATTTACTGTTACGGTTCACCTCGAGTTCGCCAGTTATAATTTCTGTCGAACTTCAGGAGTGCGGGGTAACGTCAATGTCAGTGCATTTGTAGTAATTTCAACATACGAAGTTGAAATGTTTAAACAAATTAAGTTGAAGCTTCAGTTAAATGACCAGAAACTCAATGGCGTATTAACCATGGTTGTCGCCAGAAGCCTCTTAATTTTTTGCGCCCACACTTAAGTGTTAGAAAAATTCAAAATGATTTGCTGTGATTATTTTAGGTTACACTTTCCCGCAGGTGGGTGCCTGGGAATTAATATTTTATAACTAAGCCGAAAGAATTTTTTGTCGATCATTCCATTTTGACGCCCACTGAAATTTTATGCCAGAAGCCCGGGCTTCTCAGGCGTCCGCCATAAATACCTACGCCACTGAGAATCTTCCTCATTCAAAATTAAAATATCCAAATGTCAAGATGCAGTTGCAAATTAATGAAGGTGAAATGCTAACAACACTTATCGAAACTTCGGTTCAACAGTTTCCTTTTCAACATGCCAGCTGTATGTACCAGGTGATTCAGAGATTTGCAATTCCAAGCAGGCTATGAGAGATTAAGAGAAAATAAATATCAAATTCATAGTAAATGTTAAAGTGGCCACCACTTTCTTGAAATACATAGTACGATCCTCTTTTTAACCCGATCAACTGCTCCTTCTTAATTTAAAAAGTAATACCGACTGGGCGACTGTGGAGTAATTTGAGACATGATACTAGAATTTCCACATAAAATTTACAATGACATTTTATTTAATTAAATACTACAGTGCTTTCGTAAAGTAGTGGATATAAATTAATTAAACATTCAAGGAATAACTTTTGGAAAAAACGTTGGGACCCCTCGATTTTTATTTTCATTTGAGTATTTTTTCAACAGTAATATCCCAAGTGCATTATAATAGCCGATTAAATTTTGACTTTTTTGTCAGAATGTTTTGCTAAGGAATTTGTCAAGTAAATTCGCCGCTCAACAAGAATGGAAAATTTAGGAGATATATTTCTTCAAAGCAAAACATGCCGACAGAAAATCGTCAAAATTTATTCAGGCTAGTTTACATGCACGCGGGATGTTCGGCATGATTATTTCCTGAATAAATAGATAAAATTCAGTTGGTCGAGTACCTTTAATAATCAAGTTAAAATTATTCAGAAGCGATTAAATTTTGACACAAATTTAACCGCGGTTAAATTTTGACGTTTGAATTCTAGTCATTATTAAACTGACAGAAACCATGGTGATTAAGCATTATTACAGATATGAAGGAAATAATCAAATAAAATCTATACATACAGGGTGACCCGCGTAGGAGGTATGACGTCTTCGATGATGTTTTAACCCCTGTTTTTATTACGAAATTTAAAAGAACACATTTTTTGACTTACGCTAAGGTCAATTTTGGGTATAGGTCACATGGTCAAAAATTAAGAAAAAAAATTTAAATTTGCAAAATAGGTATACATACTAAATTTTATTTAAGAAGTTTGATTTTACGCTTTTATCAAGGACAGCAATCAATAAAAAAACATGTCGGTCGGCTTAGTTACTGTCAGGCAGACAACGGTGCACAATTGTACATTTAATTTAGTTGCTTTTGAAATTAGCATTGCAATTAAATTTAGTATTTTGCAATTTTTAATTTTTTTTTAATTTTTGATCATCTGACTTATACTCAAAAATCAGCTTAATGTAAGTAAAACGATGCTTTCTTTCAAATTCGGTAATAAAAAAGGGGGTTGCTATTTAAAAAAAAACATCTATGACGTCATATAAAAATAAAAATCGACGGGTCCGGGCGTTGTTTTTTCCAAAAGTTACTCCTCAAGTTTTTAACGAATTTATCCACTACTTTACGAAAGCACTGTATCTTGAATGCATATTTGTTAGCGCTCAAGAGGTTTGATTTGTCGTGTATTTAAATCTAGAACGTAAAATACATTCTCTATTATAATTATACAGTGTGGAAATAAAGTAACTGATAAATTCATTAACTTTGGTGATATTAATTTTTATGAAAAAATCTTGAAGGGGTATAGCGATTTTAATTATAGAACATACACCACAACCACCTTTATGTTGCTACGTCATTTATTTGTTTTAAAAGTTATGACGTCATCGACTTTTTTTTAAATGACAACCTGTATTTTTTATTACTGATTTTGGTAGTACATAATTTTTATGTTGTTTTCAATGAGATACAATTTTCAATATGTTACATCTGAAAAAAATCGAGAGAAATGGTCTTAAAGTTTAAATATTAAAAACCAATGAAATAAGCAAAATAAATCTAGTTACTTTGAATGGAGTTGATAATAAATTTCTAGTTGTATTATTCAATTGTTCTTTCTAGATTTATTTTGCTGATTTCATTGGTTTTTAATATTTAAACTTTATGACCATGTATCTCGATTTTTTTCAGATGTAGGTAACATATTGAAAATTTTATATCATTGAAAACAATATAAAAAGTACTACCAAAATCAGTAATAAAAACTACAGGTTCTCATTTAAAAAAAAAGTCGATTACGTCATAACTTTTAAAACAAATGACGTAGCAACATAAAGGTGGTTGTGGTGTGTGTCCTATAATTAAAATCGCTACACCCCTTCAAGATTTTTTCATAAAAATTATTATTAACACACTTAATGAATGTATCCGTTACTTTATTTCCACACTGTATGTACACAGCAAAATGTATAGGTTGAGAAAATTGTATTTAAAGCTGTTTTATTATTAGTCGCAATTACAGATATAACTGACTATAATAGTAATAAATAGTTATGTATGGTACAAGTGAATAAATAAGTTTTTTATACATAAGGGGAAAACTTGGCTCACGAGGCGAAAATAACATTTTATCCACCCTCATCATTAAAATGTTACTTTACATTGGAGATTTTCTAAATTACAGCTTCACAAGTAGATATTGGAAAAAAGCTAGTATTAATATCAAACAATAAAATCACGCAAATAATTACCGGTCGTTACAACAATAACATACTTAATCTAATTTAAATATGACGCAAACAGAAATGTAAATCAGAGCAACTTGTAACACTACCTATTCAATATTCAAAAGCTAAAAGTTGAAACACCAAATACTAGTAACGAAAACGAATGAATACCCTCAAAACCTTTAAATTATCAAGAATTGCAGCTATTTGTTAAGCTGCCTTACTAAACAATTGTAAATTATCATGTTTCTATTTCAGTTTTCTTTTCAAATATCAACTTCATCAATTTGAAATTCAATGTCGTATTGCGAGGCTTCAACTTATTGGCATAAAATTTGATCTTAATTTTAATTGACATTATCTTTACCTAAAATTAAAGTAATTAAACAATATTGCTTAACAATTTATGTCTACTTTTTTATGTTTATAGCATATTTTATTGCCTGTGTAATAGTCCAATTTTATATGTTCTTTTCATAGTGACAACTGCTACTACTGTACGCATTAATTTGTGAATTTGTTATACGCCCACACTTTTAACACCTAATATTTAGTCATCATTTGCCGAACAATTTGCAATTCATCTTAATTAGATGCAAAACCACGCGTAGAACTGCATCCGTTTAAAAATTTCCATTTCATTAACCACAAAACAAATAATCAAATTTCTCTTTACGAAATCTGTGCCTAATACCCAAGTCCACCGTTGTCGACTTTCATAAGAAATAAGTATTTATCTTACCTGTAGTTGAGCAATTGGAACTCGAACAGCGGGTCTTCACCGATTGCTGCAATAATCGTCGTTATTCATTTTACTGACTTGCACTTGCCCACCTTTGTTGCTAGCAATAATTAGCACACGAACTGACAGTCCAATTTTTACGTTGTGAAAATCGCGGCGGTATCGCGGAATCTACACACAATCGACAGCTACAACCACCACTAACACGTTCAACCTACTAATGTTTTTTCCCGTTTTTTGTCTACCACCACGCGCTGCGCGGTGTTGCTGCAATTTACCTGCGCAATTCTGGATTCACCTTTCTACAGAATTCCGATATTCTCTCTGTTGCGGTATAGGCAGCCAACAATACAGCTGCTGGTTATGCAACTTACAATACAGCAGAATTAAATAGACAGATTTGTACTGGGGAAATTTCTAAAGGAAAGCCTAGGCAGGGCCGCGCCTAGCTTTGCTTGCGCCCGTGGGCAAAAACACAATTGCACCCCTCTTAGCTGAAAAATTATAATTTATTTTATACAATTGCTTATCACTATAATGCCTTAAATTGAAACTTAAATAATACAAATGTTAAAAGGTTTTTTTGTTGCAGTTGTTTGTATTATAATAATCCAGAATTTAAAACTACACTTAAGAGTTGTGCATTTTTATTTGTAATAGTTTCTAATAAAACAAGAACTAATTGCATTGCATTTCATTCTTTTATTGAAAAACAAACTATACATTTGAAGAAGCATATATTTATTTTGTTTAAAATAATATCTTATTATAACAAAATAATAGTAATTTATTGTAAAGGTATAAATGTTTTCGAAGATGTTTATCCGCGAAAGATTGTTTAAATGAGAGAACGAGTTCGAGCATTTAATTTTCTTGAGTGGATAAAGCTCAACTAAAACACGAATACAATATAACGTTTTACTCACAATCAAAACTTTTATCAAACATTAATTCAGTAATTACAAAATCTTATTTTACATTTTTTAAATTTTAGATAAAGTCTATAGTTCTATACATTACCCTTTTTCTGTGGCGTCAGATAAAACAAAACATAGCGTTAAAAACGTATGTCTTATATTAAATTATACATCGCAGATAGTTGACATCAGAAGGAAATTGACATATAATCCATTCAAGAAACTCCCGTGACGTAAAAGTCACTATCAGTTGGTTAATATGGAAATCGCTAGTATGCTGTTTTTGCATTTTATGTCTGCGCCATTTTCAATTTAAATTTGAAGTTTTTGTTTTATCTTTCACTTTGACATTTGAATTATTGAAGTACATTTTGATTAATTTGGTTGCATATACAGGGTGTATTAAAAATGGCGCATAATCTTGAGGAAGAGCGATTCTTTGATTAATTCTGAATCGAAAATGTTGAATTGGTCTTCATGAGATGTTTTCAGGTAAAGTACCTTTTCTGTTTCAAATATGTGAAAGTATCATCAAGCAAAGTTGTTCAAAATGTAAAACTATGGTCGCATTCAAAATTAAAGAAATATTGGTACGGGAGTTTCCTGAATGGAATGGCATTCGCATTGTCAAATCGGCAGTTGACACTACTGCTATTTCTCACTAAAACTGATTTTTATTTTATCATATTGGTGCTACTTGCAGCTCTTATTTGTCACACATTTCAAATTAATTACTGTCAATCTATTTACAATTTTTTTTGTAATGGAGTATGAAGAAGAGTGGAGATGCACATCACTCACAATTGAACTTACTTGATTGTTTGATTCACTCACTATTTTGATTTAAACAAATATTTAAACCATAACCCTAATTTTCTTCTTTGACATTTTTCCTTAATTACTGTAGCGTGTGATACGTGTTTTACGTGTGGCAGTACTGAAAACATTCGAGATTTGCACGTTAAGATTTGCGTCAGTCTGTGTCACATACCAAAGAAAACCTAACCTACTAACTTCGAATTTGACATAGACTGACAATACACTTCAGTACTGCCAAACGCATAACACGTATCACAGACGACTATGAACACTCGTTAGTTACTTAAGTCACTCGACCAATTAAAATCGAATACGTCTGATGAATCCTTGCACTGCCTCCTACACTTACAAGCCATGCTGTTAGACTTGGCAACATGGCATCTCTGGTAGTTGGTGGTCCTAAATTACAGTACCTACTCCAATTTTAAACAATTTTGCTTTAAAGAGCACAGTTACTCTTTATCATATGTTACTTTGTAATTAACTAAAGATAGCTTCTGTAATTGTGACATTTATTTACATAGGTACTCAAGTAATACAAACATGTAACAGTAGATGTATTTATGAAAATAAAACAACTTAACCTATGTAACCCATGGATAAAAGAACATTTCTGTAATTATTTTAAAATTTGTAATTTTCTATACACCACTGCTGATTGAGAGTACAACATATATGCAAAAGCTATGGTGGTGCTACTGTAAATAATCTTTTTGCACGATAGAACTATTTTACTTAGTTACCGCGTTTGTTGCCATATCAGTAAGTTATGTTTACCGTTTTAGAACGGTAAGTAAAAATTCGAAGTTAGCAGGTTAGGTTTTGCGTCAGTTTTGACACGGACTGACGCAAAACCTAACCTGCTAACCTCCAATTTGACATAGACTTACAGTATCACCAACATATTATTCTGTGGTATAATGTCACATTTTACTGACATTTGAAGGAAATTACATTTCTATCGTGCAAAAAACTTCATAAACATCACAAACGTTAAGGAATTACCGATCTCAGACAATAATAAATTGTCTTCGATCGGTAAAATGTCCTTACCGCTCTTAATATACTATATTTGAACATAATAAACTTATCTACTCGGTAACATCTAAATTTGTGTGACGTAAATTGTTCTATAAACTTCGAAAACCTGCTGATGTCATAATTTAAAAACACTTCCACTGTTTGTGATTGTTTTTCTAATATTTGTTTTCTTCTACATTCAGGGTGTGTCCTTTCTTGAGGCGCGTTTGAAGACAAATATTTTGGTAAATTTGGAAATACTCTTAGGACAGCATTGTCAGCTAATCGAGGGCGATGCAGCACCAGCTTTTACAGTTCTCCACTCTTATTTCTAACGCTTTCATATGTTCAACGTTCTCGTGGTATTGCACAAAGCCATGCTTTCTTTCGGATCTCGTCCATTGGAAAAGAAAATATTGTTATAGTTTGCAAACGATTAGATATCTAGTACATTACCATATGAAATGCGATAAATGTAATTTACTTTGTTCATGAACCTGAAGTTGTTTACCCATGCAAAATGATACACAACAGTATGCCTGCCAGACGTTATTCAGAAAGCTCGTTTACGGCGTCCAAGAAGTGAGATCGTTCTGTAACATGACAATTCCGCACATCAAGCAAAAGAATATTTCGAGGCTTCCGGGTTAAAATTGCTAAGTCATCCCCCATACATTCCTGGTTTAGCACCTTTCGATTACTTTCAATTTTCTCGATTAAAGTATAAAATGCGTGGTGTGCGCTTTCCATGCTGCGGAAAGCTTTAAAAACCTTGTTTCTTAAGTGACTTAAGAAGATTGGAATTCATGTTTTGAAAATTGGTTTTATCGAATGTGTAAATTTTTGGCTACAAAACTTTGTTTTATTAGATTGCAGAAATGTACGGTGATATCCTCGTATCAATTTTTAACCCGGGAAAACGGGAGTGCTGTGATACTTAGGTAGTCATGCACATGCAAAGGAACAAGAAGCAGAATAAACATTGTCCCGAGTAGAAAGTGGAAATCTGCACTTTCAAGAAAGGAAAGAGGTCTCATCGCAGAACACTTCTTAACATACATTTATCGGGGGGGGGGGGGGGGGGGGGATTTACTTGAAAAAACGGGAGTGGACAACAATTTTTCTACCCTGGATACCTTTATACTTTTCATATGTTCTGAAATCTCTAAATCAGATTAACAGAATTCGATATTTTCTTGCACAATGAAAAATATAAATTTTACAAAATGAAATGTTAAGTTGGCTTCTGAGTTGATTACAGGAACAAAATCTAGACATATCTTTCTTACTTGATAGAATAAAGAAACAATTTAATAGTAAAAAAAGAACAGATTTTCGTAGATTTTTAAAGCGGATTTCAACATCGAATATCTGGTTCAAAATGTCGACGCTTTGTGAGAATTTCGGAATCCATGAAAATAAGCAAGCGTGAATATTTTTCGAATTTCTCCAACTGTCAAAATTCTTGAATTCTCTTTCATACTTTTCTTTTCACTTGACTGGCAACAAATGCTATGTTTTCTCTTCTTCTTTGATAACTTCTCACGATTATATTTATATCATAGTTTTAAAACCACAAAAAGAATAACAATATTCACATTCAAATTCTGATTTGCAACTAATAAACAATGATATAATAAACAGTACACTATAGTAACATACATACCGGCAGCCTAATTTTGTAATAATATATTGTACACGTTTTGAAATAGTACATTATGCAATGAGGGAGAGAAATTTCACTGAAGCAAAATAGCATTCTCTCCGAGTTGCATATACTATTTTTTCACGTTGCAGGAAGATTTAAAACGAAAAACCTGTATTTTTTAAACGTCATTTATGATATTTTAGTTACAATTATTTTAAAATTAGTAACCTATGGTAAATTTTAAGGTTGGTGGCACTGAAAGTCATTATGACAGGAGCTCACAATTATGTCAAGTTCGAGCTTAGCAGGTTAGGTTTTGCGTCAGTTTGTGTCAAAACTGACGCAAAACCTAACCTGATAACCTCGAATTTGACCTAGTTGTTGTGTCAGTCATAATGAAAAATCCCTAGGCAAATTTTTGTCTTATTTAGTCTCTAGGGAGTAAATGTTTTACTTCCGTCACAATTTTGATGCTATAGAAACCGACTTCTACTCCCGGTCGTGGAAAAAAGACTCTTTGCACATGCGTTGTATACTATACTTTTTCTACCACTGCATTAAATCATAAAACAAAATAAACGAAAGTCAGAAAATAGAACATTTTCTGACAAACTCAAATCAGCTGTCAACAATAAAAACAAAACAATCTGTTGCTAGGCAACTGAAGAACTTGTCTTACTAAATAAATAATACTCAGATTTCTGAATGCATTTTTGGTAGATAGTCTACTTCATATGGACCGTGTCCAATTAACCCTTTATAGTTTGAGGTTGTTGTGTGTGTTATCAATTGTCATAGCAGTTGTAGAAACATTTATTGACAGCAATAGGTATCCATAATTTGAAATATCAAATTTTACAAATTTCTTCAGTACTTGTTTTATGTATATTTCTGACAATTTAAAATGATAAAATTTTATATGGAACACATGAGTAAACAGATATTATCCACTCAGGCAAAACTAATCCACTCGGCCAAGGCCTTGTGGATAAAATCTCTGTTTACTCATTAATTCTATAAATAACTATGGTTTTGTTTACACTTTATTTTTCCAGAAAGAACTAAAGTCTACACATTACCCTTTTCCTGTGACGTCAGAAATAACAAAACGTAGGGTTAAAACGTATGACTTATATTGCATTGAAATTCAAAAAGATCATTTAGATCGCAGGTAGTAGACTTTAGAAAGAATTTGACATATACCTAACCTTTAATGTAAGGGATGCTCTAAATAGCACATTATTCAAACCAATACATTCTTGACCTATGTAATCTGACTTTTCTCCTCTTCGAAAAAGTCCCTAATGCTTAAAATAAGATTTTCTGCTTGCTCGCTTGCTTGTTATTGCGCGTTATTTTACTGTCATTTTGGACAAATGTCACACACACAGTATTATAAAACAAGCCATACTTAAAGCGGACCTGACCAAAAACTGCTGATTTTTTGTTTCGTCCAGTTCGTTATAGTTAAATAAAGAGAGAAAATTGTTACGTCACAGCAAAAGGGTAATGTGTAGACCTTATCAAACAAGCCGGATTTAAAAAATTGCAAAGAAAAATCACGTCTACTGTACATCTCAGCTGAGATTTTGAGAGCTGAGTATTTTTTCACTTCCATTAATGGCTTTGCTTGCCAAGTCTTGCCCACTCGTTCTCCTCTCGATTAGGTACACATGAGCTTTCTATATATACAGGGAGT
>OW679196.1:85351129-85421532 GCA_940337035.1 Agriotes lineatus | reverse complement strand
TATCTTTATCGGTGTTATTATAGACTAAAGTCTACACATTACCCTTTTTTCTGTGACGTCAGAAATAACAAAACATAGCGTTTAAAAACGAATGTCTTACATTGCAATGAAATTAAAAAAAGATTAGTTAGATCGCAGGTAGAAGACTTTAGAAAGAATTTGACATATACCTAACCTTTAATGTAAGGGATGCTCTAAATAGCACATTATTCAAACCAAAATATTCTTGACCTATGTGGTTCGACGATTCTCCTCTTCGAAGAAGTCCCAAACGCTTAAAAGAAGATTTTAGGTTTGCTCACTTGCTTGTTATTGCGCGTTATTTTACTGTCATTTTGAATAAATGTCACACTGGCAGTATTATAAAACAAGCCATATAGTACAGTAAAGATAGCACAACAATTGTCAAATCCCAAACATAAAAAAAAAAAAAGTTGTACCCTGCTACAAACTGTTCAGTACTCTCCTCTTAGTAAGTGGTAAAAAAGTTGCACGACGGGTTTAAGTGGGAGGGGGGTGGAAAGGTGGTAAAATGGTAGGTTTTAACAGTTTTTCGAAAATATCTCGTTAACTATAAGGTTTGGCGCAAACTTTATCTTATACAAAATTAATCTACAATTAATTTACAATAAAAATGGTGTTATGCATTTTTGCGCTCCAGTAAATGATTATCAAGATATGGAGGGGGTAAAAAATGTAACTTTTTCTGTTTGGTCAAAAAGAGCATGAACGCCTATGAACTCGTAATATTCGCTCCAAGTGTATTATATAAAGGGTTTAGGGAAGTGGGGAGGCCAGGTGGTTACGGTGAAGAATCTAGCACAAAAGACGAACAACATTTGCGCAGATCGTCCACTACTACACATGTTGAAGTGAAAGTGGAACATCCAGCGTGGTATCGGGGAAATGAAGGCTGTCCTCTTTCTTCAATTTATAGATATAATTTCTCCGATACCACGCCGAATGTCTCCAATACAGGAAGTTTTTTCTTCTTGGTTACCTTTCTTCGGTACGCCATCTTCAACTGTTTGTTGGCTGGCGCATGAACAACCAACAAGACCAATAAATCGGTGTCACTGCCAATCACGATAGCCTCTTTTTCCTTTTTTGATTCGTCAATTGCAATTGGTATCAGCATCAGCTTCAGCCTGAATCGCTTTGAAGCCAGCTTGCTGTAAGTGTACCGTGATAAGAGCAATCAGTTGCATCTTGTTCTTAGTATTAGTTAGAAATTCTGCTTGTCCAAGAGTGACATCAATTGCATCTTCCACTTTCATTTCAACATGTGTAGTAGTGGACGATCTGCGCCAATGTTGTTCGTCTTTTGTGCTTCACCATAACCATCTGGCCTCCCCACTTCCCTGAACCCTTTATATAATACACTTGGAGCGAATATTACGAGTTCATAGGCGTTCATGCTTTTTTTTTGGCCAAACAGAAAAAGTTACAAGTTTACCTCCTCCATATCTCCGTAATCTTTTACTGGAGCGCAAAAATGCATAAGACCATTTTTATTGTAATTTAATTGTAGATTAATGTTGTATAACATAAACTTTGAGCTAAGCCGCATAGTTAATGAGATATTTGCGAAAACTGTTGAAACTTACAATTTTACCACCTTTCCACCCCCTCCCGCCTAAACCCGACGCGACAGGCCGTGCTACTTTTTACCACTTACTAAGAGGAGGCTACTAAACAGTTTGCAGCTGGGTAGAACTTTTTTTTTTGATGTTGGGGTTAAATCCTAGTTTTACTGTACTAATACTTAAAGCGGACCTGACCAAGAACTACAGATATTTTGTTTCGTCCAGTTCCTTATAGTTAAATAAAGAGAGAAAATTGTTACGTCACAGCAAAAGGGTAATGTGTAGACCTTACTTACTAAATCAATTTTAGTATCGTTAAGAACTTTATTACCGAACTCAGTGCAGTAATGGATATTACCGTACTCTTTTTTACAAAACAAAGAATACATTAAACCAGAATTTATTGATGAAGATAGAATATTGAACAATACACGTTTGCTTATGGCACTTAAAGAAACTCGTTTCGTTAAGATGCTCATAATTAAACTTGTATCGTTAATATTTATAATCCATCATTAATCTTTTATAAGGGTAGTTTCCATTACTTCATTAACCTCTTTACGTTGTGTTCTTATCAATCGCCATATTTTCTTTTTCAAGCAATTTCGAATTTTCTTGTACTCTTCGATATATATGTTGTTATGGCACACCTGTATTTTAAATAATCATTTGTTCTTCAACTGGGACTTTTCTTTAACCTCTTATCAGAATCATGATGTTCTTTTCACGTTTTTATTACTTTTATTTACAATTCGCGTTCTTTCAGACTTAATTTATGGAATCTATAGATATAAATGGTATAATATCGGTTATACGGAATGTGTTATACTAAATTAACAAGCAAAAGAAGTATAATAAAAAGAAGAGCACCTTTGGAACATGATAAACTTTGTATGCGCATGAACTACTTTTGCAAATCAACTTATAATACTATTCAGATATTACGAGCATGAAAGAGCGGTTCCGAGTAATTCTAATATTTACATAAATACATTTTAATTGAAGCATGTTGCTAGCGTTTGTTAAAACTTTCATAATTCAAAACCACCCTCCTAATATTAAAGTTAATTGAAAGCCAGTGCCATCTCTGTTTTCAGCATAACACAACTAGAACAGATACTGTAAGTAGTTTGAAAGCAAACTAATTTAATAATTAAAAATTATCATAAAATTGTAGATAACTGTAAAGTTGCCAGAACGATGTTTATTTTTAATTTATGTAATTTTAAATTATATCTGGAGAAAGCTGTTAAAAGAACAACAACATAGTAATAATAATTTAATGGATTGGTGATTAGGTTATCCGTATAGTTACGGGTCACTCTATATTCGGATCTACTAAATTTCAACAAAATTAAATTCGTGTAGCCTATCAGGTATTCTGCTAAGGTGTCACACCAACAGAAAGAAACTGACAATTTCAAATAATTATAAAGTAAAATACGCTGTGATCATAAGATTTATCCACTTCGACCTTTGTGACACCACCGCTGCTGTGTCGGCCAGATTTGAAACAGGATTAGGATTCGCTCAAAGTACGATTATGCTACGACCGTGACTTTACATGTGGGTCAATTTAATAAAATTATCAGTTTCCATCATGCAACCAATCAAGAAGTTTACTGTACAGTTAAACATTTTTTTCCGTCCTATTATTAAAAAAATTCGACGTTTAAAAAACTATATTTACAACCGAAAGAAAAGAAGGGAAATGAGATAAATTATCATGGACAAAAGTTATATATACTATGTGGAAAGATGGCTAATCGGACACTCCTACAATTTGGGAGAAGCTGATTGGTACAGCTTAGTATAGTTTACAAAACAAAAGAGCAACAAGCGTAAATAGAGAAAACAAAGGAATGTCGAGAAAACACATACATATTACAGACAGTACACGTCATAAAATGTACACTGCTCCATTAAGAGAGATAATTTAAAACTAGTTATTGCCAGATGGCTAAGCCATGGAAATGTACTGGTTAAGAGTCCAGGATAATTATAAGCTATAAGGTTTGCGTTAGATATCTAACGCCTAGGAGTTTCAAAGTTTTTGCTGAACAAGCATGTTATTGTAGCTGAGGTAGTACTTAGTTCTACCTTGTCGTTAACATGCTGTTAAACCGTAAACAAAATGGCGGCGGCGTTAGGAAAACAAATGAAAATTCCCATGAGCGCCTCTACACAAAAGCTTTATGAAATCGACGATTAAACGATTTTTGCTTGCATTTTAAAAGGAAAACATCCGCTGTGTTGGTAGCTAATTCCCTACATGTTATCAATCATCAAACTATTACTATGTGTAATTTGTTAAATATCTTCTCACCTTATTAAATAGTTACCGTTTTACATGTAATTATGGAGGGTTGTCAATATATTCAGAAACGTTACAAATCTAGAACATTAATAAAGATTTTTTTGAATTTCAAAAGTAAACATGGGCTGTACACTTTGAATAGAAAGATTTATTCGAAACTACTATAACATCGTATAGTACAAAAAAGCAATTAATTGGTATATATTTTACAACGTTGATGTTTAATATACACTAATATGTTAAAGAACTCAAATACATTATTGGATCAATTATTATATGTATATAGTTCAGGAAAATTAGTCAGCTAATTATCTTCTTATAATAATATCTTTGACGTTTCGTCAGCTCAGCTGACTTCCTCAGAAAATACACAACACACAATTATTATGATTGTTTTTTTGGTTTTTTGTTTTTTCTTAATTGTACGTTTATTATTGTTTACTTAAAATGCCATTAGCATATTTTATATAAACTTAACTTTCACGAAATGCTAAAAACGGTTTATTATTGATGTTTATTGCATGTTTTGCACAATTGTTTAACTGCTTTAAATATTATAAGTCATAAAAGCAATACATGTATTATAAATAATTATCCCAACTAGAAATTGCAAAAAGTACATTAAAACACGCACATATGTAACGTTTATGTTGAAGTGCGAATAGAAAGTAATGGTTGATATAGAATTTTCTCTTTTAATTGAGTATTTTATTTCAGTTTGCTCTTACTGCCATTTTTAAATTTTATTAGTTACGTGATTCAAATAGAGAGAAAGAGGAAAGTGGGAAAGCAACCGTATCAAAATTAAAATTACCCTATTAAAATTAAACTAGGGTCACTGTTTTTTTCCATACTAGTAGTTTCTTATTTAGTGTTTTGTTTATATACATTTCTGCTCTGAGGCCACCGATGTGACACATGCACAGACCAATCAATATTTTATCAATTGGTTTTTTATATAACAGCAACGTGATCAAGTTATCACTATTATTTACTCTGAATTTTTGTTTAATAATAATTGCTCTCGAAACTGGTTTCAGTCGGATTGAAATATATCTCCTGATTAAAGCAAGGGCATGTCGCACATTATTTAGCTTTCGGAAATCTGTAAAGGATATGACGTGGCGCACTGTTTGATTTGCGAAGGAATAGTGGTATTTAACTTAGTTTTGTCGAAACACCACAAATTCAAGATTGATTTTTTACACTTGGTAAAACAAAATGTAAATAATTCGCAGTATTAGGTGTTCACCACATAACCAGAGCTGAAAATATATAGGCATTACAATCAGAGTAAATTACAAGTTCATACAGTTAACGACAGAACAATGCCAACTTATGAATGCATTAAATGCTTTTACTCTATAAACATATAAAGACTACTTGAAAATCGCATTTTATATTTTTTGAAGAATCAGAATTGCGCATTTTTGATTTATCTGCCAATGAAATCTATTTTCCGAGAAATTCTTCTAGCTCTGGTGATTTCTAAATACGCGACCAAACATGATTTTTGGAAATCTTTATTATGGTGCGTGATTTCCAACTATGGTATTTTTAAATGTTATCTGCCGTTAGTATCATATCATTTTCTGCCTGATTCTATTTCGTGAGGCTTTTTATTTCCTATGAAAATTTATTAATAGCGATAAGGAACTCGAAATCAAAATTGAGCTCATTAATTACCATTTCAGGAAAACCCAAGAACCTAGGTTTCGGTAGCAATTACTTATTATTATATATATTATTGGTTTAATTTTAAGGATCTTATTATATTTGTTTGTCATGGAAATGACAGAATCACAACGATTTTAAAAAATAGGTTTGTTTCACTTAATTCCTTCATTTGTAAAAGGAATCTATTTAAAAAATAAAAAAACTATATCAAATTGTATGTGCGTTTAGGTTACCAATCAAATACCCAGAGTGGTAATGCTTAGTCAATTTTAAGAAAACAAATAGTATATATAAAACAAGTGGCCCAGAATACTGCATTTGAAAAAATATAGTATTTTCTTATAATTTCCTTAGTAGAGCAGCTCTAAACCATATTTGGTACACCAACAGTAATACCCTGTAGAAAATTCAAAGGGATTCTCATTTTAAGGTAGGCCACTCAATTATAGCCAAACGTCTCTTAAATTTTTTTGATATGTTTCATAGTTTCTTGGTGAATTTATGTCACTGTTTTCGCAAAAACGTCAAGAAAATTATAAAAAAAAATGTGGTGTTATACACGCACACAACTTTCTTTGACGGTGATCTTATAATTAGTCAAAAATTTGTTTTAGTTTTCCTACTACAGCATATAAATTTAAAAAAATTGTTTAAGAGTTATTCAACTGGAAAATCACCTCGCATCAATACACACTAAAAAATCGTTACAGCAGTTTTGGAGAAAGTCGAAAAAAAAACTGAAAAATCACGGGGATAAACACCATACCTCCGGTTCTGCGATTTTCTTCAAAAGCTTGCTGTCGCATCTAGATAGCACACACAACTTATACATCAAGTTTCAACGTCACACCTCTTTTAGATTTTGAGAAATTGGAAAAAATCAAATTTACAAAAAAAAAAACAAAGATAGGTAGCAAAAAAAATCGAAGATATACTTGTTGCTTAGAATTCAATGGCTTACCTTAAAATGAGATTTTAGTTTTCAACAGGGTGTTACTATTTATTTTTTAATTTATGGCACTGTTTAAATCATATCTGCTCAATTGGTTAATTGTAGAGCGTTAGAATTTCACATTTTAAGGTTTCCTATAAAGTGTACTGATTAGATTAAAAAAAATAAATTAACAAAAACTTTTATCAAAAGAGAAGAATTTTTCGACACTTGTTTATATGAACTTTTTTTCTTAAAATTGGCTAACGATTCCCACCATGGAATATTTTAACTTATTTAAGTTACACCCTGTACATTTTGTTTAATTTCAAGTATTGTTTTTCTCAATATAAAATATAAAACCACTAAGTAATTCTTTTCAATTCTTATGTTGCTGCGCTTACGTCTCGCGAGCATAAACTCTTCGTCGATGTTATAAAAATCCTGAACAGTCAAAGTAAGTGGTACTCAACATCGCAGATAGTGTTTTTCTACCTTTCGGTAAATGATGTTATGACTGTGGTATGCAGATTTTGAATTATATCACAGCCAAGCGATAATTTGTTAAGAATGGGACTATTGGTAGAATCCCAAGGAATTTACTTTTTGACGACCTTTCATCCCTTCCAGGCTGAGAAGGATATAATGAAATGACTCCCTTAACTAATAAAGGCTTTAGTGAAAATATAAATACTTAAATAGGGCAAATCACCACACAATACTCTGAGTAGTTATATTAAATTTTAAAAAATGTATACTTTGCCTGTCAGTATTTTAGGCTAATCAAAATGAAATGTATTTATTACTCTTTAATAAAATGGTTAATTGCCCCTTTCTATATTTTATCGAATTACAATATTTCTTTGGGATTGCTCCGGAAAAACACAAGACTAATATCTCAGGTTAGGTTCAAATCTGAGTTTTATTTTAAAATTATTCTTTAAAATATTTAACTCAGAGTAGCTCAAATACGTCAAATTTTAGTACAACCGCGCTACTCGCTTCAATTACTCATAACCTCACAAACTTGACTTAACCACATAAGGTTTACGGGTGCATAGAGCGTTTTATTTTGGTCAAAAGCGAAATTTTCAAAAAAAAACACAGGTAAACTGAAGCAAATCTCCCGCCTAGGAACAGCTAACTTGATTTTGTTTCAGACTGTGACGTAAAAACGATCTTTTGTTCTACTTCTGGTAATACTCCAAATCCTAGCCAAAATCGCATTTTTCTGATGACGCCACGCAATTTACTCGAACTGGGGCGGATCTGGGTGCCCGGAAACACGATGAATCTCTTCAGTAAGGTGTATTCTTGAAGTACACTAGCTTTCCGGATTCCAAGCACATAAAAACTTGCTAAATCGTACCTTTTAAATTTCTCGCCGATCTCGCGTCAGAGCTGGTGCAGGTGACGCCGATGAACATTAAAATTCAGGAACACCATTTGCCCACAACTTGACAGTTACAGGAATTCATTTCTTATATTTTTAACAAAAGAGCATCGCGTTATCTAGTAACCGCGATCTGATATTGTTTATAAAGGAAACAAGTATTAGTTACAATTTCACATAAAGGAATAAAATTTGATTAACATGTGTGTTGCTTAAAACTAGAAATTGTCTTTATTAGTAGCTTCAGCGTACTTATGCGAACGCTTTGTCCGTCCGTCCGTCCGTCCGTCCGTCCGTCCGTCCGTCCGTCCGTCTGTCTGGATCGCCTGTAACTTTCGAACGGCTACAGATATCGAAATTGTGAAAGGGGGCAAAGTTGTTGCTAAAGTCCCGAGCACCTTCATGCGCTATTTGGTTTTGGCGAAAGGTGGCGATTTTCCACTTTGCAAACGAAATTTCCAAGCATTTTAGCACGGTGGCGGCTCGTTCACTTGGCGCCATCTACAGAACTTCGGTGGTCACGTTTTAAACTACACATTCTGGGTGCGCTATAATTCCACTTGGCGCCATCTACAGAACTTCGGTGGTCACGTTCTGAAGCTACTCTTTAGATCTGTAATTGAGCAGTTTATTTCTTATACATACAAATTGTTCTTTCTCGTCACATAAAACGTTATTTATTACTGCTCTGCTATGAACACTTAGTTTTAAAATGCACTGGCACTCGAGTTCAATTTTAAACACGTCACTGATTATTCTTTATTTTAGTTGCCCTCGTTTTGTATTGCTCTTTGCAAATTCTATCTTATCTTGCTTCGATTTCCATCTACCTTTCAGCTTGCTTGCTTTTCACTGGCCTGTACGTTTATTGCTAACTCTACGCTCATATTCTTTATGCACCTAACCAACCTTTTGTATTATTTACTTTCATTTGGCCCGGCTTCAAATATGCCCAAACCTATCATATTACTTATATTATATTAGCCATCTTAAATATTGCTTTTACTCAAACTTCAAATTCAATCCCTCTGAAATCTGCTTTTCTTATGCCTGCCTTTATCCCTCTAATTATACTTCTTGCATTTAATGACTTCAACTACTGTTTAGATTGCAATTAAATAAAATATTTCAACTCTGTGCTTCAATATTTCTCTTTTCATACAAAATTAGATTGTAAGCTTTAAACCATCTCAATAATAAAATAACATTTTTTTTAGTATACAGATTGATTGCGGCTTGTACGGATATGACAATTGAGTTTTCACGGCAGGCACCTTAATGTAGTGTACTGTCAAGTAGCTGACACATTATTACAGTATTTGTGTTGCTTTTACTGTTACATTCGCTTCAATACTTAGCCTGCACTGCTTTCGTTACTCATCTACTCTACTCTTTTTTGCAATACATAAATTATTTAGTTTTGTTACTTTACAGCAAAAAAATAAAGATGCATTATAGTATATTAAGTATTAAGAATGGTAAGGACATGTTACCAATCGAAGACAATTGTTTGAAGGAGGAGCGAAGCGACGACTCCAATTATTGTCTGAGATCGGTAATTTCTTAACGTTAGTGACGCTTATGACGTGTTTTGCACGATGGAAATGTACTTTTCTTCAAACGTCAGTAAAATGTGACACTATACATTATACCACAGAATAATATGTTGGTGGCACTGTAAGTCTAGGTCAAATTTGAGGTTAGCAGGTTAGGTTTTGCGTCAGTTTTGACAGACTGACGCAAAACCTAACCTGCTAACATCGAATTTTTATTTACCGTTCTAGAACGGTAAACGTAACTTACTGATTTGGTAACAACCGCGGTAACTAAGTAACATCGTTCTATCGTGCAAAAATGTTTTTAAACAGTATTGCACTGTAACCAATCTTAGGAAACATCATTAGTTTTGTAGGTGGATAAAGAAGATAGCGAAGAGAATTTATAAATTATATGGTCAGATATGGAAAAAAGTCAAGAAAGATAAGAGTCGTCAAATGTTTTCTTCATCAATTTTTCTTGATTAAAACTTGAACGGGGCATTTCTTTCCATACTTATATAATTTGTAATTACGCATTCTTCTTTTTCTATTTAAACCGCTTTCACTTGTTTAATTCGATTATTAAGCGTATTTCTTAAAAGATAAACCATACCAAAACGTATGTGGAAGTTTAACCAAAAATGTCATTAGAAATGTTGAGTCGTATGTATAGACAATATTATATGGTTTTATTAAATAAAAACAAGTACTTTAAGCATTCAACGTGTGTATAGATTAGTATAGTCTTACAAATAATATACCACATCTGATGTTATTTTCGACTTCATGAAATTATCAAAATGCATTTTCATGATAAAACTGTTTTGATAACGATATAAAAAGTAATTTTTTCTATAAATATTTTCGTAGTTTTCGACTTATGAAAAATTGATATTTATGTAAGAATATATATGATTAACGCTATTTAATAATTGTTTACAAAATCTCAATTTAGGAAATATGAAGCAATTTCAAGCCTAATGTTTATTTTGAACATAATATTGTAAATAAAATGTGTGTTGCTTTGCAGAAAAAGTATAGGTACATCGCTTACCTTGAATATTCGCTTTTGTTTTCATTTTTGACTTATTTCTTTATAATCAATTACAGATTTAAAAACTATAACAATCTAAAACTTCTTTGTTTCTTCAAATTCCTCTACCGAGTGCCATACTGTTAAAAATGGAAAAAAAATATCTTTTTATAATGGCATACTCAAATATGCCGTTTGTTTAAAAAAATCAAATTTATGCCGCCATTCGAAAATAATAACGTATTATTACTAATTGCTATATATGGTAGCTTCTAAGTTCTTCTGTACTTAAACCGTAGAAATGTCACTCTATTAGATGTCCATGAAAGTGAGGTTAGTTATGTTAACATGACTTGCTGGATGAACACAAGACGAGCTTTTATAACACAGACCTACTTTCTCATTATTTGACCAGTTGCGCAATTTTTGTTCCACTAAATCTCATTAACTTAATTCTTCTGCCGATGTATAACCACTAATTTGTAGCACAATTCCGGAACTGCACAACTTAAATAGACTACAGAGAAAATGTGTTAATCAGCACTGAAGACTTAAAACAATCGTTACTTGCGAGTTATTTGCGTTGTTTGGCTTTCAAGTATCTATGAGTTGCATTACGTTTTATACCAACAGTAGCCACCTGTAAGGCTTATCGTGACTAAGAAAGACCGTGACTATGTAATTTGCATAGGTATTTAATTTTTTGTCCTTTCGCTACAAATATTTCTGCGTGAATTCAGTTCAATTAATTACAGTAAAATTGAGTGGAGTCTACACAATTACCTACTCGCATTAGTTTAATTTATAATATTAATATAAGTTCAAACTGCATAATTTAATGCTTCATGTAGCATGCACCGTTGTATAGTAATGGACAAAAGTAATGTCCCAGTAGTTGTTTATTTAAAAACTAAGGTATCTACAAACATATCATCTCCTGTGTATAGCTCTACAACCCAGGATGCTTCACAGATTCATCTGATTACTGTGAAATTTAAAGAAGTGTCCTTTATTTTAAATATTTGCAGATAGTAGTGCACCACTTAATTCCTAGTAGTTGGGAAACTCCTCTGGAACTAAATGTATGTAATACTTGACAAATTGACGTGACAAATATTTTTGAATATAAGCAATTTTACAGTTAATTCCTAATATTCTTGAATATTTATACATTTAGACGAGTTACCTAAAAACTGCTGATATATAACCAATATGTCTTTTTCCTTTTTCCACTAATATCCGAGCCTGTGCTTAATGAAATACCTACGTTTTTCATCTGGTGTAAATGTGGCCTTGCTAAGGTAGCAGCAAGCATCTTAGTTGCACTTTGTTGTAAGTGGATGAATTAATGAAAATTGCTTTTAACACTAGAGACGTAATTAATGGTTGTAGTCAGTTTTTATGTTAAACTACATATGACTTAAGCCATGTGTCAAGGGTTAACCTGTCCGTAACTCTCTTTTCAATAGCCCAACTAACTTACTAACTACTCTTACAATAAAGACGCATGACAACAATAAGAAAAGAATTAAAGAATGCAAAAATAGTTAAAAGTTATGTTTGTCGGAATACATTAGCTAATGTTTAAATCTTATGTTATGGGCCACTTTACGCAATTACGCTCCTTGCAACATAATCCTAACAAAATATTTATGGTTGTTTTTAACAATAGGAATCGTATGATCTATGGAGCTGTTGCGATTGTCATTTATTAATTTACTGCTATAGTTGAGTAAGATGTAGTTGGATCATTATATTGAATTATTATACTTACAATGTATTTTGTATTTATTCGCTTGTTTTGAAATTTGAAAAATTTGCATATTCAATTTTTTCATATTATAACTAGCATCTTAACTATACAAATTCTAGCGATACTCATTAAATGGTAATACTATGTGAAATTATTGTGTAGTCGACTGTGTTATTTCATTGTAATGTAACGTATAAGAAAAGATCCCATATAAATACTGAAATACTACAATATTGATTTAAATATTCGAATTGTCTTCTATTGTTATTATAGTAGGAAAGGAACATCTTGTCACCATATTTAAATTTAATATAGATTTTTGCTGTTATATTGATACATCCACATCTTATTATAATTATTTAATGTTTTGGTTTCCACGGTGATTTTTTTCCAAGAGTTCCTATAGGGATTTGAGAACCTATAACATGCTTTTACGGAGAGAAGCGAAGGACAATCCGAATTCCTTACCCCTAATACAGCGAGCTGAGTGTACAATCCAAGTCCGATTCCTAGTGTATTGTCATTGTCTTCTATGCTAAGAGTAATAACTGGTCCCGAAATATATAATTCCAAATTTTGAGAGTTGATTTTCACTTTGACAACATAAATATTGCCATTGAACAACAAAAATCCACTTCAAATAGTCTTAAGTAAATATGTAAGAACACAATTGTTATTTTAATCTGTATGTGCAGGTACATTTTATGACAATAACATTCGTTTTAGAACTGCAGACGTTCAAAGTTTAGCATTTTCATCAAACCATTGTAGTTGATGTGAACAGTTGTTATTTTATTATTTTAGATTTTTCAGATAATGAAATGGAAAAAAATCGCTAGGGTTTTTTGAAATAACTATATCAAGTGCTGTAGTCTAATTAAAACCATTTAATAATGGCATAGCCAGCGATCTTGGTGTCAGCATCACCTTCTGAATCACTTTGCAGCCAGCTTGCTGGAAGTGTACCGTGATGAGAGCAATCTTGTTCTTACTATTAGTTAAAAATTCTGCTTGTCCAAGAGTGACATTAATATTGCATCTACCACTTTCACTTCAACATATGTAGTAGTGGATGATCTGCACAAATGTTGTTCGTCTTTGGTACTGGGTTCTTCACCATAACCATCTGGTCTCCCCACTTCTCTGAACTGTTTATATGTATAATACACTTAGAGAGAATATTACGAGTTCATAGGTGTAATTTTTGCTTTTTTTTCCAAACAGAAAAAGTTAAATCTTTACCCCTTCCATATCTCCGCAACTCTTTACTGGAACGCAAAAATACATAAGACCATTTTTATTGTAAACTAGCTGACCCGGCAAACGTTGTTCTGCGTAAAAATAATTTGTCTCTGAAACCCCGTTTCGCCACTATAGAGTTTTAATTTTATGTTACGTCGACCGTCTTGGACTTAAAAATAAATAGCATTTTCGCAATCAACGTCTGAAAAAACCTCAATAACGACACCCATATCGATTTTTAGGCTTATTTACCCCATTGCACCCCGTAAGGGGTTGATTTTAGGAAAATCACGAAATACGGGCTTGCTTATTTGCTTTTAGGAGTATTCCTACGAAGTTTCAAGTCGAAATGTCTATTTAATATTATTTTCCTATACAACATTGGAACCCTCATTTTACCCCTTTAGGGGTTGAATTTCGAAATGTCCTTCTTTATTCCTTGTATACATCATAGCTGTAACCTACTAGGCGTTGCCCGGGCATAATATTACGTGAACCTATGCGTGTCTGTTTTGAAACATGACTTTTCCATTGTTCTATTCCGGTTTTTCATTCCCGAAAAAAAATCGATTTTTCCCAATTTTCTGAGTTTTCCACTCCAATTTTCCCATTTTTCTCTTCGAAAAGCTATTCAAAAACGAAAACATACGAAATCCTATACAAAAATACCATACAAAATCATCTTTTTTATTTTCCGGATTTTCCGACTTTTCCGGTGTATTTTCCCAAAATTTTCTTTCATAAAAACTTTTCCCTGACAATTACGAATACAACAAAAAAAATGAAGCCAAATCGGTTGAGCCGTTCTCCAGTGATGATGTAACATGCATGCGGCAATTGCTTTTTTTACTTCCTTTTACTACTATAAAGGAAGTATTGGATTCACCCCAAAAATTCGAAATTGAGTTTTCAACAGATCTTCACGTTTTAGAGTCCCCTGATCCCAAAAAACATATTTTTTTTCATTGGTCTGTCTGTCTGTGTGTCTGTCTGTCTGTGTGTGTGTGTGTCTGTGAACAGAATATCTCAAAAACGAAAAGAGGTATGGCATTGAAACTTCATATATAAGTTTTGTGTACTATGTAGATGAGACAGCAAGATTTTGAAGAAAATCGCATAACCGGAAGTAGGTGTTTACTCTTGTAATTTTTCAGTTTTTTTCGATTTTTTCAAAAACGGCTCTAACGATTTTTTTTAAATTTTACATTTTTCTTAAATTTTTAATGTGTATTGATGTGAGATAGGTGATTTTCCAGTTGAATACTTCTAAAGTGGGTTTCTTTTGTTTTTTTATTAACTCCTATTTTAAATAAAACACCCGGTATATTATTACATTTTTGAATTCACCTTAAAATTATAGAGAAAATTTGTCTCTTCAACTAACACTCGATTTTGTACCGTTTTTGTAGAATTTGTAATTTTTGAAAATTTTTAACAAATGGTTAAAAATTAAAAATGAAATTTTTGACTAATTATAAGATCACTGTAAAAGGAAGTTGTGTGAGTGTATCACACCAGATTTTATTTATATAGATTAAATGTAGATTAATTTTGTATAAGGTAAAGTTTGGGCTAAACCTCATAGTTAACGTGATATTTGCGAAAAACTCCCGTCTAAATCCGACCGGCAAATTTTTCCACTTCTAAGAGGAGAGTACTAAACAGTTTGCCGCTGGGTAGATTTTTTTGGTTTTTTGGGTTAAACCTTAGTTTTACTGTACTAGTTAGGACAGTAATATGAGAAGAACAAGAATGTAAATATTAAATTTATGTTTAGCTGGTGTTTATTTCTTAATTTATGAGTCATTCATTGCAATTTCGTTCCTTTAAATAGATCCCAATTGAACTTTTTAAAATTCAGAATAAAACTAATAAAATAAATAAGCCAAAAGGAATTTGTTACTGATATACTACTGGGAAGGCTATGGCGTAAAAACAAACATTTATTTTAAATATTTTCTACATTCTTTAAAAAAACTAATAAACTGCAGCTTTATTCGGTAGTAAATATTTATTTTTATCCTATCTTTTACTCATATAGATATTTATTTCATTTGGACGTATGCCTTAATTAAGAAACAGCTCAACATTTGTAGCTTTTGTTAGCGATAGGTTCAGTATTTTAATAAAATTTTGAAGTAGAGTAAAATCATACGGGGTTACGCCGGTTAAGTAAGAGCAGTCGATGACCTAACGGTCATGATCTGAACTTCAGCCTGCGATATACTTTACAGTAACTTATTAGCTCTAATAGTGCTGAAAGAATTCATTATTATTATGATTTCCAATTAGGTTACAAGATTTTTGTTTAAATTGATCTACGCTAACGAGATTGCAAATATTTTGAATATTTGCCCATTGACCAACGTTGCTTAGATTTGATTATATTTAATTCTCTGTTAGTAGAACTAATATTTTTGTCGATATCAGCATATCATTTTGTTGCCCTATAGATATCAGCCGGACAGTCCATTGTATTGAACCGGTTTTGTTCAGTCGACATTGTTTCATACGTCTGTTATCTGATAAAAATTAAAAGTGAGGCATCAAAACAGTGGCGTATCTATCCTCCCACAAATCGGAACTCTAAAATTTCTAAAAGCCTTCATTTTTACACGGTACTGTATCAAATCAATTTTTTTTAATAAAATATGAAGTTGCATGTTTCTTCTTGTGCTATAAATTTTTTGTTTAAATGTAGTGAAGACACCAGGACAAAAGAGTGCTGTCTGTTGATATATCCTGAAAAATCTACTATTTTAATTGAATATTAATTAGCTCAATTGTAATCAAACCGATTTGATAGCCGATCTAAATGATATGTTATGCATTGATAAACATATGGATACGTCAAACGGTAAAACTATTTTATTTATATCTAGGATATAAACGGGAACGATGCAAGACATAGGAAAAACAAATTATATAAAAAGCTAACTTTTATGATATAAATCATAGACAGTCTATATTGCCTAAACCGTTTTTAATTGATGAGTAAAACGATTCTCTACCTCCAAGAAGTTGTAAGTTGTTACACTACCTTACTTATCTTCACATGATCTGTTAATTCCAGTTTTTGTCATCGCTATATTTTAGTTATTTTCATTTAATTAAAATAAAAATATAGAATGTAACTTATGTTTTTACAACTAGTATTCTTAGTAATGATTGTCAATTTTAGGATTGACCGATGTATGATATATTATCTACAATAGATATTTAATTTGCCTGCCTACAATTAGCCTATTCACTATTCCATTAAATCGTGTTTAAATAAATGTCAAGATACATTAACCAGTAATAAAACATGTGTACACCCTAGTGTTATATTATCAACGTGATCTTTAAACAGCAACTTTATAACAGTCTGTATAAAATGGTGTAGATTTTATTTACATTTGTGTTCTCATTAGTGATAATTATGCGGGAAGTAATTGTTAGGAGTGTGCAAAATTAATTTTACCAGAAGCTCAAAATTATTTTACAGATTTTTTAAAATAAAATAGAAGGCACAATGCTATTGTCTGTGCTCACAGCATTATCTTTTTTAAGTAAAAAACGTTTCATGGACAATCCAGTCAAGTTAAATCAAATAAATTTCCATTTCATTATGTTAAACATAAAAGACGCTTTGAAATGTTAATAAAACTGACTAACATTATTCTTCTTTGTGGAGAAATGGTATCTACAGCTGTTTTATTGTCACAGCTTACTCATACTTAATAATGAGATCATTGAGACGTCTCGTTTGCATAATTTACAGGCCTTGTGGAAGGATAAATACATATTCTGCCTTTAGATTTCATGTAAAAGCTCTTTAGTTTAACTAAAAATGTACAGCAAGTCTGCAACAAATGGAATTTCTTATTGCAAGCTTCATTAGAATATTACGATACAAGTTGGTGCATATTTAGACACTGAAATAGTATGACATGACGAAATTATTAAAGTAAAGCATCAATATTTTATTTTAGAAAGTTATTAAAATTTTCTAAATAGGTGAGCCGATGGCCCAGCGAGTAAATGCTCGATTTTCAGGTGGCCGGCCCGGGTTCAATTCCCGGCGACTGTAGAAAGATTTTTAAAAAATCGTACGCTTCTCGACTAACACACTAATACCTGTGGTAGTCGTTAAGCCCTAACAAGGGAACTCTTCCTCCATTTCGACGGGCACTTACCCGGGTTACGAGCAAAAAGGGCTAATAGAACCACAAATTTGTGTAACTAAACAGACCACTGGCCTAACATAAGAGAAGAAGAAGGAAAAGAAGATGTTTATATGAAATCAGTCCTCGGATTTATCTCAAATAGATTTGGTATTAAATTTTAATTCTCAGCAACATTTAGGGGATTAGATTTTGACCTGAAATGTATTAATTGGTTGCAAAATGTTTACATTTTATAATCAAATATTTTTGAGAGAGGTGTATATAATTTCAAATTTATTTACATTTTTATTCTTATGGCATATTTCAACTGATATATGGGACAAGACAAACAATACCTGAAACAAGGATTACATTTTCTAAAACGATGGCTCTTATCACGTTATTATATGAATCAAAAAGATGAAAGCTGCATGCAAGTAAATGAATTGATATTCTTAAGGTCTGTTAAAGGTTGTAGAAGAATCCACAGAATACGAAATGCAATCAGGGAAGAACTGACGATATACAACATAAATGATAATATTAAAGAAACAAAAACTCGATAGAAGTGGCGCGTGAAACAAATAAACAAGGATAGACCACCACGAACAGTTCATGGAGTATAAACCAAGAGGTAAGGAAGACCAAGTGAGGCTATGGAAAAGACGTTAAAGACGCCGAAGCAGGTGTTTAAGCTGAAACCATGAAAAAAGAAGTTTTTAATATACAGTTTTCATCCACTCTCTGCATTATGAAAGTTTTCATGGATCTGCTCAACGTTTATTTCTAATTATGTAACGGCCCTTTTTGATTTTGGCGTTTGCCGCTTGTGATTGCATGTCTACTCTTTTTAGTATTATTTATTATTAGCTCAATGTATTTTTGGGGAGTAGAGCTAACTTTACTTCGTAGTTTTCAAAAGCGACGCAAGGTCGAAATTTTGGATCGACTTTCACTTCCGTCTTGCTTCTCGGCAAGCCAAGTCGATCTAGTTCCGTTTAGTGGGGCCCTATAAAGATCTGAAACCCCATGCCTTATTCCGAAGTCATCTGATGTTAAGAGGTATCCACACATTTTCTGAAGCCAGCGCTGTGACAATTGAATTTTTTACTGCTCGTGTTTATGGGGTTGGCCTAGACCTTAAGTATTCTTATATTCCCTTTGGTTTAGTGGTGCTAATTAGGCGTTTCGCATTTAGCCCTCAGGGATCCTTTGAGATCTTATGGGATACTTTAAGATACGCTGGAAAATACTTTGTTTGCTAGGAACCGCTAAGCAGTTTCCATGCTTAAATTGGCGCCGACATGCAGATCTTTTACCAACTGGACTGCTCCCGTTTGTGATAGCTGGAATAGTTTCGTGGAGGCCCTAGCCTCTACTCTAGAATGGATCCAAAATTCAGGCCATGCAAGATTGTTCCCTTCCCTTGTTGCATCCTTGTGAAGCGATGTTGCTGCTGCCCTCGGAAAAAAATGAACGCAGCTGCGTTAGGGCGATAGCTTTATTTTACGATCTATTTAATTATAAGTTGTGGGTAAGATAGCGCCAAGGGAGTTTTTTTAAGCCAAGGCGTCCAGCGAAAGGTAGTTAAACGTTATTTTGATAATACATATTGTTTTATGCTTTTAAAATTTTCGAAAGCCTATCGACAGACCTGCGTTCTATTTCTCAAGTTACCAGTGCCTGAAAGGTCGCATGCCAGATAGAATGGGTTTTTTGTTGATATCTGTGCAGTTCTAGTAACTGTATTATGATTTTCAACCTTGATACTATTAAACGCGCAATTTACTTTTGAGCTAAATTTCAATAAGTAATTTTCTTTCAATATTTAACTGGTGTTCCTTTGTATTTTGCTTCATTTAGTAACCTTAAGAACTATTAGCTGATCCTTATCCGTGACAACAAATGGCCGACAGAGTTTGAACCAGTCCGGCTTCTGATTACCTTTTTCTGAAGGGCGGCACAATTATGTATCCTACTAATGTTGTTATAAAGCTATTAATATTTTTTATTTCTAGAACCACTACATACACTCCTTTACTTTATTGTTAATATATATTTATACAAAAACTAGAATAGAATTTATTATACCATGAGATAAAAAAAATGATTCTGAGCAGGCCTTGATATGTGTTATACGTTTGACAGTACTGAAGTGTATTGTCAGTCTATGTCAAATTCGAGATTTGCAGATTAAGTTTTACGTCAGTCTGTGTCAAACAACAAAAAAAACCTAACCTTTTAATCTCGAAACGTATAACACATATCAAGGCCTGCTCAGAATCATTTTTTTTAATCTCATGGTATTTGTTTACTTTGAACAAAGAACAAAGGTATAATTTCAGTTATAGTCAATCTAGGAAATCAAGGCTTGAATCTACTTATAATCAGCTTACAAGTTCTTAGCTTTTTTACCTGTTTATTTTGCTTGAATAACAATAAGATAGCTTAGTATTGCCGGCGTACTCGATGTAAACGTATTGATATGCAGTTATGGTTATAGTAATTTTACCTGTTGAATTTGTTAAATATCCTTCAAGAACTTGTAAACTTATAATATGTACTCATAGGCAAGCGTAGATTTGCACGAGACGTACTACATATATGTATATTTATTAGTAGCTTCAGCGTACTTATGCGAACGCTTTGTCCGTCCGTCCGTCCGTCCGTCCGTCCGTCTGTCTGGATCGCCTGTAACTTTCGAACGGCTACAGATATCGAAATTGTGAAAGGGGGCAAAGTTGTTGCTAAAGTCCCGAGCACCTTCATGCGCTATTTGGTTTTGGCGAAAGGGGGCGATTTTCCACTTTGCAAACAAAATTTCCAAGCATTTTAGCACGGTGGCGGCTCGTTCACTTGGCGCCATCTACAGAACTTCGGTGGTCACGTTTTGAACTACACATTCTGGGTGCGCTATAATTCCACTTGGCGCCATCTACAGAACTTCGGTGGTCACGTTCTGAAGCTACTCCTTAGATCTGTAATTGAGCAGTTTATTTTCATTTTTGAACTAATTTTTCAGTAAGTACCGAAATAACGGTGATATTATTTTATTTTAATTTTGGCATTTTGCTTTACTTAATAATAATTCTACAACGTTTACAAAATAAAGGATATGTCCTCGTTACTATAATTAATTCGATTTTCAACTAACTGAGCATTATTAATCAAATTTGGTATAGTCACTTTCTTGCCCAGTGCCCTTATTCCTAAACAATAGGCTGTAAGGTTTAAATTAATTACCTGGAATAATGTCTAACTAATAATAAAATAAACCAATTAGCATTATTACAATTCGCTATTTGTCAGCTCTAATTTAGTTATCTTGCTTGTAATCTGTTTTGTAGAGATCTTTCTGGGCAGATATGGGCGGTAGGAAATGAATGATCTATACCTTTATACCCACAGCAACAATTGTATTAGCTACCTGCAGTTTAACGAGTTTTCATGCGGTTTTTAAAGGTTCTCCTATATCTGTTTTAACCAAGTGGAAAGCCTACTATTAGAAAAGCTGTAATTACGCCACTGCATCAAAAGCAATTATTCGGTAACGGCGCAGTAAGACAAACCCTCGGTAAGCTGCACTAAAACTGACTGTAATGACCGGCAGCGGAATTTCCAAGTGCCCAATAAGAGAATATTCCAATGCGATTCACAAATACATAATACACGTTCGCTTTCACTCCTTACGCAACGGTGGAGGAATGCAGCACTCAGGTTGGCTACGCAGTTGGCAACTTGCATAACAAAGGTTTTCTAAATTAGCGAACTTCGACAGGTCTTCTTACCGTTTGTCCACAACCGACTTGCGAAATATTTGTTGGCCAGTTTAGCATTATACGAATTTCCGTTTCTGGCGATCTGGACAATATAGGAATGCAGAGCGGTATTTGGGTCATTTTTTGGATTTGGTAGAACAGCAGCGCTAAGCGAGTTTTATATTAGTATGCCTGATAGTAATCGTGTTCAAATTTCGATTGAAAAATGCATAACCTGTTTAGGAAAAAAAACGAATGGTTATAAATAACCCTTTCTTGTTTAAATAATAGAAATATACCAACAATTGTTATCAGCTGATTTTTTACTAGAGATTGTATAAAATATTTTATGAGTAATTGTACAAATGTGAACTGTATATTTTAGACATCAAATACGAGAGTCACTCTATATATTGTGAGATACAAAGTAACTATTAACAATAATTCACTTTTTCTTATATTTATGTTCAAAATAGTCCCCTTCAAAGTCGATACATTTTTGTAATCTTCGTTTCCACTCTTCAAATGCGAAATGCCAGACCCTTAGTTTTGAGATGTTAAAAAAACTGCATAACCTCAGTTTCAAACTCCTCTACATAATTAAAACGACTCCCCCATCAATATTTTTTCAATTTAAAGAAAAGCCAGAAGTGTAGGGTGGATGTGGAACCTTGACTTTATTTTTTTATCTACTATTAATTTTGCAGTATGGGAAGAAGCGTTGTCATGATGTAAGAATAAATATTTTACCCTAAGCTTCTCTAGCACCTGATGAAGACAAACAGTGGTGTACCAGTTTGCGGTTACTGTCTTCTAATGTTCTATCCTAACAGCCTTTACCAATTCTGTGCTCCTGAAGAATACATCCCCATACCATCGAAACACTGTTGCTCTAGATGGACTTTTTTCTCCAAAAGCGGATTTCATTCTATCCAGGCACTCAACTTTGTCAAACCACACTTGATATCATAAGATATAATAGCCAGATTTTCGCTCTCGGCTGAGATCCATTTTGAATCCATCTTGAAAAATTGTTTTCGACAGGAATGACATAAGATTTCTAGATCATATTTCGCATTGTAATCTAGATTGGATTAAAGCTTTTAATAAAAGAAATAGGGGTCTTCTAAAATGTTTGGGTTTTATGTATCTCACAATATATAGAGTGAACCTCGTATAAAGATTAAGCAAAATTTTTCTTAATAAAATTTTGATAGTTAATGAGATAGATGCAGGGAGTTAAAATTAAAATTGATTTAAATGCCCTCTGCAAGAAAATGAAAACTATTTTAGGAATCAGTCGCAAATCGGCAGAAGCATGTTTTCGAGGCAAAGACAAAATAATGTATTCGTTATTTATAGGATGCCCATAGAGGGCACTACATACGACCCAAGATCCAACAGACGTTGATATTTAGTTAATTATTGTTTGGTTATTCAGGTCATTTTGATATAAAAGTATTTCACACCCATTATTTCTAAATGAAATAGATATGCTTGATAGAAGCTCTACAGTATGTATTCGAGATATCTGCAGACCAAGTTTTGTACGCAAGACGACATAAATATATTAATCGTGGTCCCTTATTATTAAACATCTCAATAACTTCCCTAGTACTTATTGGATTTTATTTTAATTGAACATCTCTGTTGAAAAATGGAGTAAACGTATATTAAATAAAAGTGGCCGACCAATAAGAAGAAGGCTTCTAAAATGATCAATGGCCACCCAAGAGGTAGGCTCAGTCTGATCTTCTTTCTCTACAAAATAAGAAATGAAAACTGTAGCTCAAGTAATCAGGGACTACCCTAGCCTAAAGAAGAAGAAGACGAAGATTATATAGTGCATATAGATAACACACGATATTGGTCATCTATTCATTGAAGATAATATTATTTAGACAAACTTCTCTTAATTGAATGCTTCTTCATCTTCTTGTTTCCAGTCTATGACCTGTTTTATCCATTCTTAATTTCGTATTCTGCGGATTTGGAATTTTAACTGTCTCTTCGCTGCTCTTCCGGGTGGTGTTAATTTTTTCGGTTTGTCGACTCGCGTCAAGGTTACATGTACGTTCTCTTCTTTACATCTTATCTACCGAACAATATCTTGTACACTCTGCTGTCTTACTGTTCGTGTCTTATACCTAATATCTCTGAGGGTATTGCCTGATCCCTTGTTTGCAGTTTGACGACAGGAGAGCAAGAGATTCGATAATATTCCTCGGGAATATTGTTCTATAGATGAACAATTACTAGGCTTCTGCGGTAATTGTCCCGTCCGGGTACATATAGCATCAAAAACCGACAAATACGATATCAAAATTATAACCGTGTGTGATGAGCGTACATTATATATTGTTAATGCTATTTCTTACATTGGAAAAAAAACTCGTCTTAATTTATATCCATTATCTATATATTATGTTAAAAAGCCTTTCGAGTCCATTCACGGTAAGATTGTTGGAACCCTGGAAAAGAACAAAGAGGAAAATTTTGTTCCTACTAAGAACCATCTAGTTGTTATCCCAGTTTCTTTTAATAAAAAGAAAACGTTAGTATCATTTACTTCAAACAAATGTAAGTCAGTACCGTTATTCTTTAACATGCAGTACGAGAAAGAAGCTAACGAGATTAACCAAAAGCTAGAAATAATAAATTTCTACATTCGACAAAGGTGGGGTTGATACCTTTGATCAAATGGTGTAGTGCTATTCTGTATGTCGTCAAACACGTATGTAGGTGGCCTTTGCGTTTGTTTTATGGCATGCTTGATCAGCAGGCATTAATGCAATGTTGTTTGATAAGCAAGAGCATGAATGTGTTAGAAGGAAGTATGTATTTGACCTTTGTTTAACATTGCCCAAGCATTTTATGGAAAGCCGTTTAGACAAGCCATTACCAAGAGGACGGGGTCTTCCATTGAAAGGAAAACAGAGAAGAGCATAATATCACCAGATCGGTAAACAAAAACTGCATGTGTTTGCCAGAAACATCGTTAGGATCTGTCTCAAAATTGTTATAACTAAAGTTTTTCTTTAATAAACATCAATATTCTTATATATTCGTAATTTTTTGTTTAAAAATAGGCGAAAACTTGCCTGGGGTTACATATAACCCCGCGTTAGTGTTTAATACTAGTCATTTCATGTTAATAGGTAATCTAAAGTTCAGTTGGGAATATGGAGGAAAGTTAGAGTAATGGTTGACAGCTGTTCTTCCGAGTTGGTACTTTTTATTTCAACGCTCTGCCTCTGTATAATGACTGTAAATGACTGCTGTTATTATATTTGTATTAGTAAATCTATACACTATTATATGACAAAACAAATGTATATGCAATATTTTTGTTGATGTAAGTAGTACTGTAAACAAACCCCTTGCGAACATATGTATACTGCAAAAGTAACAATAAACTTCATAAGTACGAAGTTTTAACAACTAGTTGAAGTGCGCAATAAAAGAGGATCACAAAAAGTAAAAGAATCGTTGCAATAAATTAAAAGATGATATAGTTCATTTGTTTAACACGTGTGGAGTTAGATGTCCGATAGATGGTGCTAATGACGTTCGTGATGTGAACTAATCGAGATCACCGTGTCAGAGACTGAACTCTAATCCAAATAATAATATTGCAAGTCACGCTGATAGATTAACTGAACACCAGGCAATGCTTCTAACAGTACGATCACAAGACGGTTTTAGGGTTATATGCGCCAACCAAGTTTTCGAGATTTATTTTTGGTAAATAAATTTGATACTATAAAAATGTTTGCCTTGGTTTTTCATGTTTTAGTTCCTTTTAGAAGATGTTTAGACCATATATGAGCTCTCGTTATATTAATTTCCTAATAATGGTGCTTCAAGTTTGTCTAAGTCCCTTTCTCCAATTGCCTTTATGCTAAATATCCGTATTATTCATTTGTACTTGTTCAGCATAAGAATAAGAAATATAATTCCACGGCCAGGCACTGAACTTGGTAAAGTCATCGTCATTGGCTTCATCCCCCACCCCAAATGGGACGTCAAGTAGACATATACCGAAAAATGGAAATTCCAGCAGTAGCCTTTAAAAAAATGCTACGGGTGACCGAGGGCCAGCACGTGTTTAAGACACTGACCACTGACCCCAAAAGTTCAGTAGTTTGAGTAGAACGATTGGTTTTAAGTTAAAATTAACAGTAAAACCCGTCTGCTCCGAGTTTGGCTGACTAAAATATAAAGTCTGCTATAATTATCTATATGTTATCACTTCCCGCACTCGCCAGACAAAACTAGTTTGTTTATAATTATTGTGGCTTATAATGTACCACTTTCGATAGTCGTAGGCTAATCAGTAATGTTTACAGATGCTGTGCGCTCCTATCATACTATAATTAGCGATTTTTTTTGTAGGGACGAAGACTAAATAAACACAAAATTTGCATTTAGTTTGAAAAAGTAATAGCATGTACAATATTTTGTCTCAAGAGTTTGCAAACCTACTATATTAGTTTGTAAAATTCCTATAGGATAGCGTAAACGTAAAAATTAGCGTGTTAAAAGAGAAGAAGTAAACAAGATTATAATTAATTAATCAATATAAACACGTAGAACTTTGAACTGCAATGACATAATAAGAAACGAGAAATATCAAGAAAAACAGGAAAGAAAAATATTTACAAAACTGAAAGAGAAAAGGAAAAATATCAGAATATTTGAAAACAATAATCCTGTGGTAACAGTCTCTTCGTTAAAATAATTTTACTGTAAAAATTAACCGCTGAATGTCATACTGCTCACCACACCATGCATATATGTATAGTATATGTGCATCTCTATTTTGGGACCTCAAAGTATTTAAAGCAACAGAGATAACATGTAAAATATGTTTACGTACATTTATTTTTACCGCGTGTATGTTGTGACGCGTAATGTGTTTAACTTGCACACAGCCGCTTCTTATTGTTGTTGTTCTTGCTCTTTCTTTAAAATTCTGATATAAATGATCTTATTTCCTGTGTTGACTGGCTTAATATATAATATCAATTTTTTGATCTGAGGCCAGGGTTTCGTTAGATAATTCTTTTGAAAGTTGGATAATTTTATAGTAGAAATCACTAATGTCGTTATCTTCGTTTCTCTCTGTTATTCATATTTTGGTCAATTGTTTCCTGTAGCTATTTGTGCTTTCCTTCAATTTAGTTATACTTGGTTTCTGTTTTTTTTTTCAATTTTCAGTTTGAGATTGAAATTTAATATATATTTAACCTGGAACAGCTGATATAATTCTGGCATGTAAACTCTTTGCAACATTTACATTTAAATGTTTATGTCCTACCAGTACATTAATTGAAATTAATGACTCTATTTTAAGGTATCTTAGATACAAAATAACGCTCCAGGGCAATTATTTTCTTCATAAGAACACTAGGGTTATTATGAAAAATTAACAGCATTTGTTTCCATGGATATGCACCACTGTCACAATGAAAATTAATGACAGCTTAGCTAATGTCACAAATCTAACTTAGATCAGCTAACTAGATCAATCTTAAATACTATATCATAGTAATTATATGAATTGAATATGAATATGAATTAGGTAAGAAAATTGGTAGGACATAAAACCTTGAAGGCACCACGGGCATTATGAGCTAAGAGCCCGTGATTGTTGTACACACCTCGGGCCAAAGCCCTCGGTTAGTACACTAACAATCTTGGGCTCTTATTTTACTCATAATGCCCTTAGTACCTTAATAACTATTAGAATCAATAAAAATATCAATTAGCCAAAATAATGAAATGAAGCATCAATAACAGACAGGAAGAAACTGTACGCAACAAAAATAAAGAAAAATACCGTTAGGTTAAACAAAATTAGAAATGCAAATAAGGAACAACTAGAACGATTGACATGGATGAAGTGGAGTATGCTGTAAAACAAGGAAAAGCTGGATAGGCCTTCCAGAAATTATAAAATAAAGAAATCACAATTTGTGTAGGTGGCTACATAAATTACCAATAATTTACCTGAGAAAGAGTGACATTAATGTATAAAAGAGGAAAAGTTGGAGAAACATTGTTAGATTAGTCTGTTATGATAAATTTGAAAATCATTTTAATTCTAAAGAATGGTGATTAGTAGATTAAACTTCTACCAGCCAGTGCAAAGCAGTGTTTAGGAAACGTTATAATGAAAAATGTCATCGAATAAAATGCCCCTTTGTCGTCAAGCTTTGTCAATTTAGAAAAAAAAAAATCTTTGATGTCTTAGAAAAAAACTTAAAAATAAAAACATTCCTTTAAAACTTAGATCAAAGCTATTCCATCAATGCATCCTCCCAGTTCTAACCTACTACTATCAAACATGGATTTGGACAAAACAGACATTAAAGAAAATAGCAGTCACACAAAAGCCATGGAGAGACAGATGAGTGGCATATCTTTAAAAGACAAAAGAAACAATCATTGGACCAGACAAACTACAGGAATGAGAAACGCGTTCGAAACAATTACCAGACTAAAATTGAGTTACGCTGAACATATAGCGAAGTATGTATAACAAGTCGAGATGGAAGAATATCATCCTCTACTGGAGACCATATCTGGGCAGAAGGAAAAGAGGACGTCGAGCTACCCGATGGACAAATGAGCTCAGGTTAACTGCAGGACTGAATTGGACCAGAAAAGCACAAAACATAGACCGTTGGAATGCCATGGGGGAGGTCTATGTTCAAAGATGGACAGTAGAAATGGGTCTTTGAGTTTTGAGATTGAAAATATTTAAGATGAAGACACGTGAAAAAATTGCTATGATGTCCTCAAAATTCTTTCGCTAATATTCTAGAATGTGCATTTCGGTTGGGGACATCAGTGGCAGAGTGGATGCACCACCTCGACTGGCCATTCGCAGATTGGCCAGAAAACAGCAAGAAGATGTATTTGTCCACAACAAAAAAAGAATGGTTAGTAGAAAAGAAATAAATATTGAACGATTAGGAATTGCATTTGAGTGTTTCAGCGATATTTCCTGGGTGGCAACCCCACTTTTTTTCTATGAAGCTAGCTGAAAAAAAGTTCTTTTCCATACGTTTTAACAACATAGAAGACTTAAAAACCTGCATTCCTGCCAAAATTGAAGGTACCTCCGATGAAATTTTGTGTAGTCATGGTAAATTTCACTGAACGACTTCGGGCTTGTATTAAAGAAAATGGTAGTCATTTGAAAGGTTTGATAATAAATCATAAAACCCAAATGTTTATAAAAAGCTTGTAATAAAAACAAGTAATGTGTTTTGTTTTGTTCAAAAGTTATGGCGTTTTGAAAATGTTAACATTATTCTGCCGAAACCTGTAGTGTGATAAAAAATTATTTTCATCTAGTACGGCTATCGAATATTTTCTAATTTATGAATGCAACTATAACTTATTTAAAAATTAAAGGTCAAGACATTTAAGTATAAATGTATATGCATTCATAAATAAAACTAGCTACTAGATACCAGATGAAAATAATTTTTTGTTCATATTTGATATATAAAGGTATTTCTGCCATTTGGAACGATGAATTATAGTTGATCGTTCTTCTTAAAAGTCTTGCAAAATGTTAGTGTGTATACGAGCTCAGACGTACTTGGACCAAGAAAATTTGCGCTATTAAAATATTTGTCATGCGACAGTTGAAATGAAATAAAGTAAATAGTAATTTTAAAATAATTTATATTTATGTTTATATACACAAACAAATAATATAAAAAACTCAGACAACCTTAACATGAGAGAAAATGTTAAAAGAACTTTCTCTTGGCGCATATGAATTGAACATTTCTTTTTTAAGTTTAAATTTTGGGGGTTAGAATTGAGTGCAATCTTCCTTGCATTTTTACGAAATTGTGGAGAAAAGTTATCCCATATCTCGGGAATTTAAATTTTTATGAGATGTTTTATCGGACTTTTTCCACTGTATTGCGTGTTTATCACACGACGTTTCGGGAGTTTTTGATCTACTCCCGTCCTCAGGTGAATGAACTCCTAGTTAGTCATGAAAAGGACTGATTTTTGGTCTTAAACTTTAAGATCGAGGAATGGGAGTAAGCAAATGTTTTCCCTGACACGAATTATTTAAGTTATGAGCGATATATTTGATACTGATAATTTATAAAGGTTCAGTGCCAGATCGTGGTATGGGAATGAGAGATATCTTTTATACAGATTCTCCAAGAAAATCTGAAGAATATTTTCATAAAGAAAACTGTTGGAGATCAGGAGATAATAAAAATTCTGCAACTGCTCTTAATTTTTAATAATTGCTAAGCAAAAAATAATAATTAATAACTCACCTACCAAATAAAATTATTATATTAAGGAGAGGGGCATACTAATATTGCTCTGTAAAAAAACTTACTAATATCATAAAAAATACGTAAGATCGCCGATGAATGCAATAAAAGTGTTTTGACTGTGAGCAATAATTATATATGAAATTATATATGAATTATATATGAAATTATTGTTCACACAAACACTACATAAGAATGGACGCCCGAAACGTCACCCGAGACGGTGGAAAAAGTTCGATAAAACATCTCATAATAGACCACTGTCAATAATGACATCATTCAGAGAACATTTTAAATTTTTAATTCAGCTACTGTTCGAACTAGAGTAGCAAGAAAAACTTTTTTCAACTTCTTCAAACGTGTTTCAATGGGGATAAGTCTGGATAGTTCGGAACCAATTTTAAAAGTGAAATGCCCAATTCTTGTAACAAAAAGGTTATAATTTTGGACTCATGGCAAGTTGGCCATCCTTTTATCCTTTTGGAATATAATTCCTGTCGAAATAATTTCAACTACCTTATTGATGACACTAGTTCTTCCTGAAGAATGGTTACATAACGGTTAGTATTTACTGTACCATCAATCAACCCAATGGTAATAATCTGACTTCTTTTGTTTATGTGCTAATTCTGTGGGTACTATATTACGATATTATCTACTACATTTTCAATTCAAAGATAGTAAGTGAACTGGGGCTTGATGATGGAGACGTGTGCACAATATAGAATCTATACTAACATCAAGCTGTCGCGGCTCGTGATAATTGTGTTTAGGGGGGGGGCTTAATTCTTAACAATTGTTAAGTAAAAAATAATAATTAATGACTCACCTACATTCTGGTGATGTTTTAATCCAAATATAGCAATAGTTTTTAATTTTAATAATCCGAAAAGAAACATCATAGGTATACGCAGAACAAAAATTATTCAAACACGCCAAAAAACTAGCTTTCTACCCCGTTTTAATATAAAAACGCAAAAAATAAAAAAAATTAAGCCCGTTCTTTTTTACTTTTACTCCCTTTTTACCCGTTTAGGGGTTATTAAGTTATTGAATACCAATTAACAAACATTAAAAATAAAATGATTCGAATAATTTGAGGGCCTTCTACAGTTTTGTGCGTGGGGGTAGAATCAGGTATGTTTTGTGAACGGTAGCGTTGAATCTCATTGTTCTGCAAGCAGTTATACCGATAAGAACTAATTTATTGGGAAAGCAGTACTCGGAGCTCGAATATGTTTGTAAATAATCCCGCCAGTTTACTACGTGTGGGGCTATAGCGCAGTTCGCCTTCGGAGCACATTGAAACTGCTGCCCTCAATTCCGTTGAGTCACCGATTTTGCTCATAATTGCCATATGAGCCTGGGCCCTATTTCCGATCGCCGTCATCAGCTGCCAGTCGCTCCATGTATTGAGACGAGCACGTGTGTTAACACATAATTTATGTATTGTTGACATACTTCGCATTTATAATGTTTTACATGTTTTAAACGGTATCAAATAGCTGCCTCCGGATCTCATTACTTAAACCTTGTAATATTATAACGATAGGATAGATGATAAAATATATTTGCAGTTATAGAATAGTTACTTTTTTCTAACGCTATATAGGCTGTTGACGACTGGGAGGCTAACGCCCCTGCGCCCCTAAGAAGCAGCCGCCACTGAGAATTGGATAGCTAGAATCAAAGTTGATAATGATTCCACTAAAGAAATGAAAAGCGGGAAATGGTCAATGATAAATTTGATTTAACATCCAGAATGCCCTTGCAGAAAAATTTGAAGCAATAGAAAAAAACAGTGTTTCTCTTAACAGTAGGCGTTACACCGGCGAAGCAGCATTGGTAGCTGGAAGTGTAGACCTTGTTAAGCAGCGTAAAAAAGTAAGTATGAAAATGGAATCGAAAATCAGTACAAAGAAAACTAAAAACACGGTGGTTATTAAAGAAGGCTTAAATATAAACATTACAACTGCAGAATTGGAAAAACCAGCGTTCGGATGTCAAAACAGAGCTCGGCTGATCATGTTTATATTTACTCTTGTTCTATTGCATCAGTGGATGATGTATGGGCCCCTTGAGTCGTTCATTGGCTGGTTGGAAATTCCCTCTCATCGAAAGTGCCATTGTGTTTTCCAGGATATTGATTCTTCAAAGGAATTTCTGGCCCGCTATCTTCGGGTGTTCCGGAATTGTTTCATTCTTCTGATTGCGCAAATAGTGTATTTGTGATCTCAAGGGATTTATAGTCTTGACTCTTTCTAGGTAAACATTCCTTGGCGAGATGGGTGTCATAATGCTCCAAAGCGCATTAATTTGTCGCACTTGCGTTGGTTGCCGCACGTACCGACAGTCCGTCCGTGGATGCTGTCAATCAATCGCCACTCATGTTTTGGTCTGTGCTATTAGACTACCAAATTGGTCTTTTTATTGTTTCTGTGTCTATACAAACTAACGTTTAGCAATACACTGCAGCATCAGAGCAAAGTTAGTCTGAACATTTATAAGATCAACCTCGGCAAAGTAATTTAACTTTTTCCTAAAGGGCAATAAAGTTAAAGAGTGCTAAAAGTGTCCCTGAATGCCAGATTCCATTAGCTTATCCCCGTTATTCAAGCGGAAACAATACTGAAATATTTGTTGTTCCTTTAATAACACATGGTAGTCTCTAAATGTATAGACATTCTCGAAATGTTTTTGTTTTGTTATAACCAATAACAATATCACTACTTATACATTGTTTACTTCAAAATAGCTTTATTGCGCAGTCACACTGTAACGAGCATCTGTATACGTAGCTATTGGTGATAATTCGGGAATCGTTTAGGTATTCTTCCTCTTATAATATATACAGGCAGTTGAGATAATATCTGCAATTACTTATATATTTGAAGTGTTATGAAATATCATTTAATTGTTTTGAGCAGTGTAGGTTGATAACCTATTACCTAAACCCTCTATGGGTTCACACAGGGCAGGTACCTGGCCTAACTCGTTAAATTGTAGAAAGGATGTCGGGATGCAGATCATCAAAGCTGTTCGGGGAGGGTTCGACAAAACTTCTTCAGTTGTGAGTTTCAAACTGCAAGTTCTTTCCAGACGGTTATCCGCTTTCTAATTCTGTAAATCATTTTCTGAAATCTCTTTTAGCTCCACCGTTATATTCTAGATAGTCTTTATCACTATTAAATCTTCGCCCTTTAGACGCATGTAAAATCGAGAAAATATCTGAAATCCAGACCAGGCCAAATCTGTAGAATAAGAATTTAATGGTCGTTTTTAGCTACTACTTAACTAATAATGAACAATAATTTTTTGTACCTACAGTTGTTTTTCTTCTCATCTCCCCACAATTCGTCCCACGCATTTAACATGTTCATTATTTGATGAGATTGTAATGTGCTAGATAGCTGGATGATCAACATCTCATATCATTTATCATTGCACTCACAAACTTGAAATCCCTTCATTATTATGTTATTAACAGTAGTAGAGCTACGAGATTCTGGTTCTGGGCCAGAAAATCTGGGTTCAAGCCCCAGTAACTTCAACGGCGATAAAAACCTTGTGCTGACTACCCCAATCGGGCTTTGGTAACTGTGATGTCTCAATGCCTATTTCAACTTCCTCAAAAACGAGAGGCCGATGCTCCTGTTGTCGGGATATTAACAAAAGGCTAAAAACGATGTTATCAATCCACTGTATTATTGCTCAAGCATGGCTAATGGAGATTTTTGAAGTAAAAAACAAAATATGATGTTCACACATATACATTGCAACAACATTTTTACCGTGCTATGGGAACACTTTCTGAAGCTATCTCGTATTATTGTGTTTTACATTATGTCAGTTTTATAACTAAACAATCTTCCGATTGAGAAACCAAAGGTTTGTTTACGTGTTGCATAAAAATTTGAATACGATTTAGCTGTTAATGACAATACTGTATACATAAGGATAGGTTTACTCTCCCTTTCTGAACTTTCACTACTCCGAGTTTCACATATAAACCGTCACCAATGCCGTACTATCAACCGAGCTCGCCAAGCCCACTCGGATAACCTTTACCCGATTTTCTTTCATACGCCAAAATCGCGAAAACTTGACCTATTAATTTAAGGACGTCTGCTGCAATCATAACTGTGCATTTTACTGTAACAACGTGGCGAATCTCCTTTTGGCGATTTCGCGCTTGGAATGGCCGTGGCACAATGGAATTACACAAAAATGTATGCTTACGGCGAAGATGTGTGGAAACAATTTCTGTTATGTGGCACAACAACAACAACACAAAATTTGTTTTTGCGCAAAGATACATTTCGGTAGACCATACAAGGACGACCAGTTGAGTTTTTTAATCCTGCTGCGTGTGTTGGAAAACGTGAACCAATTCAGAATGATTTTAAAAAGTGGGTTTGTTTGTTAATAAGCAGACGACTACAGAATTTGAATTTGTTATGAGTCCTTAATAAATTTTCCTGGTGCAAAGATGAATCATAAATATGAAATTATTAACTATTTTTGAACTTCGTCAATTTTAGTTACAACTATTGCTTTACGTTTACTTATCATTTCCTCGTGTTTTAAATATTCCTTCTTATTTTTTTAAGAATTACTAAGGAAAAACGCTTTTCCATTAATAATTGTGTTTTTATACAAGCAATCCTACTAAATATTATACAAGTAACAGAAGAAAGCACAAGGGAGGTGACTAAATTATGACATGCCCCCCTTTGACGTACATTCAAACCAACAAGGTTATTGTCAGTATCTTAAAACTACAAGAATATGTAAAAATGTTAATTTCAGGTTCGAAATCTACATAAAAAGTGTCTTAATGATGCTTAAGCTGTTTATTAAGAACCAAATTATATTCATAAACTTGTTTTGCTTTGGTTTGTAACATAAACCGATATTATAGGATTAAAATATGGAATACATTTTTGTACTTAGAATGACGACTAACTTTCTAATTTAATCGAATCTGTAGCAATTACCATTTAGGAAATTCATACGCATAGTTTTATTATGGACACACTCCGGGCCGGTCTGGCCCGGTCGGGTGACCGGCAATGGCCGGTCAAATGGGGTCAAGAGAAAATGGAGGTCAAATTAAATTTTAAAATAGAAAAAAAAATATTCAGAATCGTTGATAAAGTGTAAAAAGAGAAATCTTTGAAGCAGCTACTCCACAACATCGCCACTGATTTTGTGGCTCATTTAGATTAACGTATAGCAAAAAATTAAGTCCACATCGAAATTGAGCCTAGCTTATATCAAAGCGAATCCCAATTGCAGAGCAAAGAGCAGGAGAATTCGGATGAAGCTAAACAATTTGACACATCGTCATCCAAGAAATTCGAAAGAGATGTTCATTACGTGATCATTGGCACAGCAGTACAGGAAATAAAACAACGGTTTATCTTCAATGAAGAACTTACGAAGCTATTGCACAATTGGACCTAAGAAATTTCAAGAACCCCAAGAGCCGAAACGTCTCGTGAAGATCATATATTTCGAAATTGGTTGAACTTACGGTAACAAATCGCGCTGAGCTGTACAGAGAATTAATCCAATTTACGACTCGTTGTGAAGACTAGAAGACTACAATGCAGTTCAACAAATCTAGATTCTGACAGACTTCGAATTCAATGATGGTGATCGGAGTGACACTGAAGATTGTGAAGAACAGCCTGAGACATTATTCGCAATGGATGAAATCTATGACACCTTCACTGAATCGTTTAAGATTAAGTGTGAAGAAATGGGGAAGTGCAAAAAATGCCTACTTTGTGCTTTGGAATTACTGTACTAGTTAAATAGTTACAAATTATTTTATTCGCAACCATATATGTAATGTTAACATTACTGACCTCATTTGAGTGTTGGAAATCGTACATTTTCGCCCGCTACTTCCCGCACTCGAGTGCGGGAAGTGAGTGCGGGAAGTACATTCCCGACCCCTGTGTAGGTAGGGACACTGGGAATCTCGTTCATCCATTCATGCGCGTCACAACCTGTCGTATCATAATATAATAATTTTTCCAATTATTGTTTAGAATAAAGTGGTTGCGAATAAAATAGTATACATACCACGGTAAAAAGTTTCATTCCTGTCTCGAGATAAAGTTGACCTCGACGCTACGCGTCTCGGTTAACTACCTAATCCCTCGACAGGAATGAAACACTTTCCACCTCGGTATGTAATATACTATTATCTATCTAGTTTGTGCTAACGTTATCGTGTACACAGATTTTCTGTGGGGAAGTCTTTTCAGTTCTAAAAATCGTAAAAATCAATTGCGTTTTTCGTTTGGTCCACATTTGTTAGACGATTTTCTCATGTTCTATGTAGAAAGCGATTTTAATTTCGACAATGATAAGGTAATTGACGATATTACTGCTGGTTCACGTCACATCTAGAATGCTTAGGTTGTAAATTATAATTAATTACATCAAGATTGTGTAAGTGCGTATAGCATGCAGAGTTATACTCTATTCACTTCTTATTTGCACAGTAGAAGGTGGAGTTCGTTATATTGGTATTCAGTTTACACTAAAATGCTAATATCATATTACATAGACTAGGTTATATAAATCCAGCTCAGATATAGTTCTTTTAATAAAATGGTTCAGCGTTCTGAAAAATTTTACTTTTTACTTTTAACATGAATAACAAATAGGCTTCAAATCAGCAATACTTGGATAGTAATAGCTATTTATACATAATATAGAACTTTATTTGTCAATTTTATTGCAGAGGTCAATAAAGAAGACCAGTCAATAAAGTCAGATTATGTATGTACAAGTTGTATACTGTCTATTCTATGACGGAGAAAATTGACATTAGAATGGTTTTGAATGTTAACAAATATGACATGACAGCTGACGTAAAGGTACTTCATAGTACTAGTACAATAAAGTAACATACTTTAATTTATTTTATTATTAGTATAAAGAGCTACTTTATTGCCGCAAAACTATGTCATAAACAGTACTTTATAATGCACTCGTACATAAACTCATTTGGGCTTCCAATATCGAATGCAAAGTAGGCAACAGCGGATTCTGCTGTGAACCATAACCTTAAAATAGATGAAATTTGACTTGAACGGGTCAGGCAGCTACACAATAGAAAAAAACCATATTTGCACTTACGATACAGTCACCCTAACATAACCTCCAATTTTGCAAAAAAGAAGTGAACAGAGTATAGTTAAGAAATACGATCAAAGAATGCTGATCAAATTAAATATAGTGGCCGTAGAAGGCAAAAGTCAAAGTCAAGTGAGTCAATAATTACGAGACAAGTCAATTTAACGCTTGTGTAATATTATTATATCGATATGTGTTGTGCATTCTTTTACCATGGGACGTCCAGATAATAAAATAAAACAGGATGTTTTCTGTTTTACATCTCTGTAACTGTAACTATTACAACGTTTCAATCTTTTCCCCTAATTAGTTCAATTTTAATAATTAAAAGTGTGGCTTAAATTGTATTAATAAATTTAAAATGGGCACATTCGAATTCGAGCGATATTTTTTAATGGGGTGGAGTCTCTGGAAGGTGACCTTCAATGTGATCGATCTGTTGAAGCAATCATAAAAGAAACAAGAAAATTTAATTATAAATTAAAAAGCAGGAAATGAAACTTGAGTTCAGTATTATGACCCAGAGTCTAAATATTTAAGAATGGATGTAGTGGGCGCAGAGCCCTTCTAGAAGTTCAAAGGTGCGCAGTCGGCCGGAAAAATCATGGCAACCATTTTTTGGGACTTAGAACGACTTACATTGATTGATTGCAAGATAAGATAACTGAAGAATACTATGCCAAAATTCTACATCGTTTAAAGGAAGCCACTAAAGAAGAGAACTAAGTAAAGGTGTGCTGATTTTGCAAGACAATGTCCCTGTCCATAAAGCTAGCGCAGAAATGGTTGAATTACAGGCTTGTGGATTTGAAGCAATTAACCACCCACCCTACAGTCCAGACATGCCCCCAGTGACTTTTAACTTTTTCAAATTTATAAAAGAAGCTATTTTTGAAACAATAATAAACTGTCACCGCTGTAAATAACCATTTTGAAGTCAAAACCAAAATCTATTATTTTAATGGTTTAGAAAAATTACTTCAATACGTTATAAATGTATTAAAGTAAAAGGGGATTATATTGAACAATACAATATTGAAATGTTTTGTGTATCCCTCGTTTCACTTAAGTGGAAAATATATGGATCACCCCTCGTAGGTTTAATTAATGTCATTACATAATATAGTACATTTATAATATAAGAGCTGGGGCCTGGGGCCACTGCGATTTTATAGCCGGTGGGGTCAACGATTAGCCAGTCCGGCCCTGGACACACTGTATATTGGAAGATAGAAAATGGGATAGAACGTACATACATAAAAAATATTCACGGTATTATTTTTTCTTTGGAACTGGTTTAGTTTAGAAACAACAATAGCAGTAGTAGCTGTACAACAACATTTTAGTGAATTTTAAATCGAAATTTTTATATGTGGAATTATATTAATTAAAATATAAACAACTACAAAATTCACGAATACAAATGTAGAAAACATTATAAATAGTCATGTGTACAGTACAACCGTAACCGAATCAGCCACGAGATGGCAGCTATAACGTCACACACTAAGTGTGGCCTGAGAAGTAGTTCATGATGATGTGACTAGTTTTAACACAATATTTGAAATTAATTTACACAAGGTGTTTTGACTGTTTCGTCAAATATTTGAAACTCACAACCAAGCTTAACGATCAAATTTTCTAAATGCCTTTCTATTAAATTACACGATGTTACCCAACAAAATATTGCCTTGTAAACATTTGGAAAAAAATACTGTATATTTTTAGATGTACCAATAAAACCATACTAAAATTAAATCTGGTTATTTTATGTATATAGTTCTTGTTGTTATTGGTGGATGTAATTCAAAAAGTATCCTGGCAAAAGAAAAAATGCAATTGGAAACTGGTAGATATTATTTAAACATGTCAAGTGAATAGACGTTACACTTGTTTGTGTGTGTGTGTGTGTACGAGAGAGAGAGAGAGAGAAAGAGACCTCCCCCGTATACGAAAAGATATATGTAAATGTTGGCAAGTGCATTTTGAGTTTGAAAAGATGGAGTAATCTAAACAGGCACATTGGTTCAGTCATTAATGTCTTCTTCTTGGTATTTCTGAATCTACTGTAAATCTATACATTATTTCAATATACCATAATAGCGTATTATGTACATATACAGCTAATTAGTCAAAACATCTAAGTAAGGATGTAGTTCGTAAAATTAAAAAAAAAACACATGTAATGCCCAGTTGATTCTCATATTATCTACCAGGACTTACAATTATTAGAAAAACAAACTTTTCCACGTGTTGTTATTTTGTTTGCAATTTTGCAACGTTTTGTATTCGCAACTGTGACGTTAACACTTTTTAAACCTACAACTTTAATGAAAACGCTGAAAAATTGTTAAACACATCCTTATCACTTATCATTCACACACACCTAAAGTCCTGCTTAAAATTTGATTGGACGGCTTCAGAACAATTGGAAGACTATTTCCATTCAGTATATTACATAAGCACAATAATGCGATAACAACAGTTGTGAAGTGAATGCCCTCTTGTAACAAAATTAAACAAGGGGCGCTTTTTGTGCATTAGAAACAATGCAGGAAGTAATAAAAAATAGCTCCTTGCTTACGACAGCCTGACGTTCCTGGTATTATTATTTTATTTTTTATATCGCCTGTCCTTTAACCTTTGAATTCCAGGGGACCCCAAGGGGAGATAATAAGATCAGCCGACCCCCCGTCACGATCTACGTAACTTCAACATTTTGCGTATTTTTATCGTTTGTTTTTACGACCAATGACATTTAACCTACATGGGATTTTATGGAAACGTTTAGTCAGCCGTTGGACATTTTTGAATTTTTAAAAGCAGTTGTCTGTAACTAATGGAGATATAGAGGTAGTTCAAATAAAAAATACATAAGGACGGCAGGTGTATAATATAATACAATAAGGAATTGAAACTGGGTAGTGGTGAAAAACAGAGGATATTCTGGAATTTCTATTTTTAAGAGAACTCCTATCTCCAGAGATCAGAGATTCAGGTACTAAATTGGGAAATATTTATTATTTTGAATACTGATAAATTGTCTCAAATGTCTATTGTTACACTATAATCTTCCCTCTTACCTCCATTTCATTTTAATTTATACAAGAAAATCGCAATATCCATTCAAATGTTTACTAACATATAATCTTATTATTTAGCTAACATAGACAAAAGTTATTATTTAATCTAATGCAGAAGTGACAGTTGCCCTTTTAGAAAGTTGTTTTGCAAACCACATGAAAAAATCAACAATTCCAAAAAGGCATAATATAACTCAACTTTTTGACCAACGTTATATCAGCAAAGGGTAATTACTAATTAGCTCTACAGACACAACACGCACATGTCAAAAATGGTGGAAGATTTCGCAAAAAACCAAAACAATTGATAAGACTTGTTGGTTGTATTTTGCATTTTGTCCGTAGTGACCCAGTCTGTGTTGCATATCTGCACGGCAACTATAGACATTTCGTAAGAAAGACTGACGTAAAATATCATCGTCATGGGTTGTTTAATTATTGGTGTTGTTCTTTATTTTTATAATATCGTACAGAATATTTGTAATTATAACCCTAATGGAATATTTTAGCTTGGAATAATTTTATAAGATAAATTATGTAATAGAGCCATTAGCATTTAAATTTAAAACATATTGGATGCCTGCTCCATTTTATAGTTTTAATATATGCATTATTTAATAAAAAAAATTGTTTTTGTACTTTTTATAACTGAATAGCTAAAAATGTCAAAATGAGCATATTTAAATGACTTTACTAATTAGTAGAATTAAATGACTGGCTAAAATAATGTTAATATTTTTAGATTTAGCATAATGCTGATTTTTGTTTGTTTGTATAGATATAAATATACTTTTGTATTTCCTATACATGGTGTTGGTGAATAGTACAATGTGTATCTAAAATCTATGTCAAATTCGAGGTTAGCAGGTTAGGTTTTGCGTCAGTTTGTGTCAAAACTGACTCAAAACCTAACCTGCTAACCTAGAATTTTTACTGACCGTTCTAGAACGGTAAACATAACTTACTTATTTGGCAACAAACGCGGTAACTAAGTAAAATCGTTCTATTGTGCAAAAATGAATTTCTCATGTTTAGAACCTGTCGAAATGCTTTAAACATGTTGTGTATGTGAATTAATATAATTAGCGTAGTGTATTAAATTTAATGCAACTATTGTGAGGAAACCTATACAATATACAACAAACATTTTAAAAAACAATATTTATCCCTGCGTAAAAAAATACATACTTTTTTGTATTACTGGTCATATAACTAAGTGTATGTTATAAGCCTACTTACATGTCATGTAAGTTTCACTTACGGGCTTAGGCCAATAAAGTAGTATGCATTTACATAAACAGTGCACTATGTAGATATTCACATTAGCCAATATGACAGTATCAATAATTAATTTTAAATTTAAAAACAATATTTTTTTGGAAATTATGCTAGTATGTAGTACAATAGTTATGTATGGTAGAAGTGTACAATTGATCTAATTATAGCCTTATAACTAGGAAGTGTTTGATAGTAATTATTTATGTATCTAGGCCGAACAATTGGCTTCTTATGGACGATGTCTCTAATTGCTGGCCGAGGCGATAGCCGAGGCAGGCAATCAGGCAAGGCCATAAAAAGCAGTTTTCGTCCGAGGTGCATATTAAATTTTTCCGTCGACCATCATAATCTGACAAAAAATATGAACGTGAATTATAAGAGTTATGGATGACAAACGTTTGCCAACGAAAAGCGTTTGCGGACGAAAAATTAATGGTGTCCAAAGCAGTGTCATTTTTCGTACGTAAATGCATCCGTAAAATTATATTTTAAAGACAGGTTGACGGAAATAGTAGTGTTCGCAACAAGTCCGGAAAGAGCATCTTTATAGGACGTGTAGGAAAATTTGAGGCCGATGCCGAAGGCGAGGGCCAAAAGACCCAAAGTCCTGTAAAAATTACAAAATCGTCCTGTAAAGAAGTACTTTCCAGCCTAAAAATTGTACAGTAATGTATGATTTTCAAGATAGCTGCCTAAAATAGCTATTTTTGTTACAAGTCCCTAAAATAAAGTTTTTTCGGACGAATCGTTGCTGTTTCCAGACGAGGCGAAACCAAGTCTGGAATAGCAGATGAGTCCGCAAAAACTTTTTAGGGACGTGTAACAAACAATGTTTTTTGTTATAGCTCCCCAAATTTTTAAATAACAAATATTCATTCATTTAATATTCATTGTGATCAGAAAAACACCTTTAGAAAGAATCCGCAAAAGGTTGCTATGACAACTTTTAGGGACTAGGCCGTAAATGTACCATTTTACGGACTCAAATAAGTCCTTAAAATAGCTATTTTTGGAAGCATATACAAAAAAATATTTTATATGCATTTCGGGTAGTATTGTATTATATACTTTTCGGTGTCAAATGCTTTTTAAGCCTCGGCAAAATTACTATCTCTTCAAACCGACAATAAAATGAACTTTATGTACATACTGACTTTTAATACATAGTTAATGGACTTCTTTATTCCCTAGGGATTAAAATCGCACTTTATTCTTTCACAACCTGCCATGTTTATTATTTTGAATGAGAAAAACACAACTGTTTCCCCGACAACAGATCAGTTAACTAACCCGATGGGCAAGATTTACTTACGGCCGATTCTAGAATATAAGTATATACCTAGAATAAGCTATCCGAGGTATAATTGTCATAGTTTCCTTTGCAACAACAATCGTTTATAATGTATTTATTCCGCGGATAACTTTATCCTTGATTTGTAGAACCGGCCCTTAATAAATAAATAAAATAGATGTTACGTCATTATTAATTTATTTATCTTGAACTGAAAATCAAGAAATTAAGATCTATAGTTGAGAGAAGAACTTTGTATGCACCCCTCGAACAATCTTCGTTAACACCTCGATGAAAATGCCCTCAGTCCTTTGGGCCTCAGATATTGCCTATTACACTCTCTGAATTAAAATCGTAGTTACTCCTTTGGCCATAAATATCTATAACCGCCAATGAGGAATCTTCCTGATGGTATTTGACAATTGTATAGAGCTTTCACACTAACTCAATTTTTAAAAATGCATTATTAATTTCCTGCAAAATATCTCATTTCATTTTCTTGCTTTCGCAACCTTTATAAATTATGGCGTTTGAAAATAGAAATTATGTTAAAATATCAGAGTTAGAAATTACGGTTTTCAAAGCTACTTAAATCTAAAACTGCAGTGCAGTGGTAAATTTAATTCAATAATATTGATTATTTCTCTTTGAAAATGTCCATCAATAAAATATTTGTGTTTTTTTAAATGTGTTATTACGACAATCAAGTATTAGCGAATATTTGCACATACACAAATACCCGGGAATTTTTACGTGTCAAACTGACAGCTAAATTTAAAAGTTGACAGATTTGAGAATTTTTAGTAATTTGTTACATCGAAAACATGTAATAAAGTGAATGTAGAAGGAAAAGTAGATATAGAAAGAAAAGTGAATGTAGAAGAAATTATCCTCGGAAAATAATAGTGCAATGCATTTCTCTAGCATCATTAATAAGGAATAATTTTCGCTTATATAGAGTAATTTGCGTTTACAAGTATTTAGAAGTACATTTGTTCTTGATCACATACACTGTGTCTACATTTCGATGCTCAGCATTGGTATCTCGGTTATTAGAAGCTATAGAGCAACGGTTAAATGGGGAATGTTTTGCAGAATTGAATACTCGTGACGAATCTCATTTCAAATTCAGCCTAACTTTGTTAAATTTTAAGATTAAGATAATTTAAAAAAACCAACATTTGCCGATCTCAATGTTCCTCATAACTCGATAATACCTAATGTGACCTCTTCTAAAGATTTACAATGTTGAGACACTTTTTTAAGACAATTTTTTTTATGTAAACAGAAACCCCCGATTGCCATTTGTTTTCAAGTTGTTAGTGCTATCTTTTGTTTTTCATATGGCAGCCATATTGGATTTTTGGTTTGTTAGATAGTCTAACGATGTATAACATACCTAAAATATTTTTATTTGTAGCGGAGATATTAACAAAAACATAAATTAATCTCTAATATGAAATTAGTAGGCTACGAAATTAAACACCAATGAGAAATAAAAGCGAAAAGATATGCTAAGTAATACTGTAAAATAACAAAACGATAAGAAAAGTCATTAAAGTAAACAGTAAAAAAGAGTACTAATAGTTCAGATTTTCTTAAAGAAACTGTTGACACTTTATGCTAGCAGAGTTAGAAACTCTACGAAGTGTGTTTCCGTTTAATGATCTTAGCACATCCAGCACTCATTGTTCTAAAATTTTCCGAGTTTCTGGAGGTTTAAAATTAGATACTTCGTTTTCAGTGGTACCCCAAAAATGAAATTCATGGGGGGTAAGGCCATTACACTGGACTATTATTTGCAGGCACTCTCTCATTAAAGTTTTATTTCCAAAATATTGCACGTCACGAGTATTGAACACTTCGCGATTGGTAAATCGTGTTGCATCTATCCACACTATTTTACTAGGAAAATTAGCATCATCTTCACATTTTTGTAGTTACCACCTGTTAAACTGAACTTTTAGTATTATTTCTTTACTTTTATAACTTTTCTTATAGTTTCGTTATTTTACGGCATTACTTAGCATAGAGACTAATTTATGTTTTTGTTAACATTTCCCATACAAATACAAATTTTTCAGGTATGTTATACATCGTTGAAAAGCTCTTTTTAAAGAATATCTAACTAACGAAAATCCAATATGGCTGCATTATGAAAAACAAAAGATAGCACTAATAACTTGAAAACAAATGACAAGCGGGGGTTTCTCTCTAGATCAAAAAATGTCTTAAAAAAGTGTTTGAACATTGCAAAATTTTAGAAGAGGTCACATTAGATGTTATCGAGTTATTGAGGAACATTGAAATCGGCAAATTTTGGCTTTTTCAAATTATTTTAAAATTAAAGAAGTTAGGGTGTATTTGAAATAAGATTTGTCACGAGTATTGAATTCTGCAAAACATTCCTCATTTAACTATTACTCTAAGTCTTCTAATAACCGAGATACCAATGGTGAGCATCGAGATGTGGACACAGTGTATATGCGTTTTTTCTATGCCGCATGTTTCATAGTTACTGTAAAAGAAGATGATATGGATTAGATTCCAAATTACATTAATCGTATTTGTTTAAATGAATGGCAAGATAACGTCATGTTAAATGCAATACATTAGTATCAATTATATCATTGCAGAGTCTCCTTCACAAAAGGTTGAAAACCGCTGTTTAAACTCTTGCTAATACATAAAAAGTAATTAAACCCTGTTGAAAATAAATTAAATTCATCCCATTATTAAACATAATCAGGTAAAATATAATAATTAGTATGCCTATTATCGATAATTTTTTGATGAACGAGTGGTATTTTCATGCACTGGGATTATAGCGAAATAATTTTTTTAAATATTATAGATTATTAGGCATATTACGAATTATATTTAGAAAGAGAAAATAATTATTTAAAATATGTAGAAAAGGGAGTGTAATACTATTTTATTACCTGAGTATCGATGCTAATAATTAATGTTTGTCCGAGATACACTGTTTGTAACTTTTTATGCTTAAAACACACGACCTAACTTTGAAAAATCAGCTGACATTTCTAAATTAGTTGATTTGACACGTAAAACAAAATCAAGTTAGCTCGTACCAAATCGAAAATCGCTATATTGTCAGTATGGTAGAACGTCCTATTGGCCAATGTCTTAAATTTAAGAGATGATTATTGGCTCAAAATTTTACAAATTTCTCGTTGATATTTTTTGCCTTTCAGGTATCGTTTATAACACAAAAAAAGCCAGCAGATGTTTTTCAGACACACCAATACTGTAGCAGAAAGGTTCAGTTTTTAGCAAGACATTATAATTTTTGAAAGATTTGTAGATACACCAAGAAAACTTACTACAGAAAAACGATACAAATATTAGTTACAGAGAAACTGATGACAATGGTGACGACTGTTTTTTGAATTGTTTTTAAAAGGTTTGTCCTGCATAACTTGCCAGGTTGATTCTCTTCCTTTCTTCTCTAATTTTCTATATAACATGTTTTGTATTATTCGTTATCATAAGCCTAACCTGGGAGGGGAAGGGGGAGCGGTGCCCCCCTCCCCAAATTTTGACTCTAAAGTGCAATTGCAGCAGTCTTTTGCAATGTAGGTTTAAACATTTTGTGGTGTCTTGATTTTGCCCCCCCCCCCCCAAATTTTATAAATTTATATCAATAAAGATGCCTTTAAAAAATGCTTTATTAACATGCATTTAAGACAGGTGCAGCATACAAGGTGTTTAGGTAAGTATATTTTTTAATTACAATAATTTAACAATTACTCTCTGCTTGATTACTTTATACAGATAGGTCTGTACAAATAATATAGGTTTCATAAATAAAATACATAAATTATTTTAGAAAGGAATATACAAACCATATTGTTAAGTACTCTTACATAAAATACATATCCACTGTAATTCCTGAATTTGTAATTAAATATGTGTACAACGTTTTAAACGAATTTAAAACTAAGCCAGAATTACAATAAAGAAACAAATAGATAATTCAATCAAAATTATTTAATTAAATAAGCAGTTAACGACTTTCTTATGAAGTAGCACGATTATCTAATTTCGGCTGCACTCTTAAATTACAATTAAGAAAAACCAACTATTATGACCGCGCAGATCATCATCTTGCATATATAAATAATTAACAACAAGTGGAAATCAGCGTAACTTTTGTTTCAGGTAAACCAGTTACTAGGTTATGTGTTACATAACCGCCTTATACGCAAGCAAGTAGGAAATATCGAGAAATTACTTTCTCTAACCCTTAGGCATATCCTCACAAGAAAGTTGTGAGGCGGCTTCGCGGTTTGCGACGAAGTGCATTTGAATTCGCCAATAACTGCATCTGCGCTAATTGCAAGTGATGATAAATTCGCTTTATTCGCACCCGCGTGGGAAGTGAAATCCTGCCTATTTTTCACGAGATAATTAGAGGAAATGCATTTGATCGAGTTGAAAAATTAAAAATGCACTTGTTTACCACGATTAAAGAGCAAAGGTATGACTTCATAAAGCCAGCTTGGGACTGATATATTTAGATCTAACGAAAATAATTACTGCCTGTGGCAAAAGTTTTCTCGGAATTATTATGCAGCGTAATGTAGAAAGCCAAATGTGGCGAAATGTGTAAATGTCAAGTCTTTTAATCGCATCCAGTGCTTTAGGTCGAGGAATTGTTCTTCTTGCAACATACGGTAGCCCGGATGCCTCTTTTAATAGTCCTGTAATGAGGAGTTGAGATACGATTATTATTGGATTTTGCTACTATAAATTATATTAAGAATTTTGTAAACTTTACAGTTCAGATTTTTCTTTGTTCAAAATTAGTGTAGGAAACTAGGAATATATTGACATTACAAAGCCATGCAACCCTAATCTAATCAGCTAATCACCTAATGTGATCTGGTACGATCAAATCTATCCTTATTTTGCTTCTAAGAACAAATGCATTAATAAAAAAATATAAAACGTACAGCCTACGAAAATATATTTATTTAAATCGACCGTTAATTAAAGGACTGACAATAACACCTTATTTACACTTTATAAATTTATATACGAATTTACTGTATCCAACATATGATTAAACATACATTTTTCTAAAGTATTGATCTAGATGTACAAAAAACCTGCAAGCAATTTTAATCTCTCATAAAAATATTGTGGGTTTATTTCTTTTTTTGTGGAAAATTTTGTAGAATTTACGTTTGACCAATATTTGTTCTGCTTGGAAACAAGCCGATTTTGTAAGGAGCAATACGTCTGCAACGTTTCCATTTCGTATGTAAATACTAAAATGAGCGTTTCATCGAAATCGTGGTCATTCTGTGTCATGTCAAATCACAAATAACAGAATTATTTTGCAATAAGTGTCCAATATCCTGTTTGTTGTGCCATCCTCGTAGCGACAAAAGGACGACATGCTGACGTTTTTAACGTAACAATGTTTATACGCGTCAATCATGTATGGGATTTTATCAGTTTTGCTCTTCGTAAGTAAACTCCAAGGATTTGCAATTTGAAATGAGGCCGCGTAATTGAGAAATGTATTTTCCAATGCAAGTTACAGTTGTTCCAAATTTCAAATATCCACTAAAAAGATGCAAAATACTAGATCGTTTTGCATTTACTTTTGTTTTTATGAATTAATCGCTAACAAAATCTTTATAATTCGTAGTATGCAATTGTTGACATTTGTTAAGGAATTGTGATGCAAGAATTTAAAATTATAAATTAATGAAATATTTGATATATTTTTGATATATATTTTGTTTCTTTACTAGAACAATTAATTAATTTTACCCAACTTACAAATACGTAATTTGATGAAAAACTTCCACAGTATATAGCACCGAACTGTTTCTTGGGAAATTTTACTTAGCTGATGCAAGAGTTTGTAAGATTTTATAAATCAACAAATAATACGATATTGGATTTTTTCCACAGAAATGTACACCTTTTAAATATAATAATAAAACAACGTTTTTCTTAAGCAATAAATTTTTCTTTAAAACGTCAATTATTATTCATATAACAATTAGTTTTTATTCAAGAGTGTACATTAGCTATTAAACTGACTAAAGAAATTTTAAAAAATACAACAAGAATGTGGCTAACAACATTGACGAATAAAAGGGGGAAAATGCTAAAATCAAGAGTCATAGACAACATACAAACATTTGTAACATAAAATATTAGAAATATTTGCGCAACGACACTAAATTTTTAGATCAGTTGCTAACAGAAGTGGTCACACCACTCGTGTTTTTATGGTTAATACGAACGTAGAGAAAACAATATGAAAACAGATCGTATTTACCACTTATAGAATGAGAACTTCGCAATCGATAGTTGCTTGTTTTTATTTGATGAAATATATTTGCGTGTAAAATAAAATTCTTAGTAATTTGCTTGGTGTAAATATTTGTTGCCAATTCCGCCAAAGAACAATATTCTAACAAATGTTATCTTAATATGCCATTCCCTATGATTTTCAAATCCAAAAAACTTTTTAAAAATTCTAAATACTGCTAAGTGATCTCTGAAAACTTCTGCAAAGGCATAGAGCATTGATTTTAATTTCTTTAAATACATAATAATATTGCATTGTGAGGTTTACAAAATAGTGTAGAATTAGAAAAACTGTAGTTTAAAATACTAGGAACTCATTTAGTTACAAAAAGGCATTATAATTATTTGAAACTTAAAAAAATATAATATATATCAATATCTGCGTAAAATGTAACACGTCAAATCGTTGGCTCGCAACCAAAATATCTCAAGCTAACTCAAGATAACCCCCAGCAAATTTTCCTTAAGAATATCAACAGTTTTACTGAGAATTATGACAGTGCTTGTTTTCATTTTTTTAAATGACTTAAGTTTTCCGTTTATTTCATCCAATTTACTCTTTTAACTTCACAATTGGCTACCACGTCAAATTCGAAAGAAACTCAAATAAATAAAAAATTAAAAAAAACCTTTTAAGGAGTAACTGTGATTTTTTTACAATTGCGGAGCATGTAGCCTTGTATTCAATTCATAATTCAGTGGGGGTCTTCCCAAATCATCTTGTAATATCTTTCCAAAAACAAGTGGCTGGTGGAAACATTTTAGGAGATTAATCGCTGATGTAGTTTTTAACGATTGGTAAATAGCTTTCGAGCGTTACGTAAGTAAAACGTGGACTCGATCAATGTCAATATGTAAGTCTTAAGTACACTTGCGTTTCCTGACGAGCAGTTGGCGACAATGATCGGAAAATTTTTAACATATATTTGTAATCAACGGTTTTGTAATGTTTAAATTAGCTGACGCTAATTATATTTTATCTAAAAGACCCCCAATGCATATTTTCCTCTTTATAAATTATTCGATCTGTTTGAATAATAAAAGGTAATTGCAAAGTTCACGATTCCATTTATACCTTCAGGTGAAGAATCTAATTGCTTATTATACGTTTTCTCACTTTTAATGTCTGCGGCCTTGAATTGTGGCCTTGCTTTATAGTCCACATCTAATTATTCACTCTTTTACTTTTTAATGGGTAAGCAATGAGCAACAATTAAATTATGCGTTTTATTTCACTCCATTAATGATTCAGCAGAAATAAATAAATTTAATTTATTAAGTGTAAATTCAAATGTGTATTTCTACAAGATAGTAAAAAAGAACTAAAGCAGTTTTATGACTATATTATCCCCACACTTTCTTTGCGATTTATGGAAGACGAGGTTTAGATATTTTATATTGGAAACATTTATTGCGTATTGGATAAAGCTATGGTTGATTGTTAGCTGGAACATTAGGTAGTGTTACTAATTAGTAGTGTCTTTTGTTTCCCACGTTCCCATATAGTAGGCGTTTTGCATTTACTAATTAATGCGCCTTCAATTTGCTTAATTTACAAATTAGTGTAGAATATATAGAAAATTTGAATTTTTAAAAATAGTTTCTACAAAAAAATATTTTATAGTTTAACCCGTTATCAAGTAATCAGTATTTTGCTAATTTCCTAATAACAAGATTAGAACACAAAGTTTCTCATTTCTTCCACTTCTTGGGGCTTTATATAGGTTGTTTGTATTTCGAATAAATGCATGGGGAGCTCGCTTAGCTCAAAATATACGACGTCGTTTAAATTCAAGAACAGTTGCGTAATCTAGTGTTAGTCAATATTTTAAAACGAAAATTTAGATTTTCCTGTTTTGTTTGTGCACGTTCTTATTTGTCAAATGTTTAAATTATGGGAAAACATCTCATAAAACTGAGCATAAAAAGCCGTCTGAAAAAAATCTTTATAGAATTATATAGCATGATCAAAAATAATTTTCATCTAGGATCATCATGGCTATGGCCTAATTTATGAATACAACTACGTTTAAGTTTAAATAAAAATAAAATCATAAAGTGTTATACATTTTGGTAATCATAAAAATCTACATTCAAAGCAAATAAAATCCAATATGGCGTTGACTATCGATTTTTCTTTATCTTAAACGCTAGAGCAACTGTAATATTATTTATCTACGACAGTGTGTAAAATTGACTTTTAGTTAACAGTTTTAAATTTGTAAAACGAATGCTTAATAACATGTTTTCATTAGTTTACGTCGTCAGCAGCAACGTGTTTTAAAATTTTTAAACACAAAATTACGACCATTCGGTAGTAATCCTAATTTACATTTAAGTATGTTTTTTATATTTGCCGTGTTTTCTAGATTCTATCCTAAATCAAATATTGTCGATACACATGCGTAAAGCATTTTTAGTCACTCGCGGGACTCAAAATCTTCGCTCACTCGCGTTTTAACTCTGCCCCACTCGTGACTACATTTCGAATTACAAGAGATCACTATGCAAAAAAGTACGTGTACAACACGTTTCGAAAGTCGGTTTTTTCATTCATTTCCTTCATTAACTAGGGCTTCGCCCTCGTTAATCAATCTGCAAATTTATGAAAAAATGTATGACTTACTAATCAGCATGAAAATACGCAACTTTGCCCCAATTTAAATGACTTCTTATCTCTTAAGATAACCGAGATCCGTATGCTTAAGCTCGAAAAACGGACACCCTGTATATACATGGTTTAACAAGCATAAATAGAAACATTTTAGAAGCTAATAGAGTTACATGTGCCGAACAAAGCAATCTTATAACAGAATATTCATGTGTGAGTCCCGCATATTATGGAATTATTTAAATATGCTTCTTTTAATTGTATTGCCTTGAAATAATAACGTTAATTTGTTATTAAACTATTATTCAATTTTGATTCACAATTTTGTATCGAAAGTGGAGGAGAACATTTTGAGCAGGATTAAATTTTTTTTTCCACTTTTTTCATAATTGAAAGTTCAATTAAAAAGTTGGTTGAAACGTAAATTCTCAGAGTATCTGCAGTTCTCAAATAACAAAACTCTCAGCTTTGTGTTGCTGTATCGCACGAAGTTAAAGGAATAGAAGAATCTGTTACAAGCACATGTAAATGTATTAGCTTCCAGACATTTTCTATTCATACTTATTACACCTTGTATATAAATATCTACTTCCAAATAATGCAGCACAAACAAAAACTGAAAATCCAAATTTTTAGTTTTTTTCAAATATCTGAAAAACTAATTTTTTGTAAAATATTTAAAAACAGTAAATTACGCTTAGTCCTTATTTGACTGAAGTCGTATAAGCAAAATTTCCATTTATTTAATTGATAAACGGACAACCCACATACCCGACATTATTATTCTTAAACATTACTATATTTAAAAATCTTGTCTAATAGTATATTATGTTATTAGAAGCAAAAGTTATATTTTATGTGGCGAGGCTGGACGGGTTATCTGCCGAGCTTGCGAGGCAGATAAGTACAGCCGAGCCACATAAAGATACTTTTGCTCCGAATAACGTATAGTATTTTTTCTTCAAACGTTTTTATAACAAATTATTTACAACTTTGTGAACAAAATTCGAAGAAAATTACTTGATCTCGTCAGCGCAGATAATATTATCTGCCGCTTGGCAATAAAGTGACAGTTTAGCATCATCAATCCAGCAGTATAATGCCATATTTTACTGCCGTTTGAAGAAAAAAGTGTTTATTTGTCTGTTCTCTTACAGAGAGATTATTTTCTTGTTCATATTCTGTTTTTGAAGTAATAAATATTAGATTGCCTTTAGCTACTTATAATAACAAATACATGAAATATGGTTGGAAATTTAATATTCTAACTTTGCATGGAAGTATACCAATTTGAGCATTGACGTTAGACTTACGACACTTGCCAACAGTGTAAATTTGTTCCTATATTACGGTCTTCAATCTTATTCGATGTCTCTGTATATATTAAATATCAGATAAAGATACATGCGGCCAATTTTTATCCTCCCGATTTAACGATAACAAATTGAACATATCAGTAAAATGAATAAATATTTTTTTACGACCTACCAGAAAATATGCAGTTTCTGGAGTAGTTTTCGCCAGAAAGTCAAGATCGGAAAACGGGCATAAGGGACCGGTAAACGCTTTAGCCGGTCCCTGATGCCTTCATTACTATGGACGCAAGTTTGTGTTATTATTTGGATAAGTCAAATAATAGATGCTAATGTCATAATTTTTTTGAGTTTTCGAAAGCGAATTCGCAAGTTTGAAAGTGTGGACTCCGATGTCGTAATAGCTATTTGTGTAACAAGTGCTAAAAGTGGACGTTTATGCACGCTTCGTTTCATAGCATGTCTCGTGCAATAACACTTTTGGCACGAGTTTGCACACACTATTTTTTCTACGGTCTACTGTTATTAATCTATAAATGTCTATTTAACTAAAGTTTGCATTTATGACAGTTATAATTTATGCCATAGTAAAGAGATGGCCTTGACATGCAGGTGACTGTTTCTGCAGCTAGTTGCTGTCAAAGTAAGTTATCAAAGGTAATTATAAATGTACTCATTTTACTTTATTCATTACATAATGCTTTAATTATTTAAATAACACTTTACCTCTAACGAAAGAAGTAACTAGAATAACCGTACAACCTCACTTCCAGTTCGAAATTCTAAATTCAACACCAGCCCATGTGCTAAAAGTAAACAGCTGATTTTACTTTTAACACGCTAATTTATAAATAGTAATTTATTATACAAGACGATAAAGTTCAATTGTATCCACGAGTGAATCGTTTAACGTCGAGACGAAGTCGACTTGCCTACCTCAAATGTTAATAGGTCCTTGCATTCCTTGTTACTTAAATAGCTATTATCTATCCTTGATGTTAAAGTGCTACTTTATCTACCCTTGCTGTTAAAGTAAAACTTGACCTTTTGTTTTGAGTTGATAAAAGCACACTTTAACATGTGCTATAGAAAAAACGTCATTTTTAGTACAAAAAGCTAGCGCTAAAAGACCTACTTTTAGTAGTGGTCGTAGAAAAAAGATATTGTACGGTACATGACTGGAAAGTGTTTTGCAGGTCTCCCCAAGCTTCCAGGGTTTGACGTGCAAAACACTACTTTCCGGTCTTGTAACGTAAAAACTGTTGCATGTATTATAAAATATACAAACCCCAACCCCGTGACACAGTAAACAAATGAAATTCGACTGGTAAGAGTATCATTATATCTCTTGCTTAAGTAAATAAGTAGTTAATACACATACACTATGACCATACCGGCTGTCTAAAAAAATGGGACACCGATTGGGTATAGATTCCTTAGGTTATAATATACCGATTAAACCTAATATACCTTAGTACAAAGTCCCTTCAGTAAGAAGTTATAGGGATTTGAACTTCATTTTTTTATTTGTATGTTTATTTCTATAAATGTAAAGATATCAATGTCAACTTTGGTGCACATGGTTACTTTTATGTACCACACTAATGAAAAAAATATATAAATTAAACTTGACATACTTACTATTATGTGCTGCTTCAAGGGAAAAATTTCATAAACTTGACTTGACTGAAAGAGGCATCTTACCCATCTTTAAAATCTTTTTTTAGCTCTACCTTTGTTATCTGTAACGTCTTTTTAAAATTTAAGTTACTATCTGAAACAGAATTAAAAAGCGTAAAAATAAGGTACCTCCTTTTAGTTCATAAGCGTAAAAGCAACCGTTTACCTTAAAGTTTCTATAAAAGTTTTAGGTTGTTATTAAGACCTGAATTATCAAGTAGACATGGTCACAAAATAATGAGTAGTGATCGTAATCTGGTAAACAACAATGATATATCAATTAATGACGTTGGTGTGAGATTTTTTTTATGTTTACGAAAATGCCGCGACATGACGAACATTTGAGCATTGCATAATTGGTTGTCGTCATCTTGGTACACGTAAAAGAAGAAATTTCAGTCACCAACTTCATTATTGTTTACTGGATCACGATCACTACCCATTATTTTTATGATCATGGCTACTTGTTAATTGCACATTTTAATGACAACCCCAAACTGTGATAGGGATTTTAAGGTAAACGGTTGCTTAATTTTTCCGCTTTTTAGTTCCGTTTCAGATAATAACCTAAAATTTAAAAAAATAACAGATAACGAAGCTAGAGCTAAAAACAGCTTTTAAAGATAGGTAAAGTGCCTCTTACAGTCATGTCTTTTAATTAGTGAAGTACATCATAGTAAGAATGTTTGCCAAAGTTGAAGTTGGTATCTCTACATTTGTGGAAATTAATATAAAAATAAAAAACTAAAAATGAACTTCAAGGACCTATAACTTCTTACTGGAGGGACTTTGTACTAAGGTATATTAGGTTTAATCGGTATATTATAACCTACGGAATCTATGACTAAAAAGCATTTTGGTCGTTACTATCAAGGTGAGGATTGTAGCAAAATGCATTTTCTAATATATTGATGTCCATCGAAAGCCAAATTTCAATTTGCATATATTAACATTTTCGTCCATATAAATATATTGAGTGTGTGTTTGAGTAAATTTTTTCAAATGCTCTAGAAAATTAAAAGTCACTTCAATCAAAAGAATAGTTTTTGTCCGTCCCGAATTGGTCACTCTTCATTCCCAATGGTGTATAGAGGCTATAGTTATATAATTTGATGTAGGTTATAACCTAACATGTCCCAATGAGCTTACCTATCTTGATTACGTAACTATAAGTATAACTGATATTTATCTTGAGGCCATATTATGATCCTATTTGTGCATATAAATCAGTGTCTTGAATAATATTCATACATGTGCCTACTAATATTAAAGTTTCAAGGAGTATCTACTATTTATTCATATAAGTTCATCTTTATAACAGCGTATATATTGGTTTAAACTGCCAGTTTTGGATCACCTGGTATAAACACACCTTTGACCCGCAGCAATATACAGCTGGAAAAATGAAATAGAAAGTACCTTCGCGGTGTTCTTCACTTCGAAATAGAAAGCCAGCCGATACAGCATTGTTACATGGAAGAGCCAAGGTTATGGTACGGCCATTAAGTCAATAGTGTGCATAAAAATTACAAAACTGCCGACCGCAAATGAATTTCTAATATCCTGGAGGTGCGTTCATATTTTACTAGACCAATCTTTTTGTTTCAAATTGAAATAATTTGGTGATACTGCTCTAGCAACAGTTATTTCGAATGTTAAAAGTTCTCATTTGTCTTGTAATTTAAATTAGTGTAGCAGTTCTCAAACTTTTTTTTTAATCTAGAGATTTTTACGCATTTGAGATAGTTCAAAGATTATTGTTTAAACTAAAATACAAAGTACATAACATGCATTTATTATTCTGTTTATTTGTAATGATAAATAACACTGAAGAATACTTAAACATAATTTTTAATTGAAAATACGAAAATTGTTTGAAAGTTTTCCAAACGAAGCATAGATAGCGTGAGTAATTCTAAAACGATTACATTACTGGTGTAGTGCAGTTAACGATTTCACCCGTCACGAACAGCTGTGGAGCCTAGTTGTTTGTATGCAACTTCTGAATACAAGCATTTATACATTGTCATTGTGAAGATGGTGTTGCAACTAATTATTTGCTTAGAAAAAAGAAGTTCGTCTGCTGCGGATATTCACGTCTGTATGAGAGCTGGGTCGAATACTGAAAAAAGTATTCAGATAACGAATATTAAATATTTGAGAAAAAGTATTCGAAGTCATCCGAATATTAGATACTTCAAAAAGAGTATTAAAGTATTCGCAAAACTACGAATACTTTTATGAATAAAATCCCCGTATGAAGTTTCCTTATTTTTATTACAACACTCCAAAATGAAGAAAATTTCCACATTGTTTACAATGTTTGTTATTCATAAATACACAAACAATAGTTATTCATATAACAAGAGAATCAAATATAGCTTTATTCGCAAAGGAGAAAGTTTAGTCTTGCGCCCGTAGGGCGAGGAACTTTAACCTCCGTTTCACTCTAATCCATAGGGAGTAACTTTATTCAGGATTAAAGAGGTACTTTAGCAATGAGAAACTTGGGATTAAAAACCATATTTTAAGTGTGTATAATGAATAAATAAAACATTGCATATAACAAAGGATGAAACTGAGCCTTATTCGCTCAGGATGTAACCATTCCCCTTCGTGAGGGAGCTCTACTTTAACTCCATTTTATATAAATAACTATTGTAAAAGAACAAACACAAAATAGTACATTATACCGGGTGACAATGAAAGCAGGGCCATGCTTATATCTTCTTTATTTATGAATCGATTTGGATAAAATTTTATATGAAGATACCTGACATAATTGACAGATATCTATACTCAAAATGGTCGACTTTCGGTTTCACCGGAAATGACACCAACTTTGATTTTTTAAATGGATCACTCTGTATATTTTATGTTTTTCGGAATCTACAAGTCAAATTACATAGAATAGTATCGCCAAATTTTCATTTTTTCAAATTTTATTTTTACTATAGACGGCCGTGACTTGGAAAAATCTGTTCTAATTTACTCTAGCAACTCATAATTAAAGCTGATATATGGCAAATGCATATTTATGCCGGCGAAACTTTTTACACATGTATATTAATTATGTGAAAACAAATGGTTTAAGCCACGTTTCATTTTGCATATTTTGCATATTTACACGTTTTTGAGCATACTTTCAGGATTTTGCATATTTGGTTATATTAAGCGATAATTTGAAATGTATGAACTTTTTGAGATTTTTTCTGAAATTTACTATTTCATTAAATTTATTAATAAAATTGTTGTGTGCAACTGCGATATATACTTTCACTTGAGCATATATTTTAACTTTGGATGCATATACTCAACAAAATGTATGCATATATATGCGCATATTTTCGTACATTTGAGTGCATATAATTATCAACTTTAGTCATAATAACAGCTATTTTATCAGTAAGGTCAATAACAAACCTTTAATGTATGTATGTGTGCATAATCTGTAACCGTATTTACCTTGCGGTGTAGAGGCTGGTGCTTTATGCGCTGGCATCTGGCGGTACAATGCTCAACTTGCCCCGGATTCGGGATACAGAGTTGAAGCGCGCCTTTGGTGCTTGCGCAGCAACTATTGTGTGAGTTGTGTGTCTTGGTGATGTGTTGACCTTGTTACTCTATCTCTTAGGTCTGTGGTTCTGAATAGAGCACAGTTCATTTCGTGCCCAACTGTGAATGGTCTCACTGAGCCCGATTCTAATCGCCAAGGAAACGGAAAAATTCCGACCCCGAACACGTTTTTTAAGAAAAAGTCACTTTTTCTAAATGGTACCTACTAAAGGCCATGTTGCCATTAAATAGAAAATTTAATTGCCAATTTAACGATATGCATCATGCACTACTTTATCTTTGTCTAAAATTTAAAAATAATTAATTCATGAATTTTTAAAATATTTTTACTACCTAAGCAAATTAAGCAACACTATCGAATGGAATTTGAGTTGTAGATTGCGAAAAACATAAAATATATAGGGCGATCCATTTAAAAGATCAAAGTTAGTGTTATTTCTGGTGAAACGGGAAGTCGGCCAATTATGTCTAGTATCCTTGTATCAAATTTCAACCAAATTTATTCATAAGTAACGGAGATAGAGGCAGGGCCCTAGTCTCATTGTCATCCGGTATATATAATTCCCAAGATGAAGTTTATTGCGAAATATATGCGACAACCTTATCATTTTGACTGCTCTATAAATGAAAACAGTTATTATAAGTTAATAAAAAACGAAAAAGATTTCGAGTTACTCGGTAGAGGGCTAGTTCGGCTTCAATCGGCATCTTAAAAAATAATCAACTAGATCTAGGTCTCGAAGAAAAGGAGGTAACACTAAAACACGTCTTGAATAAGGTATCCATACAAACATTTACATCAAATAATATAAACGAATTGCAAAGTAAACTTTCAACAAACTTAAATAATAAAAATAAATTATGTTTATTACATACTAACATAAGAAGCATATGCAAAAATTGTGATGAACTACAAATATTAACCAGTGAAAATGATGGTGGCGTAGGAACACGTTATATAATATTACATAAAGGGACAAATAATGAGTTTGTGGAAATTGCGAGCTTAATGTTTTCTTCAACTTCGAAGAGTTCAGATTATCATGACAATATGAACGGAGAGTTATTTATAAACTGGTTGAAAAATCAGTTACTGCCTAATTTAAGCGAGCCATCTGTTATTATCATGGATAACGCCCCTTATTATTCAGTGGAGATTAACAATCCGCTCACGAGTAATTGGAAAAAGCGGACCTAATTAATTGGCTGTGGAAAAAGCAAATCAGTTTTTCCAGGGAATTCTTTGAAAAGTGTTAATGACTCTCGACAAATTACACGAAGAACCAAAAAATATGTCGACAACATTATCTAAGAAAATGGCCAAGTGCTGCGTCTACCCCCGTACCACTGTCAATTAACCCCATTGAGTTGGTATGGGGTATCTGTAAAAATTATTATGACCGACATATTGGTGAAAATGGTTACGATCTCGATGAAGTGTTAAAGGTGCGACAAGATCGCTTAAATACGGTAACGGAAGAGATTTGGACTAAAAGTGTGAAACATACGGACAACATTATAAAACAATACCGGGATCGAGAACAAGGTATTGATGAAATTAGATCACTAATTATAAATATAGGCAGTGATAGTGAATCTGATTCTGAAATCTATTCTGATGATACTTGATATCGGTACGCGACATTTGGGCGCCGCCGTTTGGGCCCCGCCCTTTGGCCGCCGCCGTTTGGGCGCCATACTTTTGACCGCCGGACGTTTGGGCGCCAGTAGTATACATTTTTAAATAGTTTCAAACTTCTAATAATGTTGCTTAATTATTTTTTATAATTTCACATAATGTCTTCTTGTAATTGTGGTAGATTATATTGTAGTTCTACTTTTTATTATGTGACTATATGTATACTACTTAAGTAACTGTAACCTGAATTTACTTGTTATATAATAAATAATTTCTATGACGATGATATTTGTTTTAATTTTCTGGAATGGTTTAAGATTATAAATGCAAAGTTTTCAACAAAAGCTGGTGGTGGATTATATGGTAGTTCTATTTTTTATTATGTCACTATATGTATACTACTTAAGTAACTGTAACCTGAATTTACTTGTTATATAATAAATAACTTCTATGACGATGATATTTCTTTTAATTTTCTGGAATGGTTTAAGATTATAAATGCAAAGTTTTCAACAAAAACTGGTGGTGGATTATATGGTAGTTCTATTTTTTATTATGTGACTATATGTATACTACTTAAGTAACTGTTACCTGATTTTACTTGTTATATAATAAATAATTACTATCACGATGATATTTGTTTTAATTTTCTGGAATGGTTTAAGATTATAAATGCATTCATTTTTACCTAAGCCGTAAGTTGATTGTGTTACATTTTGTGGAGTAATTGTAAATTTACTGAAATAGATACATCTATATCAAATCTATTACATCGTGAACAATGTCATTTGAAATTGCTTGCAAAAAATCACATTTACGATAAATAACAGAAGAATCGTGGACTATTTTTAATATTTCTAAATTTCGTCGCCCAAATGTCCAGCGCCCAATCGGCGGGGCCCAAAAGTCCCGGCGCCCAAACGGCCGGCGCCCAAACGGCGGCGCCCAGACGGCGGCGCCCAAATTTCCTGCTTCGCTTGATATGGATAACTTATTATACTGTTCATAAATAAGAATAAGTAATTCAAAGTTTGTGTACTTCTTATGTATATAAACTGCTACTGAAATAAAACTCTTTTTTTGCCATTATTACTTTTTAGCGGAAGTTTCCTTTTTTTTGATCAGGTTTATTTTTCATTAAAACTAACTTAGAAATCTATATTTCTAGCTAAAATGTATGTCATTCAATTATTTATAAGTATTTGTATACATTTTTATTTAAGTAGTGTAATACCTATGGTAGAGTACAATAACGTTTATCTAACCACATTAATATAATTTTATCTACTCCAGTGGGATAAGTAACGCATTACGTCACTCATTTGACACTATTTCAGTTAGGTAATAAAGCTCATTGCACCACTCAGTTATATAATGGATTCATTACGCAACTGAGTTGTGTAATGACTTCATTACGTAACTGAAATATTGTTAAATGAATGACATAATGACATTTGCCTACTAAAATATTTTTGAAAATGACAGATCTGACATTTCTCTTAATGCACTTTTCTCAATTTTAGGCAGTCGTAGATAAAATTTTGTATAAAAGTGATATTATTAACTCCATAACAACCTTCATAAACAGTCTATTATTCACAAGAGAAATAAAAGTGTTTAATTCACTAGTGAATTAAAAAAGTTTCAGTGAAGAACAACATATTTTTATTATTTCTTCAAATATTTACATTCAATTACTCTTTCTCTTTGTAGTGTGTAATATACAATTACTAAAATTTAGATAAAATCGACGATCAATGGGCAAATGTATATCTTGATTTGAATATTTTTTATTCAAAATTTCGTCAAAATTGAATCAAAACATATACGTCACGTGAATCAAACATATGTTTAATTTACTTGGTGTATAATATTTATTAAGGCACAATTTAATTTAAATAATTGGCAAATTAAGAGAATGTGTTGTAATTTTACTTTTTATTATATAGTTTGACGGTACTATAATGTTAGTAAATAATAAATATATACTATTTCTGACTGTATCCTTTCTTCTTATTTAATTTAGAAGGAGCAGATTATAATTTTTAAAATGTGATAAACATTGCAACTTGCATTAAACATAAATAGAAACTTTTCAAGCGTTGGGTATGGTAAGTAAAAGAAAGACCCGTGGTGGATTTAATATGAACTCGTAAAACAAGTACTACAACCAGGCAATTCTCTATCTGCGTCGCAGAAAGATAGCACCAAGGGCACTCTTAAATATATACCTGTTCATTTTACTGGGAGCAAACCAGTAATGCAGAAGAGGATATCAATAGTTTGACGTCACTCGCTTAACTAGCAGCGCTAATACCCTCGAGTTGTATATTTAGAATCTAAAGCTCAGCATATTTCTTACTCCAACTAATTCTCAGGAGATTTTAACAATTATAAAACAGCTTAAAAATAATAAATCTTATGCTAGAGACAATATTAATACTAAAACTTTAAAATTAATTTGCTACAATTTTTAATAACTGTTTTTTGCAAGGATCGTTTCCTAATTAAAGTTGCTATTATAACTCCGATACATAATAGCGGACCTCTAAACTGAATTTAAAATTATAGACCCATATATATTATATCCAATGTAGCAAAAATTCTTGAAAAATTAATACATATTAAACTATAACGTCTTTTCTCAAAGAAAATAAAATGCTTTCAAAATATCAATATCAGTTTGTTTTCACACAAAATAAGAGCACAAATGACGCGATTGCATTACTACGTGAGAGCATGTACAACGCATTAGACAATACAGAACCTTGTGTTGATGTATTTCTCGATCTAGCTAAGGCATTTGACACAGTACATCATACAATCCTTCTAAACAAATTACATAAACGTGGAATTTGAGGAAGTTTACAAAAATTATCTAAATAATCGAACATAACTAATAACTAGGTAATATTAAACAGACCCGCAGTTTTTCAGAAATAATTAAATGCTGAGTGTCCCAAGGTACCATACTTGTTATTATTTACTGATTTAAATGGTCAGCTGATTGCTTACGCGGATGATACTGTCTTGATTCTGCAAGCAGAAAATTAACATGCGGTGATAACTACAGTAACATAAGATTTGGCTATTATAAATGGTTGATTAGATGGAAATGTTTTGTTTGAATTATTCAAAAGGTGTGTTTATTACTTTTAGTATATATGCAAATAGTCAGTCTGATCTTACTAACATTATAGTTTATGATACAAGTTGCCCTGTAACTACTCGTAATTGTAAATGCAACATAAACATAAAAAGGTAGTTTCCACAAAGTATTTTGGAATCACTGTGGATCAACACATGCGATGGCACATTCAAATAAACAATATATGTACTAGATTAAGAAAAACTATATAGGTCTTTAAGAATTTAAAAGAAATACTATTAATTAAACAACTTTATTGTTTTTACTATGCATTGGTGCAACCCATCATGTCTTACATCGAGAAGGTTGAAATAATACACATAAAGTAAATAAATCAGTCGGTCAGAGATGTTTTAATTACTAATACTAAAGCGCTATAATAAATTTCAGTTGCACATTAAAGAAAATAACTTAGACATACAAACTTGTCAAAAAATATATAAAGCAGAATAATTCTGAGGATTTTGAGCAACTGCAGTTTTATTATGGTATATTATTGGGTTTTGGCTGAGCGTTTCTATTTCTTTCAAAAATAATTTAATTTCTCCAAAATAATTGTAATTCTAATAAAAACCAATTAATTGTAAAATGCTTTAATAACAGGCTCAATTCCTATGCCTGCTATTTATATCAAATAGTTTCTCCCTCATAATCTTTTGAAAGAATTTTGGAGAATCCCAAGATTTCGATACACACAATTGGAAAAAGGCTATATTTAGTAATACAATCTAATACCTACTTTCTACGCCGTAATTACATTCTTCTTAGAAATATATGTAATAGGTTCTTCCAGGAATATCAGGTAATTTGGAAAGTGATAAAAGCAATCCTAGAAATGGAGTAATCCTATTAGACGTAAAAGCACACAGATCATAAAGAAGTTATTCTAGTCTGAAGTTATTTGCACGTATATTCGTATCTACCTCACAATCAAAAGCATTCTTTCAAAAATATATGCAACTATTACAAGCCTCAACTGAGATCTTACCCTTACTTTACTACAGATAGTTACTGTAAATAAAAATGTTTGAACACATCGAGTTATTTGATTACTTTATTGTTTTTATGGATTTTGTGTACCACATTTTTAATAATTATCCATTATGTGAATATAATTTTATTCTCAGAGGACAATATCCCCATGAAATACGTATACCATAGAATCCATGGAAGGATCTTATAGGTATCTTCAATACTTAAGGAAATTTAAGTAGTACAACTAACTAGGTGAAGTGAAATTTTGCAAACAAGTGATGTTAAAAGGACATTTGTTTGACTATTTCCCACATCTCTTATTATCCAATGAAAAGCCATGCTTTTTCAAAATTTAACCAATCGTGTGTTTTTGAAGTGGCAAAAAATCAAAATTTTCCCTTGGGATATTGTCAGTTTCTTTTGCCACTTGCATCCACGGCAACCACCAAATATGTTGCTTTAATCAAGGTGGTATTTAAGAAACGTCATTTAAACTGTCATTGCGCATCAGTATAAATGTCAAAATGAACCGATATTTGGGAAATAGTCTACAAAATGTATTTTGGGCTCATGATTTTGCTCGGCAAATGTTTTACTCACGATTTGTTGTTTTTTTGGCAATGCCCCTCGACAAACTAACTTTGACAAATTCCCTCGCCTTCGGCTCGGGAATTTGATCAAGTTAGTTTGTCTTGTGACATTGCCAAAACAAAATACTTTCGTAAAACATTTTTACCGGCAAAAGAATTTGCCCTTAATACATTATTACTGATAAATTCCAGGATTTTATACACCGGCTGTATTTTAAAAATAGAGTTAATTTAAACTGGAACAAAAGCTGCATATAAAATTGAATAATTCTTACCTCGCACTTTCTATCATTATAACAACTTGTATGAGATGCTCTTATAAACATCTAAACTTAACAAGTTAACAAAAGGATAACGCTGCTTAAATGTTGAAATATTTCCAACAATATTCGACGTGCAAAATTCAAACAGACTATTTCTACTGTGATTCATTTAACGACGTTAATAGTTTCAAGTCTTGCTTCCTTTCCTGGTTACATTTTTACAACTGCAAGGATATCCAAGTGAGCATGTTGCAAGAACTTGTGTAAACAAAGAGAGGTGAAGGGTTGTATAATTGGTTGCAAGTTAGTTATAGTCGGAATTTTAATAAAATGAGGTTGGTGCTGTTGGCAACGCCATGACGAGCAGTAATTAATTACACAGAGAATTAGTAACAGCAACACCATTAAAACTAGTTAAAAACCAACTCGGGGCTTCCTATTAGTACATCGTATTTATGCAGCTTTTATAAATCTAATGTATGCAATTACATTATTGGTAGCCACAATATTTTACTTAAAAACATAAATTTGCTTGATTAGAAAAATTTGTACCCGTTCGTTCTATGATGTTATATGAAAAGCGTGACCATGTTTCTTTGGATTTTGAAAATGAATAAAATTCCTATGAAAAAGTCGCCGCTACTGGACATTAGGTTTGAATATGATAAAAAAAGTTTCTTGCGCGGTTTTTCCTATATAGGAAAGGAATTTCCCCATAGTTAAGTCTTTACTTACAATCAACTCTCTTATCTGAGAAGTAAAATGATCAACAGCTAGGCGAATTTCATAAATAATATAAGAGTAATAACGGAAGAGATGTTACAAGGTTAGAGGTCAAGCCTCGTGGAAGACATGTCGGTAGATTTTTTATTTATAGTTCAAGGATTTGTCGTTCTATCCTCAGATTTTACGATTTTATTGAATTTGTTGATAGTATATAAATAACAAACTTACTGTGATACTAATTCTGGACTGTTCAAACTAAATAAACTAATTGTATGTGACGCCATTACTTTATACTTTTAACAACAATATTCTAGGTCGGTTATATAAGGAAAAAATTAAAACGGTTTAAAAAATTAATTGCATGTAGTTACACAATTCCAAATTCTAAAAAAACTGCGAAGGAAGGAAGAAAGATATAATTCAAGAGTGGCTCAAATTGTTTCACAATTTAAAATATACATTGATGAATGTCATTAAAATTTGTGCAGTTTGCATAATTGTACAATTGAAGCATCTTAAATACAAAAGGAATAAGCTTCATGTCGGTTACTGTGCAAAAATATACTTTGACTGCATATTATTTATCACGCTAAAGCACCAATTCCAGATGGCTGGCTACGTTTTCCGGTTTGCAGTTTTTTTATAAACTGCTTGACTAGGTAGTGTATTGTGCACCATTTAATTAACGTGAATGAATACTCGTTCAACTGGTCTACAGGATATTGCAAAGATATTGAAAACTTTCATTAGAATAGGACAACGAACTGTTTATCGGTTTAGGTCATGTAATATAGAAAAAATTAAAAATCAGGTTGAACACATTTTCGAGTAATGTAATTGGCCAGAAAATATTTTAGTCCTAAGATTGTTAGAGCGCCCCGGGGCAATACTAAATGAATGAATGTTCAGTTCAAAAAAAAGTCGGAGGTGGAAATAGCTTTGTAGAAGTCGAAAACGTTAATATTATTAGTTATTACATACTCTAAAAGTATCTTCAATCCAAGCAAGCTGCGTTTATCTATATCATGTAGTACATTCAACACCCATTAAGAATCCATTAATAAAACAATTTGATACTATGATAAAACAGCACAGGTAGCTTGTTATTTTGATTAGTTCAAAGTTCAGTGTCTATATGTTCCTATAATAATGATATTTTTCAAATTACTATTTTTGGAAATCACTTACAAGTAAATATTAGAAAATTCAGCTTGTAATAGTGATTTGAGTAATGACTACAAAATTATTAGAATGATACCTCGTAAACAGACTTGTCATGATATTATTTTTATTGTATGTGATATATAAAACAAATGTTCTAAATTCGGGAAAACCTATGCCGAAACCAATAAAAAAATATGTAAACAATATTGAATTGATGGCATTATAATGAAGAAAAAATGTGGTTTTCTATATTTAGCATCTTTTAACGAAGGCGTCTATTTATTATGAACACGTCTTGTTTGTCTAATACAAACAGATTTGCAGTGCTGACGTACTATTTAGTATAATTAGCTTGAACTGGCTTGAACATTCAACCATTGATCACATAAGCAATAGGCGGAAAAGTATTTTTTTTTTTTTTTTTTTATTTGAAAGTAGATTAGCAATCAGAATACACAGTAATTCTATAGGCTAATATTTTGATTTATAATATGACGTGATGAGGGCCCGTCCAGTGATTGGTCCTCGTCCTAGGAGAATAGTGCTAATGTGTTAGGCCCATAAGGGGGTCCTCTTCAGTGAAGGTCTGTAGGCCAGCGGCGCTTGAGGCGTCTGAGGACTTGATTGTGTGGGAGTTCTTGTAGAAGAGGGTTGTCATGGGTGCTAAGTTTGGCTAGATGTTTCATAGTTCTGTCCTGTATTACAGTGTTGAGCATCGGGATGCCGAGGTCGTCATGAATCATCTGATTGGTGATGTACCAAGGAGCATCAACGAGAGTTCGTAAGATTTTGGATTGACAGCGTTGCATGATTGCGAGGTTAGATTTGCTAGCACAGCCCCAAAGTTCGATTCCATAGGACCAGATTGGTATAATGATGGTTTTGTATAAGAGGAGTTTGTTAGATATGGTTAAGGGGGAGTGTCGGCCTAGTATCCAATAAAGGGTTTTGAATCTGATCTCAATATGTTTTTTTTTCTTAATAATGTGGTCCTTCCAGGTAAGCTTGCTGTCAAGATGTAGGCCCAAGTACTTCACCGCAAAATTAAGGGATCAGAAATAAAAGTGCAATATTTTTTTTATCGTTGAAAATATTTTTATGAAACTCATATGCAATAAAGATCGGACTATTAATAAACATTAAATAACATAACTTCGATCATCGGTGGTTAGAGAAAATCTAGACTCGTCGGTGAACAACACTGCTGCCCATTCTTCATCTCCCCAGTTCAAACGATAATGACCAAATGTTAAACGTAGCCTCTGGTGAAGGGGGGTCAAAATTGCACCGGTTGCAGGACGTCTTGCCTTCATGCCAGCATCATGTAGTCTCCTCAATACGGTATCGCAGCTAATGACTGTTTTGGTAGATCGCTGGAGATCATTCTTCAGTGATCGAGCAGTGATGAACCTTTCACGTCTCGCTGTTACGGCCAAATACCGGTCTTCACGCATGGTGGTTTTCTTTTTACGACCTTGGCCAGGTCGCCTGGTATAATTACCTGTCATTCGAAACCGCCAAGAAACTCTGCAGATCACTGACTGGGCAACTAAAAGCCTTGCAGCAACTTCTCTCTGAGTATAGCCTTCCTCGAGCAGTGTGACCACTTTAGATACATCTACCTCCGAAAGAGAGTTTCTATGGACATCGGCTGCCATTTATTTTAATTTATATCACTGTACCAATTGTTTAGAACACCCTGACAGACAACCTTTAATTACAAGACTTATGCGATATCTGCAGTATTTGTTATCAAGCAGCATTTTTGTGATATCTCAAGCTATGAACTTCCCTAAAATATACACATGTAGCGATAAATAGTGCTATCTTTATTGCCCATGAGCTTCATAACAATATTTTCAACGATAAAAAAAATATTGCACTTTTATTTCTGATCCCTTAATTTTGCGGTGAAGGTATTTCATTGAAGGAGATTGTGGTATCTCGATGTTATTAAGATGGAGTGGAGGACTTATCCCTTTGCGAAGAGTGAAGGTTACATGGGTAGATTTGGACTCATTTACCTTAATGTTCCATCGTTGGAGCCACTCTTCAAGCAAGTTGAGATGAGTTTGGACATATTCCACAGCGATGTTTAAATCCGTGTGTCTCGCAAGTATAATAGTATCATCAGCGTATGCTCCTATAGTAGTGGTTGGGGAGGTTGGAAGGTCTGAGGTGTATAACGTGTAGAGAAAGGGGCCCAAAACGCTACCCTGTGGGACCCCAGATTGGATTGGGTACACTGTAGAGACTTCGTCGTTAACGCGTGTTCGAAATTTTCTGTCTGTTAGATAGGAGTCCAGAAGTTTGTGAAATTGAGGAGGTAAGATTTGATGTATTTTGAATTTAAGTCCTCTGTGCCAGACTTTGTCAAACGCCTGCCGAATGTCCAGAAGGATAGCTATACAGTAGGCTGACTGTTCAAACGCTGTGTTAATTTCTTGTGTGATGCGATGGCACTGTTGTATGGTAGAATGGTGTCGACGAAAGCCGAATTGATAATCAGGGATCCAGTTTGTTGCCGTAAATTCTGGGTCTAGAGTTTGTAATACATACTTTTCAAGGAGTTTGGAGCATACTGGTAGCAGGCTTATAGGGCGCTTTGATGACGCATAACTGGGGTCTTTGCCTGGTTTAGGGATGAGTATTATCTCTGCGATCTTAAATTCCTTGGGCCAATATTGAAGTCGGAGTATAGCATTAAATATGTATGTCAGTAGAACTATGCCTTTTCGTGGAAGCTCACGGAGCATTTTAGGTGTAATTTTGTCCGGCCCCGGTGCTTTCTTGAGATTTAGTCTCTGTATTTCAAATTTTACATTCTTCGGAAAAGTATAAAACTTGAAGATTAATACGGATGAGGTAATTGTTTGAGGAATCAAAAATGTCAGTTCTGCATTGAAAAATAAATTATTCTCCTGATACTTGGCTCAATAAATTGCCAAGACAACAAATATTGGAAACAGAAACATTCCATTTTAAAACATGATCAAACTTGGTCTATAAACTTGGTAAGAAACACAAGTTGTGTTAGATTTCTAATTGGAGCGCAACGACGTTTAGCTTACGGAAGCGCTATGTTAGATATACATGTTAAAGGCTCAAATAATGCTCCAGAATGCGGCCGAATCACCTTCTAAAATGTTGAATGTGATTAACTGAACATTCCATACCGGTCGTACGACCGAAGTTTCCAGAAGTCAGATATATAAAAACCGCAGGGCGGCTCTACGAGGCGCGAGTCGCAAGTCAGGTTCTGTTCGATTACAACAACTAAGTAAATGTTTAATATTAATAATTTAAGTTAGGTCTTGTGTTTTGTTTTTCAATTCTGTTATAATTATTTATTTTTAGATTTTAATCCTAAAAGAAGTGAAAAGCGAAAGTTACAACATTATAGCTTTACAAGTAAAGAATTTGTGCAACAAATAATTTAGAATGTCATTTTCATAATTATTCATTTTATAACAGAGTAATGTACTAATATACAATAAATTACTCGTTAACTTATTTTACATAAAAAAGTGTATACAGGTAATACAACTTTTCCATTCCATTTGAATATAACTTCTGCAGTCTGGAGATCAACGTAGAATCTGTAGAAATAAACAACTGCCAACCAGGAATATTATTAATGGATAGATAACGAGCTTTCAGTTTGTTTACCTTAGCTTGAAATTAATTTGGCTAAAAATACATCACAAAGAATATGTAGCATAGCGACAAAAAAAACAACGAAATAAAAATATTTGTTATTTTTTAACATTTAATGGTAATGATATGTTGAATTTATTTAAAATGGTTAGAAAAAACACTTGAGTTGGTACTACACATTTACGACTCAGTTTTTTTTAAAG